>JAIZZJ010000016.1:0-600000 GCA_022828445.1 Graphiopsis chlorocephala | reverse complement strand
ATCAGAACAGGGCAATTGTTAGACGGCCCGAAAGAGAAATGGAAGCCGGATCTAGCAGTCGTCAAGGCTACTATCCGATTTCTGGAGAAAACAGGCAGGTTGGCCTGACAGCAGGAGGTCGTACAGGCAGTATAGGGGATGGATTACTCTCACACTCACCCTGAGCAAAGGCAACGAAATTCATTTGTAAGTAAGGTTACTCTTAGGGACGGCTCATACGGTCACCGTGAATAGCCTGACAGAATCAATCAATCAACCTTCACGGAAGGGGAATGTTTTATCCGACTTGCTTAGTCGGTCAGAGGAGATATGCATGGATTTGCCTCTTTCTCTGCAGTCTGACCTTCATTGTATGTAGCTTGCTACTGTTTGCGTCTGCTAGCTTACATAGCACTCTGATGTGAACCCCTAACCCTAAGCTGGCTGCGGGAAATCCTTGTGTACGACGGGTGATCACACTGTTTGGCGTAGATATCACAGTCTAATCGTCGCAACATTGTTGCATGTATACAACTAAAACTGAGTGTGCAATGAGATACTGACCGTCATAATCAGCACTTTAAATCTGAGTGGCATTTGTCAATGTTAGAGCAAACACTTCGACTCTGGCAGTACAAACACTTCGACTCGCCTCGTCTGATCCTCAAGGTTAACCCCCACGCAAAAGCAAACAATTCGACTCGAAGTGTTCGTCTTCTAATTGCGTGCGAACAGATCGCCAGCTTCAACGCATCCGAAGCCTCTGTGGGCAAACTGCCATCCATCAAGCGGTACCAAGGCACGTTTTGCCCTTTCCCTGTCCTTTCCCTGAGCCAGATTCCCACAAGGTTCTATGACACCAGACCACCATTAATCGCAACACATACGCAATGTGGGGGAACTCAGCTTCACGATTACTTCAATGACGCCTTGGGTTACTCATGAAATCCACCGTATTGTGTCAACACTTGCTGCTAAGATGAGATCCTCTCCTACAGAATCTAGATACATCAAGCCTGTCTTGAAGGCAATTCCGAAAAGCATGACCTGGAAGACTTGGCTGAACGTGGTTTCCGAATTCTCCCAGGGAGGCAGATATGCAAGAAGCTTAGCCAACAGCACGGTGAAGAGACTCGTAGCTCCGGCGGCGATGATAGCCAAGAACACAGCGAAGAGAATCCCGAGTATGGTATTGTGTTGAGATAGCTTATCGAGCTTGTCGAACATCGTAGTCCACACATGCCAGGACAGTAGGCTGTGGTTGGTGACTTTGACTTGGGAAGCCATCGCGCGTGCAGGTTTAGGTGTGTGTGTGTGTGTGTGTGTGTGTGTGTGTGTGTGTGTGTGTGTGTGTGTGTGTGTGTTTGTGTGTGTGTGTGTGTGTGTGTGTGTGTGTGTGTGTGTGTGTTTGTGTGTGTGTGTGTGTGTGTGTGTATAGGTAGAAAAGAGAGGAAGAAGAGCAAAGAGTACAGAAGACAGAGAGTCGTCTTTATACTCTGCGGTCTTGGCTCTCGATCCAAGCTTGATACCCACACATGGCTCTTAGCAAAGGCTCCGCCTCATTCTAGCGACCAGGAGCGACTTGCATGGAAAGATGACCCGATGAAAGCTGGAAGAGTGTTGGTGTGGCGTTGATGGGTCCATACAGGGTTCGTTATGGGCTAGGCAGGTAAAGGCTTGTTTTCGACGGCAGAATCCTCGCTACTGCTGGGACTTGACTCTGGTGACAGAGGTCATGTTGTCTTTTGCCACATTTGCCTGTATCTGTTGGTTGTTGGAGACAATCATGGCATCTAGTGAACTGTAAACGGGACCCTGGGAAAGCCGCCACCTATCTGAGTCATACAGTAGCTATATCAGGCTACAGAGAATCGTGCCATCTCCGCCACGGGCCGGATATCGAGAAATTTGCGTGCGTCTGGAAAGACCTAGCACCCAGCCTTTTTCCGTGAGTTTCTTGTAACCAAGTTTCGTCTCATAGTCCAAGACATGGACGTCGGTCGAAGTAGTAGAATAGAGTTCCATGAAGTTGATTGAGGGAAAGAGCAAGAAGAGCCAATGATCACAAAGCAAGAAGCGGCCACAGACTCAGTAGACATCGAGTAAAAAACAGCAGCGGTAGACTCAACAGACATCGAGGAAGAAGCAGCAATCACGGACTCAATAGTCGGGGATTGAAAGTGAGCAGCTGCAGAAGCAGCAGTCGTCGAGTAGGAAGCAGCAGCCGCAGGCTCAGAAGCTGCAGAGCAAGCCAATCGATACGATTTGGCGCTGGCCAGACATCAGACTTTTCACCCTGTGATCCACGGTTTGTCCACACCACAGCTCGGGCAGATACATGGATTCCCTTTCGATCCATTGGTGGGAAGATGGAGTATGTTATGAGCGAGATGGGCAACCGTGAGTTTGCGATCGCTCACGGAGAGCTCATGAACCAGCGATGCGTCGCCTGGGCAGTTGCAAATGCGGGAAATTCTCAGCAGGTTGGGAGCAAGTTGCGCCAAGAGTATCGCACCGAGAAAGGGGCTGTGTCTGACGAGCTCCAGCTATCTGCGTCTCCGAAGACTCCAGATGACGTGCAGCACGACTTGTTCCTTGCCTCTGCTTTGCTGAACGGCGGCAACCTTACAGAACTTCGACAACAATTTGAGTGGAAGCGTCTTTGGGTACTCTCGATCGCTGTGGGAAAGTTGGGTGGCCAGTCGTGGTGAAGCGGTAATTGACAAAGAGAGTACCCTACAGACTCGCCTTGCAGCCAGCAGATCACGGGTTTCGAGTCGCTCGAGGACCATATGGAGCAGCTCTGGGGTATCAAAGACGCGGCGGGTTGGCTCGAGCATCGTGACTATGGGAAAATGTTCAGCGAAGAGCTTATCTGTTGTCGTTGCCTATCTATAATGGCTTTGTCCGCGACTAAGTCAGTGACCATTGTGTGGACTCGCTCGAGCAACATGCAACTCACCTGACTGGTGACACGTCTCACGAGAGTTGCGAATAAGCGACGATCTGCAACACCATCGTACGCCGCCAGGAATTGTTGAATGCTAGGCACGCGTGACCTTTAGCGCAAGGACAACCCCTAGCCTGAAACTGCCAACAAGTGCTGCATGTCCATGGATGGCAACATCTTGGCCTCGGGCGCTCCACAGCCGAGTGTGATAGGGGAGTGGCGGTGAGATGCTGGTTCTGTGATGACATGGCGGCCTGCGACATTGCGACGCTTTCAGCTTGTGTGACAGTCATTACTGCTTTGGACGCTGCTCGTGTCATCCCGAACACAAAAACCGTAGAGAATTGAATACGATGGCTCACGGACCAGCAATGGCTTGCTTCTGCATGCATTGGCTTGTTGGCACTTCGCCGTCACCAGGCTTGCGGCACCCTGAGAATTGCAGAGCTTCGCTATGGTGTGCTGACAGTGTAGCTCTAAGTCAAGCCGTGTACCGCAATCACCAAGGAGTCTTTTGTACAGCAAGGTACACTTACTTCTGCCCAGCAGCGTTGACCCCAACATGGCGAATAAAAGCGATGACACCGACAACAACGCAGATCAAGCTTCTACTCCTGCCAGCACGTTCGAAAGATATACTGCAGGTAACAAGCGCACCCACGGATGATTTATCGCAAGGCGATTTCACAGCAGAGGCTCAAGCACACTGGCTCGACAATTCGCTTGCCGTCAGCGCATTCTTCACGGCATGACATTACCCCGACGAACTCTGGCAGCTATCGAGCATCCCGTTCATTTCACCACGTAAGCTCATAGACCGAGTGTTTGACATGACGAGTTTGCGCAGGGCGAAGACTCTCCAGATTGGCGCTGACGTTGTCACGCACTGCGTTCCTGCTGTGGCAAACATCTTGCATGGAGAGGACGGCCGGTGCCTGTGTCAACTTCCTGTTGGGAACACCATCACCGACATTGTGGACTTGCTGAACCAGCAGATCGGGCTCGCCGTCCCGGGATATAAGTGGTATGCCGGTGCAACGCCTTATGCCAGAGTCAGCTACATGATGGTTTTGGTGGAAGAAGTCTTCCGAACTTTGCCAATATCTTGACACGAGGCGGTTGGCCAGTCTGAAGATGGCGAGACAGTGAGGGATGCGCTGAAGTGCATTGCCCAAGCTGTTAGGAGCGCAAAGCTTGAGCCGCAAGTCTTACTGGGGGCTTGGGCAGCGAGAAATATGGTCCCAGACCTTCATGTCTTCGAGCAAGAGAGACTCCCAGGGAGCGAGACGATGGATCGCACAAGTGAGAACAAGCCGCCCGCACTCAGGAGTCCTGAAGATGATGAGGGACTCATTCCGTCGCCGCCTAATCCCCAAGGCGCTGCATGTCAAGGTTCGTAATACCTATACTACCCGACTGATAATTGTACTTGATGGACCAGGGGCCGTTGAGGACGAAACAGGACTTCTTCCAGACACACAGAAGGACGATGACGACTTCCAAGACCAAACTTGAGACATCATGTCCAGGGCACTCCAAGGTACGCTGCCGAGTTTCCCGAACTTGACAAAGACTGACGGCTGCGGGAGGTCTATCTACAACCAACACTGCTTCCGGGCCGAAGGCGAGGAGGTCACGAGCTCAATCGCCCGAGCACAACATGGAGAGCCACCCGGTCGACGTCACACTTGGTGACCGAATCGTCAGCTCACGCAAGCGGAAGCGAAGTCAGCGTGGCGGAGATCGTCAGCATCTCGAGACATGCAAGGTCTTACCTTTGGTTATCGAAGAGTGAGCGACGACCGGAGCCCCTTCAGTAAGCTACACACGTACGATAGCTGCAAATCCATTGATATGGCTCGAAAGGCCATGGTGTCTCCTGTGCTCTGTCCAACTGCGGTTGCGATCTTTTTATCGGTTTTATGCTGAGGTGCTGGTGTCGATGTGGCGGTTGAAGAAGGACTGTGAAACTAGGTGCTTGCCCCTAAACTTTGCAGCTGTGATCTGCGTAGTTCTATCGTACGCTAGTGTTTCAGCCTGGCTAGATATATACAGTCTTTACCTCGATAGCAGATAGACAGACAGACACAACGATGGACGACAATCCGCAACAGTCGAGCCATTCCACGGGCATCCTGGATGTCTGCCAGTCGAGGAGTGACGAGCTCCTACGAGTAAGTGGAACCGGTACGAGGCTCGCAGGCTAGCTGATGTGAGCGTGACTTGTACTGATTCTGGCCAGTACCTTTGTGACATGAGGTTTATGATTGCTCCAGCAAACAGCCTCTCGATGCGTCGCTGGGATTTTGTCAAGAAGAATTGAGGGCGACTCCGATGCCCGAGCGAGTGGCAGCTTGTGTCCGGCGTCAATGGCGCCAAGGGACACACTGAATTGTCCACGCGGCGGTAGAAGATGGCTCCGTTCGCCCGGACAGCCGACCAAAGGAAGAGCTGTGACGGTCCTCGCTGGCGTTGACGCTCCCCTGTCGACAGGAATTCCTTTATAGATCAACCACACGGCCCATCCACGAGATAGTACCAGGAATGACAAACGTGCAACCTTAACGAGCCCGGGGTCGCACCACACGAGATGACCGCGATGCTACTGTACCGTCGGGACTGGACTTTGCAGATCGTCATTGTGATGCGCTTACATCCTCTCCCGCGTCGAAGACCATGTTCCTGGAACCTGGATCTGTGAGGCGATCACCAGGGTTTGGGTCCAGAAATCTGCACCACGCAGTCGTGATATCTAGTAGTCAACGTGACCACGTGGTATTGAGCATGAACAGCTCACAGCAGCACTCTCTCGCACGCATCATGAACCTCATGAGCCACGCCATGCCCTCGCCGGAACGTGATCGCAAAGAGCAAGCAGATCTGTCGTCGACCAAGCGGGCGCGCCACGCAATTCGATTAAGTTTTCTAGACCCACCGAAATCATCGACGTGTGCCAGCTCGCCAGCTCGCAACGCCTTTGCGCGATGCTAAGAAACTCGGAATCTCGACCGCTCTTCTTCGCGTTTCGCGACAGATTCATCATGAATGTTGTGAGGTGCTTCCTGCATGCTAGAATATTCTACGGATCGGCATGGCTTCGCAACATCAAGAGAACATGGAAGATTCGGGAACTACGCTCGTTGATAAGGACAAGATATAAATTGGTCGCACATAGCATCAAGTAGAGAATCAAGCAAGTGATTTCCGACCGGGTCGAGTGTTACATTTCTCACAACAACGAAGCTCTGGAAGTCATCCACGGGCTGGACACTTTCGAGGCGAAGATCCTTCTCGATCCCAGAATAACCCACCCTTACGACCACGACCCCGGGCTACGCAATCCTTGGGAGAGCTGCACGTTGGACAACCCAATGATCAACAAGGTCAAGCGTTTAATCCTTCACCTCGACTCCGTCACCCTATCGCTACCACCGAACCAAAATCCGTCGTTTTCTGCAGAAGTGTTCCGGGCGTTCGTCCTTGGCGGAAGCCTGGACACTATCCTTCTGCAGCTAGGCTCATTCTCCTCGTACATGATTAGCCTACAATGCTACGATGCCTTGTTGGCGACGGTCAATGCTGCCCTTGTCGTAATGCGAGGGTCGCTGTTCTCGGGTTCGTGGATGCTTGCAATAACGGCACACGTGTGGCATAAACACCGCAATCACGTGCGTGCTTGCAAGAGGATAGTATCTTGATTTTGTTGTGGTTTGGATGATCTATCTCCTACATGATTAGAAGTTCCTCGTTGTTCCTCGAACCTGGACCACATCTCCACCGCCTTCGTCATCTCTGCCGTCCTTGTCGCATGCCAGTAGTGCTCTAAATGAGATAAAGGTGACCATGGTACTGCAGTTTGGTCGTCACAAACTTCGTAGGTGGGAAACCGGATATACGCCGGTCAACGGCAATAAGCTGACATTTGCTATCTATATAAGTGCATGGGATTCTATCATTGTTGCCTCTATACTTCAAATGATGAGGTCAACACGGTTAATTATGCATAGTCATCTGTGCGATGCTCCATGATTGCCATGATTGTCTCCTCACAGAACGAGGAACCGAGCAATAAGAGGAAGATGATGGTCAATGATGAATCGATGCGCAGAAAGAATTTGTAAAGATGAGTCGTCAACAATGATGAATGTTCTCAATTAACATAGCGTCTGGTTTGTCAGTAGAGTACGTCAGGTGTCGACTGTCCGTCTAGCCTCTATCTCGACTTAGCGACGTGGTAAGTCCAGCGGACGCCTCTATCGAACCATTTCCCCCCTTTTCCAGATCGACCGCGTCTTGCGGACATATCTCCCACGACTGATATGGGTCAGGTCGCATCGTGTTGTGACAATGCTAGTTTCTTCGCAGCCATGTTCTCATTCGCTGCCTCCGCGGATTTACAAGCGGCTATTGTTCAGTCAGCGCGTGATCACACAAGATCGATTTGTTTTAAACTCACGGCATCTCAGGGCGCTTTGAACGCTAAAACAGGTGATCCTGCGACACAGCGAGGTCTTACAGCTTCGAAAGGTTCCGGGTATGGGTTGCGAGTGAAGGCAGATATGAACCGTCGTGCTGAGCGTGCACATGATTGTGCACTGGCCAGGAGTGTTTCCGTGAACAAAAGGTTATGGAATCGGTGAAGGTGACTTGAGTGGGAGGATGTTGTGGCACAAGGTCGAGTGAAATTGAGCGACGCGGCACTCGCGTAAGACTCCAATTTCGACTAGGAGCTCCTGCAGGTGGTGTTAATGATGTATCTGCAAGCCCCTGCAACACAATCAGCACGGGACCTGTTTCAAGCTCCAGGATCGACATCGATTCAATCTGTTCGTCAAGACGACTCCAACCTACTGAATGATCAAATCAACATGTCTAGCGGCCGTACAGAATAGGCGCCGATGTGAAGCGACTGGTCAAAGTGGCATAGGCCAGACTTGCCCATGATGTAGTCGCCGTGCACATTTGATAAAGAACATCTCTATTGACTCCGATACATATCGGTGGTCATCACAGTTCTGGCGAACTCCATGGAATAACCGAGCTGTGCGTGTGAAGCAGGAAGTGCCTGGACCTCAGACCTAGTATATGCAAGGAGAAACGATTCCCAAAAGACCTGTCATACTCAACGTGTGGAGTCAAATCCAAACTTGTTTGCTAGGTGCCGTTTGATGCTTTTGGCGTATGCAATGTGCCATAACACAGTGGTATGCGACAGGCAAGTGTGGACAAAGCTCAAAAGCTCAATGAATGAAAGATGTCGCGCAGCGCGTGCGCTGAAATCAACAATTCGACACAGAGAATCGATCACCAAAAGGCAAAAGCAAACGTGTATACATAGGAGTACGGTCACGAGGAATGCTGAAATTGTGGTGTCGCAGTAAGTTTGACTGCGTGTTTGGGTTGACCAGGTGATTCGAGCTTTGTTGGAGTGAATTGGTGACTAAACTGTACCAACTACGATCTTTGAAACAACTTGTCTTCTATAGTTATCTTGAGTAGTCCTGCAGTATCTGGTTATGTGTGGTATAAGCGTCGCAAGCAGGTTTCGCCCTGGAAATGGAGCCTGACAGATTCAGTGTTCAAGTTGTCACCTCATCGCATGACGTAGCTGTATTTGAGGTACAGGTAATTGATATTCATGGTTCGTTCTCCCAAACAAGGGGATCGGATCGACTTAATGGTGGGACACTGTAAGGGAGAGTAACTTCCGAGGTCGAGTAGATGTGCTGGGATGTGGATGGTATGCAGGAGTGGGGAAGACCTTCCCAGCATCCCATGAACTTCTCAACGTCGCCAGCTCTGCCTTGGGCAGAATCTTGACTCAATCAAGATTGACGCGCGCGCATCTAGATTTGCGATATTGACACTCGATTTCAAAAGTTGCAATTTTCGAATATGCAGATCTCTAATATGAGTGAAAGAGCTTGTCATAATCCAAATGCTTGTCTACGCTTGTCTGCAAGAATTCTGATATGGCGCGTGCTAAATCCAGCTGTCTTAGTGGTCGTCATGCTAAAAGAATCGCAATGCGGTATATGATAGAATTGCAACAGGCCATGAACCTAATCGCATGGACCACAGCTTGAGCCCTTGTGGAGTCATGAGTGATAGCGGGAACACCCTTTGGTCCTACCAATCTCGTCGTCTTGTATGGGACTGTCGACCTAATACAGCGTGCGACATCAAACATGCAGCTTGGAATGGACTTTGTCTCGATGACAATGTCGATCGATATGTCACCTGGGCATAGGTAACCTAAATTGCCTAAATCGGTGATCTCTCACTCGAAAGGTGCAGTAAATTTACTGTGGTTTTTGCTGTCGTTCCAACGTTTAAGAACATGGAAGCAAAGTCTTATGGTACAGCAACAATGCCGGTGAGGTCGTACAATTAGTTTAATATCGGCAGCACGATCATGAACTCTTCCGAGGTTCATCGGCCAATTGTTACGGGGCCTGGTACGGCATCATACCCCTTTCATTACAGTATGGCCGCACTTATTCGTGGCCAACTCATTTCAGGGAGTCCCTGCGGACGTCAAAAGCTCAAAGGTCAAACGCGGTCTATATGGTCGCCTCGGCGGCACGGGACTGGAAGTGCGCGGCGCATGTCGATGCACTGCAAATTGCTCCAACAATGTCCCAGACATGGTATCTATGCTTGTTGCGTCCTGCGCAGCGCGCTCGGACATCTTCAACCACTAGGAGTCCTTCGATAGGTCCGGAGCTGGGTTTAGGATCCAGCCAACTCAACATGTTCGTGCAATGCTTACGTTGAGAAGCCCCGGCTCATGCCGAAATCGATGTCGGTTCGGGGGCTGGGAGTTCGCGGCTAGGAAAAAGTGTATACTTACGAGATCGTAACGCCAAGCAATCAAAACGAGGCGAGGCGGGACAATATCCGGCTTGCACTGATAGGACGAACGTATGTGTACATGTGACGGGTTGAGATGCCACTGCATCGTTGCGATTCTTGTACTGAAAACGAGGCGCTTGGCCAAATGAAAAAGGCGGCATCGTGGTCCGCCTAGACCATCACCCCTGTAACTCACCGGCTCATTCGATCACTAGTTGTCGTTACTTAGGAAGCTACTGTATAGACGAGGCTGTCAGTCCGAAGTGGATCCCTTTTTCTGACCCTGCGATATGTTTTAGGTTGCTCAGCTAGGGTCATGACCTTGCCTATGGCTGCCGTCACACCTGTCAGTGTTCTTTAAACGAGCATGACACGGACCATCTCGAGGCTTACAGAAATAGTGTTGGTGGCTTACATCCACATGACATGGTGCCGCTGTTCAAGTATAGTGATATCAATAGACACAACATGGTTGCCTTCTTTCTCTTCGCCCCGGCAGGGCCCCCTTGCCAATCACGATCAATTACAAGGCGATCAATATTGCTCCATGCTCACAGAGAGCTATTATTTGATGTGTCAGTAAAATTATGCTCCGGCACACGGAACAGGATCCGGACGGACTAGCAAAGTTGGTGATATTGTGGCTTCATGGAAACTTCCACGTCAGACATGCAAGCCAAAGGGAGTAACTTATCGGTGATTTAATAAGATGTACTCAGAGCCAGATCTTCGATCGTCTCTAATCTTGCTCTCTTCCATGTTAAACATTCCGCAGAGGTCCTCACTTGCCTGCCGCCTCGCACATCTGTGATGATATAAAAGCCATTCACGTTGGTTTTTCGTCTCCACCGTGATAAGATTGCCAGGCTAGTACTTTCGATAATTAAGCCTGGAGCTGACCAATCCCATTTCGACTCCCGCAATCCCGCGTCACCACTGACCCCTGATCGCCTCAATCCTCTGTTTATGGCTTACCGCTCGGCCGCGTCGAAAGCCATCGAACACCTTGGACGCTGACGATGCTTATTCCTGTCGACAATCAGCTCAGCTACATGCCATTTGTGATCTAAAGTTATCGTACGACTTCTTAATAGCTTGGATTTGCCATTTCAAGACGATTGTCCACTTTTCCAGCCTCGGTCCTACAAAGGATGAACAACCACCACAGCACTACACCAGCTCTTTACTTGGAGAATGGTGATTCACCTCTTGAAACTCATGAGTCTAACCTCTCCAACATAGCGGTTGCCATGGATCGTGACAAAGCACAACACGACGGTGATCCCGTCAAGGCTGCAAACTACCTGCAAGAGCACGTAGGCGTGGTGGACGATACAAAGCTGCAAGCACTGGCAGTAATTGCCCGAAGTATCGACACAGATACTCACAGTCACTACCTTGGGCTCGTTCTTTTCCTATGGATTCGAGATCACTTGTGTTCGAACACTGAATATGGATCGAGAGCAGAAGAATCATTTCAATACTTGGAGCGCATCTATGCTGAGCACAACCGCTTGTTCTACGAACATGGTAGCGAGGAGATCACCAACTGTATCATCGCTGGCCGTGGTACGATGGAAGCTCATATCTTCGAGAGTGCAATTGCGACAAGCTCGCCTGTGAGGGATATGAGCGGATATTTGGCTTTGTCGGCCACTTTCCGGGAAGGATACATCAAGTCGGTCTTATGTGGCGTTTTCGCAGGAATCGAGCACAGAGTGCTCGCCCTTCTACTTATTCGCGTAGACATTCGCGTGAGAGACTACCAAGGTATCTGCTTCGACGAAGCGGTGAAGATCGCGAGGTCCGTCTTCATCATTTTGGGCGGCAGTGACACGGGTTTGACCATTCCGACTTGGCAAGAGGAAGAGGAAGGGGAACGTAAGCACTCCTGGCATGTGCTCGGCAATTTGTTCAATGTGGCATGCAAGTTCGTTGCTGAAAGTCCACTCATTGAGCCATTGCGGGAAAGAATTCCAAGCCAATTTGGAAGATACAATTTTGCCTGGTTTTTCTTGCAGTTGGCCATATGTTGTTTCAACGAAGGAGACGGCTATAAAATTTCCCGATTCTATCCATCAGACGCCAGACGGGAGGCCTGTATGGCTGTCGATAATCCCGACCACAAACGCTTCTGCGTAATCACAGGTCGTGAGATCGAGGCGCTTGCCTCCTCTCAAGCAGATACGGAGCTCTCAGTATCGGAGAAAGTCGCTTTGGCATCTTTGTCTAACATGGATTGGGATGGATCTAGCGATCGCGGCAAGCTGGCGCAGACCGCAGCGAAAGTGCCAAAAGAGGCGATCGTACAAGTCTTCGAGTTGGCACAAGACCTGGGTGGACGCAAATTCGGCAGCGACTTCCAGATGGAAGCATTCCACGCGCTGGCACAAATGAATGAAGATGAAAGGACCAATTTCTGTCGCCAGATTCAGCCTTTAATACTCTCTCTGCTACAATTCACTGGCGATGACGACTTTCTGAAGCAAAATGTACTATCCATTCTACGTTGCCCTGAAAACGAGCGGTAAGACGCCGTGCGACGCGCTCAAAGGACGGGTGGAGCGCGATCTAAAATTCGTACAGAACTCTATGAGGATTCGGAATACACGAACACGGAGGTTCAAGCTCTTCTACTTGCTGCAGGCTCTTCAACCATGCGACTAACTGAGCTTCGGGAAATGATCGTCGCCACACGTGGTCGTTTGGACTCACCTGTCATCTTGCTGCGTGAACTCTGGCGTCTCAAGGTCAAGTGGAACGAGGTGGAAAGCTTGTTCCACCGGCTTGCAGATGTGTATTTCGACCCGCACACACTGACCCACGACATGGTGCAGCTCATACGCGCCGACCGCAATCGACGTGAAGTGCTTTGTTGTGTTTTGGTCGAGTCCGCTTTGCCCTCCGTCACAATCGAAAACATGTTGGACACGCCAAGTCTGATGCACCTGACGGGCGGTCACCGAGCACATGTGCGGCATGCCCTGAGACGTGTCTTACGATCAGAGCGACAGACGACCGCCGAAATCATCAGACCCATGCTGGAAAGGCTTCGATGGTCAGATGCCAGGGATGGCCTTGACGAGGTTCTGCGTGCACCTGCAAGCGAGCGGGTGAGTCGCCGCAACCAATTCATGCGATCAAGGGAGCTTCCAGACATCGAGAACGTCATGAGATCGCGCTCCATCGAACAAACTGAGAGAGCGATTCGAGAGATAATGAAGCTGGCACAGCTGGAAGGATCAGATGCCATTGAGTGTTCGCAGGTTCTGGAAAGCATAGAGACCTATATCCTCAGCTACTTTCCAGGTCTTGCGTGCCGCAAAGCCCGTCAATTATTGCGGGATGCAACCTGTATTTCAGCAAAAGCCAACCCCTCCAATCGCGATGAACGAAAGCGAGACGTCGCAACGTCACGACTTGCAGAGGAGATTCGTACCAAAGGTCATCCGAGTGAGCCTGAAACATTGTTGTCCATCCGAGCCGAGGCACCCGAGATCGCAAACGCATGGCGGACTCTTGCGGGAGACCACTACGCTCAAGACATGAGCGAACCTCTAAAGTTCACGAAAGCCGTGCATCTAGGTCTAGCGCACATGGGCACCATCGCAGCTATGGTCTGGAATCTGATTGATACGTTCCCGCAACGCGCTCTACATCAAAGCAGCCTTTCACCAAGCCTAATTCCCAAGGAGCAGGCTGAGATGCGCTTCACGTTTATAATGGCACTAGCACAATCGATCGATGAGTCTAATTTACAACTTGTCTGTAGTTACGGCTTGAGTCAAAGACTTTGCATTGCTCTGCAGGGCGCCACGCGGTACCCGAGCATCATTGTCGATTTTACAAGTCCGCCGCAGCGGTTTACGCAGATCTTGCAGGAATTCCACGCGGAACATGATGATGGTATCGACGAATCGATGGTGGCGCAGCTGCAAAGAGCTCTGTGCGATGGTGCCACGGAGACGGAGCGATCATGGTATCAAGCGGAACTCGTTAAATACTGTGCTCTGGCGGATTGGCCTTCGCCTCCGCAGGTATGAGCCAGCCCAAAGGCTACTCAGACTAGCCGTAGACGTTCCTCGAGAGAACAGCATGTACTGTAAAGATTTAGGTAAACGCATATTCCGATTCTTCGACGTGCTCTGATACCTTGGCAACTGTTTTGATGGTTTATTTCACGAGTCTGATGATTTACCCTTTTCGAAAGTGTGACACGTATTGTTCCCGAACGGACCGGTCTGTATGTGTGCTATTGGGTGAATTCGGCCTAGAAACAGGTTCAAACATCTCCTTCGCAACTAATCAAAGCAGGTATAGCAGGTTCTGGACATCGCTTTCATTTTTTCCATGACCATGGTTTGCGGACCGATTCGTGTCTCTCTCTCAAACTAAAGCTTTCGTCAGTAACTTACAGATTGCAGCTTGCTTGCCCAATGTTTCAAGGGTAAAGTGCATCCAAGCTGAAGTCCACAGCTCACCGATGTCACTTGCCTTCTCGCCAAAACATCTGCGGCGTACATTCATGCTATCGCGCCAGTATTTTACTGCACGATCCTGCTCGCTCTCTCGACCCCATCGAATCATCACAGCTTTTGAGCTCGATACCACCTTACTTTTCTTCGCTTTTGTTGTGCTTTACTACATGTAACTTACCACTGCAGACCACCTTCTGCTGCCGTTCTCAATTTCCGTCTCCGTCTTTTCGGCCCGATCGTTCGGTGTCCATAGCAGATGATTCATGGTCATCGGACACTACACAAGGATTGCACCTACATTTCAGCGACTCAAAGCGTGGATTATCTCGCCAGGACCGCGCAGCTGCTGTGTCATGTAATCAGCGATCAGATTCAGTCGGTCATAGTGTAGACCTCGTTCTTATTTCCTACTCTCCTGAAGAGCAAGCTGACTCATTTGTGTCAATGCTCACAGACTAATAGCGAGACGCCGAAGAACACGTGTAAATTTATCGTGAACCTTCGACCACTGCAAAGCCTTGCAAGCCTTCCGCTAGTTTTGGTTTCATCCTTTCAGAAGGCTATTTGAGTAATGTAGAACACCAAGTTGTTCATGAACAGCATTGATCGTTGCGTTGTTGTGTCACATTTTGTACTATACCATTGGGAGGCTCTTCGCATAGTACTTGTATTTACAGCACGATGTCTAATTCTTGGATCGTGTTACATGAGCATATTTTGACGTGGAGTGGTACGTTACACATAACTACAAAGAATTATTCGAATGGAAGAACGTGGAAGTGTCTTGGGAAGAACGTGGAAGTGTCTTGGGCACTTTCATCTACATAGAGGATGATCGCACATCTCCAGTATCTAGCACGGGCGGACGTGTCATACTACACTCGGGACGCTCACAAGCATTTTGACCTGTTGGTCCGTAAATGAAACTTTTGCTCGAGATCGGTCCCCTTGCGCCTCCAGGTCAAGGCGAAGGACTGGTACTGCGTGATGAATGCTCAATTTGCAGAGCAAACATGGGCTGAAAGATTGTGCATCGTGAAGCCTGATACAGCTTTTCGACCCGGTCCAGTGGAACGATGTGAAGGTGCTGGAACTCTGGGCCCGTAATCTGAGACTCTCTTCTGCCTCACGATACTGCAACTCGTGCTCGACACGATCTTTGATGGACATCGTGTTGAGCGCAGCCATGTCAGCACGCACAGACTCGAGCAGCTGTCTGCTTTGCTCCTCCGCTCTTATTATTCTCTGTAGATCTTGAGCCGCTTCTTCGTCGCACTCACTGATCACCACGTGGAACCTTTGCTTATGCAAAGCGATGTAGAACGCCGGACGAACGTTTGAGCATCGCTCTTTTGGAGTAAACTCGTATTGGCTGTACAGATGTCTGCGCTGCCGGCTCGAACGGCGTGGAGAGTTCTTCTCGTTGCTCTCAACCACTGCAAAAGTTGTATATTCACAGTCGGAGGTATGGTGACAATGCTCCACCGATAGGTATACCTCACGCGACTTTCGAAATATTGCGCTATGTGCGACCATGATGCATGAGCTCTTGGGTGATTGAATGTCGTAGAAATGAAGGATGCTCAAATTTTAAGAGATCTCTGGCGTTGTGACAGTATCGCTCGAGGGCCACTGCATGGGCAAAGCAGATGAAGAGGCCAAGATTCGGTGATTACAAAACCTTAGAGGTCATGTAGGAATGGCATGCATGATCACGCATGTTGCCTTCATTCACTCTCATCGTATGACCAACAGTATCTTCTCGAGTCGGGAACACATCACTAGAAAAATGCCATGTGTGAATCTACAATGACTTTTCCATTGTGCAGTGATTATTAGACCGCCTGATGTCCTGTTTTCACGAAGACTTCCAGGATGTCTTCAAATCGCCCAGTCGTCAGGAATACCTAGTCCAGCAGACGAATCAACGACACCACTGCTGGCATCACTTCCTCACTTTCCCGAAAAGTAAAAGAGAATACTTCGCTGCAGGCACTGACATAGGTTTCCTGTATGAGGTTCCCTCTTCCTCCGACACCGCCGTTCCCGCGGCACTTGACTGGGAAAAGTTCCGAGAGAAACGGCAATATCTCTCGACGACGGAAAGATCCAAAAAATCCAGAGAGAAGTAATCGAAAACGGGAGCCCTTGGAGCATCAGCAGAAGGAATTGCACCCAAAAAGACACAATGGAAGCAGCAGTCCATCAGAAATCTAGTAGGTTCCGTCGTGTCTTCCGCCGTACTAGTACATTCCGTTGATGAATCACGATATAGTAAGAGACATTCATATGATATCAGCTTGGATCACACAAGCGCAACCACTGCCGTCTCTTCAAATTCATCGGTCAACGGTTCAAACTCTGAATTTATCAAGGTATACCGAACGATATCAGGATCCACATTGCAGGTCTCAGGTCCGTCTACGTGCACGCATTTTTCGAGGACTGGGCTGATGATTCATAGATCCAGCATCTGACCAGAACAGCGTGAAAGGCCACCTTCGAAGTTTGGATACTGGCATCGACATCTACCACAACACCGCAGACGGAGTGCGCTTCATCGCAAAGCGAGCCGACCACGCAACACGGGAGATCTCGAAACTCAGGAGAGAAATTAAAGTCTACCGCGAGTTGGCGGAATCCTCCAAGCGAAAAGCTATCTTGAGCTTTCGGGGCGAAGAAGAAGACAAGGTCAGTTTGATGATGTTCCTTCCATATATGGAAAAGGGATCAGTCAAACAATTCTTGACGAACGACTGTTCACCAGATAAAGAACAGGTCAGAAACTGGACTCTAAAAGTGACCACCGCATTAGCATGGCTTCACACAAAAGACATCATTTGGAACGGATGTAGCGCTAGACACGTTCTGCTAGACGACGCGCTCGACGTAAGAATATCTGGATTTGGCTCCTCCCGTAGAAGGGAAAATCCCATATTGGAGGAAGATGACATCAGGCGCGAGCTTCGCTGGAAAGCCCCTGAAGTCGTCCACAGTTTTCAGTGTCGACGGCGCTCTGACATATGGTCACTGGGGTGCTTTGTGGTGGAGATGCTGTCAGGAGTGGATCCGCATACAGATTGTGAGAGCGACTTCGGTGTGACATGTAAGCTGCTGCGTAGCCATGATCCAAGACCCCAGCTTGAAGGTAGCCTCACTCAGAGACACCTTTCCGATTTCTTGAGTCTCACTTTCAAGAAAGTTGCCTCGAAAAGACGGGCAGCTGAAGAACTAGTCTCGCATCCTTTCTTACTTGCAAATTGAAACATTGAGTTAAACTCTGGCCGAGCAACACCTGAATACAACGGGCTGAAGCTGGACGTATTTCGCCACTGGGAGTGACGAGTGTCTCCATGCATAAGATGTGTGAGAGGATAACCTACGCCTTGATTTGCCATATCTTCACCGTGCTGGCCCACTACGTACACAGAGCCAAGTCTCAGATGCCACTTTAGCTTCTATAAAGTCGTGATGTTGGGAGCAGTTATGCACAAACTCAATCTATTGATCCAGCGGTGCCTCGTGGAGTGTCGAAAATCGTCTTTCGGTGATCAAAAACATTGAAATCGCGAGGCCATTGCAATCCATACATGGCCTCGAGCCCTCTAAGTTATGACTGAAAGTCACCATGGAGCGAGCCTGTCATCGCAGGAAGAAGAGCGCACCTCGACATGGCCTACGAGCGTCAGTCATTTCAGCGGATCCATGCTTCCGCCATGTGGTGACAGACAAATTCACGATCAGGCGAAATTTTCGTCACAGATGACATGTGTTGGTGGTGTGGTTGCACGCTCGATGCTAAACATGATATGCCATGAAATGAAAGCAAGTGACGACTGGCGAAATGCAAACATTGCACTCGGCTCTTGGTGATGTCAGTCAGGGTTGAGCCCGTAAATAGATGCACACTCTATGTATCTATGCTTCACTGTCACGTGTGCAGTATACTTCATTGTCACATACAAGAAGGTATAGCACACTAAGTCCTTTGTCGTTCATCATCAGATGCGATATATATAGATGCTCACATGTCATCGCAAGCAAAGAGTGATCCTACCCGCCGGTTGTCAGGAGTTATGCTGACTTTTGCTTACAACGAAGTCTTCGGTTGAGACCGCATGCCATGACACATCAGGATTGGTTTGACGTGTCATTTCGAGGTGTGTGTTTTACGATCACAATCGACTTACAGTAATGTAAGCATTGTTTGTCTTGTCGGTGTGGCGTTGCCACGAGGAATGGTCGTTCTTATTCCGCAAGAGAAGTGGGACTCACCGTCAAAAATCATCTTCATTTTTACTTTCCAACGCCAGCCCCGTTGAGTCATTGGAAGGCGATCCGAAACTAGAAGGGTACAATAAGTCCCACTCATGATCAAGAAACTTCTGGATGTCAACTTTTGCCACTAAAGTTAGTGGTACAATATACGGGATCTCTACAGTATCTTTGCGGTACACACTAGGTACTGCCAGTAACCAGGACCAATGCGGAGTATTTTTGACCACACTCTAGCACATCAAACCCAACATCACTTGTGTTTGTAAGCTCGACATGAAATGATCATCAAAAGCATCGCTGAGTTATCGTGCTGCATTAGGTAAATTGTTTGCGCACAATCTAGGGTCATTGTTCTTCCATATCTGCCGCGTTCGGAGAGCCTCCGCTTGTATCACTTTCAAGAAGAAAGTCATCTCACCCAGAGTCGCGTGGTCCGGCTGCAAGACTAACTGAAACGACTCCGTCTGGGTGAGGAATCTATTCTTCTGATTTACCGGAGGCCAGGGACGGAATAGGTTATAGCCGAGGGGTGTTGTGACAACAACCGTGACCTTTACAGGTAGGTTCATGGGTGATATCATCATTTTTTTCCAAGACCCTTCCGAAGCTAGAGGTATTAGACGGCCCTCTATCTCTGAAATCTGCGTAGTAGGCGTATATCGGCCTTCGAGCCATGCCTCGGACGGATGCCATCTGAAAACTAGTTCAATGTGTCGGACATGGACGTCCGAGGCATAGTGGATGCGTACAAAATAAAAGGGTGCGATGTCGAAATGCAAGGCGCAACTACTGCTCGGGGGTCCTGTAAAACCCTTGTACAAGCCTCGAAGTGTGGTTCCGTAGAACAGGCTACCCAGACCTGAGAGAAATAGTGGGCTTGTGTCAAACAAAGAGGACGACGTGCCTAGAAAAAAGCGTGTTGGTGTCATAGGCGAATATCGTCGCAGTGACGATTCCTCCGTAACCCGCGGATGAGATAGTTGCATCCTTTCTCGCAAGGAGCGAACTTTCAGGACCGTGTCGCGACACAGACGATTCACCCGCATTGCAACAAATTGATCCAGAAGCGGCAGTTGCAGCAAGATCTGTTCGACCAATTCCGGGGTCGCGAACACAACTGCTGTACTTTCGTATGATTCCAACGCTCGTGAGGCGTGAGCAGAATGGCAGCGGAAGTGCACTTGCGCGACAGTCATGGACGCTGCCATGGAAAAAATTGCCAGACGCGTAAGAGCTTCTGCTAATTGTGAAAGAAGCTTGTGATGCCTTGTATCGTTACGAGATCAGCGACGTAGGTTCAATTTTTGGCGATGCGAATGGAACGCGTTTACTGTATTGAACGTAGTCGCTGCATCAACCTGGCTGTCTTAACATTCTCTGCAACCGCATCACGCATCAATCGACGTGGGAATCAGTGCACGGATACGCGACAACCGCTCGGCCGTCAGCCGTTAACATGGTCGGATATCCTCTTAGCCTGGATCGCGACCTCTCTCCATACAACCACGAGGAAACAAACGCGAGTCTATGGAAACCGATCGAAATGATCTTGATGACATGTGATGATGCGGTCGGCTATGATTAGCATAGCTTGTCATCACAGACTAGGATCCAAGTCGTCACCCCAGGCTGTTTCCATTTCAGTGTGTCATCGGGGCCTGCTCTTTTGTCATCACAGCCTGCTGTTTCACTTTGCGTGTCATCACGTGCTATAACAGTCTTGCTTCCGCAAACTGCTTTCGTAATCGTAAGCTATTCTTAGAAAATGCCGTCGTGATCAGCTGCGCCTCGCATCTAAAATATCGTTGGTTGTGCATCTGTCATCATAACTGGAATGCAGACTGCACTGTAATCTCCCTCTTCATAAGAGGCTATTCTTAGCGGCACCCGTCATCTCAGGCTGTAATGAACGTCAATCACTAATTTTAGCCTTGCTTTGTCATCGTAAGATTGAGCGATCATCGTCTAGCAGCCTATGCCGTGTTGCTGGGCGATGACATGCAGCACATGCTACGAACGACTCCTGAACATACCCCCTGACAAAGAATGGCGAGACTGTATCACGTAAACAAGTGAGGGTTTTATCTCAGTCATCAATTGAAGTCAAATTGAGGACTTTCCGTCATCACAGGCGTATTCAAAGTAAGGCTGCCTGCAAGTCTCCTGGAACTCCGCTCGGGAGTCAGGCGATGATGGAGACAATCTGTAGTGATAAGCGATTGTTCCTGAGCCTGGTTCACTATTGCACGCAGCATACACAAGGCATGTGGTGGCAGAAAATCTCGGATGTTCCGTTTGATCAAGCTTGGCAATGGTACGCATACCCAATAAAAGACCCAAATCTGTTCGTACCTATTAAGAAAATAGCTGTTCGTTAAGCCATTTGGCTGTTCGGGTGTGCCATAAGAGGTCACGTGGCGTTGTTTAAGCATGTTCATCGGGGGCATTGTGTTTTTGCTGCTGGAGCTCTTTCGCGGAGCACGCGTCGCCTGAACGCGCCCGGTCCTGCATCTCTCGGCCAAATTTATTCCAATTTGAGATAAGGGTAGGGGTTAGGGTGACACTCAGCCTTGGCATTTTCAACGAAACGTCCCTGCAAGAACACGAAATTGGGCTCCTAAGAGGTACCACTCATTGGCTGCATATTGTGTCAGACTGTTCGTTAAGGGAAAGTTCTGTTCAATCCCCTACCCTTTATGAAAATCTCTACCCGCACAGGGTACCCTATAGTGTTCGTACCATTGACAAGCTTGCGTTTGATAGCCAACAGCAGGATAACGACCAGTGTACGCCAGTAGAAACACAATCCATGACCGCAAGCCGGCTAAGCGAAAACAAGTTCATTTCGTTTCAGAGTACTGTACGGCATCGAGATATCTGTATAACTTTTGAATTTCTCAATAGCATGACTTCATGGTTCTCGAATCATGTCCGCCAAATGGCTCCGGCACGAAACGGTATTTGGATGACCTTCCCCAAGATTCCTCGCGAATCCTGAGAGAGCCCGGCCATAGAGTATCTCGGCTTCCGCTTTACGACTCGAAAGCCTCGCCAGATGTGCGAGCCACCAGACGGTGTTACATGTGCGAGGATGCTCCATGCCCAACAGTCTTTCTCTGCCCTTCAACACGTCATTAAACATCCCTTCTGCGTCTCGGTACTTGTTGCGATGATACAGCACCGTCGCCAAATTGCTGGTGCTCGTCAGCGTGTCAAGATGCGCTCTACGGAGCCGTAGATCTCTGCATTCCAAGACCTGTCTCAACACCGCTTCCGCCTCGTGATGTTTTCCTTGCAAGCGAAGGACAACTCCGAGATTGTTCGCAAAAGTGAACATGTCCAGATGGGCCTGGCCGAGTACCTCTACACCGACTTCCAGTGAGAGTCGAATGAGACGTTCGGCTTCACGATGGTGCCCCTTGTCTCGGAGCAACGTTGCGAGATTGTTGAGACTAATCAAGGTCAGATGATGTTGAAGCCCCAACACTCTCTTCCTGACATCGAACACCCTACGAAACAAAGCTTCTGCCTCGTCGAACTTTGCTTCATCTTGAAGGATTACCGCCAGATTGTTATCACTCATCAAGAGCAACGGATCGTCTCGCTCCAGATTCATCGTCGCAGACTGCAGTGCGAGCCTGATGGAATCTTCTGCAGCTTGATATCTCCCTTGGCCTCGTTGTATCATTGCATCATGGTTTGCTGCCAGCAGGCCTTCTGTGCGGTACGAACCCATGGTCGTACTATTTTCATCGATGAGATCCACGATGCATCGTTCTTCTTCGTCTCCACCACCTGTCAACTGCTGGAAGTGCCTCTCAATCTTGTGTAAACCTTGTCGATTCTCTCCATACGCCTCTTGACATGCCTCGCTTTCCCTTGATCGCGATACCCGCCCGGCAATGTGGACGAGTACACCCTCTTCGTCTCTGCGAATCCCATCCTTCTCGTTCGAGAATGCAGTGGGCCGACTCGGAACAGCCGCCAGGTCGATGGAAGACCTTCTTAACGGGGGAGCCGCATACTCATTACGGAGTGTTTCCCTCATGAGATTTTGCGAGGACTTGTGTCCTCGTTTCCGAAGTGCATGTTTAACTCCGTCGAACATCATGATACTTCGTTGCGATACCAGATCTTGCAGATCTGTCGTGGCGGGTGATTGGCTAGAATTTTTGCACACGCGCTTTCCTACTGTGCCTTGGAGTTTTGTTTTGAAGATAGGGTAAATTTTGACTCATGATGCGCCAGATAGCGACATATGGATAATGATTTGGTAGCTACATTTCAAGATTTCTAAAACAAGATCTCGTCGATCCGCGGCCGCACGTGAGTAACGTGTTGCTTTTTAAAGATTCACTCTGTCTGACCAGTCATTATGGCGATAGCCTCGCACGAACTTCGATGGTTACAGCGCACGGTCGCATATATTCTTTGGACCGTGCATTCGGGGTAAGTTCTGCTGACCTGTCTAGCATGGCGCCCACGACTTTATGAATCGAGTCCTCGGCCCAGTACTGCTGGATTAAGCCATCGACTAGCTTTGACACTATTCCTGACTCTTTCCACACACGCACGTTCCTCGAAAAGCTTGAGGGCCGTGCATGTGTCACTAGCAAGACTGAGTCACTACCTAATGCGATCGGTGCAAAGAGATTGATGCTGAGGAGGTTGGTTCTCGGCACGGCTTTATCACCACTGATCACTTAATCTTTCGAGAGTCGCACTCTAACCTTGGTTATGGCTCACTCATCTGTTTCGTGCACAAACTTTAGTGGCCAAGTCGATTGGCTGACTCAGACTGAATTGCTCCATGATATAAGTAAGGCTTCGTGACGGTCGCACACGGTTGCGCTAAAACCCTACTTACTCGGACGAAACCAATAAAAGCGCGGTGTGACAACACGATCCAGCGTACTGTACCTGCGGTGCACCCCAATCACACGATATTCTTCTATTGCATCGCCAAGAGATCTGGTGAGTTGCAAGAATCAGGATCCTTCAACAAACTCGAATGGTTACGAAATCGTCAATGACAACAGTGCCGATGACTACGAGGGCAAAGGCGAGGTTGCGCCACGTGTGAAGGCTTTGTGATAGCGCATAGATTGTTTCTGGTCATCACTCTGACATTCATCTCGCACGCGTGATCAGTACCTTCTCCGATCTCGACGTCCAAAAAACAAGACCATATTTCGGTTCATTAACTAGACAGCGTTCCAAGCTCAAGAACATGGAGCCCCGAAAGTATGTTTGTACATGTATCGCTGAGCCAATCGTGCACTCTGACGCATTCAAGAGTGCGAGCCAATTTCTCTGCTGATTTGCAAAACCTCACAAGGCCTGGGCCGATATTTTCACATATAGCGTAGTCAGGAGTGCGCGTCATCTGTTATCATTAGTTACTCGAATTCGCGTGCTTGTCAGCCCGTAGTAGCTTGGGACCTGATGAGTTGAGTAAGTTAAACTTGTGCAGACCACCTGGCAGATGACCTCCTACTACAGTCCAATAGTAATCAGATGATCGCTCGCTTTGGCACTATGTCAAAATCTCCTTTGCGTTACAAAAGGCAATACTTCCATCGCGGCCACTGTATGCTTTGATTCTGTGACATTTCCAGCAGAACATCATGTACCGGCCAGAGTTTCACGACGCCAATCAGTTTGCCGTCGCGGAGCTTACGTTTTCTTTCCAACCCAGCGAGATTGTGAGGACCCCATCGACCATATATACACTTGCTGAGACAGTGGTTCTGACTTTCGCAGCAGTCCATCATGTCTGTTATGGATGAGAACGATATCCAGCATTATATCGACCACGTTGTAAGCTGCATTGAGAAGGATTCTCAAGAGAACGATGCAGTCTATGGTCACCCAAGCGATCAAACGGAGCAGGAATCCTTGTCTCGCACCGACAGGGACATGATCACGCTGCAAAATGCCACGAAGATATTACGTTACATTGAGTACGGGGTACGAGATTGGTATCGTTCTGGAATTTGAAAGATGACCATTGCAAAACAAGTATGATTGGAATCTCACGTTGAGCAATCCGCATTCAGGTGGGGTAGCAGGTCGATCGAGGGCTTTTAGGCCAAGCGCCAACCGCGCTTCCGTCTTCGCACGACCTGTGATCTATAGATGGCAACATGTCGCTATCGGCCCTCGACGTCGTGTGACATGAATTCCAAGCCGAGAATACTGTGCCACCCAAAGATCAGTCGATCCTTTTCACAGCTGTCACAACAAGGTACAAATAGGCACCTATGCGCGCTCACAGACAGTCCGACATCTCTACGGGCTGACTAGAGCATATCTATTGTCGAACATTCTTCACTCGTCTCGCAGACATCGAACATGATAGCAACTCTATTGATGGCGGCGACTCTTGTCGTAGCCGACGCTCTCTCTACGTCGCTCGCGTCGAACGTTAAGGGGGCCACGGGGGCGGTCAATGCCACCACGCCGACTGTGGTCGAAAACGAGATCACTGTTCATAAGATCTCTGTCGGTGAGACTCAGCACTATTTCACACCAAACAGCATCAACGCATTGCCCGGCGACATTGTCATGTTCACTTTCTGGCCCGGGAATCACTCTGTAATCCGGGCGGAATATGGATCTCCCTGTGTGCCGTACGAGGACGTTCAGGACAATGAAGTGCAAGGGTTTTACAGTGGTATACAAACGCCCAGCGCCAGTGACCTCGCGCCAGTATGTACCGTCTACGTGCCAAGAAAGATTACTGCTTCGCTGATAGATCTTGCAGCTACCTGTTTGGAATTTAACGGTCAACACCACGTCTCCGGTCTTCTTCTACTGTGGAGCACCTGGAAGCTGTGTCGGATGGGGTATGTTAGGCGCGATCAACGCCGACGCGGATCACGCACTCGCGACGCAAATCGCGATGGCAAGGGCAGGTCAACACCGTGAAATATCTGCGCGGATCAGGTACTGACCGTCAAGTAGAAAGCGAGCTATGTGTTGACTCCAGGCCAAAGACTTCCAGCGGACGCGAAGACATCTCTGGAAAGTCTGGCAGGAAGCGCGATGACGACCACCGGCACGGCTGTCGAGCCATCTACAACTCCGATTGCGAGTGTGACCTCCCTGATGTCGTCTACCACCATGCTCGGCGGAGATGTACACCAGACATCTCGCAGACCAGTTGTGCCAACGGGTGGCATAGTAGGGATTGTCCTTGGTGTCATCACAATCGTCTGTCTAGCAGCAGGTCTTTTCTGGTACGTGGGTGTATTGATTGTGCGTAACGGTACAAGCTTCGTCACTAACCACGTTGTAGTGAGTGTACATGCGCAATCGAACCCCCGCATGATGATTGTGATTGTTTGAACAACTCCATCATAACTGTGTTGGATAGGGCCAAACTGATCCTGACCACAATTCAGACTTTTTCGGTCGTTCTAAGGCCTTGTCTTCAAAAGCCGACGAGCAGACGTCCCCAAACGGAGCGAGAGGGCGCGATTTCAGGCAGTTGAACTTGAAACCGAGCGCTCCGCCAGCTTACGATCAAAGCTCTGCACGTGCCCATTCGAACACGCATGCCCCCCCTACGACGCCTGTCACAGCAACGATGCCTCAAACTGCTAATCCCCTCCAAACGCCTGAGCGGGACCTGTCAGGCTTGTCTCCGGACATAAGGTGCGTCTGCCAAGCAGAAACATTTGAGCATAGCCAGATTGCTAACTGTTTCAGTCTTTCGCCGATATCTGAGCTGGAAAGTGGCCCGACACACAACAGGTCTTTCGGGACGCTATCTGGATCACCTACAAGATATGGCCCACGTTGAATTTTCGGTTCGATCTACCGAGAGTTTGTAGTAAGTTAAAGGAAGGACCCTGTGATTTGGGAGGTATGCTCTGGCGTGTCGAGTAGCGTTGTGATACAGCAGGCAATGACAACATTAACCCTCCTACAAAAGTCGTCGCGTGGTGTGTCAGTTATTCATCATTTCGGAGCTTACGTTAACACACGAAGAGACTTTCTCAGTCCAGACCTTAGGAGGACTCTAGGACTATGGATCGTACGTGTACATAATCGATGACTCGTGAAGAACGCATCCCGTTCTGCTGACTTGCCTCTGCACGCGTTAGTGTTTATCATGCAGTCGAAGTCTGATGGTGTTCATGATGACGCGACCCGACAGATATACTCGTCCACGAGCATTCAATCAAATCGGATTTGGTAACCAAGCTGATACTTGACGATTGAATGACAATCGTTGGTACATCTTAGAGGCACACTCCAACATATGGTAACTCCTAGCCAGGACCCTTGATGAATAAAACCGAGCTTGAGCCCTTCTCAAGTGGTATTTTCCCGATCTCATTTCCCTCGAGGCCGTACCAACGACAGCATGCGACAGAAACAGGGAAGGTCTCTATGCAACGCCAAATTTATTTTCATGTTCATGATGATGACACTACTGTGTTTGAACATTTTGGCAGGCACCATAGCCCTTTTTCGGGCCTTTGACGCTGTCACTATACAAGTTCGTCGTATATTATCCTAGTGATGCAGATTTCTCGGTCTGACAGATTCGTCCACAGTTCCGTCCAACCAAAGCGTGAGTCTGTCTATAGACAGCTCGTTCGATCGTGCTCGAGTGCGGAGTGATCGCTTACTTGTCTTAGTGATGAACCCAGTGGCACAAGCCCGGAGACAGATGTGGCCAACGGGAAAGTGATCGACACAGTGGTCGACATCGACGGCCGACAGCTCTGTGTCAATCGTGGCGCCGGAAACGCAACATGCACTCAGAGCCAGCTAGCCTTGACTTTGGCTGTCTTGGCTGGCCAAATTGTTGGAACAGGCTTGGCTGTGGCATATCCGATAGTCTATACGGCCGCCGCGGGCTGGGTTTCGGCAGCATCGCATCTTCTGATGACGCTCTCTATCGCGGCCTCGCTCGCTCTCGCTAGCCAGGCATCAACACTCGTTTTGCTCCGTGGCCAGCTGTCGGCCAAACAGGTAGACGACACCTTTGCTCTCTACGTGCTAATGACTGTTGTAAGCGTGCTCATGTGGCTCACTCCCTGGCTTTTCCAAGGCTGGATGAACTCTCAGTCTTCCGTCACGACCACCGAGGAAAAGCTCACGAAGGGCTAGATAGAATGAAATGATCCGTCGACGAGAGATTGGAGTTAGTAGTAGTGGCAGAAATGAAGCTGGCAATTATGTCTATCGGTGTATTCCAAGTCCACTTGCAGTCAAACCCCATTGAACGGCCTCTCATTTATTGAAAATGGAACTGATGGCCGATCATGAGCATAATAAGGGAATGGTGCTAAATTAAGATCCTGCAATATGGCGTACGTGCACCAATCGTTTCAAGAGCTCCTTACTATCTGACTACATCGCCTTGCGGCGGGGAGAAACGTGGTCCTGCGTCGGCCGCGTAGTGCTTCCGAAAACGTCGTGTAATCTCTTGTTGCTTAGATGTGGTAGTTTATATGACGCCGGTACATCTTGATAATCCCGGGCAATATGGAGGTATGAAAGATGACACCCGACGAACCGCACGCCGTTCGCCAGAAATCGTGCGCATCTCATCTATACTGTTCCTTCCCACTGATATTGGCTAATCATACCTGCAGACACATAATCATGTCCTCATCCTCCGGTCGGATCGAGCCCAAGTCCAGTGCATTGACTGTGGACGACTTTCGCATCTTTGACTTTGACGAAGAGCTGAGCTATCATCGGTGTCAGACTCGAAAGATCAATGCTGCTCCTGTCTATCGAATTCGGACACCACACCATAGCTCAGGCATTGCTTCAGAAACTTGTCAAGAGATGCGAAAATAGTCTCGCTGAAATATCGCCTACATAGCGTCACCCATACCTTCTTGGCGACGTCGACTCAGCGAAATAATTTGACACGGCGGGCCGATGACATAGCGCTTTACTTGTCATTTTGCCCACCGAGCACTTGCGGAGACCTTGCTGTCACCATGGACTCATACTGTATCTGGTGTGCGAGCATCGCATGCATCCAACCTCTAGTTTGGCATCGTCTCGCGATTTTGCAACTTGATCATGACAGATCTGCTCACTAAATTAGAGGCAGATGCCACGTTTGTTTTCGCGAAATCGTTCTTGATCTTATTCAATGTCGTCTCACCGTGTGATCATATGACCAAAAGTTCATCAAGGTCTCTAACGTTACCTTGTCATTCCATCCCATGGATCACTATTGGCAGCCTCAAGCCAAGCTAGCATTAGCCTCATTAGTCGTTCTAGCCCGCTTTTGCTATCACATCGTACCACGAGCTACGCGATACTGTGTGGAAACGTGTCATCACAGGTTGTGTAAGATGTGATCTGTCACTGAAATATGGTCAGATCGAACCAGCGATCACATGCCACGCCTCGTTTTCCACCCATAGCGATGCTGATTGAGTTATAGCTTGTGGTGGCAGCAAAGGTAGATGAGACGGCAAGTAGGGTTGAAGGTGACAGCGTATTTGCATTTCCAACAACGAGCGGATCCACAAGCGGTAGTACATGCTGAAGATAGCCCGCGTTTTGCAGTATTGTGACTGTAGAATTGTATCGCCAACAACGAGCGGACCATAAGCGCTAGTTTTGTCTCTCAGCCCATGGTGGAAATGCAGGTGTGTCGACACGGCAGGAGCGACCTTTTTCCAAATCCTGATCGGTGCTTAGAACAACTCGACTGCATTCGCGTCTAGCGACGGTAACCAGCGGTGGAAAATTACATACACATGTGTGCTTTGTACCATGACAGATTCCATGGGATGATTTCAGTGGAGCCATGTTCTTTATCCACGCCTGTTTTGCTTGGTCAAGATGGCGAGGCTTCTATGAACAGCAATCCTTGGACTATAGATGGAGACACGCGCACCACTTGCGAATGCTAGGCAACTTTGCAGACCACTGTAAGCGAGAACGTTCAAGGTATTGATTGGTGGAATATGTGCTTAATACTCTCTGTTTCGCGGCCCTGATGATGAATCGATTGAACAGAATTGAACGTAATTGATTGTGGGACACACTGCTGCCGAACCAGAGATGGCATTGTTTTTTTGCACCATTTCTCAGTCAAATTGTTCCGCCCTCATGCAGGGAAATCGGTCTGGAGCTTTTCAACATTCTTCGCGACATCGGTCAAGAACTGACCGCATTCATGATCTTCAAGAAGCTGGTTTCCTAGAGTGAAAGCCAGTTCCATGCTCTCGTGGCAGCCCACGCTCTCGACTTTGGCGGTGTTCTCGATTGCTTCCAAGAGTAAGGAAACGGCCTGGTAATCGCGAACGTCTTCCTGCAGCCTGAGTCTCGAAGCTGAGTCCATCAGAAATTTCGGAGCCACTTTTCCCTCGGATGAAGAAGGTTGCATGGATAGTGCTGTCCAAATGCTTGCAAGCAGCGGAAGTTTGTTTCGGCTTTTGAAAAGTGCCTCGAAAAAATTGGAACGTCCTCTCTGCAGTGATCTCAACTTTGAATCCATGACCCAGTTCTTGAGACTCTCCTTGCAAGCTGCGATGCTTTTAGGCTTTCCATTCCAGAACAAAAGATGAGCGAACTTTACGCAAATCCGGTCTATGGTGGAGGACGTTCCAAGAGCTTGACTGAGAAGTTTCTGTATCACATGGAGGTGTGCAACCACGGTCACCAGAGGAGTGCCCATATTTTCACAAAGCAGTCGTTGGATGTTAGCCTCGATGACCAACGAGAGGCACCCGATAGTGGTGATGTCAAACGCAGATGTCGCTGTGTCTCGCCAACCTTGCACGGCTTCTGTATCAGAGGAAAGCATTCTGAGTCTCTCGCAACGACGAATCAGTGCTGATTTAAGAGATATCAGTCGCGAGATATCCCACTGTTTCCGCAAGCGCAGTAAGAGCAAGATGTAGATGTTGACTTCGAAACTCCGGAACTCATGCTCACTTTGCGGAACATCTCTCGGAAACGGAAGACTGTAGTACTTTACAACGAGATCATGCAACAACGGAATGGAGCCTAGGCGTTGCTTCATGGCGTTCCGGAAAATCCTGCCTTGTTGTCAGCATCACAGTGGCCGTCTGTGCCGCATTGAGCACCCGTGTTGATCGCGCACATCTCGATATAGTTTGCTCCGGTACCTTCTCGGCGATTCAAGGAATCGAGTTCGTCCAAGAATGGGCTTCGGAAATTATAAGACTTCTTGTGCAACGTGCTAAATAGGGTAGGACTGGTGCAGAACGTGCTGGTGATCGTGGAGGAAACTGTTTGGAACAGCCAGATTGCATCTTTTGAGTTTGGCGTAGCTTTGACCTTGATGTGGTGCTACTTACCGGCTGCCGCACATGTTATGTCCACATCTTCTGTAGCTCGACGCCAGCTGCTACATATGTCCTCAATTGATGCAGACAATGATTCAATGAATGTGTGCAGGTCATCTTCACCCACAGTATCTTGAGCGACCGTTCTCGGGAGGTACATGGTGCGCTCCGGTCCCGAATGTGAGTCGGTAGAATGTCCATTTCCATCGGTATCGTCCGTTTCCGGATCCGAGCTTGCCTGTACATCTTGCGTACCTTGCCGCTCTTTCACGGACCCTTCGCGTAGCAAGAACATCATCTGCTTGAGTGAATGTATGAATTTGATGTGGCGGCGGGTGGCGTCCTCAGTGTCGTAAGGGAACTTCTGCAACATTATTGTGCGAAATTTGATCGCACGTCGTAGATTCTTCTTCGCATTTGTCTTTTCTGCCGTCGAAAGGCGTGGACAAACGAGCTTCAACTCCTCCAGGACTCGATCGCGTGTCCAGCATGCATACGGCATATCCTTGAAACACTCACCATACGCCGCCATCTGAGCGGTGTGATAAGTGGTCCAAATTTTGGAAGCCAACCGGTGCTGTGCCTTGTGAGTACTCTGATGGTGAACGGACATCGTGGAAGACAAAGACGACTTTGTTGCGATTCGAAACAGTGTCGATGATGGGCACAGTGAAACGGACCGGATGTGTGAGCCAGAAGACAGCTCTGTAGAAAAGATCCTCTAGGGGTAAGTTTGGTTCGCCGGTGAAGCATGTGCGCGGAATGCTGCAGGTAATTTACGAGCTGATGTACCGCCCAGCGCTGCTACATATTGAGGTACAATCTCGCGTGGAATCGACCCGGTGAAAGACACAGCAATCTCCCGCAAACACCTGGTTCCATGCATGATCCTTGTTGAAAGCGCTGGCACCCCCAGGATCGCAGCTGGCGGTGGGGCGGAGTCTACTTGGCTTTGGAGCTGTCTCCAGCCAATCGAAGCATGAATTAGCCAAGGAAGGGTATCGCAGGCCGAGGCACTCTGGGAGTCCAAGTCGCAGATCGCAGGATTAGCTTGCCAAGACATCACATACAAGGGCCCGGTCTACTGTACCAGACCACGCGCCTATACTAGAACAACAATCAATCAACCCCCAAATTTCTACAGTATCAACGAGCTGCTTGGGGAGCGCAAAACACCCTCGGAATCAAACGCCACCGGCCTCGCCACGCCAAACTTTGTTCTCAGTGCGGAGTAGAGCTTTGGAGCACCCGTCGCGCTGCGGCAACGAATAGTCCTGTTAGTTAATTTCATGACCAACAGAACCCGTACCCTAGTAACCATGACTTTGGCACAATCCCACGCGCCACAATCTGTATAGTTTGAACGCGGTACGTATGATTTAAACTAAGATAAAAACCACTCACACAAAATCCTACGCACCGCAGCCTCCAGCGTCTTTTGCCCAAAGGTAGGACGAAGGGTAGCACGTGAGAGCACAGCATTGAAAACATCCACTGGAGTCGGGACGGCAAGCAGAATTGTACATTAAAAAATTGGCGCAGGAGCATACTTGGAAGTCATAGAAGTCGTCGAGAAGATAGCCGACGGGCCATAAGCTATATAGCTTGAATGCAGTATGATACAAAAAAAAAAAAAAAAAAAAAAAAAACCGCTGACCAGCGCGCGGCAAATATGACCATTCAAGTGCAGAATGCAAGATACTGGTGGTGCAGCAGCAGACAGGGCGTTGAGCACGTCTTGTTCGAGTGCAGAAAGTGGCGCAGAGAGCGAGGGACCATGATACGGAACCTAAGCACCAAGAATATCGCCATCAGCGAGACACCAGATCAGAGGAATGTCACAATCCTGTTCGGAAATAACGCCACAGTGGACGTGCTCGAATTCAATATGTAGGCGTCAGAAAGAACACTGGAATCGCAGGTCACTGTATGTACTGCTCCCACACGCCCTCGACGTTTGACAAGTCCAGGGCCACGTATGTGCTGCAGTCGTCGGTTTACGACAGTGCTTCATCGTCACACGGTCGCTTCGCCCGATCTGGAGGGCGACACATCCCTTCGACGAGGACGAAAGTACATAAGTTCTTTGAGTTTATCGGTATTGTACTAAAGTACACTTAGCACGTACTTCGCGGCCGCTGATCACCCCTGCCCAACCCTGGTATGCCCATGTGAGCGCCGAACAAGGTTCTCGCGAGGCACACTTGCGTCCCGACGAATTGGCGTCGCGAACCGAACAGAGCGATACCGCGTTTTGCGCGCAACGTGATTCGCCGGGCTGGCAGTCCGCGGCAGGTGCGGACGGCCCGCTACAAAGCCGAGCCGCCCGTCCCCTCATCATCTGGTTTCAACAAATCAGAGACGCTCTCGCCGCGATACCGGCTCCATCTTTAGCTCTGTCAGCTCCCTGCAAATTCCCGCCAGGCGCTCATCTGGCTGTTTTGATGACTGGCAACTGTAGGTGACAGCTCAGAAGTGTGTATGGGTTCTACTTTGCGACAAGGCGCACACGAGGGACTCAAGTTAAACGCCGGCAAGACTACATGTGGTTGTTCATCTCGAACAGAGTGATGTGGCGGTGGTGAGCATCAGCCACGAGAATGGAGATTGCGACAGAGGCATCGCTAATGGGCTGATTGTCTCTCTACAGTCGGATGGGCCAGCGCCTCGCAGATGCAAGATGGTGATCAACATACTGAATAATTTTGCTACTGTACAGTAAAGGACAGGGAATCAACGCAAGAATGCGAATCTTCCGGTTCGGGTGGGATTCCTCCACGCATGAACAGACGTCATGCGAAGTCCTTCAACTCTGACCTATCCAAGCCGTTGACCTGATCTGGGCTCGAAGCCGGCACGTCCCTTGTTGCCCTTGACGGCTAGGCGCACAGACGTGTAACTTATAGAAACGGGCTGCCATCCGCGCACGGTCGCACAGAGTATCGGGGACCGTGCGCACTGTTCCATCGCTGACTTCGCCAATACAACGTTGTTCCTGGCAAGGTCGGCCTTCCCAAACTTGTTTTTGCTTTGCTTACCATGTCACCCAACATCGTGGTCAGCAGTACTGTAGGTGTCTTTGATTACCCATGGCTGAATTCTTGTACCCTCCTCAAATGGCGGTACAGCACATCTCTCATGATGACACATGAATCCGCTTACGTGGGTTCACGGTGCGTGACCACACCTGAGGTTCAGTTCGATGGATCGAACATTGGTCGATACGATGCCGTGAACCGAACCTCGATTACGCTACTGACAAGGTCGCCAGGCGTGGATGATAAAAGCTCGCGCCAGCTACACAGGTCGTTGTTTCGTCGCCGCGATCACTGCCAAGCATGCCTGGATGCACCCTTGGAGACCAGAAGGTTTTGTCTAGAAAGGAGCAGAATCGCATCAACCAAAGAGCTTGCCGGGAACGCAAGCGACGGCAGCTGCACGAGATGCAACAGGCGATGGTTTCCAAAGAAGCCGTCGAACTTTGTGGGACGCAGCCGGGAGGAAACGATGTCTATCGCGCCGCCTACGACCAGGGGATCTACCAAACACCGTACATGGCTGGTTCTTTCAAAGACACAGGAGTCTCGGCTGATTCGGAGATCACCATGCCATCGATGATCGGGTCGACCGCGAGAGAAGAATCATCTTTCGTTCCAAGCCAAGGTGTAACTGGATCCCGCCAAGAGCACACAAAGGTCGACTTGGGTACCGCACTCATGGATATATCACCATCCAGTCGAAACAGCGAAAGGATGTTGCCGGATGGCGTTACGAGCATTGAGATGCAAGAGGAAGTCTCTAACTTAAACGTAAGTCAATTTTCGCTTTTTACGCCAGATTGCGCAAGAAACTGACTAAACGACTGCAAACCAGCAGACGCAGGTTGAAGTACCTGTGAGTCCGACCAAACGTGTGGCGCAGATTAGCTCGATCTTTGAAGGGCATAGTCCTGCATCGCCACAAGTGACCCAAAACGTCGCTGTGGCGAGAGCTGTATACAATCCCGCGGTAATCAGCGCGACCGGTAGTTGTCCTACATATGTGCAAGATCTCCGAGCAGAGATGCAAGCGATCAGGGAGACGCAGACACAGATCATACGACTCCTTCACATGTTAACGGACCGATCGCAAGAACGGGCGGCTTCGCAGACGGATGCGCCACTCCAGAAAGTAGTAACATTAGAGATACTTACAAGAATACCGACGCGAGAGAACGAAAGAATCGGTCTCGCGATGCGGGAATAGAGAACTCTCAAGAGTATTGTTCTGGCTCCTGAGGAGACTACAACTCTTGAATTCGGCGTGGAAGATCACGGCAAACGCCGACCAACGAAACGGAATAGGCAGCAAGAAGCGAATTGGCCACGGTCCCGGATGGAAACAGGAGTTTAAGGGTTTAGTGGAATATTGTGTTCGGTTGCGGGTTTGATTTGTCAAAGATGTATAGCTCATGGTTACGGAAATGGACTCGATGAAGGGGCATCGTAAGGCGCGTAGAGGTAGCGCACTCACAAGAGTCGTATGTGAGCAGTGTGCTAGTGTTCATGCGTCCAGGGTTCGGTCACGTTGGCTTGGGGTGATAGCGACCTACAACGATGAACAAAGTCATGACTAGAATCAACAAGCACGTGTGGAACTCCCCTTGGGTAACTGCTAATTTTCTAGAGGAATCGACGGCTTCGCAACACAGTTGTTCAGTATGAAATCGCGTTCCAGTGCTGTCGTCTCTGATCTGCAGATTGCCGACAAAAAGCGCATCATGAGTAACAGTAATTTACAGCACATTATCAGCTTGTCTGCTGCCAAAAGCTCACGAGACCCGAATTTCTCGCCCCCTCGGATGATAAGTACGGTCAAACGCGCTCCATCCGATCAAACCAAAGAGCTTCGGCGTCATAGCGTTGATTCCAGCTCATCGCGCTGCGATGGAAATCAAGGGAAAGGGAAAGATGTTCGAGTGTGGGAAGGCTGGCCGTCGGCTGAAGAACTGAAATTGTGGGGAAGCTGTGCGACGTAAGGGAAGGTCTTCCACCTGCGATTCGTGCGCCCGTACCTCGATAATTGCCATGTCGCCTGGATACTGTACTGCATTAGATGACACAGGAAGTCGAAGCTCGTTCTCTCCATTCTGCTTGCCCGCAGACAAACCATTTTCATGTGCAAGCTCCGGAAATGGTTCAAGCTACCTGTCAGAAGTTTTTGTCAAGTTGTGGCGAGTGACTGCTGAGGAAGTTTATACGATTTTGCTGATATGAACAATCAGCCCTTCGTAACTGCTTTATTATAAAGTGTAACCTGCATAGCTTCTGAGCATTCATTCAGTTTAACTTATGGTTGTCAGTCACTGTCTTCATGAGTTCGCCTCCACGGATTGAAACATGCTTGTTGAAAGCTATGTAACGGGACGATCATGGAAACTTCGCTCATCGTGTTTCCAACTACCTGTGAATAGGTCAGTAAACCTCTCCTGTCCACATGCGTATCATGCGAGGTGAGTAACACTAAAACCATGACTGACGAAGGCAAGACGATCTCCAGTCGATCCAGAACCCATGTGACCAACGCCGGGAGAGAAGCTTGTGATTGGCAGGACTAGAACGTCTGATACCTTCATTGGCTCTTTCAAATTCGCAAAAATCTGCCATGTGTCTAAAGAGAAACTCGAAGTGGCGCTGTCGTCGTGCGAGTGAGAAATATTGACATAAGTGAAGATAGAGTCAGTCCAGACACCTGGCCCGGTGAACTCCATCACTGTCTTCATAAAAGCTGGCTGGAGTTCATCTTTTGCTTTGCGTTCCAAGGTCTCTTTTGTTATTGACCCAACGATATCAACCAGGACTGGGTGGCCTTGCTTACTCATAATGGTCCACTGACAGAATTGGATTCTACGGGCATACCAATCATGCCAATCCGGCCTATCTGGGTCTGCCTCAATGCCTATCACAAGCCCAAATGGCTCTGATTCGGCAGGAACCCAGCGTGATATAGATTTGAGGGCAGTCGTGTCGATATTGCTGTACACACCGCCGCAAGCCAGAAGTATAAGATAGCGGAAGAAATCGGCCTTCAGCACAGGCTTTGGAAGGGCGTCGTAAGCTTCGGTGACAGTTGGGATGCCCGCAAAGAGTTGGTGGACGAGGTTCATCGCAATGGCATCTGTGATGACTTCGTGTCTGAATTCCGAGTTCAGAGTGTCCCACGAAACCGTGGCTGAACGAAATCCTAAATCAAATCCTTCCTCCGCAGGCGAAGTCTCCCATGTTTGCCACACGAGTTTAGGAACTTCGCTGGAAACGTTGTATGGGAATAGTTCAGACAAACGTTCCTTCAACGTAGGCTGACGTGGCCATGTCATCCGGCTCCAGCTCCAGCTCCCAACAGTTTGCGGCAAGCCGAACACCCATGGCATAAATCCGATGATGATGGAGAACGCAGCGAGAGAGAGTGCGCGTTTGCATTTGTTAGATGTATGCACCATAAGCATTCTGGCGGATGGTCGTGGTAAGTTCCGTGGCTGTTCGCAAGGGCGACCAGCGTATGTATAAAATCAAGTAGTAACAATAGAATTGCTCAGCATACAGTAGATGGGGACGAAGACAATGTGCTGTTCTCCAGCGCCACTTATGCTGGCGATCGCGCCGCATATCCCAGTAATTTCGTGACGTGACTCTATGCTTCCAGATTTGCGCAAGGGCATAGACTGGCCTGCCTTCACAACATCTACTTGAGAAGCTATATTCACGTTTTCGAATATCAAGGCCAGCGCGACGGCCTTGCCAGAGGTTATCACTGCACCAGAGGTCTGATCAAGGGCGACAACTACTATTTGTGATTGAGACCAGTGACATGCAAAGAAGGTAGTCACGGTCAGAAATATCAGAATTAATTGAAACTTGGGACAGGAATTGAGCAGATTGATCCGCTTTCGAATCTTCGATGAATGGAACTTATGCCGCCTTCACTATGGGACGTCATCGTATATTTCCCTTGATCAGCGTTCGGTCGTCCCAATTTGCTATCCTGACACATCCTGGTGGACAACATGATATCTCGCTCATTGCGTGAAGATTTACTTTGCTTCGCCGCTGGTACGTACAGTAGAACGACCATGCGTGGTCCGAGATCGCTGACCCAGAACATGGTGGTTGCCACTTAACAATGATTGCTCAACTTGAGAATGACAAATTGAGCCTATGTTTAACATGCGACAATAATTCACAATGCTAAATATAGCCACTCATGACGAGGCACACTATATATAGCCTCTGACGACAGATATTCTGATAAAAAGAACTCGCGATGTGTAAAACTACTAATGACAGCGAGAGGGGGCGGGCACGACCTGCAGATGATGAAAGCAGTTCCGGTGACAAAATCAAGTTGTGGTGGTACGCAAAATAACACTATGAATGGTCTGTGATGACAAACGAGCGAGACGAATATAGTCTCGATGACATGCGAGACTGGCCATAGCTTGTGATGACGAACGTGGCACGACGCAACCTTTGATGGTAAGCCACGCTACGATAACCAAACGTAACATCATAGGCCGCCAGATCCCCTTTTTCGATCAAAATGGTTTCTGCAGTGTTGCGTGGTCTTCCCCTTGGCTACTCGCGACAATATTGGTTGTGTGTTGGTGATGAGAACGATCTTCCGACAAATTTCGGGTGCGAGGGAACGCAGCGTGGAGAGTGCAACCGGCGTCACAGTCGTATATTTATGCATTGGCTGTAGGTCATGGTAAGTCATATTCATCATAGAAGCGCCAAGGAATAGCTCCCGAGCGCTGGACGAAAGCTTGTCTTGTGTTATGCAATAGTGTCGATGCTACTGTAATTATTTGGACTCGAATGGTACCATCTAAAGCATGGATGACGTTACAGATGTTCTCCCAACCCTCTGAATGACCATGAATGCTTGATATCTAAATTTGGGGTACGATAATGACTCCGGCGGTCGGAAATGGCAGTAATAGGCGAGCTATAAAAAGATCCACGCAAACCTGAATGACTGGGGCCCATCATGAGGCATTACAGACAATTTGAGTCGATAAGTGCTCAGAGTAAGCTATTGCAACATGAGTCCATGCCCAAAAGAACGATTCGTCTTGTAGGAGATATCACTTGGACAACTGGAAATCGAAAGGCTCGCTATGTCTGTCACTAATCATGATCCCGAGCTCCACTACGACCTCTTTACAGCGGCACCACCACACCTAAGTGACCCACGGTCGCTGGATGATATATGTTCGCAAATAGATACCGGGTTCCAAGCGTTGTCCGAAGCCTTAGGTCGAAAGACGTGGACCTTCACTCCTGATGCAAAGTCAACTTCTCACTCCACCGGACAAAGACTCCAGGCTGCTGAGTGGAAATATGCGAGGGTCAATGAGCTTCGGAGGGTTTACAATAGTCGCTCTAACGGTCGTTCTTTGGGCAGACTTGAAGAGTGGTTCACAGAGCGCTTATTGCAACTCAGTTGTGTTCTCAAAGAATCGACTCGCGCGGCGCGTCGGCACCGCAAATCATTCGTTGATCATGATGCTACTCTGTCGTCCTTGGAAGTGGCTTTGGAGTCACTCGATGATGCTATGCGAACTTGTACGCTATCGGCGGAATTAGATGAGCTGATAAAAGACGGATACACAGTGACGATGTTTGAAAACAATTGAGGGTAGGATCATCTCAGATTGGAGGCAAGGACTGAGATGCTGACATGTGAAAAGGATCTAGGTCAACGCGGTTTACGCAATGGCCATGTTGGAAATTGAGGCGATTCTGTTTTACGAAGGTCATCGATCCTCTCTGGTGTGGGGCTCCTGGTCTTGAAGATCGTTTAGATTCGGTGGGCAGTTGCATTTGACCCTCCCAAACAACTCTGCCGACCACGCAGACAGACCTTCCTCTAGCACCTTTGATTACCCTAGACCATGGTGTACCTTGGAACATGTCTCGTTCGCGAGACCGACGCGAATATATGTTCGAGCGTGCGTTGGCTTGTTTTTAGAATGCATGTATTTAGGGTCAGTGTTACGGTTACAACTTATGCCGACCAGATTTTTGACCACATCGCTCATTGCACTAAAAAGTGCTCGCTACTTGAGACACGCGACTGTGTTTAGTGCAGTCCACTGGTGATACTTGACAAGTCTGTCACTGTTTCGTGCCGCGAAATGTGTGCCTCAACAATGGGTGGGCTGACGTTGACCTGCCAGAATCTACAAGTCACAAAAATCGTCAAGTGAATAGCCCACACACCAAAAGCTATTTAGGTTGGATGCAGTATCATCGGAACGGAAGAAAAAGACATGCCAGGATGGTGGAGAGGAACAGCGGCAGGAAATTGAGCCCAAACGTCGTGGCTCTTCGAAAGTGCTGGAACGGCGCATGATAGTGTGGTTAGAAGAGCCCGAGAAGCATAGTGGGGTTCAGAAACAAGGAAACTCCAGGCCTCGTCCAGAATCATGCATCGGCTGCTCGTCCACTGTTCGATCACGGCCGTATTCCTCAACACGACTTGAACGACGACCACGACGGATCGTCGGTTCCGTAGCGCTCCGATTGACCATCTCGACCGAAATCCTTCTGTCATATCATTCAATCGACCCCCGCATCCTCTCCTTGGATGACGCATCGTACCACTTTCGATCTTCTGGCTTATGATATCTCTGGTCCGTCCTCCATATCTGGGCATCTTTCGCATCTACAGTGTCTTCCGCATCTCTTCTGATATCTGCCACCCTCTAAGACGCCTCCGTTCTCCTCCAGGTGATCACAGACCGTCATGTCGTCATCAGACCGAGACTTTATCGGAGTGTTTGCCTTGTTGTTCCAACCTTCATTGTGGGCTTCACACGTCCACTTTTCGCGTGGCACGACAGTTGTACTCCTCGCATGCTCAGCATTCACAGTAACTTGCACTGGATTTCTCGGTTTCGCCGCTCTCGTCGCGTTCGCAAAGCTCATCGACTGGCTTGATCCCATCATAGAGCGCTCACTGTATGGGACTGCTCACGAGGACGGAAAAGAAAGAGATGGAGTTTTGTGGTTGTCCCAATCCACCCTCGCATCCCCGGAAAAAGAATCCCAAGACACTGATTGTGGAAACCGCGCAAAATCGGGCCTCTTGGACTGACCTTTGTGTTCGCTCGCAAAGGGCGATATCGTTAGGTAATGGTTGATCGATGTGTATGGAGAGTTTCCATCCGCCGCAGCCTGACGACTGCCACGCGACACCTCGTGTGAGTCAACGTTACTGTTTGCTTCGTTGCGGCAATTAACTTCTCACGGCCGTCGCATGCAGTGAACATGTCGTTTCCGACGAAATTGCTCAAGCTGGCGTCTACTAAAGTGTTTCCTAGCGATGCAGAGCAACATCACCCTTGCAAGAAAATTGTACGGCTGGGCGGCCGAGGTTGGCTATCCGGAGTAACTGGTCATCGAATGTCCATGTATTAGGAACTGTCAGCAGCAAGTGACCTTTTGCAAAGATATGACACATATGGTCTTCGTTCATGTTATGGTGCACTAGTATCAATGCCCTTTCTGACTGTGATGGTGGCAATTGATGCATGTGCATATGACGCGACTGTCGTGTAGGCTATCGTGGGGCATGAGTCATCTGATGATGAAAATTTTGTATGTCACAAGTCTGTGTAGATACAGTACAGTAACGTTAGTGAACGATGAAAACGGCCTTTTAATGTCCGTGGTGGCCAGACTTGTCCAGCGTAGCCAAAGACCCAATATCGCTTACAATATCTTCTCGAATTGTTCTTACATGTGCTTATCACTGCAATGCGTCGCTTGGGGCGAGCGGTTATGACATCTCCTTGAAGATCACCTTTATCGAAGTGTGTCATACGTAGATACGTCCAATCTAGGTCCTACCATCGCTATCTTCGACTCCCATTTGTCGTCACAAGCTATTTTCAGTATCTTGTCCCATCGGCTGTCGTGTTTAGATTATCTTATACTATCATCGCGAACTGTGCTAGCTGTACAGTACCACATCATCTGTCACAAGGTCTGAGTCACTGTGAATTAGAACTTCAATCTCGACATGTGGCGCGCAAGTCTGCCCAACAACCAGTGTATGAAACAAAGAAGCCGCGCTTGTACTACTAACTGTTTTCGGTCGACTCCACTTCTGTCCCACAAGTGGCGATATACTCTACAGTATTGTGAGCCCTCCTTTCATCTTTTTCTCCTTACTACCGTCGACCATTTCCAAAATTTCGTTTTCAAAACAAGTCCGTCACAACCCACCACGATCAAGCCATCCATAACCACAGCTATGACGAAGAGGCATGGAAATCTTTTACCGCAGACCTTTGTGACAGCGGACTCCAGAGATCGACATGCGGCCGCAGTAACTGACATCATCGCCTACTTTGCCGAATCGTACGTTCCCGCTGAACACGATCGTCTTTCAGCTTTCCAGATGTTGTGCGAAGATCTCGATGTAGAGATCGGAAGCAGTATTAAGAAGTGCAAGAAAGTACTGTGATGTGGTCCCTGAGCCAGATACCAGCATGGACAGCAGAGCTGACTCAATCATGATAGAACATTCGAACCGCCCATGTCAACATCCACGATTTTGTCAGGGTGCGTAGAGTCGGCGGCGACTTGAGTGAGATCAAGTTTCCTTCTCATAAAGCTCTTCAGCGTGTCATTCGCAGCGATCCAAGCAGGAGATTCCCGCTTCACAAGGCAAAGGGCAACGAGTTCCTCGAAGCCATGCTGATCAAACTGTGAGCACTACAGCAAAACAGTTAATTACTGTGGAGAGGCAGTGGGAATGCTATTGTGCTTCAAAGAAAACGTTGTCACCAATCATGTTCTAGTCTTGCACGTGTATCTAATGGCTTGGGTAATTGAAGTGGCATCATCATTCGCATATGTATGTACACATACGCAGCACGAGAATCTAATGAGCTAAGCGTTACATGAAGTCATCAACTGCCAAACTCCATGTGCAGAATGCACTCGTTGTTGCAGGGTGGTAGATTGCGTCACTGCCACCATTGATATGTACAGCCTCCGAACCGCTTTCGAGGCCCATGCGGTACATTGCGCATTGTTGTCTGCTCTCATCCTATCTCCACGTTTCGTTGGTGGAATCTTTCGCTGCCGCTCTCGCGCTCACGAACAACAAAAATGCCACAAGTGCTACCATTCCACAGCCGTACTGGAGCCAGAAAGCATAAGCGTATGTATCTCGTGCTTCCTCGCTGGGGGTGATGGCCTCCAACTCTCTGGCCAGACCAAGCAGCAAAGGCGCACTTAGGTGTATTAGAGCGTGGGACAAACTTCCGGCAGTACCCTGTTGATGACTTGGAAGAGTCGAGGAAAGGAAAATGTTGACCTGATTGAATGTAAGATCCATCGATATCGTCACGCAAATCATAGCCGGGAAGACGTACACCCAGTAGGAGGGATCTTGGGGTGCGATGATGAGCAAGAGAGAGGCGATGATATTGCCCAAGCAGGATAGAGAGAAGATGGACGATTCAGACACAAGGGTCATCAACCTGCCTCCAAAAATTGCTAGCAGACAGCCACCGATTGGCATTGGGGCGAACCACGCAAGCATCTGCACCGCACTGACGCCTGTGACATTGACTATGCTGCGGATGGTCAGCGATGAGGCACTCCAGGTCCGACTAGATAGACATATCGCACTCACTATAACGTCGCATAGCACACGAAAAGGGTCACCGCCCCGTAGGTCAGCAATAAGCCGAACAAAAGCGGTGCAATCCCTGGTACCTGGAAAAGCGTTGGCGGGAGAAGAGGGTGCGTGGCCACCCACCCCTCTACTCTTATAGTCACAAGAAGCCCAATGGTTCCGAAGACACCGGTCCAGATGATGTACGGGGTCCCCCACCCCTGAGATGCATCTGCGGCCTGCGTCAGAGTGAAGACGAGCAGTGAAATGCTCAGGGAAAGGCTTATGCTTCCAATCCAGTCCATGTATATGCCTGGATTTAGTCTTGTCTGATGGGCCCACGAGCCTGTCAGATGCGTTGACACTAGGACTATGGAAGCGAGCGCGGCACCAGACCAGAAAAAGATCGGCCAGTTCCCGTGATGCAATGCAAGGCTAGCGATGAGGATTCCTGCAAAAGATCCCAATGGCGCCATGGCCGCGTAAATCGAGAACACTACATTCTTACGCTGACCAGGCTCATATGTCTTTCCGAGCATAGCCAGACCTGCTGGGAGATGCGCCGCTGCTCCCAAGCCTTGCATAGCCCGGCAAATGATGAGAGTGCGAGAGTCGTTCGTGCAGCCGATGAGCAATGTCCAAATGAAAGTCCATGCGACACCTCCCATAAAGATGGGCGGTCCCCCACACATGTCGGCCAAACGGCCGAACGTCAAGAGCAAGGCTGACACGACCAAGGAAGTCACTCCAGCCGACCATGTGGCAGATGTGCTGGACATAGCCAGGTCTTCGATCAATGTCGGCACCATGGCGAAGAAACCGCTCGTGAGGTACTCGTCCATGAATGGGGACATCGATATGGAGAAAACGTAGCCGAATTCTGCACAGCAGGAATTGAACTGATTTGGACGTGACCAGCCCGACTGCTGGAAATCACTCCAATTGTCATCCAACTCCCGGGGCGGACTCAGAATTGAGTGATCGGCACAGACGACGCCCTGGTGCTTTTGATTGAGCTCATGCCCGACGTCACTTCTTCTTTGCTTGTTCATTGAGCTGGAGGGAATCCCTGGCGCCCCGAACAGAGAAGCAGGGGAGGAAGTCTGGGGAACAGTGGTTGGAACGCAGAAAGTGAATTGATGATTTTGTTGAACGTGTACCAGAGTGAGAGTAGCCAGATGAGTTTGATGGAGGAATTAGCGGTCACGCATTAATGCCTCAATCATGGTTTTGAAAGTCTTGTAAGTCATGTTCATCGATCAGGGCTCCGGCCGTGGCGGTCTCCATGAGAGACTCAACGTGGGCCCATTGTAACGGATTCCTGCTCCGCAAAGCTAGCCGTTCCCACAATTCATTGCCTATGGATCTACAGTGGAGGTAACATATTGCGACCTTTGCGAGGTGCCAAGACAGCGCGGGACTCAGTAATGTACTGGCGACCAAGGTAACGGAATCACGACGAGGAGCAACTCCATGCGCGACAGATCGTACACCGGGTTACGCGATGACTATGTTGCTGCGTGCCCGGTCACATGATCTGGCACAGTATCTTTGAGATGACCTCTCGACATGAAGACGCCGTCTGCCATCGAGAACTACAGTAACGTTACGTAGCTGCCACTCGTCGTCACAAGCTAATTTTACTTTGTCCACTTACCAATCTAAGCTATAATTGGTATGACTCGTGGTTACTGCGTACACTCAATCCCTAGCTATCGAGGGTCCCTACCCATATTTCGCGCTAGCAGGTACTTCCGCTTTGAACCTGCACGGCTCCGCGACAACTCATTTTCTTTATTCACAGTAGATTCCAAGAGCTTCTCCAAGATATCGCGCTCCCATAGAGTATAATCATGCATCACCTGATGCGCGTGTTGGTCGTGCTGTTGCTTGTAGAAGCAGGCGACTCTCGTACGCCGCTGAGCCTGGCATAATAGAAACGCGATCTCACACGCCAAGAGCGCATCACTCGTCGTCGAAATAGACATCGCTACATCCTCCACATCTCAACGGCCGATCTGCAGCCAGCAGGGTCTTGCGAGCACCGTGGCGTGAACGCTTTGCAGGGGTGGTAATCATTCCTGTCGGTACTTCGAAGCGGGCGAGCTGAGGGGCCGCGCGACCGAAACAGCCCGTTTGGCTGGCGGCTGGCGGGCTGAACCTGAGAGTTGGGCGCTACGAAGTACCGACCCATACTTTTCAAACCCCTGCAATGTGCTTACTACTCGAGATTACTACAATCTGACTCGCATCTGGATATTCTTCTCGATGTCGCGGAACGTATGAGGTGTGTTTGGAAAACCCACGGCTCGGCAAGCAAGCGTATAGCAGGATGCAACAGCCAGCCGGTCGCGCAGCTGGGACGAGAAGGCGCACTCCACGGCTCGTGGTACTGCCAAATAAGGCCCGACCTATGCCTTTGTTACACTCTACGGATACACAAACGATCGGAGAAGCTGATGTGTTGGATTGCGAATGAAGAGAATGCGTGGCAGTGGAAATGTTTGTGGTGGAAGACGAAGTACCCCTTAGCGCGAATTCTGGGTAGGGAGCCTCAATAGCTAGGGATTGAGTGTATAGTGACAACTATGTCAAATTGTGGCTCGTTGCGCGATGCTGTACTGTACCGTCTACCGTAGGGACATTCATCTTTAGAGTTGTGCCACGGATGAAATCCCTCACGTGACTCCGCCCACGGCCATCGCCGGAGTGAATCGCACGACTTCGGGCCGAGTGCGCACGGTCACTGAGACGCTGTACGACCATGCACAGCCGGCAGCTCGAGCCTAACTTACATGTAGCGCTGTCATTTGTACTGTAACCTGCTTCCGCTTGTTCCGAAAACATTGTTGTTCCGATAGCCCTTTCGCACAAAATCAACCATAACTCTCTACGCTGCGCTCTATAATAGACACGGTCTTCCCAGCATCCTCTGCAGCTCTACCGCTCTCTAGCATATGTTCTGCAGCCTTATCGTCCGCAAAGAAGGGCGATCTTGGCGGGCGAGAAGGGCACGAGATAACGATGAATTCTGTGCACTTTCTGGCAGAAGTATCTGTGACATCTCACGCACAGCTGCAGATACAATGAAACACAGCCTATCACGTCCTCTACCATTCAGCCTGCAGGACTGCCTATTTTTTGTTCCGATGCATGCAATATAGATTGGGGTTGCAGGGGTGTAAAGAGGGCTGATCTAGATCTGCAGCGCGGGAGCATGGGGATGATATCATCTGAAGCTAAGAGCCGGTCGGCAGTATAAGCACCACACTGATGAGACGGGCTCATGAGCAGCATGACCACGCTGCGGGCCGTTTACCGTCCGTTCCCATGATCGCAGATCATAGGGCACCACGCGGCTGACCCGAGCTGAGAATGAATCAAGGCGGCTTGGGCCGCCCTGGCCGTTCAGCCCTCAGGGTCAAAGGCCCCCCCCGGACCTGAATCCTCCTTGGGTTCCTTGTCCTTTGTACTTTCCTAGTCTCCAACCATTACTCACTTTCTGCCGCCCTGATCTTCACCAGCGCCGTCAGCCCTGTATCCCTTTGCCGCAACAGGGGCAGTCGACAGCACTATAGTTTGTTGACCACGCCCAAGATGACTGTAGCGAAGCGCAAGTCTCGTAAGGCTGCCACTGCAAAAAGTGCGCCCGGTGAAGGCTCTCCTCCCCTCCCCTACACTACTCAGTGGCATCGCGACAAAGGACGAGGCACACGCCGTGATAAAGCGATCAAGCAGCAACTGCTCACGCCACGCGAGGAACAGGCCATCGTAGACTTCGTCCTCCGAGCGGACCGTAACGGGTTCCCTGCCAAAGTCAAAGATCTGCACCATTATGCAACGGTCTTCCTCCGGGGACGTGCTCCACGACGTAAGCGTGGAAAGGCGTCCAAGGCCCCTAGCCAGGTCCCTGCGAAAGACTGGCCGCAAGCATTCTGTAAGCGTCACCCTGAGCTAAAGGCTGCGCGTCTGAGGAGGTTGGACTGGAGGAGACACGAGAAGAACATCTACAATAAGGTCGTGAACTGGTTCGATCTGATGCAACCCGAGCTAGAAGCAGCAGACGTGCTTCAGGAGAATGTATACAACATGGACGAGACAGGAGTATTGCTCAGTGTGCTTGGATCTTCCAAGTACCTTGTAAGTGCCGAGATGCCCAAGACCCACAGAGGTACCGACAGCAAGCGAACCTTGATTACGGCAGTTGAGTGTATCTCTGCTGACGGTAGGAGCTTGCCGCCTCTCATCATATTCCCCGGGGTCGACCTCCGGAGCAATTGGGTCTGCCATGAAGCCCCGGATTGGCAATTCACGTGCAGTAAGAAAGGCTACATGAACTCCGAAATCAACTTGGAATGGATGCAGAAAGTATTTGAGCCTTCTACGAGAGAGCGTGCTAACGGTTGACCACGAATCCTGATTAGCGACGGATTCGAAACACACGAGTCTCAAGACGTCCTCAAGTTCTGTTTAGAGAACAACATCATTCCATGTCGCCTTCCATCGCATACGTCTCACAAACTGCAGCCTTGTGATGTAAGCGTTTTTGGTCCTCTGAAAACCGCATATCGTGAACAAGTAGAGCATCTCGAACGACGTGGTGCCAATGCAGTGAACAAAGAGCATTTCGTTCTCCTGTACCGCCGAGCTCGCGATGCAGCTTTGACGGCGCGTAACATTCGTTCTGGTTGGTCAAAGGCTGGCTTATTCCCATTCAACCCAAGCCGCGTATTGGAAGGCATGTCAGCGCCGACCGAGGGACCCGCGGTGCAGCTAGTTCCTCTTGATACCCCACAGATGCAAGCACCGTCGAGATCTCTTCTGACGACACCCACCACAACGGAGGGTGTACATTACCTTTATCGACTTGTAGAGGAAAAATTGGCCGCGAACGGCACGACGGGGGATCCTTGCCTTGAGAAGCTCCTGCATGCGACAGAGAAGGCATTCGCTGACCGCTCATTATTTCACGATGAGAACGAAAGCTTGCTGAAGCAGAACGATGAGAGGAGAGTGCGCCAGAATGCAAAGAGCACCGTAATCAGCCAAGGCGATGCGAAGATAATCTCATCTGCCGATATCGTTGAAATATAACGGAGACAAACGGCGAAAGCTGATGCAAAGAGGGCGAAGGCGGATGCGAGGAAAACCAAAGCTGACGCAAAAAAGGCCAAATCCGATGCAAAGAAAGCCAAGGCTGGTACAAAGACAGCCGAAGCTGATGCCAGAAAATCCCAGGTGCCGACAGAACGTCAGCGGCAGGTCACGCCTGTGGAACCGAATCATGGGGTTGATGTCGAGGCTCATCGTATGGTGGTTGATTACTCAGCACCATGTCCGAATAGAGCACCAGTGGCGCAAATGTGGTGACTGGCTATTCTGGGCAGAGTTGTAATGCGTGAGTGGCGCACGGGGTCACATGGGCCGTAATAAAGAGTCGGTTGGGGTTCTCTTGCCTGTTCCTAGTTTTTCGATGAGATTTATTTTGCATGCGCCGACTGCCAATCGTCCTTTGATGGATCATTTGACTGTTCTTCGAGTCAGCGCCTTGCTCAGGCAGAGCGCCAGTAGCAAAAATACGATAGCTGTTGGTTGCTAAAGTGAACCAGATTGCAAGATGTGCATCATGTTTAACGAGGGTTCTAATCGAGCAACCCCATAGAAGGTCGATAGAAATGGAATTTGAAGCTACTTTGAAAGCCTTTCTGCTTCTTCGTACTTTCCCTGATCTTGTAGCACCGATTCGAGGTGGCTCACGCTGGTCAGCGTGTCTGGATGCGTCAGACCAAGTGCCTTCTCTCTTCCCTCGAGAGCCTGCCTGAACAGCTTCTCTGCCTCTTCGTACTTCCCTTGGTCTTGCAGCACCGATCCGAGGTTGCTCACGCTGGTCAGCGTGTCTGGATGCGTCGGACCAAGTGCCTTCTCTCTTCCCCCAACAGCCTGCCTGAACAGCTTCTCTGCCTCTTCGTACTTCCCATGCCTCTGTAGCACCGACCCGAGGTTGTTCACGCTGGTCAGCGTGTCTGGATGCGTCGGACCAAGCGCCTTCTCTCTTCCCTCGAGAGCCTGCCTGAACAGCTCCTCTGCTTCTTCGTACTTCCCTTGCCTCTGTAGCACCGACCCGAGGTTGTTCACGCTGGCCAGCGTGTCTGGATGCGTCGGACCAAGTGCCTTCTGACTTCCCTCAAAGTCCTGCCTGAACAGCTTTTCTGCCTCTACGTACTCCCCTTGGTCTCGTAGCACCAACCCGAGGTGGCTCACGCTGGTCAGCGTGTGTGGATGCGTCGGACCAAGCGCCTTCTCTCTTCCCTCGAGAGCCTGCCTGAACAGCTCCTCTGCTTCTTCGTACTTCCCTTGCCTCTGTAGCACCGACCCGAGGTTGTTCACGCTGGCCAGCGTGTCTGGATGCGTCGGACCAAGTGCCTTCTGACTTCCCTCAAAGTCCTGCCTGAACAGCTTTTCTGCCTCTTCGTACTTCCCTTGGTCTTGTAGCACCGATCCGAGGTTGCTCACGCTGGTCAGCGTGTGTGGATGCGTCGGACCAAGCGCCTTCTCATATCCCTCGAGAGCCTGCCTGAACAGCTCCTCTGCTTCTTCGTACTTCCCTTGCCTCTGTAGCACCGACCCGAGGTTGTTCACGCTGGCCAGCGTGTTTGGATGCGTCGGACCAAGTGCCTTCTGACTTCCCTCCAAGTCCTGCCTGAACAGCTTTTCTGCCTCTTCGTACTTCCCTTGGTCTTGTAGCACCGATCCGAGGTGGCTCACGCTGGCCAGCGTGTCTGGATGCGTCGGACCAAGTACCTTCTGACTTCTCTCCAAGCCCTGCCTGAACAGCTTCTCTGCCTCTTCGTACTTCCCTTGGTCTTGTAGCACCGACCCGAGGTTGTTCACGCTGGTCAGCGTGTCTGGATGCGTCGGACCAAGTGCCTTCTCTCTTCCCTCGAGAGCCTGCCTGAACAGCTTCTCTGCCTCTTCGTACTTCCCTTGGTCTTGCAGCACCGATCCGAGGTTGCTCACGCTGGTCAGCGTGTCTGGATGCGTCGGACCAAGTGCCTTCTCATATCCCTCGAGAGCCTGCCTGAACAGCTTCTCTGCTTCTTCGTACTTCCCTTGCCTCTGTAGCACCGACCCGAGGTTGTTCACGCTGGCCAGCGTGTCTGGATGCGTCGGACCAAGCTCTGAATTGTGGTTATAAGCGAACATCCTCAGCTCATATTCAAAAATCCACTGTCCATTCCAGCGGAGAAAATCACCTAAGCTGTTTAGTGTGTCCATTATGCCTTGCCTTGACAGTCTTCCTAGATCACACTGCCTTTGCAATCTCTGGTAACACGCCATGATATGCGGCCCGATGCGAGTTCTTGTAATCGGGTTCTCATAAAGCCTTGATGTCAGCCTTCGCATTAGCTGCCATACTGAAACACAATATTCAGTTTGTCTTTTGGCTTCTTTGTCGAGCCGCTCGTAGCCCCACTCGTGTACGAGCTTGTGCATCGAGTAACCCATTTGATCGTCTCTCCAGACCAAGAACGAGAACGATACAAGTTCTTCGAATGCAGCGTCCAGTACATCTTCTATCGGACGATCTGGAGAGATAACAGAAAATATCTCCGCATCTTCGTCTCCAACGTCGCTGTCGTCGAACAGCTCCAAGAAAAGATCGCTAGGGCTTAAGAAAGCAAGGAAGGTCAGCAAGTTGACTGCTTCGGGACATCGTCTGGCTATGGCCGCATGTGAAGTCTCCCACGTTGTCAAGACGCTTTCGCCATACTGATCGACGTGAGGCTTGGGCATCCGATCAAGTAGCGCCTTCTGCCGCTTACGGTACTCCACAAGGTACTTGCCAGGATGAGGTTTCAAGCGTGGTGTTGCAGCTACGTAGGCGCCGGCCAAGGTCACTGCTAGTGCAAGGCGTCCAAGTTCCTCCACGACCTCTTGGATCTCGGCATCGACTTCCTTTGTGATTTTGGATAGATTAGCACGTCGCACGAACAGTTGCCTGGCCTCGGCGAGGGCCAACTCGGCTACTTGGATAGCCTCAAGTGATGTCATATCCTTCACCGACTGGCAGCGGGTGGTGACAATGACGTCCACGCAAGCTGCGTCCGGGATGACCTTTCTCAGGTCGATGAAGCCTGGATCGGCTGGGGTATCCACGTCATCCGCACTGTCAAGTACGAACAACAATCTGCTTGAGGAGCGGTGGCACCACTGCTTCACCTCTAGTATACATGCGTCGACGCTCTCAGTGCCTCTTCCGCTGCTCGCATCTGGGCCGCGCAGGAGTTGGCGGATCTGGGCATAATCTTGCTCCAAGGCTTCTCTTGTGCCAGCGTCAATCCAGAAGACAGCGGAATAGTCTGTGCGATAGGTCTCAATGTAATTGAGCGCCAGCTGCGACTTGCCAGATCCCCCGAGACCGCATATCACCAGAAGCCTGGATGTACGTCCCCGCTCTTCTACCGTGTCATGAAACCTTTCCCTTAGCTCTTTCTGGAGTGCCGGACGTTCTACATAGCTCGCGACTTGTCGGAGCGACGTGCTTTTGTAGTGACCAGTGAAGTCACGTATGTTGGCAGTCTTAGGATCTGGAAAGACGCGAGCTATGTCAGGATACAGAAAGTGGTTCGCAAGGGTGTTCACAGACTTATGATGCAGCCGTTGTAGTTGTCGCCCATGTGGACTCTGGCGTTATCCCTAACATCGACATCGGAGATACTATGGCTGGTGCGATTAGGCAACGCCGAGGGCGCGGCCGACGTGGCTTCCATACTAGGGATGATGGGTTTGCCGATTGGATTTGATGGCAGTGAGGTTGTCTCCAGTTGCAATACGCAGACAGAGAAACAGGCTGGTATAAACAATACAGTGAAGCTGCGCGGAACATGTCTGCTGGGACAAGACTATCAAGTAGCGGAAGCAGATAACACTGATACTTGTTTAGGCTTGCAGCTGACTTCAGCCTTGCGTACATAGTTCTAGCCTTCTACGCCTGCAGGTTGATGCTGCTTATTGCTATAGTGTCCGATTCATCCTCAGCTCGGGGCCAGCCATGGTTGCAGACGCGTATACGGAGCTCGCGGCCCGCAGCGCCAATGCGCCGCTCTCCACCCGGCCGTGTAGACGACTTAGCGCCCTGTCTATAGTGCCGACGATTTCTTAGCTTGGGATGATATCATCCCCATGCTCCCGCGCTGCAGATCTAATTCAGCCCTCTTTGCACCCCTGCAACCCCAATCTATATTGCATGCACCGTGAAAAAAAATAGGCAGTCTTGTAGGCTGAAAAATAGAGGATGTCATTGGCTGTGTTTTATTGTGTCCGCAGCTGTGTGTGAGATGTCATAACCACTTTTGCCAGAAAGTGCACAGAATTCATCGTTATTTCGTGCCCTTCTCGCCCGCCAAGATCGCCCTTCTGTGCAGACGATAAGGCTGCAGAACATATGCTAGAGAGCGGTAGTGCTGCAGAGGATGCTGGGAAGACCGTGTGTATTATAGAGCGCAGTGCGGAAAGTTATGGTTGATCTCGTGCCAAATGGCTTTCGGAACAACAATGTTTTCGGAACGCCCGGATAGAGGTTACTGTATTAAATGCACACAGCTTGTGGTTGGAGATGGGATCGGAATAGCTTATGGCGAGGATAAGCTCACTTGTAGTTACAAGTGCTACAGTACACAAATCTACCGACGACCACCGTCTATATGGTAATTCCGCGCAGTACGAGAGGACCCGCGGACTCAGATGATTGGCTTCTGCGGTAGCTCGACTTATGGGAAAGACTGTTCACGACAATTACAGTCAGTCACTCGAGATGCGACAGCTCTTTCACAGCGGACAACTTTCAAATGGCCCTCCATGACAAAACAGATTAAACGCAGCGCATGATAAAAGCGAAATCGTACGTGGCGTGCGGTGACAAGCTACCCGTGACCCATTTGTAAACATAATCCACATTGCTCGTGATTTGTGATCGGGGGCGGCACCGAATGGGCCCTGGACGGAAAACAACGTCTAAGGTGGCTCATGCTCAAAAGTCTCGATAGTCATGGCTTGCGGCAACACCATACGAGAGCCACAAGAGGAGTGATTGATCTGCACATCATGACAATATATGGACAATAAGTTGTCAACATCAGACTCGAATTTCTAAGGTTACCTGGCAATGGCTTGAAGCCCACCACCGTACGCCGGCGATCATATATCACTCCGAATATCAGCGTTGCTTTCCCAATGACGATGGCGGTGTTACACGTCTGCCGTTGTCAAGGGCATGTGCTGACCGAACGAGTCTTTCTCCAAGAGCCGGGGATCCCATTCTCGCAATAATGTTTCCCATGCTTCTTGACTTGGACTTGAATTGTGGCGACACGCTGGCATGTTGTACAGACGCGCTAGGTGTTTTCGTCGGCTCGAGTCGTCAAACGCTCGCTTCAGTGATTGCCCGGCATCCCTCGGCACAATCTCGTCGTTCTCCGCTGCAAAGATAGCCATGTTCCCGGTAATTCGGCCGCCGTATCTGTCCAAGAATCGAACACTATTGAACCCGGTGGTCTTGTATTCCGGAGAGAATGTCAATTCTAGATCGCGAGGGTAGGCGTGCCGGGCAGCGAACGGTATCAAAGGCTTCAGCGAGATGCCCCTGAGTGAGAAGTTGATGCTTTTCAGGTCTCGTGGAGGGGCTATGAGCACAACGGAGGCGGTTTGGAGTCTGGACGCGAGACAAAGGCTCATGTAGGTTCCGATTGAATAGCCCACTACGACGACATTCGCTTCCATGATACCGCGCGTTGCCGCAGCACGTCGGACGAAACTCTCAAGATGTCCAGTCACCTCCATAGTGTCTCGTTCCGCATTCTTGAGGCTGCCATCCGTGAGTGGACTTTCCTCATAGCCCGGCAAGTTCACCCCAAGAACAGTGCCGTAATGTAAAAGGTTGTTGACGACGTCTGTTGAGCTATGGCGGCTCGTTCTTCCTGCCGAGCTTGCGGAACAGTTTCGTCCGTGTATGAAGACGAAAAGTTTCCCGTGCATAGCAACATTTTGTTTTGTCCAGTACTCGATGATATGTAGTCTCGGATCTTCTTCCGACGGTATGAGGGTTTTCTTGAGTCCGATGGTACCCTGGGTAACGTTACGATGGCTCTCAGGGAACAGTTGACTGCGATAGTAAGGTCCGAGGATGAACTTGCCAAAGGGGTGAAAGATCAGCGAAAACACAGCCTTGGGCGAAATTTTATGCGATGTCTCGACGTTGACGGCAGGGTTGACTGAAGTCTCTAGAAGCATTGTCAAGAGTTCTTTTTCCAGGAGTCAATGTGACGGATCAGGGTGACACAATGCGCAGCTCACAGGTTGCAGTTCGAGGTAGACATGTTTCGGGAAAAGCGGGCAAAACGCTTGGTGGTTGACACGCGGCGACGCCATAGTGATGAACTGTACGGCTATCATGGTCATACGCAAAAGCTTGGTCACTCTAGCCGAAGACGCTTGGCTCAACGGCCGACGTCTGGTCGCACGAAGGAGAAGAAAGTTGTCGGTCACGAATGTAGCGCAGCTACGTGCAGCACTCTGCCTCTCATTACGTTCAATCAGATTCAGTGTTCCCCTTCCGCGCTCGGCAGTTTCGTTTCGACTGATGTAGATCTAGGCTTTGATCACAAGTACAGTATAACTCAAATAGACTGTGACAACGGAGAAGACTAGAGATGAGCCGTGATGACAAGCATGATTACAGATGAGCTCCGATAACAAGCAGGCATGAATGTAGAATTCGATAACAAGCAGGATTGTTATACCGTATAGTGATTTAAGAACGGGCAGTGGAACCCCGGAGTCGCGATCTCCAGACGCACTCCAAAACAGGCCAACGAGCTATATCATCGATAATCCACCTATACAGTACCTGGCTTTTAGGACAGTTCTCATGCTAACTTTCATTCGATTGGTTCGGCCTTTGTGTCATACGGCAAATCGCTTGCACCGAAGCATTTTTACTCATCCAAGTGTGCCTTATTCGACGTCATGAGCGTCATGGAAGCCTGCATCTCCGCCATCGCGGTCGAGGAGATATCGAAACCGTTCCCCATCACGCTGGTACTGCTGAAGAATGTACTGCGGTAGGTCGGTGTTGTTGGTGACCCTGGAATATGTCTGGTCTACGCGGCCAAATAAGTCAAGACCGTTCCTCACTCGATGGATCAGTGTGCAGCGATCGCGATTCTCCGGAGTGTTTAGAGGTTTGTGGGAGAAGGAGTCCATCTTCACAAGCATCTCGTTCAGAGTCGCAAAACAGCTCGAACAGTGCCATCCGGCATTCCAGAGCGTTGCTCTGTCACGCCAACGCTTGAAGGACGCGAGCGGTGCCCATTGTTCGCCAAGCAGACCTTGTCGGAGATCGTTTGGCGTGATAGTGGCGAGTCCATGGTATGTCGTCGCGTGAGGACCAGGCCACTGTGGTCCATCGTGACGCCACTGAAACGAATAGTAATAAAAGTCGGAAGCGAGCGTCAGCCGCTTCGGAAAATCGCACCATCGTAGGATAGCCATCGTCTCGGGCCGAGGGATCTCGTCCATATCACTGACGACCAATACGTCTCCATCGTTGGCTCGGGCTGTGGTGTGAGCCAAGTCAGCGAAGACCGCCGTGAACAAAGAGTCACGGAGATAATCTTCATGATCCCACACTCGTTCACTTTGGACAACGTCTTCCACTTCTCGATAGATGATCTTTCCATGATACCGTGCAAAGCGGTCCCAATTGTCTCTCAGATGGAGAGGTTTCGACTTTCCAGTGAATGTCGTCCGCGATTCGGCGACGACAAAGTAGTCGACGTATTGCCACAGTGTTTGTAGTCGGATCTCGAACCAGTCCAGCTCAGTAGATATCAAGGCCAAATCGTAAATCTTCCTTGTGCCTTCCGTCGCGATCCAGGGAGTGAAGCTGTGTATGTAGCATATGCGGCTTGCATCGCTCGAGGTTATATGACCACGATCGCTCGCGCCGCCGGTGACTGGCGATCGAAAGCTGTCCACCAGCAGGTAGTGGTTCCGCGGCAGATGATACATGCTGAAAAGTGCGCCGAGCACGACTGCGGAGACGATCAACGACACTAAGCGTCGGCTGGTGCACCTCAGAGTCCACATTGCCACCATACCAAGAAACTTATGAGTGGGTTTTATAAACAGGACTGCGTAGGGAAAGGTCTCCTTACAGTGTGTCGCAGTTCGGTCTGATCAAAATTTGCCGTCTGGTGCAAGCCACGACGGATCTCATCTCGGCTAAACCGGCACTAGACCATCCGCCTTCCATCTCACCGTTTAGCGAGATGAATGGACGTCACTGGAACATAATCACATCTATATACGACGGTGTGATGATGAACAGACAATATCCTTAATTCGCAATCCTGACGCGCCTGGAAAATGGTCTTCAGGACGCATGACACAAAAGTCTACATGGGCCCGCCGAAAACAACGACGAAACAAGTGTTTGCGGAACGCTAATATTAGCGCCTTCCATCAAACAGCTCAAAATCGAAATTCCAAATGTTCGCTGCCACGCTGCGGTTCCATCTGGAATTCTCATAATCGTCTCCCTTCGAACTTTTCCCCCCAATATGCTGGAACACGCTTGGGATCAGAGCCCATCTGTGCAGACCGAGATCGTCCGCGTAGCTTTCGGTGAGCACATCCACGAACCCTATGCCTTCACCCTGATAGAAGCGGACAAGGTCCGGTATCGCTCTGCTCGGAAACAACAGAGCTTGGGAGCAGCAACCAAACTCGTCCATGAGGCGTAAACCCCTGCGGAGCGGTGCTACAGTCAACCGTCCCGCAGCAAAGTAAAGGAGTATGAAAGCGGGTACATGGACCAGAACAACGACCCTGATCATATTTGGCGTCAATACCTTCGACGTGGACCTGTAGAAGCGGTGCAGAAGTCGCAAGAGAACGAATGCCACCAACGTCGCGACAGCAGATCGTATCGCATATCCGAACCAGTGTTCGCTGTTCCACCCGAGCAGATGAGAGGTATAGAAAAGACGGAGGTAGAGAGTTCGGTCAAAATCTGGATACTGTTCTAAAGACTGCAGCGTCGCGTTGGTCTGATGGAACCAGTTGGCAGCAGCAATGACATCGTCTTCCAGCATCAGAACATATTCAGCACCTGTTGCGGCACATGTCTGCAGGAGATGCATGTAATCAAGCAACGGCTTGACACGATGTTCGAGATCTTCACGCTCCAGTTTGGCAATCTCCGCTTTCTGCTTGTTGGGTATGTCATCGTACGTGAGAACCCGGTCGACAAGATCATGAAGCCATCGGTCTTGGTAAGAGATATGGTCGCGGGGATCGGTATTTGCAATGAACGCGATCAAGTGTATGTCGTGGCGTTCGTGTTCGCTGAGTCCTTCAAGCAGCGAGCCGATGGCGATGTCGAGGTACAGGTCTGGCCTCTGAACGGAAACGATGCCGACGCAGAGACGATAGTCCCTGGTAGGTCGAGCGGACTGTGCTGGCGGTGATACATTTTGAACGTAGGTTCTGGCTTGTACCTGTCTGGTTCTAGAGTACCCAGGAACAAATGCTTTTTCGGGCTGGAAGAAGATCGAGGTTGGATCCCGGTAGGAAAGACTCATCAAGTAACAGATGACTGAGATGTAAGCCAGGATAGTAAGCCCGACATGCAATCTTGTCGACGACTCCATTCGCACCATAGCCACCATGAAGCGATTGACGATTTTTCGGATGGTGCGGCAAATGTTGTGTGAACGGGAGCGGTAGCTTTGGTTTTCTCAGATGATGCGGCTATACATTGACCCAAGCTTAACGAAACGAGTCGGCGGCCGCGATTTGGTGACTGGCAGCCGAGCGCACATTCGCTTAAACGTGCCGTCGCGCTAGTGCATTTAACTTTAGAAGTATGTCATACGCTACAATCTCACAAGATGGAATCAGACCATGATATATCTCTCTCCACGCACCGCACTTGACGTATTCATGGATGCTCCACAAATGCACTCTTCATGACATCTGATTCGCCCTCCCCAAGTTTTTCCGTCGTACTGTGGTGATGGTAGTCCGTGGAAATGCGGGCTGGAAATTCGGTCCGCCTGGCGAAAAGGTCTCAGAGTGAGCTTTTATAATCTACAATGTCCATAGAGATGGTACTTCTCGTGTCGTTGGGGGAGTGAGGAGTTCCTTCAGCTTCATGAAGTCTCGTATGGTCATCCGCATCCAGCTCCAGCCTCTCTTCCGCTGTCAGCTCGCTTGTGGCTTTCCCGACACGGACAAATAGCGTGAAGATGATTAGCGCAGCAGTACCACAAGCGACTGCGAACCAGAAAACGTTCTTGTAGCTGCGTTTTTTCCCTTGGTGAGAAGTTCCAGCGGTGACGACCTCGGCAAATCCGAGCTGGACCGCCACGCTGAGATGGAGCAGAGCGTTGCTCAACCCACCAGCAAGGCCCTGCTGGCTCCTCGGAAGGGAGGTAGAAAAGAAGACGTTGGCACAGTTGAACACCAAGTCGATCGAGATAGTGGCGAGGATCATCGCAGGGAACACACAGTTCCAGAAATCGGCATGGGAAGGAGCGAGAGCGAACATCAGTGATGCAGCGATACCAGAAGTACCAGATATCAGGAACATGATTTTTCCTGGGACGAGGTGGAGCAAAAATCCACCAAAAATGGCCAGGAAGCAGCCGCCGACGGCCATCGGTGTGAACCAAGCGATCAGCTGTAATGCACTCGCGCCAATGATGTTGCGGATACTGGACTAGGTCAGTAATGCAAGTGCGGAGACCCAAGAGAGGATAAGAACGTACTACAGAGTTGCGTAGAGCATATATATGCCGATTGTGCCATAGTTGAGCAATAATCCAATCAACACTGGTCGGACACAGTCGACTTTCAGCACCGATACCGGCAATAACGGATGTCGTGCCACCCAGCCTTCGATGTAAATGGCAGAGCCGAGGGCGAGAAGAGCGACGCTTCCGCTTGCGACAACGTATGGAGTCTTCCATCCCTGCGGTGCATGAGCAAGTTCGGTGACCGTGAACACAGACATTACCACGCCCGTACTGATGGTCAGACAGCCTAGCCAATCCATTTGTAGGTCTTTGTTGCTCGCCTTGAGTCTTCTCGGAGCCGTGGTCCAGATCCCGACCCAGGAAACACCGGCCAGAATGGCCCCGATCCAGAAGTACCATCGCCAATGGGCGTATTCAGACACCAGGCCCCCAGTGGCGAGCCCGAGGAAAGACCCCAGGGGAGCCATGGCCCCGTACAAAGAGAAGACCAAATTTTTGCGAGGTCCCGGACGGTAAATAGCACCGAGCATACCCAGGCCGGCCGACAGATGGGCTGCTGAACCGAAGCCTTGCATAGCCCTACAACACACCAGGAGAACACGGTGTTTCGCGAAAGCCGCTGTGAAGCTCCATAGCAATACCCACGTCAAGCCTCCCAGGTAGACGACGTAGAATCCGTGAAGGTCTGCAAGGCGTCCGAATGCTAAGAGAAAGGACGAAACGATCAGAGGCACCACGCTCACTGCCCAGGTAGTGAAGGAACGCGATAGATCAAGCTCGACTGCCAATCTCGGTACCAATGACACGAAACCACTCGCAAGATACTCGTCTAGCAACAGTGACATGGCGATGCAGGACAGGAACGCAGCTTCGACCCAGACGGATTGGAATTCATGCGGACGCGAGCGGCCCAACCGCTGAAGTCGGCTCTTTTCGTTGTCTTCTGTATTCGGTACGGACATGTTCGCGAAAGCGTTTGGTGGAATGTTCGTGGTCATGTTGGGGACGGTTGTCGATCCACTAAACGGAGTCTTTTGTCTTGTGCCGAAGCAGTATCGATACAGTTATAATAAGAAATGTTCCCAAGACGCTCTTATCATGGCCTCCTGTGCACATGCGTTCACATCATAACAGATCTTCGTCCTATTGAGACGTACTGACCGTTTTACCAGGCTCGGCCGCCCGGTCCCGAAAGTGCTACGCCAGGCTGGAGGGACAGACTCCCGACTGGTGGCTCCTGCATTCCCACACGGCAACGGTTTTGTAGCGTGCACATGACCGGGCCTGATGTGGCATTCTGTTGTCACTTCGCCGCGTACATGGTGGTTGTCATGGGTAAAGCCAACTTTCGCGTGAAAGCAACGAGCGGACGGAGGTCAATGGACAAAACCGCCTTGGACGGAACTTCAGCGAAGCCCGTGGTCCTGGCCACTCTAGCACCAGCCAATGTTCTGAGGGCACGAGTGCCCACGATAGGCATCATTCATACGAGGTGAACACAGCCCGACGTGCTGGGGATGTATTTGTTGTGCATGTCTTTGACATCGCGCGACGACCGAGGTGTTCGGAGAGCTGTACGAGTTCAACAGGCAGTAAGCCCTCCAGACATACCCGCAGACTAAGAAAGTGAGATGTCCGTATAGTCACCGGCGATTCCAGTGTCTCTTTGCGCACTTATACATTGATTGTGAACAGCATATATATCTTCTTTTTGAGCACATATATTAAGTCTTTGTGCAGCCACGCTAGACCAGATCAGGGAAAGTCTGCATTGGTGTGCAGCCTCATTGGTTCTGGCCCCACAAATTCTAGGCAGAAGTGCACGCTCAAAGACATTATATATGCTGAGTTGAAACGATATATATGGTTAACAGACTTAATATATAAGCATCAAAAAGGACACTGGAATCGCTGGTCACTGTACTGATCAGATTTGCTACATCTATCACCGTGGGATAGCGGATTCTGTGCATGCCGCGTTTGTGATTGGAGTGCAATCGACATGGTTTCCCTCGATTGCCTGTCGCACCAGCTCGCATATCGAGTATCCCATCCCGAACTGTGATATTCTCACATGGTCGCGGGGTGGTCATAATTAGGGCCTTTCAACATACGATATGCTCCAAACATACTTAATTGGCATCAGCGAAATCTGGATTTCTGTACTGTATGTAACAAAGCTGAGCTTTCCTTCGAGAATTACCACGCACGGTCGTTCTTGAGCTGTGTGACCGTGCACGATGCCTCGAAGCGAGGCATCTTGTGCGAGCAAGCGCAGCGCTAGCCGTATGATGGAGAATCCCGCGTCAGCCGCCAACCCCAACCCTGATACTACCGTTCATACAGCATTGAGCGGAACAGCGTATGAACCAGAACCCTGCTCGCGAGACCAAGTGGTCTTGGGCAGCGTCCGATATTGTAGTTCTCGGCCGGTGGAGTTGTGATGCTCCTCTTTCGTCTATAGTAGTACGTAATGGTAACTTTTCTATAATGGAATCTCTGGCTACAGTAGTCGTAATCTCACTGTGTCTCTTCATAAGTTGCCACATCATCCTCAACATTCAGCAGTGCGCTTACTCCCTGCTAGCCCAAAGCCTCTTGATGTTCCAGACCTTGTTGCATTCACAATGCGTTGTGGAAGACGGACAATTCCAGAAACGATCGATCATTTGGCCAGAAAATCCCCCGAGCGCGTGTGGGCGCGATATGCTACCTCGTCAACAACCTTCGACCGGGGCGAGCTTCGTACAGTGACATTCTCAGCTCTTGCTCGGGCAGTCGATACCTTGACATGGTATCTCCAGGACTACATTGCTACCGAACCGAGGAGCAATGTGGCCCTCTACATTGGTCCCTCAGACATTCGATATTTCATCCTGGCTTGCGCAGCCTGCAAGTACAATCTCAAAGTGAGCATAATGAAATGTCAGTATTTAGAGAGCAATCGAAGCTAACAAAGATCTCTAGCCATTGTTCTCATCGCCTAGAAACAATCTAGAAGCACATACTTCGCTGGTTTCCCAGACTGGATGCGAGATGTTTCTTCGACCACGTGAAGTCCCTCTCAACGAGACGCTGGAGTCACTTGTGTCTGGACACAATCTTACGGTTATCGACATGCCCACACTGGATGAACTTCTCGTGCCTATAATTGACCCTTTACCCTGGAACATCAGATACCGCCGAAACTTCTCCGAGCCGTTCGTTTTACTTCACACTTCTGGTTCGACCGGTCCTCCTAAAGTCGTCAATGTGACTCACGGACTTTATGCTACACTTGACTTCCACCAATACCTAGCGACTGACAAGCAGTGCTTGAATGTCAGGGAGTGGGCAGATCGAGATTTATACATCACTCTACCGCCCTTTCATGCTGCCGGCTTGAATTTCTTTGGTTGGTCAGTCTTCCATGGGACGGTCCTCATCCTGGGTCCTGCTGATCAGCCGCCTTCAATAAGCACGTTAGAGCGTGCGCTGGACCTGGACCTAGCGAAAGCTGGCGTTATCGCGCCGTCGATATTGGAAGAGTTCGTTGGAGACAGCCATGCTCTCTCCAAGATCGCACGCTGGTCAAGTGTTAGCTTTGGGGGAGGGCCACTTTCCCGTGCAGCGGGCGATGCGCTATGGGAGAAGACTAGGGTCCACAACCTCCTTGGATCTACTGAGATGAACACTCTGCCCGAGTTTGTCCCAGCTTCCAAAGACGAGTGGCTTTATCACAACTTCCATCCGTCACAGGGAATTGAGTTCCGACACCGTCAAGATAACCTACACGAACTTGTGATCGTAAGGCATCGCCGTTGGCGTACAGAGCAGGCGATCTTTTGGACTTTCCCGCAACTTGACGAGTACTGCTCGAAAGATATCTACGAGCAACACTCGGACAAGCCTAATCTATGGACTTATCGAGGTCGCCTTGACGACATCATCGTACTTTCCAATGGCGAAAAGTTCTGTCCGGCAGAGGCAGAGTCCATTGTGACGGGAAATCCAGATGTGAAGTCGGCCATGATAGTGGGCGACAACTATGCGCAGGCTGCGTTTTTGGTCGAACTCCTCAGTCCAGCTATTGAGAATGAGCTCCTCCAAGCCTGTCGGCGCTCAATTTTGAATGTAGTTCAAGAAGCCAACAGGACGCTTCCCCAGCACGCCCAGATTCACGCCTCGCATATCAAAATCCTGCCGTCTTCACAATCCTTTCTGAGGTCACCGAAAGGTGAAGTGCGACGGGCTGCGACAGTCGCGCTGCTCTCATCAGTAATCTCGGATCTCTACGCGTCAGCCGAGATCGTTGCTGGGAGTGGCCAAGCCTTTGAAATCAACTTCAGAGACGAATCGTCGTTGATTTCTTGTCTGACTGACCTTTTATCGGGCGACCCATACTTGGGCAGGGCCGTCAATCCAGACACCAATATCTTCCAATGTGGCTTCGACTCTTTGAAAGCAACAAGAATGCTCCGACACATTAAGACTAGTATGGCAAACCAGGGAATCCAGCCTGGGCTTCCACTGACTTCAAGAATGATATACCAGAATCCGAGTTGTCTTGGCCTGGCAAGCGCGCTGCTTCAATCGACGAAAATGGGTTCCACATCTGACTTTGATGTTGAGGACACCAGCGAGATGAGTCGACTACTTGGAACGTTCTCCCAAAAGATCGAGACTCTGGCAAATCCGCCCACGAACCATCAAACTGTGATTCTCACTGGCTCGACAGGATCCCTGGGCTCTTATATCCTCGATACATTGGTGCGCAGCGAGAAAGTCCAGCGAGTGATCTGCCTCAATAGATCCGGAGGCAGTGCAGAGCGACAGGCAGCTTCTCACAGCTCGCGTGGATTGACTGAAGATTTCGTCAAGGTCTCTTTCATGGAGACCGAGCTCGCAAAAAACCAACTTGGACTGGAAGATGATGCCTACTACGAGCTGACGTCCAACACTACTCACATCATCCACAATTCCTGGCCAGTCGATTTCAACCTCGGATTACAGTACCTTGCAATATCGGCTTCACCCCCACACTCTTCAGTAAATTGGTCTGACAGGGATCTTGGGCTAACGGTGCGGTCCGCTCGGCGGCTTAGCCGAAGCTAGACTTCGCTGCTGCAACATGCTTAACCATCCAGACTCAAGCTTATAACCCGCCGACCGCCCCGCTTCGCGTGCAGCGCTCGGAGGAGGCTTGTCCATCCTGCACGGAAGTACGTGTCATTCATACTGTATGCTGGACTTTGCAGAGTAATGTCTCTAAATTGGTAAAGTTTTCAATCATGCAGCAGTCTACTGCATTTCCCACGAAACACGAATCTTCCATCGCGTACTCTCGCCATTCCTTCTGCCTCGGCGAAGTTGCCAAGTTGGAATTGTTCACAATACTGACTGTGCCTCCTACCACTGTTGCACGCAAGCAGATCTGGCCGTGAATGAGTACACTGTGCAAGAAGATTGGGAAACCAAAACAGGTGCATTCTGGGACCGTTCGTATTGTGCTGCACAATCGGTGGCCATTAGAGCTTAATGTTCAACAATTTATGTCGGAAGAGACCCAAGATCAACACGAACACTATAGACTACACCAGACATGCACCCAATAGCTACGGCCCCATTATGAAAGGCAATTGCATCTGAGCGGTACCGGGCTGGTACCCAAAGCAGCTTACGATCTGTATACAGAATCCAATGACGATCCGGAGAGACCGACAGATTGGTGAACCAGGGAAATGCGGACTTGTCGGTGCTGGAGATACCTGCCACCATGTGTTGGTCGTCAAAACATGAAGGCAATCGACGACTGTCATCGGGTTTTTCGTCCAGAGTCGTGCCTGTGTTGGCGTCCCAGAACCGGACAAAAGAGTCCAGAGAACACGACGCCAGTCGCCGCCCGTCAGGCGAGAACGTCAGCGCCTTGACCCTCTCGCTGTGGCTCTCGAGGGTGTGCAGGGCTGCGCCTGTGTCGGCGTCCCAAAGTCGAATGGTCTTGTCCACAGAACACGACACCAGCCGCCGCCCGTCAGGCGAGAACGTCACCGCCTTGACGTCCTTGAGGTGGCCCTCGAGGGTGTGCAGGGCTGCGCCCGTGTCGGCGTCCCAAAGCCGGACGGTCTTGTCGTAAGAACACGACGCCAGTCGACGCCCGTCACACGAGAATGTCACCGCATTGACCCACTCGCTGTGGCCCACGAGAGTGTGCAGGGCTGCGCCTGTGTCGACGTCCCAAAGTCGGATGGTCTTGTCCACAGAACACGACGCCAGCCGCCGCCCGTCAGGCGAGAACGTCACCGCCTCGGCCCCATTGCTGTGGCCCTCGAGGGTGTGCAGGGCTGCGCCCGTGTCGACGTCCCAAAGTCGGACGGTCTTGTCCCAAGAACACGACGCCAGTCGCCGCCCGTCAGGCGAGAACGTCACCGCCTCGACCCTCTTGCTGTGGCCCTCGAGGGTGTGCAGGGCTGCGCCCGTGTCGACGTCCCAAAGTCGGACGGTCTTGTCGTAAGAACACGACGCCAGTCGCCGCCCGTCAGGCGAGAACGTCACAGCCATGACTATAGAGTCGTGGCACTCGAGGGTGTACAGGGCTGCGCCCGTGTCGGCGTCCCAAAGTCGGACGGTCTTGTCCCAAGAACACGACGCCAGTCGCCGCCCGTCAGGCGAGAACGTCACCGCCTCGACCCTTCTGCTGTGGCCCTCGAGGGTGTACAGGGCTGCGCCCGTGTCGGCGTCCCAAAGCCGGACGGTCTTGTCCTCAGAACACGACACTAGCCGCCGCCCGTCAGGCGAGAACGTCACCGCCTTGACGTCCTTGAGGTGGCCCTCGAGGGTGTGCAGGGCTGCGCCCGTGTCGGCGTCCCAAAGTCGGATGGTCATGTCCTCAGAACACGACGCCAGTCGCCGCCCGTCAGGCGAGAACGTTGCAGCTGTGACCCTAGAGCTGTGGCCCTCGAATGTGTGCAGGGCTGCACCCGTGTCGGCGTCCCAAAGTCGGATGGTCTTGTCCCAAGAACACGACGCCAGTCGCCGCCCGTCAGGCGAGAACGTTGCAGCTGTGACCCTAGAGCTGTGGCCCTCGAGGGTGTGCAGGGCTGCACCTGTGTCGACGTCCCAAAGTCGGATGGTCTTGTCCACAGAACACGACGCCAGCCGCCGCCCGTCAGGCGAGAACGTTACAGCTGTGACCCTCTCAATGTGGCCCTCGAGGGTGTGCAGGGCTGCGCCTGTGTCGACGTCCCAAAGCCGGATGGTCTTGTCGTAAGAACACGACGCCAGCCGCCGCCCGTCAGGCGAGAACGTTGCAGCTGTGACCCTAGAGCTGTGGCCCTCGAGGGTGTACAGGGCTGCGCCCGTGTCGGCGTCCCAAAGCCGGAAGGTCTTGTCCTCAGAACACGACACCAGCCGTCGTCCGTCAGGCGAGAACGCTGCAGCTGTGACCCTAGAGCTGTGGCCCTCGAGGGTGTGCAGGGCTGCACCTGTGTCGACGTCCCAAAGTCGGATGGTCTTGTCGTAAGAACACGACGCCAGCCGCCGCCCGTCAGGCGAGAACGTTGCAGCTGTGACCCTAGAGCTGTGGCCCTCGAGGGTGTGCAGGATCGCATCCCACTGCAGAGCTACTCTTGGGAGTGGCTTCACAAGCCATGCCGCACAACTTCCTTCGAACCTCTGCCTCGTTGTGCTGCGTAGCGGCGCAAAGGCGAGTGCCGACGAATAGATCTGCAAAGGTGCTTCACTTATACCGACGCCGCATTGCATGAGTACCCTTTTCATGTCTTTGAATGACTTGTATGAATCGGTGTCTGTCAATTTCTGTATCGATATCAGCAGACTGCCGAGCTTCAGACCTGGAATGTGACATACTGCACAGAGTTGCTCGAGACTGTGTAGTGTCGCAATCGCAACATCGAGTTTGCCCAGATTTGCCAAAGCCTCGACCCAGCGGAGGTACTTGTCCGCCAGAAAATCATGGATTCGTGCTGCCATGTCGCGGCTGAGGCATCCAGTTTGAGTGTTGTTAGTACCCACGGCACCTTCAAGTGAAAGCTCTAAATGAGCCATCCAAAAGGTGCATGCATATCTGATAGGCCATAACGGCGATGACGAGATCGCTTGAAGATCCGGGGGTGGAGACCCTGGGTGCACAAGTGAACAAATGTCATCTCTTGTTAACGCTCTACTCATCGCATCAAGTGACCGATACACAATTTGTTGGTGCTCGGCCGTTGGGCCGTCGCCGAATATGTCTTGTCCTGCTTCGTGGTCGAGGAAAAAGTCCTTTGCTGATTGGTGCACGAAATAGCACGTATTGTCTCTAATGTCCACGAAGGATCCGCATGATCGGACCAGATCAGAGATGTCTTCGTCTCTGGCAAACTCTGTTGCAGGAAGCCCAGCCACAACACCTAGCTCCGCCAAGCTTAGAGGCCGTTGGGCGAGCACGACGCCACGCATAACGCTCGTGCACAGAGCTATGTCTTCCTCATCATCCTGGTCTAATAGGTGTACCAGCATCCGCTCGTAGAATTTCGTCAGAGTTGAAGGGTAGGCTCTGGCGCGATTTAAGATTTTCCGTGCTGTCACATTCATAAGCTCCTTGGTAACCAATGCTACCCACAGGAAAGTGGCATCTGCTTTTTGCATCAGCTCTTGCTGCAAGCTCTGCTTGACAGCCGCAGTCAGTCCTTTATTTCTTGCCAGCTCCTCAGTCTGTACCTCGATGAACGAATTGACAGCTTGTGCCACATGGGAAGAGTTGAGTTCAAGGCTGAGTGTGGTAAAGTTGTCATCTGGTGAATCAAGAGCTTCTTCAACATTCCGGTGGTTGCGACTCGATACCAGCCACTTGGCCTTAGATGTCCCCTGCTTGCTGTCGTCGGCGATGAACCTCAGCAACTTGTCCTTGTCGACGTCGCACTCGTCCATAGCATCGACCAGTACATTGATTCGTGTTGCCTTGGGATGCGACAAGAGCTTTGACATCAGCTTCGACAGCTCAGCGAAGTCGGCATTCGGCGCGCAGAACGGCTTCTCTCCTCTTGTCCGGAAGCTGTTGTCAAACTCGTCACCGAGCTCTGGGTTTGATATCACCAGGTGCCAGATGAGACCCTGCAACACCGATGTCGCAGAGTTGAGTCTGCTGTCAGTGCTCTGACAGAAGAAGTAGGTCGTGGGTGTTTTGTCCTCCATCGCTTCCAGCTTCTGTGCCAAGGAGATCATCAGCATAGTCTTCCCCTTGCCAGGGTCGCCGCCGATGCGAAGGAGACGGCACTCTGCGTCAGTATGCCATCTATTGAGACCTGGGTCATGCTCGGTCCACGAGTAGCATTGCGGCAAGGGAGAGTGCTTTGTATCTATGATATTCCTCATCACAGCTTCCGGGTCGGCGGCTCCTAGGGCCGCCAGACATTTGTCTGTTCTCATGAGCTTTACCGCAACACAATAGTTGATAGTGCTTGGTAGGCTTTCCAGCCTCAAGATTTGACACTTACTGCGAAAGTCATCCGGGGAGCTGTGACAGAGGATCAGCATATAGATTGACTGATATGACCAACAATGAGTCTCCCTTTCTTACCTCCCGTAATAGATGTCTCCCTGATAAACTTGTCCCGTGACATTTCCATTGAGCTGCCTGGCATTACCCGTCGCAGCGGAACTGTTGTAGGTGTGCGAGCCGGGCAGAGGCACAACCATGTTGCCTGCACTCCCCACCACGATTAAACCCACTTTGGGGTATCGAAAGCTCTTCGAGAGCTGCTAGCGAAGGTAAGAAAAGTTCTCGCACGGCTGTATGTGTGAAGTGAGAAGACGTGAGCGTAATCGGTACAGTAACTCTTGGGATTGTCGTTCAGATACTGTATCGAGCCGCAGCCTGTCGCGCGGAGGATCGGCTGGAAGTCTTCGTGGTAGAGCGACTTCTTACAATACGCAGCCTTGCACAGCGCTTCCAGCCCGTACTCAAGTAGTGGTGGCTGAGTGGCACTGCCACGCTGCAGACTGAACTGCTACTGTACAGTACAGTACAGTATCACATGTGGTGGCTGCTTCGCCTTGCATCTTGCATGCCCAATTGGCTGCTGCCTGCTGTGTTGCGGGCGCCATACGGTGCCAGAAACGCCACTTACACGCATAAGTGCAAACGCTGGAGCCCATCACGTTTTCATATAATGGGAAGCAGCGAACACCTCTCTGAAACTTCACGCGTTTCTCTAGTCGACCACCTGCTGCTCACGAAACATCACAAGAGAGAGTATGGCAGAGCTCGCCCTGGGCGTCGTTAGCCTTGCAGGCTTGTTCAACAACGCCGTCGACAGCTACGGCTATATCCGCCTCGGCCAGCATTATGCCCGCGACTTCGAAACAAACCAGACGAAACTCGACTTGTCCAGGCTCCAGCTGTCGCGTTGGGGTGCGGCCCTCGGTCTGGACGAGCACCCCACCCAAGCTCGCAGCCTGCCCGCACTCTCCATCGCCCCACATGAGTTGGAACAAGCCGAAAGCGCGCTCCGCCAGATCAACGACTTGCTCGAAGATGCCAGCGCAGCGTCTCGGCGATTCGAAGCACGCAACAAGCAAAGCGGGACCACCGCTGCGCTGAACCCAGATGACATCGCCTTGCACAAAAAGATCAGCTCGCTCGTGCTTCGCCGCCTGCCAAAGACTGCGGCTGTCAAGAAAACCGCTTGGGCGTTGTACGGCAAGAATGACCTCGATCGCTTGGTCGGCGACATAACAGAGCTTACCAACCAGCTCGTGTCGTTGTTCCCAGCTCGCGCATCGGCCCAGAAAGAGCTGTGTGCGAATGAGGTGGAAGAGGTGGACGATGGCAGCCTCCCATTTCTTGCAGAGGTAGCTGCCGAGCAAGATCCTCTCATGGCCGAGGCAGCCCGCTCGTCGATGCAAGCACGCGGAAATACCTACATCGCACCACTCGCTCGCGACGGCGCATCTCAGCACGTCGGCGACCACATCCATGCAAACTACCGCGGCCCTTTGGGTCCTCTTAACCATACGTACGATCACCCAAAGGCCGAAGGCAAGGGAACTCGACAGCACAATGGCAACGTATATGGCGGATGAGGATCTGCATTTGCGACAGGATCAGCCTGGTGGTGAGTAATTGGGGCTGAAGCATGGATTTCATGTATATCGCGGATAGCTAGCAGAGATGGGGAATCATCAGTCTGCTTGTATCGTACTCTCTGTATCTTACCGAGACGTGTCTAGTCCGTATACAGTATTACTTGCTCTTCACATTGCTGTCGTCTCGCGGTCCATCTGCATAAAGTCTGCTTGTTAAGGTTTCATCTGCCTCAGATTACAATATCACGTGGTCCACGCTCAAGTGCAGGTGGCACGCGACCTGTGGCTCGACTCTCGTGGAAGGTCTTCGAAGCCCGCTGGCACACGTGGCCATCAACATGTGTACCTTGCATCTGCCTCGCGCACGCCTCGCCCGTGTCTCACACTTCTGCCATACGGCAACAAGCGGTGTGCCGGCCATATTGCGCTATATCGCGGTGCCGACCTGAGGCAGATAGTTCGTCGTTTATCAGCACACCCTGCGGGTCGTGCAGATCGAGTCAGCAGCCACCTCAGCCGCATACTCGCTTGCCGGTTTGGAACCGAAGATGGCCGACGAAGCTTATTCGACAGACTTGACGCTCCTGGAGAACTGGGACCAGTGGCGATCACCCAAAACAGGATCTCCATCAGGTACGATCGTTGATCCTGGCGCTCCCAGGCCCTTCACATCGCTGTCGCCCTATCCTGCCGCCTCGCCGAGCGTGTCTCAGATAGAAACGGAAAGGCTCCGCCTGCTGCAACCGAGCGATTGGGACAAAGAGAAGGATTACAGGGCAGACCCTCCGGTGTGCATACGCTACACGATTATCTGGAAGGTCAAGTTGAACAACAGAATGATCGCGAGGGACACGGAACAGGATGTCGTGCTGGCCCCGGCTGCATATTGGTCTATGTTTTTACAAGCGAAGCTGAATGCTCTACTCAGTAAAAAGGTAGCGAGCGGTAAGCGCATCAAGCCCGATGATAGCGATGTAGTGGTGTCAGTCAATGAGCGTTCTGAACGTGACCTGGTCAGACGTTTTGACGAAATCAACGTGGACTGGTCGGTCGTAGAGAAGCAGCTACTGAGCTGGGGCGAACTTCTACGCGCCGGCAAGCACCTTAGGGTTGAAGTTGCGTTCAATTACGTGGACGTGCAGGTTACAGCCTCAGCTAGTGCTGCGCGAGGCGGCTCGGCCACGCAGCGGATGCTGGCTGAGCGTGCCGCCCAGCTAGGTGCTGAGAGAGCGTCCGGAGCGCCCTCCACATGGCGTGACGTCTATCTGCTGATGCGTTGTCCGGGAGCTCCCTGCGAACTGGGACCGCACTGCTGGCGCGACCCTGACGGCAAAAAGCACTATCGACTGAAAGCCCATCACATGAAGAGCTTGATCCGGCACGTCGAGGAAGGTGGCCAGCTGGAGTCCCACGCCGATGTACCTGAGATGGTGCGCCAGCAATTGTACGCAGAGCAACAGGAGCGCTCACAGAGAAAGCACAAGGCGCCGAAAGGTGATAGCAATGGTCATCCTCCCATCACCATCAACAACGTGCTGCCCGCTAGCACTGGTCTATCCACGGGACATGAGGCAGCAGCCACCGCTTCTACCCTCAAGACGGCGATGCCTCGAGATTTTGAGCTTCCTGGCTTTCGCGACGTCGCACTCCACCAGTACAGCGAATGGCATCAGTCGAGAGTGTTTGACACAAACTTGAAAGCAGATTTCAAAAGGGCTCGGGATGTGGCTCTAGAGAATGCGCTCGATCTCGATCTTATTCATGAAGAGAACGATCCGAATTTCTTTGAGCAGCAAGGTGTGAAGAGGGGCACGGCGAAGAGGTTCGTTCGCGACATAGAGCATTGGGTGAAGAGACATAAAGCACAGGATACGGATGCGATTTTCGTAGTTTCTTGAGTCGGGGAAGGACGGCAGGCGTTGCTGGAATTCACTGTAGTCGATCTGCATTTCACATTTCACATTACACGATACTAACTTATATTAATTCTTTCTTCCCTTAAGGATACGCCGATTGCCTTTGGCATAGTCACCAACAGCCCTACCATAGCACGCTCAGTTGTCCTCCACGGTGATCCCCGAATGTCTGAAATGGCCTTTCGCGCTATTGCCTCGCTGACCCACGACTTGCACACACCATTCTAGGAAACCATCAAAGTCGTGAGGGTTCGACTGCTGCACTTTCCAGTTTCGTCTGATAAACGCCTTCAGTTCGGCGAAGAACTCTTCGATTGGGTTCAAATCTGGTGAGTAAGGCGGCAGATACATCAAGATTACGCCCGCTTCGGCACACAGCTCTTCCACGCGCGCAGTTCGGTGGAAAGACGCGTTGTCCATCACAAGCACGGACTTCGGCTGCGGCCATCTGCCACACCACTGCAAGAGCTCTTCGAGAAAGTCTTCGAAGACTTCCCCGTCTATCGAGCCTTGGAATATGCGGGCCAGTAGGACGCCATCCTGTGTATATGCTGGGAGTATGTGATGCCTGTGACCTCTGTGGAACTTTTCTGTCTGTATTGGCGTGACGCCAAGCGGCGACCATCCTGTCCTGCGAAAACCTACCCTCCGATCACAGCCAGACTCGTCTATGTATACCAGATGGTAAGAAGCGAACGATGTCAAGTCGTGCAAGTATTTGTCCCTCAAGTCTGCATTCTGCTCTTTGGCCTTGCGCCGTATCGTCTTCCTCGACCAGCCTTCCTTCTTCAGCGTGCGGCTGATTGTAGAGTTCGAGACTTCCACTTCGAAGTCATCTTGAAGAAATGCTGCGAGCTCGTCCAGTTGTCGGTCGGGTTTGCTAAGTAGCATCTCCTTCAAAGCATCCGACATGACTGACGTTATGGCGCGTGAACGGCCGACTGACGTTGTGGGCGGAGCATTTGGAGTCCCAAAGGTTCGTAAATTTGATCGTATTGCTTTGACAGATCGGCTGCTACAACCGACCACATATGCTATTTCGTCAGCGGTAAGGTGACCGGCTCGAATCATCGTGTGGATCTGCTCGCGCTGCGCAGCTGCCAGGTTCGGTGCCATACTGGTTTGTAGGTGAGATTAGTACCGGTCGTGAAGCCAAAGGTGAGCGAAAACGTGTCATCGTCAACCACGATCCTGGCAGCTTTGCCGAGGCGAATTACAAGGAGAACATACACACCGCGACCATCGCGGTGTGCAAGAGAGTACAGGACGACGTCTTTGCAGAGCAATATCTTGATTCTCGAAACTCGATGCTGGAGTCTAGCATGCGGAGGCACAATGAATCCGAGCTGTGATGTACAGGATGCGCGAGTCCTCTCAGCGCGCTTCATGCACGTCGTGGTGGTCGGCTGCTTATAAGCTTGAGCCCGGATTTTTACTATGTTCCAGAAGCGAGGTCTAGCTTCGGCTAAGCCGTCGAACGGACCGCACCGCGCTCTCAAGATCCCTGTTAGACCAATCCATCGAAGAGTGTGGGGTGAAGCCGATATTGCGAGGCACTGTATCATCGTTCGAGCCTCAGCTCGCAGGTTGTCTGCAACTGCTTACGATGGCCACGAATATGCCGTTGTTACAGAGTCTATCTTTTGTGTCGAGCGTCGGTGTTGCAAGTGGCTGGACCAAGAGACGATCATTTGAAGTCCCAGAGTCGAAGATCGAAGATCTCAGCGTCGCTGGAAACATGGGCTATGCCCAGTCGAAGCTCCTGGCAGAACTCATCTTGGCCCAAGGTTGCGACAGTCTCAAGATACCGGTGTCTATTTGTCGTGTGGGCCAGATTGCAGGCCCAGTCTTGTCGTCAAAAGGCATGTGGTCCAAAAGAGAATGGTTTCCGAGCATGTTGCTTACTTGCAAACACTTGGGCAAGATTCCGATAGATCTCGGAGCTCTAGATTGCATGGATTGGATTCCTGTCGACATCCTAGCCGATGCACTTGCCGAAGCTTTACTATCTGATTCGTCGCCAAACATGTCTGGGGAAACCAAATACATGCACTTCGTGAACCCAAAGAAGGCCTACTGGACCGATATGGCACACGCAATGTCATACAAATTAGATCCAGATCTACGATTGGAAATCGTGGCTTTCACTGATTGGCTCGATTGTTTGAAGCGAGCCTCCGAGAAACCGGCGAATATCGATGAGATACCTGCTGTCAAACTTCTGGACTTCTTGAGAGATATGGCGCAGCAGTCCATCGAGAGCGTTCCTTTCTCGACAGAAAACACAGAACACTTGAGTTCGACGTTGAAGGAAATGCGGCCGGTGTCTATGGAATGGATGGAGCAGTGGGTCAATCAGTGGCAGCAGTGCTAAGTTCACTCTTCAAAGTTGTAGAACAACAGACATCAGCTTTCACAGCTGATCCGATTCTATTCCAATTGAGTGAAATCGATGGTCATCTCCTGAAATACTATCAATCAGAAAATCGCTGATCGCTTGAAAGAGCAATGGAAACGATGTTACGAAGTGCTACCTCATAAATTGCAGCGTATGAGGTCCGTCGGCCAATTCAGGCTCGGTCTATGCCATTGTTCGCTCTGCGTACATACGTACATTAGGAGGATGTTATGTGATGGGTCGCAAATACAGCGTTTTGCCATTTCGGCCTGACCCCACGAAGTCTTTCGCTTTTCTCACACTACAACGTCCATGGGCCTAGGATAGATGACCAGCGGCTAGATCCGTGTGCTTGACCCCCCACTACGACAAATGACAAGTATGCGTTGCGGTAAATTCCACGCGAAATGGCTGAACTTTGCTGTTTCGACAAGCTTTTAAAATAGCATATGTCACCTGAAATCCAATGGGAGCGGGGATAGGTCTCCAGGGACATGGCGGAATTGGCCATCGTGGAAAGAGCTGCGGACGAAGTCCAAACCAGTCAGAGTGTGGGGTTCAAGGCGATGACACAATTCCCTGAAAAAGATCCAGAACAAAGGAGATATTCAAATTCGGGCTACAGGACGCTCAAGATACTGTAGTCGCTGATAAGCACGTCCGCGTACTGAGACAAAGCCGTAAGCGGTAGCTCCACCGAGCGGTTAGATGCTGTAAATCTTCCTCCTTGCGTAAAGTTCGCACGTTACTAGACAAGCGCGTCCCAGGGAATCAAAAGTATACTAGGTACCTTCGCGGTTCCAAACGCAGTAATCCAGTGAGTCTGCATCGGCCGCAACATGGTTGCGTCCTTTGAATCAAGACCCTGTGTGGTGGAGAATGCCAAGCATCCGTCGTGGCAAATCGCTTGGTCCGACCGGACGAGCTGCTTCGGTCCTCTTGAGACGACAGAACCCGTTGGTGTGTAACGCAATCCCGCGACCGCATGGTATCTCGAACCTCAGAGAAGATCCAGATGGCTGCAGTCGTTAATGTCAGCGAGATTGACACCCTCGAGCTCGGCGACGTCAGCGCCGAACCCATACATCGGCAGCCTACCGAGTTCTCCTGGCATAACATATTAATCGATCGCAGAACAGATGGACAGGAAAGCGGATTTTCCTCGAGTGGATTGTCGGGTACCGCGGAAGCAGGCCGGTTGTTTGCCATACTGGGTCCCTCGTAAGTACAAGTCATAGTGACAGTGTGCATGTAGTCACGCGGCTGTCGCATATCATGGAGTGTCGAATTCTGCTGACCTCATCGGAGTGGCGCAGGTAAATCGAGTCTGCTCCGTGTCCTTGGCCAGAGGATCGCTCCCAGCGCAGGTGAAATCCGACTTGACGGCTTCAACACGATACGGAATTCTCGCGAACGAGAGCGCCTGCGGAGACTCTCAGCATATCTCGAGCAAGACATTCCTCTCATTGGCTCACTATCGGTCGAAGAGACCCTCGAATTCGCGCATCGCTTAGCGATACAATCAGCCAAGGGAGGCGCCCAGAGTCGTGCACTGATTTCGAAGCTCCTCCTCGACCTTGACTTGACAACGGAAACTTCGAACAAGAGGATAGGGTCTGCATGGGGTGGCAATCCGAGACTATCTAGCGGCGAACAGAAACGGTTGGGAATCGCCATTCAACTGGTCACCCGGCCTGCATTTCTGCTGTTAGATGAGCCAACATCAGGACTAGAATCGTCCACTGCCTCGGCCATGATGTTGAGGTTGAAGGACATAGCCAGGAAACGAGGCATCATTATATTGGCCTACCTCGGCCTCGCACTGCTGGTGGGTACGGTCTGGCTACGATTGGAACCTACAGATAGAAATGCCCAATCGTTCATTAACGCCATCTTCTTCGGCGGTGCATTCATGTCGTTGATGGCTGTAGCCTCCGTTCCGGCATTCCTTGAGGACAGGGCCGTGTTCCAGAAGGAAAGAGCAGACGGACTCTACGGACCTTCGCTGTTTGTCCTCTCAAATTTCCTTGTCGGCCTGCCATTTTTGTTGAGCTTCTCAGTACTGTTTTCGTCGGTGGCCTACTGGCTGTGTAACTTCCGGCCGTCTCTTGCAGGATATTGCGCTTGGATACTGTGGCTGTTCCTCGATCTCGTCGCAGCAGAATCTTTGGCTGTGCTGGTCAGCTCGGCAATCCCTATGTTTGTAGCCTCGCTGGCTATTACTGCATTCTGGAATGGCATCTGGATGTGTACTGGAGGGTTTATAGTTCATGGAGATGCCCTGAACCCTTTTTGGAAGTATGCTTTCCACTACATCGACTATCAGGCTTATGTTTTCCAGGGGATGATGGTTAACGAGTTCGAACGTCGTGTGTACTCATGTGTCGCGAGTGCCGATGACAGCGGCAGATGTAGCTGTGTTTACGAGAATCCTTCTGCTGGAGAATGCTCGGTCAGTGGACGCCACATACTCCAGCTTTACGGTATCGGACCCGACGGGTTTGCTCAACGTCTGGCTTCGATATTGGGTATCATCGCCTTACTGAGGATGTTCGGGTGGTTGGTGCTTCGTTTACGTAGATGAGATGCAGTAGTTCAGTGATCACCATCAGCAAGGCTCACGCGCTATACAGTTGACCATGAGACGGACCTACCCTTGGATGCACTATGTATGATTAAATGTTTCCTGGCCTACGAGCCAAAGTTTCAAGCGAATATATCTATAAACATCCATAGTCCCATACCTGAGAGTCGTATGGCGACAAGTCCACGCGAAGCGCAACCTGTCACGCTGCTACTGATCTGACGTCACACGTTCACACTATATTCAATACTACAGCTCGCTATGCAACCGATGAGAAGTGACATCCCATGGTGACAAGCTGGTAACAGGACACTGATTTCATGCTCGACCTCAGAAAAGCAGCAGCAGCAGACTTCAGGCCCCGCAACAGCCAACTTTTGGTTGGTTGATGTAATGCGGTCTGATGACCCCAAATGGTTGGTCGATGAGGCATCTATCAACCAACCATGTAGGGTTGATGGAGAGTTGATGACAAGATAGCCATAGCGGTAGTGGGCGACTACGCAGGGGCTGAAAGATCAGTATGATCGGCGGTGCCGTGCACAAACGTGTGTGCGCGTGTGTTTCTGCCTGAGGCAGATATTGTGCCGGTCATGGGGGATCTTGGAGCTCCGATCCAGCTCCCGCCCCCACGACTACTGTCCTGGCTGAAAGAGATGACATTCGCCCAGGGTTAGTGGCGGGGTTCGGCCGGACCTCTCATGGTACCATTTTTCACCAAGATATACTCCTCATCGACCCCATCAGCCAACCACAGGGTTGACTGACCTATATTCCAGAGTTGGTCGATGAGACTGATATCAACGAAACAGTTGCCTAATGGCTAATCTCACCAGATCATCAACCAACTCGCCAAATTCGGGTTAGCTGTTGCGGGCCTGTAAAAGCCAGCCAACAGCAGGTTTGAGAACGAGAGTGGGTCGAGACAAGTATCAACTATCGCTGGACTTGTCAAAGCGCTCCACTGGGAAATGTATCGCAGCTTCGAGAGCACTTGATTTACAAGGAGTGCTAAAGTAACATTATCATGTTCATACTCCTCCCGAATGTCATGTCGGAACGTCATCATCTACGACTTCACCCACGCGTGACTTCTGGGAACGGATCTTCTGTATTTCCCGTGAGCATCTGGTAATTTTCTATTCTGACGTGCACAGTAGCGATATCGATCGTTGGACATCTGAGTCGGTCTTTAGCATCTAGACTTCCCCTCCATTAGTGAAATTATTCCGCATATATTCTGACGCAGGTGTCGCATCGACCACATTTCTGTCGATTTTAGAGAGCCATTTAAGTCGTTGTTTACGAAGAAGGTCTGTTTAATTGCCATAGGCAGTTGTGATCATGTAATGAAACCACAGTGTGACACTGTAGAAAATACCGATTCAATATTAGGGCCACGAAATATTACGAGACGTGGCCTGCGGCCCTCACAGTAAGTTACAGATGTGTGTAATCAACGACAATCTTGAATGCTTCGTTACGAAAGCTCAGCGTACAGTACACCTTGCGAAGTCGAAAATTGGGCTTGAGTAGTATAGCGTCAATCCCAAAATTCGATAAGAGGGCACTCTATCCCCGTGGCGTAAGTTCAGTACCTCCGATATGTCTGGTAATCAGTCATTCCACTCTCAATATCTTCGGATGCTCCCACGGGAGCGAAGAATCAGCGAAGTGTCCATCGCGGGCGGTGGAAAGGTATATCGGGTTAAGTAGCCCCAGCTCAGAAGCTACCGCTTCAAGCTGCAGGGTGAAGCGCTGCTTCACAACGACTTCGAGCTCCGCCGCCGATATAGTGGTCGTACCGTAGGTATCGATCGTCATGCTTATTGGATGTGTGGCGCCGTTGTAACAGGAGACCTGCACACAGCATCGCGTGGCGAGCTTGGAAGCCACGATGGAGTTCGCAATCCATCGTGCCATTTAGGCTCCCGTCCTGTCCACCTAGACGACTTAGCACTCATGAAGCCCACTGGTCATCTCAAACGTATTCGTAACTCACCTGTCGAGAGTCTTTCCCAGACAAACAACCACCGCCGTAGGTCGCCCAGCCGCCATATGTGTCAACCACGATCTTGCGACCAGTCAGACCGACAAATTTGCCCGAAGGCGAGATTCCTGAGTTGCCAGAAGGCTGTATCTGCACCCTTTGTTAGACTGCCCAAGATGTTTGCGGCGCTGACACTCACAAGATAGCATGTCTCATCGTTGACAAGATCGAGCGGAAGTGCGCTGTCCAGGATGTGACGACGGATGCTCGTCGTAATGTCTCGCAAAGAGAGCGAGTGATCGTGCTGCAGTCTTACAACCATATGGGTCACACAGAATGGCCGGATTTGTCCCTCATCCGATCTTTACTTTACCGTCACTTGCGCTTTTGTATCTGGTCTGATCCACGGCAACAGACCGGACTTTCGAGCTGATCTCGTAGCTTTTGTTATCTGATTTGCAAGTTCTAGGGTGAGAGGACTTCCGTTTATCCTGTCAGCTTGACCGACAAGGACGCAATCGTAAAGTTGAGTTCGTCTCACAGCATTGATGTGATCTCGAGGGTCGCGTAGCCGACCATACTGCCCTGTACCCAATTGAAACGGTCAGCATACTCGTACGGTGGAGACAGCACGTTCGGTATATACAAAACACGCACTGGATCACCTGCGACAACCTGTTCCGTGTCGACACTAAAAAGAAGCACATCCGTTGGACTTGGCCGGAGGATCTTGAGCTTGTTGATGATCTCGCATTTATCGCACTCGATTTCCATGCCTGGCTTGTCATAGCCGATGTCCCGGAGTGTCCCGCGCACTATGGCGTCCACGTCTAACGTCGCAAACGTCGTGACTACTCCAAGCACAACGACTAGCCCCTTGCTCAATGCAGTGTCGAAGGCAACTTTCGAGAAACAATCTTGCAGCAAACACGCGTCAAAATTGCATTGGATATCTGATCGCAAATCTTGTCCGGATGTCCATCGTCGACGGACTCGGAAGTGAAGAGGAAGACTTGAGGAGTGTCGTTAACTGAGATCATCATTCGCTTGATAATGAATCAATGGAGATGGTGCGAAAACAAAAAAGCATTGCAGTGTGCGGGAAAGCTCAGTGGTCTTGGAGGCTGTCCGAGGCGGTTTTTGCACGAAATGCACAGTCCTCGCCCATCTCTACGGCCGTGCCAGACGCGTTCTCGTTCGCAACATAAGTTGTCATATGTAAGTTTTACGGCTTGAAGCTCCTCGACCATCCATAAAACGACTTTTAGGCTCCCAAATGTTCTCTCGCGCCATTTTCCTACTGTTCTATCCTGCTCGACATCCCGAACGGATCAAGCTGCCACCACTTCTGAGCCTTCTCTCGTCTCTGTCTTTCCTACTATCGCTGCATCAAGATACCAGCAGCGTGCGTCAACAACTTTTGATGTTGTCACCAGGTGCGTATCCGTGATAGCGTGGCCAGATTTTAGTCTCGATCAATTTATATGTTTGTCGCACACGTATGTGTCGGGTCTCTGCGCAGCCACGCTAGACCAGGTTGAACAAATTCTACACTGATGTGAACGCTCATCGATATTGATATCACAAGCTTTGGGCAGAAATGCACGCTCAAAGACCATTACGAGCTGTATTCAAAGGATATTCATGGTTGAAGTAAAAGATTTGGTATACCAGTAGAAGAAGGGACATCGGAATCGCCGGCCACTCTATCGTTTGTTGTAACTTCCCCGTCGCATCTCGTATCAACATAGCTCAAATGTTGCTGAGTACTTTACTATCTCGTAAGCTTAACATTGATCCTGCTGGTATTCATGAGCTATTTTCGGCCGTGCCTAAGATTTCGGCTTATCTTTGGACCTATGCATCTGTCATCTGCTTGTCACCGCGTGCTATCTTTAGTCCTGCTTACGATGTACGGACTCCCCCGTCATTGGTTTGATGTCGGACACTCTGTATTTAGTTGGACGTGGGGCCCCCGGCCGCGATGACACGTTCTCCATCCTTTCGCCAAGCTCAAAGTACGCCGCGCGGAGGTTTATACCTCGCTGTCTTTCGGTCACCGAAGCCTCTTTCGCTTCGATTCATTACTTCTCGAGATGGGCAAATGGGTACGCTTACCGCGCCTTGCATGTATCTACCAGCTGACATCAGCTGACATCCCGAGTTTCAGATGGCACGTGTGTACCGTATGAACGATGAGGTCCATGAAGTGCGCTCCACGATTCTTGCAAAGTATGGAAGCTCAGAACAAAGGGATTCGGGCAGCTCAAGGCGTTGCTGACTTCTTCTAGATTCGGCGACGCCGTGGCAAGAGAAGGTGGTACTGATATCAAAAGCCTACATACGGGACCAACATCTCCGCCTACAAACATCATAATGTACGTTACTCATCTGACTATTTCGCCAACGTCTTTCAGAAAAAGCTGACTCAATCATAAAGCTTCACGCTACCAGATACAGTCAGCAAGATTGCGCTTCGGACGATCGCGAGAGATGTTTTCCCTCATGGTGTTGAGGTTTCATTCTCACCGTGTGTTTGACGCCAGACCGCGACAGCCTGCAGAATTGGACCATCTTCTAGGTCCTTTTTTCATTCGTACTATTGACCCTCACGTCCAGTTCATTATCATATAAGGACACCACCTTCCCATTCCCAGTCCATATCGCTCCCCGTCGTGTCAGAAAACCCGTCAAAGACATTCGGATCACACATCATGGAAACTTTTCGCAATCGACTTACCAGATCAAGCTCCTGCAATGAAGCTCTTAACTTCCTATCTAAGCTTCGAGTTCTGACTTGAGTATACCTCCGAGCACTTAACTGCCTCAGCAGACAAAGTACTTCGGTCTGCCACTCGGTGAGCTCGCGAAACCGATGCCAGGTTGCGATCAAGATCCTTATGTCTTTCAAGTTTGTTCCCTCGCCGATCGATAGTATCAGGCTCGTGAGCTGTTGAGCAAGTGTGTTCATCCATAGTCCACGGTTGTAGGGATCCGGAAGGAACAGATTGATCCTCAAGTGGCGGAGGTCTTTCGTGAAACCTGGGGGATACGATGGTCGTGGGGGGACCTCGAGACCAACGTGGGCTTTTCCATTGTCGCTTGCATCAGGATTGGCAAAAAAGGAAGCGAAGAGATCGTTGGATTGTGCCTAATGCATTCGATGTCAGCATACATAGTGCATTGTGCACGTGAAAAGAGCTCGATGTCCAGACTCACTTCCTCTGGATCAATGGTTAAGGTGAAGGTGTTGACGCGATAATATACACGAACTGCTTCTTCCCGCAATACTCTACAGACTTGCGAAATTGCAGGCGTGAAGACGGTTTTGCATCCTGTATCGTGTTGCAAGCGGATGCTGCCACTCTGCAAAAGCAGTGCTGTGAGAATATGTTCGCGAAGCTCACAGGGGAGCGTGAGTAGTGATACGGGCATCGTGTAAGGAATTCAGTTTGAGGTTTTCTGCTTACTCTCGTCGAGGGAATCGGTAAGGCAGATGATCATAACTTATTTGGCAGGCAACTCAGATGTCTTGTCTGTGGCCCTAAGTACTGGAGCCCGGCTCACAAGCCTCCTCGATCATCTGCAGGTCCAGTGCTCGTATCGAACCGATATTGCGTTATCACCGAGCTATGACCTTGAACCGCCAGCTGACAGTCCGGCCTCTTCCTCCGGGATATGGCAAGCATATGTTCGTATGAGAGTGATCTGCCAACCCGGCAAGCTGTACCAATCTTACCACACCACTCTATTACAGCATCTCTCGCTATGCCGGGTGATTTGAATCAATACGTCAGCGAGAACATACACTCTTATGCAGTGCGCGAGGCGCTGCAAGGACTTTGAGAATTTGACAGATCGTCGTAATGGGTCAGCGATCGTGCTCAGATTGAACAGATCGCCGCCGGTCGTAGCCAATCCAAAAAAGGATAGCAAGCACCACACTGCCTGAAGCTGAGCTTATATTTTTTGAAAAATGTCGTATCACAACTACAGTACAAGTTTCATCCTTACTTATTTGAATGTGCTTTGGACACCATCGGTGCGCTCAAGTGAATCGAAGTATCTGGGCACCTCATCACAGCTCACGAGTTGCGGGAAGGGAAATGTAATAGGGATCGGATCTTGATAAGTTACATAACTTACTTCGCATGGTAAAACCCTGTGACTCGGCCAGCCTACATGCTGAAAGGGATAGCAGCTTCTTTTGCAGGTCAGACACGTCGACATGACCTCGTTCCGCCTCCCGTGTGCGCCACTTTATGCCATTTGCCATGATTCTCCTTGTCGAATCTAAGTTACATCGTTTCGTGACGGATCCACACACTGCAAATGAGATTGAACCCACTCAACGCCGCTATGAAGACGAAGAGCCGCCGAAGCGCCCAGAGGAAGACTCCGCGCAGTTGCTGCTTCTCTGGCCCATCCTCCATTCGCTTTATCTCCGCAATGAGACTTTCCACACCCGAATCGACGCTGATCAACATGCCAAGCTGCTGAGCCCGTTGATTGAGGAGATTCCTCACGATCACGGCGCCCACTAGCAGGCCAAAGGCGAACCCGAGAGTTCGCAAGAAAGTATACATGTTCGCAGCGTGGGCCGCATCGCTCTTTCTGACGGATGCTTGAACAGCCATGGTCAAACCCATCAGGAGCACTCCATTGCCTGCTCCTAAGCAAACGAAAATGATGGCTTGGATCGGTGTCGGTGTGTCAAGGTCGATTATGCTCAGTGAGATCGATCCGATCATGCTCAGTGTCCAACCAGCCCAAACTGCCCAACGATAAAAACCCAGTCGAGTGATGACTGCCCCCACGATACCGCTGATGGGCACCAGAGTGAGACTGAGGGGCAGCATCGCCGTGCCTGTGTCAACCGGGCTGTGCAATCTGCACGCCAATAGATACATCGGAACGAAGAACGATACTGCGAAGAGCTTTTCCCGTGCTAATTAGCGTAAAACCTTGACATGGGCTTCGCACTGGTGTCCGCTTACCATCATGCCCTGCTGTAGCGTCCCTGAATAGCTGATGATTGTTGAGCGATTTTGGAAAAGAGACTTCCGCAGGAATGGGTTGTGAGCAAGGTAGACTTCGTAGAGGATCGTCGTCACCACTCCAACGCATCCAAGGGTCATGGGGAACAGAGTCCCGAAGCTCTTCCACGGGTATGTTGATCCACCCCAGCTTAGTCCGACCAGGAAGCATGTGATACTTGCCACAAAAGCAGCCATTCCCATCCAGTCAGCCGTGGCAAATGACGACTGTGTTTCACGCACCACAGGATTGCGCCGTAGGCAGATCGGCACGGCAATCAAAGCGATGCCGCAGAATGGTAGATTGATATAAAACAACCTTTCGTCAAGTCAGCATTTCCATTACCACGGCTGAAATTCTTTCGAACCCTCAACCTTACCATCTCCAGTCCCGTTCGGCCAGCAGAGCGCCGAGGATGGGTGCCAAACAGGTTCCAAGTCCGAAGACCAGTTGGATCAGTCCCAGATACTTGGACCTCTCGCGAAGCGGAATCAGATCGGCCAAGATGATAAGATTCAAGCTTGTCATTCCACCTCCACCCACGCCTTGGATAGTTCGACCGACAAGCATCTGACTCACTGTCGATGCAACGCTGCATATCGTGCTCCCGATGGTGAACAAGAGTACTGCCGCCAACGATACGGGCATACGGCCACACAGATCTGCCACCGTCGACATGACGGGTTGACAACAGGCACTGGCGAGCAGGTAGCTTGCCGCGATCCAGAACGACTCATTAGAATTGGCCTCAAGCGCACCCGCAACAGCCTGAAAAATCATCAGCAACGATACGCTGTGCCGACCGCTGTTTTTGCTTACCGGCAGGGTGGTCGTCAGGATTGTCGAGTCAATGGATACTATAAACATGACAAACGCTTGGCAGGCCACCGTCCACTTGATCTGACCGCTCACTGCCCATGACGGGGTGATTTCCTCTTCGGTGCTGGCATCGGAGCGCTCTGTCTTGTCGAGAGGAAGGGTGAGCTCAGACTGAATCGTCGAGACCGGCGATATCGGCGGGGTGTGCAAAGATTTCTCACTAAATTTACGTGCGATGGGCATGGCGAGCTCTTTTTTGTGAATTCTGCTCGGGGATGTGTAAATGACTTTACAAGTTTTATCTCTCACGTCTCAGGGAATAATTGAATGTAGTGTCCCTGAGTGGTACGAGAATGGTAGGCTTTATGCGATTCGACAGCATACACGCGGCCGATAAAGAGGGACGGGAAAGAAACGAGCCTCTGGACCCAGCGTGGCGCTCAACAGGTCTCAATGCAGGCAAATGAAATCTGCCGCATGCAGGTCTCGCCAATGATCTTTCTTCATCGGCTCTCAACGTGTCCAAAATCACAGCCTCGCAGACCGGAGACTGGGACCCCGCCCATTGGGTGACACCTTGGATGGAAGGAATTCACGTCAATCACAGAAGCAGAAGGGTACAGTACTATACAGTAATTCTGTCTAGTGCTGGTGCCGAGTCGGTCAGTTTTGCGTCTCGAAACATGATTATGCCATGCGACCATGGTCAGCGGTACGATAAAACTTATCTGGAACAAGATGCAGTCGCAAAAATACTGCAAAGAGGCCACGAACACACGAAAATGGGAGGAATGCGGATCACAGCCGCGCGTCGCGATCAATAATTCAAGTGGCGTCGAAGCGACGATCTCATCTGACGCATCTTTTCAACATTCCAATCGTTAGTGTCACTGGTACTATACGCGTGAACGAAACTATCCATCGGACAACGTTGCTTCTGATCGTCAGCGACCTGTACCTTTGCACTAACTCTAACCCTTCGAGAGCTCAAATTCGACCAGATAATGCAGCCAGATCGCATCTGCCTGTGTGTACTTGAGTTGAGATGATAATTGTGGGCATCAGACGACCTGTGACGATTTAACGTAGATAAATCACATAAGGTCCAGTGGTTGCACGACTTCTATACTGCAGCTCAGCAACAACGTCTCGTCTATATTCTTGTGATGTGCCAGTATGAGACGCATCCTGTTCCCGAGTCCGTTCGCAGCGGGGTAGGGTGGAAAAATTGGCTTGATGAGCGTATTTTCTGCTTTTCCATAAGCTCCCAAATGCATACTAGTCAGCATACGTGTGGCCACCTCCACCACAGGACGCTCGTGAGGCGCCATGAGCATGTCGGCATCGTGGCAGCATCGATGGCACACTGTCAGACGGCCAACAACATCCACGCTTCTCTTGCAAGAAACGTCATGTCATGAACATATCAAATTCTCCTCAAGCATTAGTACAATCTCATTCCGTCTTGGGCTGTAGTGATGAACCTGAACCACGCGCGACGATGGCGTCAAGGGTATATATTCGCCACTGGATGCTGTGATTCAAAGGCAAACCACCAACACGATCGATTTCCGTCTTCGAGCTCATGTATACATAGAACGAAGCCAAAGGCATCAGGTGTGACAAAGATTCAGCACGGCCGCGAGGAGTTTAAAGTAGCCGGGTCAAATTTGTTTGCGCAAGGCGTGAGCGGTACCGCGGTCCCAGGCTCACTTAGAGTAACGTAAAGGTCAATGTAGCTTAGTGGTTTCAATGCGCTTCGGAAAGTCTCGATGGACAAGGACATGTCTCAATATAATCAAACTCACGGTCACGCGCGCTGCGAAGTTTCCAATCCAATGATACGTCGCAAATAGGCTTGTGTTGCGATGACTGACTACACGAAGCAAGATGCGAGTGCTAAATTCAGCGGCCCGACCTTTGGCATAGTTGAAAATGCAGAGTGTCGTGATTACCGCAACTCATTCGCTACAGCTGAGTGATAGCTTCAAGACGACCAACAGGCGTCACATTCCAACCTCCATCGCTCGTGCCGTGTCTGGACACAAATCGGTCAAACTGCAAAAATCAGCTGGGATCGTGCTTGGCCGAGAAAGGACAATGGTAAAATACAACTGGTTAGCTTACCTTCTGTCGCCAGCCCCAGCAGTCGGCTCTGGGAATACCCACGCGCTTGCGATCAGCCTTCAGATTTGTGACGAGCTCACTTGCGTTTTGTAAAGGCGTTTTTACGAGATCGATCTTGCCTTTCTTTGCGTAAGCCACCACGTATTCTCGCCAGACGAGATCCTCGTTTCGAACACCGTGACTGGCTTGGCTGCGAGCCCACTCGAGTGCCATACACATGACCAGACCAAGGTCCTCCAGAAGCGAATCCGATCTCAATTGGTCCGCCTGCTGAACCTCGTTCAGGACAGTCAACAATGCACAGCCGACGAGGCCGAAGGTCTCACTTGTCTTTTCGTCACGGCCGTGAGCTGCGAGATGGTCAGACCGCTTCAAGTGTGCGATAGTGGATTACTACTTAACGTGACCAATTGCTTTGTTCATGCAGCTCCCAGTGCATCAGGCTGACCATGATCGCCCATAGTATTAGGAACGACTTGCCGTCTTTCCGAAACTCATCGTCAAACCGGACGAGCTACACCAGATTCGTCAGATTCAAAAGCGATTCTATGCCAGATATGGATGGACTTACTATGTTCTCTTGTGCTTCTTGTAGGCTACAGGCGAAGAAATCATTATGAAGGAACGAACCAAAATGTCTGATTTCGCAGGCACGCGTGTGATCTCGCCATTCGGCAACCATGTCCTGGCTCACTCGCATCATTCTCCATCTCCACTCGGGATAATCTGCCGCCAGTTTTCCGGGCGTCTCGAGTTCTAGCTTGTGTCGCATCAATGTAGAGGTATTACCAGGGAGATAGTCGTCTTCGAAAACGAACCATTCATCACAAACTTTCCGATTCCACGTCGGCTGAGCAATGCAGATGTATTCGAACTGTGACAGGCGACCCTGGTGACCGTTATTTTCTTTCCGTGAACGAGTGATGCCTCGAACTCCTGAGCTCTCATACCTGCTCTATAACCACGTTCTGGTCATCATCCTCGTCCGCCATGTATGTAGACGACGAGCTGCCGACCTGGGCACTGTGGGAGGATGTACCGTTGCGCGTGTATCTCCTGGTGCCGAGGGCATCGACAGGAATGGACATTTCCACCATCGAAGCTGGAGATGAAAGTGACGAGAATATGATTTCGAGTCGAAAGGAACAAAAAAGTGTAGATAGAGTGACTCATGCAAGTAGTTTGCTCTCGTTCTTGCTGATGTACTGTAACATAGACCGATGATTACGGTATCGCTGCACGAGAATGACCTGGACTGTCAACGTGGTCTTTCGGGCGGCCGATGTAAATCAGTCAGCGCGAACACTAGGTGAGCAGGTAGTGTAGCATCACTGTAGACCAGGCATGTGGCGTTGTACTGACTCGCTCGGTCCCATGAACGTAACTGGTACACGCACTGTGCCTCGACACACAAGTCTGCTCGGCATCGGTGGAAGAAATTTGTACGATCATGGCGCGATGTTCTGGCAGACTACTATGGAGACAGGATTGGTGGATGTGTTTGTGAAGATTTCCTCTTCGACTCAAGGTTATTCTGTGCCGGTTATGAGGGAAAAAGAATTGCACAGGATACTACGTTGTGATCTGGAGTTCGTGTAATGAATCGCACATCGAACATACGGAACAAGTTGTGGATACCGGTGACTATCGTTGGATCAAACGAAGCCTGAGACATTCGCGCAACTTGCAGACTCGCATGCGACATAGGGGTGTCGCTGACGACACGTAATTACCGTCTATCTGACCTCAATTCCAACAGTCCTAGAACTCTCTGCGGCATTGCGCGACCGTAGGCCTGTCGGTGTTCCAATGCAAGAGGTGCAGCTTGACCGACACGATTCGCCAATGCTGTCGCATTCCACGTCTTTGCCAGAGTGCTGCAGCCACAAGTGTCGAGAAAGATACGCAGTGTTGAAAGCGACAGTCGAGACAAGTGCTAGGCTGGTGAGTGTCTCAAAGTCGAAGCGCATGTGACGGTTGCCCGCGATATGCTGCAGAGCGAAGAGGCTGACGGCCGCGACTGCGCAGACCATGTTGGTGACACTACTTCTTCATATCAAAAGATGCGACTCAGCTTTGAAACCTGTTTGCACATACCTTATTATCGATAGAATCAGTTCTTCTTCGCTCTTGTGCCAGAGCGAGGCCACAAGGGCCCAGGCTAGGGCGTTCTGTGCGGCGAGCCACGGCCAATGGAGGGATATCTGCCCGTCGTTTGTGATCGAGCAGATGGAAGGCAGTAAGTATGTGTTGGATGCCACACTCAGGTAGTAAACCATGGTCGTGCTTTCAAGCATATTAGTCTTGACATGTTTGACGAGGGCTCAATCCTACCCGTAATCTGACGGCATGCCTTACCGGAAGTCTGGTACCACACCCCTCCTTCCTAACGAGTAGCTCCCATAAATCATCAGACACCACGAAAAAAGCAGGGTCGCGCAGTATATCAGTATGAACAGGGGCTCGAGAAGGTCTGAAAATCCTGAAGCTTGCATTGATACAGAAAAAAATGAGACCTGGCGGCTATCATCCACGATCTTGGGGTTTGAAAAAGGTGGCATCTTGTATTCGGGCGTGCAAATGTTGCGTATGTTGAGTCGTGGGACGTGGATGATCTTGCGAGTCTGATACGTAACGGTTGAGTTAGTGCTTGGAAATCAACCTCGGGCATCTTATTGCAACTCTCGGAGCATCCTGTTCTGTAGTGCAATCCAGGTCAAGTCGGATCCTGCCTTGCGCTAGTCCCGTAAGACCGTAAGCGGAGTAAAAGAAGAAGGGGCACCCTGTGTTTGCTTCAAAGTTTTTTGATATTGACAAGGAACGCGAACACCGAATCGTGGTCCGCTGTGTACCGTTGCAATTCAGGAAAATGTCGCACACATCCGAATTTTAGCTCTTACCAAGGCCGTCACCAACAGCAAAACGCGGTGTGGTTGCGCATCTCCAAATCAAGCATCGCGAAAATCTTATCGACGCATCGGAAGCTGTTCATTGCTTCGCAAAGTTTGAATGCTGTACAGTACAGTACGTGAACACGAGCTAGTGGCACAAGCTTAATCTCGTCTCAAACGCGCACAAGCTCAGGGACAGCCGCTGGCCAATCAAAGGCTTTTGTGTGAAAAAGCATTGTCCCAAGCCATTCGAGGACCGTGCGAGCCAGCAGCGCGGGCAGACTGTCCATCAGCAGTTCATTGTCGACGCCCCGCTACTTTCGTAATTACCATCATCAAACAGGGCGGTCTCTTCCTCTTGTTGTTGTAGCGCAGCGTTCATGGCGCCACTGAGACTATGGTCACTGCCAAAGCCTGAGCCGAAGCAAGACGATGGACGTCGATCGCATGATGACACTCTGTCTGTCTCAGCCTCGTGCATCTTTGCGCTGCCTGCATCGGGGTCCAGGCACGCAATCGCTGGAATAGTGGTGCTCGAATCGCCATGAAGGCCTTCATACTTGATCTGCGCATGGTGTGCTGTTTCTTGCAGGCGTGCCCTCGCACTATCAGAATGGGAGGTTGAACCTCCGCTCGCTGAGGCTGGGCGACTTACTTTTGCCTCGGCTCCATCGCGGCCTTGGAAGTAGCGCTTGGTGCTTGCTTCGGAAGTACCAGCTTGACTTCTGTTGCAAGTTAGCGAGACTGGCTGTCCGTGGGGAAAAGACTTGTACCAACGTCGGATAATCTTCGGCAAAAAGTCTGATAGGGTTGAGGGAGAGTCTGTCTGGAATTTCCTCCCAGATGTCAAGATGCTCATCTTGACATAGGACCGCACCGATTGCGGTCGCAGCGCGCTCAACATCCATAATTTGGTGAACGCTTTCCAGCGCGCTGCGAAACGCCGGCGAAGAGGAAGCTGCAACTGGTCAGTACATCAGCAAAGTCGACGTTGCACCGTCAGCTTCTCACCTGCAAGTGACGCGCAGATGTAGTCCGCCGCTGCGGCCCGTTTGACAGGCAGCTTTGTCATGATGCCAGCTAACAATCTGGCGAACTTGCCGTACAGGAGCAGTTCTTCCGAATGTTGATCACGCCTACCGCATTCGCTTAGAGCCAGGAAGGACCTCAGGACGATGGTCTGGTGAAGGCGGTGCGAAGTCAAGTCGCCGTATGTTTCGTACCTGGTACACAAGTCGAAGCCATCGAGTGATGGTCCCACCGGTTTGAAAGCATCCAGATCGTCTCTCCATCCGATGATGTTGCTCTTGTCACTTCGCAACACTCTGTTGCCTTCGACAATAGCAGTGATGATGTGAGATATCGGCTCCGGCTTTCTGGCTGTGCTGTTGGCCATTTTTGGATCAGGGCGAATGTTGTTGTTTCTGCGCCGCGGTTTGCGATTGTGATCTTTGCTTTGCTGTGTTTTGACCTCGACGGGTCGGATTTGCAGGACCCTCGAGACGTGGTGCTTCAATAGCTTAATCTGCTGCTCTTCAGCCAATTCCTCGTCCAAAGTCATGCTTATCGAAAAATGAACTACTACGCGGGGGGGTCGAATCGCCTTCTCGATCGCGTTCCGGCCGAAAGATAGCTCCAGAGTCTGCCAACAACCAGCTCCAAGCGACATAGTGGGGGTGGACTCCCGAACTCCGTCGATAGGTGTGCTTGGGCTCCATTAAAGGTGGGAGACATGCACAGTATATGTGTAGAAGATCTTTCCCGAGATCCCGAAGCTGGTTTCGTTTTGTGAAAGCATCATTCATGCCGGATGAGTAATCCCTGGCTTGTGCGACAATCGACCGCAATGGTCTCTGTTCCCGAACCCGACCTTTAACATTATGGCCCGAGTGGCACCCCCGGGTATGAGTTGCGTCTCTTCTCTGACTCATCTTACGAGCCTCCGTCAGGGACTACATGCGTTAGACTGCCGGTACTGTACCTTCGAAGGTCGCTTTGTCGTCTTCGAGCTCCAATTTCTGTCAAGTTGCCACTTCAAAGCATTAGCTCAACGCGTGTGATTCGCGGCGGTGCGTCATAAAGTACGCGACAACATGTTCTTGCAATCGCCTTGTGACATGTTAGATCCTTCTTTCGACTTCGTTAGATCTGTCATCGCTTCCTCATTCATCGTATCACGTAAGTATATGGAAGACGATTCATCAGATCGCACCAAAATAGCCTGATTAACGGAGTGGATGGAAGGGAAGGTAGGAACCAGTAAGACTGCTTGGAATCTTACATCTTGACATCCAACTATAACTTAACATTGAGTACAAATTCTCGAGCTGGATTGTTTGAAAGCAATCAGGGCGCGCAAAACACCTGATTCGAAAGTCCAGAAAGAAACTCTCCGATTGTTGAAGTCAACGGGCGAAGAGAACAGCGAAAACTTTGTTTTGGAAATGGTCACTATTTGCCCAAGAAAAGGCAGACGGTCGATCTTGTCGGATAACGTCTATCCAGGCGTGGAGGAAATCCAGGTGACCCGGAAACATAAGTGCTGTTGTCGATCTAGTCACCTCTAATACTCGCACAAACTTCATATGAACTTACACATTGCCACTTCCTAGCTGTTGCTCCTTCAGGCCCTGGACATGTGAAAAGTCTAGGGCCCACGTGTGTGCCGCAGTCGTCGATTTTACGACAGTGTTTCATCATCACACGGTCGCTTCATCCGATCTGGAGGGCGGCACATCGCAATGATGAGGTCGAAATTAAGTTCTTTGAGTTCATCGCTACCAAAGGTACAGTAAGCACGTACTTCGCGGCCGCTGATCGCCCTTGCCCAGCCTTGGTGTGCCCATATAAGCGCCGGACAATGTTCTTGTGAGGCGCGCTTGCGCCCCTGCGAGTCGGCGTCGCGGACGAAACAGACCGATACCGCGCTTTGCGCGCCAGCGTGATTCGCCACGCTGGCAGTCCAAGGCCAGGGCCGACGACCCGTCGCGAGAGCCGAGACGCTGACCCCCGCATCATCTAGTTCTAGCAAATCAGAGACGCTCTCGTCGCGATATCGGCTCAATCTTCAGCTCGGTCAGCTCCCTGCAAATTCCCACCAGGCGTTCGTTTGGCTGCACTATGAACTGGCAAGTGTAGGTAACAGCTCGCAAATATGTGCAAGGCGTGCTTTGCGACAAGGCGCACACGAGGGATCCCATTTTGACTCCAGCAAGACTACACGTAGTTGTGCAGCTCAGGCAGGTTGATGAGGTGGTGGTGAGCTGCAGCCACAAGAACGGACATTGCGGCAAAGGCATCGCCAATGGACTGACTGTCTCTCTACAGTCTGATGGGCCAGCGCCTTGCCGATATAATATGGTGAGTAATATACCAAGTAACCTTGTTGGGGAAAGGAAATCAACGCAAGAATATGGATCTTCCGGGTCGGGTGGATTTCCTCCACGCCTGGACAGACGTTAATACACTGGTCAGACACCGTTACATCTGGCCGTAGAAAGAGACCTGACACGAACCGTTAGATTGCTCGCTTTAGCACATGCGAATATCGAAAGAAGAGACTCTCATGTTTGCCAAGCACAGAGCAGTACTTACGCTGGACAGGAGTGCTAAGTCGTGGCACCCTGCTTCTTGTAGATATATTGTGCCGCGGACCTTCAACAGAATACTGCTGAGAAGTAAAGTATGACTTTTGAGATTTAGACTGGTCGTCAGATAACTTAGCAAGATCGTTACAGTAACACGTTGGATAGAGAATTTAGGACTGTTTGCAATCACAACAGACATGTACCAACCGGACATGTCTCAACCATATCTAAGTCATGGCGGCACTCCCAGCTTGCCCGCATATCTTGAGATCATTTCTGCAGCCTCGAAAACTATGCCACACGGCGTAACGAGAAACGGGGTCCATCATTTGTTCCCGGTCAAAGGCTGCGAACAACCAACTCGACTATGCTAGTAGCCGATAAAGGATGACTGTCGACTTTCACAACCTCCAGCCCGGCTTTGCTAAAAATTTGTTCAAACTCGTCTTCCGTCCTCACCCTTCCAGAGGTCATAACCCATATCTGCATATCTACAGACGTCTGAACCCGGGTCGAGCCAGAGCGCGGCATCAGCATATCGTGGATGAGGAGCTTGCTGTAGCCTGGTGTCATCGCATCCTTGACGTGGCGGAGGATCACAAGTGCGTCCTGGTCGTTCCAGTCGAGCAGGACGTTGTGCATATAGTAAGCACGAGCGCCCCTGATCGGTTGCGGTTCGAAAAAGTTGTGAGCCACTCTTGTGACCTTTGCATCGCAGGTCGCTTGCCCAAGAACCGAAGTCATATCTTGAAGGAACAACTGGTCCTCATGACCAGGGTGTGCCATGCTGAAGCTCTCGATATCTTTGCCTTGGCTACCGCCGACATCAACCAGCATAGGGCCGCCAGCGTAGTCCGCCACTATTGTTTCGGTCTTATAAAGCGCCGTCCATGGGACATCGTTGCCGCTGTAGCCTGCCACAAAATTGTTGAAGATAGTTGCTTCTGCGTCGTTCTCGATCTTTTCGTGATATTCGAAGACGGTGTCCCTGCAGCCCTTGTGATTCTGGAATAGACCGTCGCGCGGATCACAGCTGGGTCGATAAGATGCAGCTCGCAGGAAACCAGGAAGCTGCAAGTAAAGCTGTCCGCCCACTGAAAAACTAGATTACCATCAGCAAGGACGACCATCACCACGCGTCCGGGTCTTACTGATAGACGACGCCAGCTCGGGTGAGTGGATCGCAAAGTGCTCTGGACATCGCTGTCTGTGCATAGGTCTCCGAGCTGACTTCGTTGATGACTCCGTAGGATGCAAGATGCCGAAGCAAGCGTCCTACAGCAGTATCGTTAGTGGTTGCTCGATCGATCACGCGACGATGTGATTACTCATCGTGGCGAACTCCACCCCAACAAGCCATCCCAGCTCCGTGGGTGTCAATTCTTCGTCAGCCAGAGTACACCCGCAGACTTCGGACCACAAGCCGAAAAGATTGGTATCCAAACAGACTTTGATGGCGGCAATGAGGGATGGCTGACCAACCACCATCTCCCACAGCCTCTCATGAGGTGTTTCGTATTCGAGGAGTTGCTTTCGTAGGGAGCACACTTTGCGCAGTCGCTCTTCTTCGCTCAGCGGTTCAAGCCCGCCAACGGCCTCCTTGCTTTGAGGTGATGACATTTACGCCAGCGCAATGTGTCCTAGATTTGCTGTGGGTGCCTTCCAGCAGTGGTCACGGCCATTTTGGAAAAGGCTTCCCCGTTTATATGCCCTTTCCAATAGCGGCCCTTATCCTACCGCCCTCACATGCGAGAACCTCGGCCGATGTTCTTCGGCTCGATGGGCCGGGAATGCATTCGATGCCGCAACGGCTCAATCGCAGCAGGATTTGAACATCGCTCGGGTCCATTTGTCAAAGGGTGGACAAGTCGATACTAGCACATGCAGCAAGGCGGAGTCGTCACGTGTACATGGAATTGGATTACTTGCGACAAGTACAGTAATCCTGCTTTACCGACTGCTTGTCGCCACCCCTGTCTCTACTGTAACAATAGCTCATCTTTCGTAAATTGTCTCCCGTCGCACATTACGTACGAATTTACTGTGTCATAACGTGATGCTTTCAGCTTGATGTGGTGTCATACTACTGTGATCTCGCGCGTCTTACTGCAATCGTCGTGGATCATCGCGAGCTGTTCTTGTTTCTACTTGTCATTCAAAGTTGGCATCAGCGTTATACGGGACCATCAGCACATGCTATGAGTTCCCCCGTCGAAATGATGTGATTGTGCATATGGTCGACACGGCTTGCCATCAGAAGCTATCTTAATTCGAATCCTGATCACAAATCCTGATCACAAGCCAACTTTTATGGTAATTCTTACGTGATCGCAGAGTGTTTTAATCCCATCTGTCATCGCAAGTCGTGTTTGGTACGTCTTGTGGTCGTGTACTGTGTTCTACCATGGTTGAGATTGTGAGCTACTGTAACGTATTCTTAGTCTTGCCTGTAATCGCAACTCCGCTTGCCATCTTGGTCCCGCTTGTCCTCGTGAGCTATATCCGTCCTACATGTCATAGCAAGTCATTTTTGGCCCTCTTGCCATTCTACAGTAATCCTTCTTCAAATCTGCTCGCAACCGGGCCCAGTCTTTAGTTCTGCTTACCTTCAAAGCTGATTCCTAGTCGTGCTCGGTATTGACGCCTATCGTTAGTCCCGCTTGTGATCGTGCGCCTTTTTTCGTCGTGCTTGTAATCAAAACTTTTCTTTGGCTCTACTTGTCACTGTACAGCACGAGAGCGAGCTATCCTTTATCTGCCTGTCAACGCGTGCTATCGTTGATTCTGCTTGCTATCAGAGTCTACTTTTGGTCTTGCAAGTAACCCAAGTCTGTGCTTAGCTCTAATGTTGTTTGTCATCGTGAGCCAAAAATAGTCATCTGAGAAATTAGTCACGACATTTCACATACAACTGTAACTACTCTTGACACGCGATCTGTGGCGTCCCCGAGCATCCAGCTTGCAAAACGGCCTACTTCTGCCTCTATGTATGTAATTTGAACTAGAGTCACAGGGGTGCAAGGTAAGATATCTTGGGTGTGCTACATGCCCTCTCCGCCGAATCCAAACTCCGACCTCTCCACCGGGTGCAAACCCAAGGTCCCGTCACTTGATTTGACACTCCCGTGACGGTGGCCACTTGGGCTCGCACAATCCTAACGCCACTCCAGCAATGCCCTGCAAGTTGTGATCGTATGCCACGTACGATTTCGCTTCTCCCACAGGCTGTGCTTTCTCATCGAACTCCTAATGAAAGCCGGTCGCCGTGACCGACCCACCGCATGCCAAGTGGTTTGTTGTGAATTTCACATGCTAAGTCATGCTTACTCAACTCATCATCACGAGCACTCAGCTACACGGGTCAGCACGAGCTGTCCCACAGTGTGTCCAGTCAGTCGGGTTGCAGCAGGTGATCAATCACCTGAGTCTACGGTGCTTCTCGTGCTGAGTGGAGTTGCAGTCGGGACGAGGCTCTTCAACAGGTTGGTCATCTTGGTTCACGTCTTAATTTGCAATGCTCGTCGTTACGGACGATACCTAAGTTCCAACTGGCCATGAGGTATTTTTATTGCTCCAGCGCGCTGTGTGCGATCCAGCATAGTGACAGTGTCGCTTTCAGGTTTTGGCTGCCGTCCGCGCACGGTCGGACAGGTGCTTGGTGACCGGGCGCACTCGGTACAAAGTCGTGCGATCTACTCTAGCGACGACTCACAGCTCATGGGCTCAGTCATTTCAACCAACACGTGGACCCTTGGAAGCCAACGGGACATGACACCGCATGTGTGACCGATGATACTGTACTATAAATGTAAATACACGTCATTTACTCGATGGCGAGCAGGCGCAACGTCATAGCAACATTTGCAACATGGTCACGTATCCTGCAACCAGCGTCCACGGCGTTCACAGGATCATGGCGGCCTGACGTACGATGGGTACGGCTTACAGACCATCGCAAACTAGATTTAGCTCTGCTTGTAATCATGTGCGATCTCTAGTCCAGCTTGTCAGCCCAAGCTACATTCGATCCTGCTTGTCATCCTAAGCCATCTTTGAAATTACTTGTAATTGAAGCCTATCTTTAATTCTGCTTGTGTATCGAAGCTCGATTTTAAGTCTCTCAGTGCGGAGGGTAGCGCCCGACGCACCAGCTCCTACCAGCCAACGTCGGCTTTGATAAGCCCCACCATCACGAGGGAGCAACGGGGCAACCGTCAAGCATCGGGCGGGCCCAGAGAAGACACACCGATCGTTTGGAAGCAGACTTGCATAACAGATGGTGAGACACGTCCGCTACGACACGACACCTGGTATGGGGTTCAGCTGCTCCGAAGAGCAGACTCACCCGCGGCATATCCGTTTATTCGAACTAAGGATCACCCAAGCATGCCTCGGAGAATGCAACTTGACAACTCCCATCACTTGAAACTATTCGTAAGCACGATCCAGAACGTGAGCTCCGGTGCAGGGGCGGCGTGGGCAGTGGAAGAAAGCTGAAATTCGAGGAGGGCGATTTCTGGCATCACTGTACCGATCGTGACGAGTATCAAAAGACAAGCGCAGCGATTTGAAGATGCGGGCGGACGAGTGGCCGTGACTTGGCGTCCAAGTGGCGAAGACATGGAAGGTTAGGAGGCAGCAACGCCGCTGCGCAACGAGCAGCAAGGGAACAGCCCGAACAGATGCGATCAGCTTCGCTGCCGCACGTGAAGCAGATCACCCAGGTGAGGTGGAGGCCCTCAGCCGAGATCAACAAGGACGTCGTGAACGCAAAGAAGTCGGTCGCAGCCCGATGCCTGCAGCTCGAGCTAGGCCACGCGGTTACTGAAGCTCACCTCCCGCTCTGCTGTAGGAAGTGACGAAGGCAGCGGGGCTCGTTGTTGTGGGGGATGTGCGCGGAAGAGATCACTATCAGCGCGCGACAAGACCGAGCAAATCTGGAGAGTGTTATCAGAAAAGTAGTCACCAGAGCAGTCCTGCGGTTCATCGGAAATACATGATTGGGCAGGCCAATGACAAAGGAAGAGAACAGGAATGACCAGGATTGGACCAGGGCTCGGATGAGATGAGGATTATTACGCAAGAAGGAGGAGAGTGAAGGGATGATGTGGTGCGACCATGACAAGAAAGCACGAGGGCCCAAAGCCCAAACGCTGCGGCGGCTTGGGGAAGTCGGGACGGCGAGCTGGACTATACGAGTAAAAGATCAAGGCGGGAGCATACAGTACAGCACCTGGAAGTCACAGAGATTGTTGCGAAGACAGTCGACGTGCCATAAGCCATCTAGCTTGGATGTAATATGATTCAAAAAGATCATAGCCCTTCGTTATTCTGCTTGTCATCGGAAGTTATCTTTAGTTCTGATGATTCCACAAGCTACCATGTCATGAGTCCTGCTTACCATCATAAAGTGTCCTCGGTTGAACGTCTGCTTGTCACCACAACATTTCGTGAGTCCTGCTTGTCATCATTAGCTTAGCCATCTTTACTTCTGATTACTTCTGATTATTCTTATGTCTTATCCATCGCTTGTGACACGTTGGGTATCATCCCTACGACTTAGGCATGTGCTCTCGCATCGATCATCAACTCGATAGTCCTGCTCGCCATCCCGACTCTATCGAGACGTTGCCGCTATTGGGAAGTGTTGATTTCCTTTGGGCTTCACGTGCGATCACAAGACTTCGGTCTCGTCCTTTATTTGATCCATCATATCGCTATCCTCCCACGCGCTACGTGTTGGATGGGCCCATCGACGCTGGTGATGGGTGCCTGTGTTGTCTTGTTAAGAATATCCGTCCTGAATCTTCTTCTCCTCCTCGAGCAGAGTCTGGAAATGAGCCCAAAGCGTGTCGCTCACTGTGCTCTATCTAGGTCGCAATGCGGTTCGTTAACTGTGCGCGCTCGATACGTGGCCATACTGTCGAAGGTTGACTGCGTTATGCATTTGCTTATGCAAGCCGTTGACCGTCCCGTCGAAAGAGCTTTGTTGTGTGACCACGAGCAAAGATGGTTCCGGTGCTCGGTCGCGAGAAGGTACAGTACTGATACTGTAGCGGACCGATTATCTTTGACGTGATCACGCATCTTGTCCCTCGTGATCGCAGCGCTTACGATCGAGTACTTATATAACGAATAGGACCGGATAGTGTATTATGCGAACGTGAGCTATTACCCATTGTACTCCGTGTTTGGCCAATCTGTGTCATGATGTGACATGGCTTGATGTGCTACCACTTCACTCTCGCGTGCTTTGCTGGCCTTTGTCAAGTGACTGTCGTCGATCATCACAAGCTATTCTTGCACAAGCCATTCTTGCTTTGCTTGTCATCTAAAGCTGGTGTCAGCGTTGCCTGTTATCGTCAGCACACGCTTTTTTCCCCACTCACTAGGCCAACGTGATTCTGCATGTGGTCGGCACGGTTCCCTCTCAGTAGCTAACTTTAGATTCAATTTTCATCACAAGCCAGCTGTAAACCCATATGTAATCGCAAATTACATATAATCTTGCGTGTCATCGCAAGCCGTCTTTGACCCGGTGTGTCGTCCTCGGCCGTCCTTGAACCTGCTCGTAATCATAGCCTATCTCCATTTTTGCTTATCATCAGAGCGGGTCCTCTGTCTTTCTTGTTGTCGTCAGCTATCCTTACAGTAGTCCCACTCAATTCGATGCCAATGATTAGTCCTGCCTGAGACTGTGAGCTATTTTTGTCCTGTCTGTGAATGAAGCCTTCTCTTGGTCCAGGTTCGTATCGTGAACCATGTTTGATCGTGGTGGTCATCAATGCCTATCTTTAGTCCTGCTTGTAATCGTGGGCTCTTTTCGGCCCTGATGGGACTCTTTGCCTATCCTTAGTCTTGCTTGTCACCGCCGGTACACATGAGTCCTGCTTATGCTGCAATCAAAGCCTATCGCTTTGTCCCGCATCTCATCAATGCGCATTCTCAGTTCTGCTTGTAATCAAAGCATATTCTCAGTTCTGCTTGTAATCGTGAGTCGGACCATGTCTCTACCCTGCTTGTCGTCGGAAGTTATCTTTAGTTCAGATGATACAGTAGTCGTATTCTACAGTACGGTGCCCTAGTCCTCTCTTGTCGAAAAGGACGCGCAAGCTTTTGAGTTGAAGCATTGGTCATGCAGCGTCTAAAGAAAAAATGAGGCATGTACTCGATCTCGCGAAGTGAAGTCCACATCGCGTCTGGTCCCTTTGGCTATATACAATACCAGGACGTGCAAGGCCGACACATAAGCTAAGAAGAGATTAATATCAACATTCCTGCAAGAAATTCCAGCGTGCAACTGGCGGTCATAGAGCTTGGCTTGTGGATAACTTACGACAATCAGTCGACTACACGCACTTGCCGATCTTGATCTCTCCTATCTTTTCACCGTGTCTATCACGCGTTTGTGCCGTGAATATTGCCCGGACTTACCGCTGGGGGGTGATCCGCCACGTGTCGGCTTTTCGCAGTCACAATTCTCCACCTTGGACGACACAGCAGCGCGCGTGGCTTGCTCAAAGTATTCGACACTCACCAAAGGCCATGGGCCCGGTCTCGGCCGATCAGTATCTCTCAGACGCAAAGTCTATAGGCGTCCGCGTCGGACAGCAGACTTCTACCATCAAACAGGAGACGACCAGATGGCTCGGCTTCTGGCTCGATCCGAAGCTGGCGTTCAGGACGCACTTCGGGAACAGGATGGCCACCGCCAAGGGAGCTCTACAGCAGGTGTCCAGCCTCAGCAGGAGCAACGGCGACTCGTCCGTTTATCTGATGCGGAGGGTGGTCGTGGCCGCAGTCACCTCCGTGGTCATCCATATACGGATCGGAGATCTGGTGGCGGGGCCAGAAGGACCGATTGCGAGGAGTGGAGCCGCTGCTGAACAGCCAAGCGAGAGCCATCACAAGGCTGCTTAGATCGACTCCACGGACATTCCTGCAACCAGCGGCGTGCCTACCCACCGCGAAAGATCCCCTCGACCATCGTCAGATCAAGTTTGCGATGCGCGCGCTCGATGCGGACGGAGACCACCCGACGCACCAGCTCCTGCCCTCCAACTTTCGGTTTGGTGAGCTCCACCGTCACGGGGAGCGACTGGACAACCGTCAAGCATAGGCTGGACGAAGCCGGAAAAACCACACCAATCGTTTGGAAGCAGACTTGCACAGCAGATAGTGAGACACGTCAGCTACGATACCGAGTAACTTATAAATTCCGGCTGCTCCGAAGAGCAGGCTCACTCACGGCGAACCCGGTTGTTCGAACTAAAGGTTATGTTACTCAAGCATGCCTTGCAGAATGCAACCTGACCACCCCCATCGGCTAACACTGTTCGTAAACACGATCCAGGACGTAAGCTTCAGTGCAGGGGCGGCATGGAAAGAGTAAGGTGTGTGGCAGGCGAGAGTGTCATCACTCGGTAAGCATATCACAACAGCCGACGTCGCCCTGTTCGCAATTTGCATGGTCATCAAGCATCTCATCTCGACACTCTCAAAAGCAGACCGCAGCACCGCAGTTATCGTGACGAATTCACGGATTGAATAAGGCTATCTGAAGCAGAGGACGACAAACTCTACCACTCGTGACGAGGGTCAAAGGACGAGCGCAGCGGATCGAAGATGGAGGTGGACGAGTGGCCCTGAAGTGGCTTCCAAGCGACGAAGACGGGGCAGGCTACGACATAGCGAACGCCGCGGCGCAACGAGCAGCAAGGGAAAAGCCCAAGAAGATGTGATCGGCTTCGCTGTCGTACGTAAGTTAAAGCAGGCCATCGAGGCAAGGCGGAGACCCACATCCAAGATCAATAAAGTCATCGCGAATGCAAAAACGTCGGTCGCAGCCCGATATCTGCAGCTCAAGTCAGGTCACGCGATTACTGGAGCCCATCTGGTAAGGATTGGCAAGATTGAAGATGCGCAATGCTGGTGGTGCGGCAGGAGCAGCCAAACAGTCGCCCACCTCCTGCTCCGCTGTAGGAAGTGGCGAAGGCAGAGAGACTCGTTGTTGCGGGGGATGCGCGCGGAGGAGATCGTTATCAGCGCGCGACGAATCAAGCAGATCTGGAGAGCCTGTCCAGAGATGTAGCCACCAGAGCAGTCCTCCATTTCATTGGTGACACAGAGGTGGGCAGGCCAAATGACCAAAGAAGAAAACAGGGAAGACTACTGGGACGTTGAACGACTGTACCAGAACTCAGAGGAGGCGGGGGTGGTTTCGAAAGACGGAGGAGAATGATGGGATTCGAGGGGAATAGCTGACGGCAGGAATGTAGGAGGGCACGAAGCCCAAAAGCTGTGGCGGCTTGGTGAAGTCTGGAAGTCGAGCCAAACTGTACGAAGGAGAGATTGTGGCCGGAGCATACCTGAAAGCCGCAAAGATTGTCGCGAACATAGCTAACGTGCCATAAGCTACTTAAATCAGCTTAAATGCAGTATGATTTGGAAAAAAAAGCAGGACTAAAGACAGCTCATGATGAGAAGAATGACTAAAAATGTGCGTTGACGAAAGGAATGATTAAAAATGTGTTTTGATAATCCTGTAAGCAGAAGAACTAAAGTCAAGCTTTGATTACAAGTAAGTTCCAGGACGACAAGCAGGACCCAAGGGGGCTTGTGATGACAAGCAGAAGTAAATTCAGTTTGCGTTGGTCTGGATTTGTACTCATTGTACGTCAAATCGCCGTGGTTCAGTGAGGGCCACGGGCGCTGGTTGCAAGATGCGTGACCATATTACGCATGTCGCTAGGACAACACGCCTGCTCGCTATCGACCATCCAACGTATTACATCAATACAGTACACACAGTGTTGTGTCCCATTGGCGTCCGATGGTCCGCATACTGTCTCACGTGACTGAGCTCGTCAGCGGCCGCCAGAGCAGATCGTACGACTTTGTACTGACTGCGCCCGGTCCCCGAAGGTCTGTACGACCGTGCGCGGACGGCAGCGCCGAGACTGAAAGCGACACGTCCATTGTGGTTGATTTCACATAGCTTGCTGTTGAAATGGAGACCAGGATACCTCGTGGGGGAGACTCACATATCATTCGCGAAGTCGAGCATTGCAGTTTCAAAGATAGATCAACATGACTGATCTGCTGAAGACTGTCATCTGGATGGCAATTCCACTCAGTACGAGAAGCATCGTGGACTCAGATAATCGGTGAGCGCTGCAGCCCGACTAATTGGAAAGGCCGTAGAAGAATTCCCCCTCACGCGCACAGACACACCACGCGCACAGGCGACGCGCGCGTGACACGCCGCAGTAAACACATTGTGTCTCCACGAAATCTTACTCATTGGATGCAGCGCTTGCAGATTTGAAATCCTCTGACAGTCTGTCTATCTCAGAAGCCGCAAGAAAGCATGGAGTCGGCAGATCTGCGCTCAGCAGGCGCTTCAACCGCAAAGCCACCTCGGCAGCCCAGTATCACGACTCGACGCGATTGCTCAACAACGCACAGGAGAGAGAGCTTCTGAAATACATCAAAAGACTCTGCGAGCGTTGCTTGCCACCGACACCGAGAATAGTTGCCAACATTGCACAGGAATTATGCGGCAAAGCGCCCTCAAAGAACTGGGCGACGCGCTTCGTCGCGCGAAACAGGGATCAGCTTGACGCGAGATATCTCAACACTCTCGACTTTGCACGCCACAAGGCCGATTCCAGGGCTATCTATGAACAATCTTTTGACACTTTGAGTGCGAGAATCGAAGATTATGACATACTTCCCGAGAACATGTACAGCATGGATGAGAAAGGTTTTCTCATTGGCAGGCTGCAGAAGACGTAGAGAGTGTTCACAAAAGACTTATACAAGCAAGGTAAGCTTATAGGGGCGGGCCAAGATGGTAGCCGTGAGTGGATCACTGTTGTTGCCACCATATGCGCAGATGGGACCAGTATCGCCGACCGTGATCTACAAATCTGTCGCCGGAAACTTGCGAGATACCTGGCTTGATGACTTCGAGCCCTCGCAGCAAAGTTGCTACTTCACGTCATCGCCGAAGGGATGGACTACCGACGAGCTTGGTTACAGCTGGCTGACCGGCCTGTTCGAGAAGGGAACAGCTGCCAAAGCGAAGAGGTCATGGCGGCTGCTGTTTGTCGACGGCCACGGCTCACACGTCAACATGAAGTTTCTCGAATGGTGCGAGCAACACAGGATCTTGGTCGCCATCTACCCGCCTCACTCCACACACAGGTTGTAGCCTCTGGACGTGAGCGTGTTCGCTTCTCTGGCACATCATTACAGTCAAGGGCTGGACAGCCTTGTTCGGCAGTCAGAAGGACATACCGCAATGAGCAAACGAGATTTATTCGCAATATTCTGGCCAGCGTTCGAGAAAGCGTTCACGCAGAAGAACATAGCATCTGCGTGGTCCAAGACCGGCATCTTGCCTTTCAACCCCGAGAAAGTGCTCGCAGTGTTTTCCTCGCCCAGTCGCAATACAACAGGGCACCTCACCGCCGAGAGGCCGACCAGCGGCAGTTCGAGCAGTGCATTCGACTCGCCTTCGAAGGCGAAGAAGTTGAGGACTATTGTTAATGGCAGTACGGCCGGCATCGACAAGAGAACGCGGAGGACGCTCGACAAGCTTGGGGATGCCGTACTCAGTTTGTCAGCAAAGCTCACGTTGTCGAGATTGCGAAACAAGCAGCTTGGCACTGCTCTCCGGCTAGAGCAGAAGAAGAAGAAGCGACAGAGAAAGGTTCTTGAAGAGTTGAGGTCGTCTGAAGGGTCTGGCACGCTCATAATGAGCCCGACCAAGATTCAGCGTGCTCGAGACCTTGCGATGAGCAGGGAGCAAGAAAAGGAGCAGCTAGCGCGGGACAAAGGGTTCAGGGCTCAAGAGCGGTCCAAGGAGAAGGCTAGGAAGCAAGAGGAAGCGCAGCGGAAGCGTGAAGACAGAGCGGTGGCTTCTGCAGCTCGGAAGGAGGCAGCTGCCGAAGGCAAAAGCAGGCAAAATGGCGTCGAAACTGCTCAAAACCCGGTCGGACATGGCGGTGCGAAGGCCGCGAGGGAGACCAAGGACGCAAACAACGGTGGAAAGTACGAGGGCGAGTCCTGTAGGACCTTTAGTCGAAGAGCCTACAAAACAGCTTGTGACAAGAAGAGGTCGTAATGTGAGACGACCAGCTCGTTACGATGATTTCTGAGGCGCACCATCGATAGGTCTTCTTCTAAGCTCTGTAATGGTATTATTTTTGTCTGTTTTCCATCTATGTGGGCAGAGATGTACACAATCTAAGCTCTCCGTGAGAGTTGATGTTGCCTGTGCGCGTGGTGTTTCTGTGCGCGTGAGGGGGAATTCTTCTAGAGCAGCTGCGCTGACTTGTGCAGCTGAGTGCTCGTGATGACGACTTGGATTAAGCATGACTTAGCATGTGATTTCATGACAAACTACTTGACATGCGGCAGATCGATCAGGGCGACCGGCTTATTAGGTGTCCGATGACAAAGCACAGCGTGTGGGAGATATGCGTACATCATACGTGGTGTCCGATGACAAGTTGCTTGGGCACAATCCGTAAAAATAAGCCAGATCAGATTTGATTTGTGCTCGGGTCAGCAGCGAATGCCGGTAGTATTGCATAAGCATTCAGACAGTCCACCATCTCTCACTCCGCTGTTGCACGTGGTGAAGGCAGCGAGACGGAAACAGGTCAGCTGGACATTGAATACTCCGAGAACGAAACGTGTTAAGTGGCATCGGCATGATTAGATGCACAGAATAAAGAGTCATTGAGCTAGAGCAAGGGCGGTGAAGTGGCTGCCGACAGTGTCGTGGCACCACTGTCCACGGAGTGCTATGTCGAGGCCTGGAACGACTGGAAAGGAGACTTGGGCGCCATGTTTTCATGCTCTTGTCAAGCCTAGTGGGGTCTCGGGAGAATCCTTTAGTCACGCTTACCCTCGTGGGCCAATTTCGATCCTGGTGAACGTCACAAGCTAGTTTCATCCTCATCACAAGCTATCTTTAGTCCTGCTTACAACATATGGTAGTCACGCCACGTTTACAACGAATATCTAGCCTAGCACGACATGTTTTCCGAAAATGAGACGTCGCCCTCAAAGGGAGCAACCACAGGTGATGGCGTGTTCCTCAAGAGAGATCACTTGACTGTCTTCCAACTGCACCGCATATCGTCCGCCGGTTTCGTCCAGGTCCCCGTAATCATAATACTGGTCGAGATCCTGATCGTTGTGCCCTTCGCTCCATTCGCTGCCATCATCTGATGTCCAACAATACTCTGACCCTGATTCATCCTCTCGAGAGCTCGAATTTTCCTCAAGGTCAACTGTCTCGTCTTCATGAATGGTGCCACGGATGGCAGTCCAAGCTGCGTTTACCTGGAAGGAGTCATGTGAGCAAAGGAACTCTACTGCAATCAATCAGGTGTCTAAATGCTCACAGCCAACATATCATCATGAGAACCACCGTGATCTGGGTGAGCAGCAAGTGCAGCACGGTGATACGCTCGGCGTATCTCGCTCGCACTCGTTCCCGGTTCGACGCCCAAGACTTGGAAGTGCGACCATGTATCTGACTTGTATGTCCCCATGCACGCGGCTGGATAGGCGAATCGATATATTGTAATGCTTGAGGTGTACACGAGTTATATGTATGCCTTATGTAGTGAGAGGCAAGTGTTCTCGCGAACCAGATAAGCTGCGTAGTAACCGCAGCTTTGCTCAAAGCCTTCGAACTCTACCTCGCCCTAACCAGCAAAATTTGACCCGGTTCCATTCGAAGGCGTATCTACTAGACTGTGGCAGATGCAAATCTGCACGCGTTGTGGCCAATCCGATGTTGGAATCGATACAAGTTATACCGGAGGATGTGTGACAAGTCTCAGCTGTTCAGTAGGACCCACTGTGCCTCTGTGGAAGATCCACGGCTGGCATACCCACTGATAGTCGTTCCACACGGCGCTGGCTCTCGAGAGACCAAGATAACCTCAGCGATCGGCTCGTTGACAAAGTCATCACACATCAGACCTCAAGTGTGTCACCGGCCATTGATGCTGACGTGTTGGGTATGACAAGGGAGGTCCATTAGCGTCTATGTTGATTGTCAGCACTGTTTCTGGCAGCTCGATTACGTCATGAAATGACCAAGCTGTGGTTACGTGTCGAGTCTGGAGAAGTCCCTAGTTTCGCAATCCAGCGTTGTGATACAATACCAACTCGGGTTTCAGCTCTTCTGAGGTGTTTGAGTGTGCACAATGGTGCTGTTGTGTTCACTCTATACGTGTAAGCGCACTGGCTAAGTTACAGTGAACAGCTTTTGACACCACCGCTATTATAAACGCACGCGAGACTGTACAATATGATCAAACGGCCATATACCGCACTGTAAAATATACTCATATGCAACGTTACTGCGTGTAGACCTGATTTTAATTTGGCTACAGTATCCTCCCTCGCTTTGGGTGATGTTCATCATTGTCAAGGCTCACGCGAACGAAACGTTCTCATCGCGATAGCTTAGGGCCTCACAAGTTGTGGTAGACGAGGACGATCTGAGCGAAGTAAGCATGATCTACACCTTAGAAAGGATTCAATACATTTGAGAATTGTGCTCATAGGTTGTAACGAAATTCCTATAACAACAAATCAATGAACGGTGCCCTCTGTGTAAAGAGCGCGGTGCCTTTAGCCAGAGTCCGTAGACTTTTTCCAGTCATACACTGGAAACATTTTCGATGACAGCACAATGGTCTGAGTCGGCAAAATCCATGTTCAATATCGTAATTACACCAGATCATTTCCCAACAACTCCATGTACGGACACTTCCCCAACCTCATCGTTCGCTCCCTGTACAATGTGTTTGGATTAAGTCATTAGAACACACGTCTCATCTTGATGATCTATGTTTACTCAATGCTGACTTACTAAGTGACGTGACTTTGTGATGGTCTGTTCTTGATCGTAAACTAAAATCAACATTGAAAGCCTGCCCGCACTACCACGAAGATATGCACTCAGGAGCGCAGAGGCGATCTCGCGACCTTCGCGCTGGACACGGGAGCTAAAAGAACTGGCAGGGACTATTCATTCAGTACAACAGGAACTGATTCATAAGCCTCGGGCGTCGTTCGTCAGCGGCCGAGCTATACAGCTTTTTAACCAATTTGAAATAAAATACACACTTAGTGCCTGCAGCATAAGAGCACAGCACACACCAGACATCGTGGTTTCGATATCGTGGCGAGATTCAAACAAAACTCCTATGGACCACTCCGACGAATATGAACCGGCGGTAGTACAGAATGCAAGATTGGTCCTGGGTGGAAAGCCCCAACTTGTTTGGATCACCCCAAAGAAAATGTCTTTCCGCGATCGAGAACTCAATATGTGCTTATCCATGATCGGGATGCGACTCTTGACCTCGGACGAGATCTCTCGAGACAAACAAAGACTTCGCATGTATCGATTGAAGCCTGCGAAGGAGGGCGGATGCAAGAGATACTGATTTTGATCCGACTCAGCCTGACGGTCGCACACAGATGACTTCTACAAGGGTTGTCGAACGTCACACGTGGTCCCTACCTACCTCGGCTCCATACCCAGGCTCCGCGCCAGCATGTGCTTCCACTCTGGACTTGCACGGTATCCAAGGAAGCGCGATCGCTTTCCTCGTGGTGGATCCCAATAGCTTTTCCAAAACATACTGCTCCGGTGGAGTATGATCGTGCCTCATCTGGTACGAATGTCGATCAAGCTACTGTCGCTCGAAGTGGGTGACTTGGATCTGTCGCCGACTATGGCACAAGGAGAAGGCGATCAGATACACTGAGAGTCACATCAACATCCCTACGTCCTCACCGTCTCGAAGGGCGATCCGTAGCCAGGGAGTTTTGGACACGAAGTGGCGAGGGCCCTTTGCAAGATTCCTGCTGGTATCTTCGAGCGGGCGGTCTGAGGGTCTGCGCGACTTTAACAGTTCTTTCAGCTGAACAAGAAGCTTACTCAGGTGGAGATTGAGCCTGGGGACTATAAAATCAGAGTATGATTCGCCCCGGCTCGCTAGGGTGACGTGTCCCACGGAAGATCCTCCCCCGCACCTACATTCAGTGCTCAATTCTCCTTCAGTACCACTGCACCAATGCAGGAATTACCAGAATGTCTTCTACTACAGCCTGTACCCGAGTTGCAGATCCCGGCGAATCATTCAATCTACCATCGAATCAGAACCCAGAATTGTTGACGTCTTGCCGGCAGATTTTGTACATGATATCAATCAGCAACGCAAACACCATAGCAAACCCAGTTTCCTAGAGCAGTATCCAATGTACCACTCTTCCCTCGTAACTCTACATCGTGACCAGACCGGAACTTCCAGCTTACGAGTTCCGGACAGGTCGTCTGTTGTGATCGTTTTCAGACCCTCTCATCAGATCTACCGCCGGCAAGCGATTTGAAGGATTGATAATTCTTTCATGATTTGTAACAGATATCGCATCTGTCGTATAAAGTCTGCCGTTTCTGCAACAAGGTCACTGCATCAACGAGAATCGACCTAGCCTCACCCAACGAGTCGACGGGCGAGTGCCGTGAATGACATCAGACGTTGGTATGAATCAAGCACCATACGCACCGATTACGAAGATACACAATCTATATAACGATGAAATCAGTCGTATAGTGACCCTCGACAATGAACCCCCTCCTCTGCTGCCTTCGAGGTACGTGGTTTTGGCCGACGGTGACGTCGATGTCTTCGAGCCTATCGCGGAGCTTTTCGGGCTAGATATCCTTCGCGAGATGGGTAACACGCGTCTGAGGTGTCCGGTAGTGTTCCGAGTCCACCCAGGAACACAGAAAGGTTTCAAGTGTCAGGTGTCAATCAGACGAGCGCGAGACGATACTGTCAAAGTATTTGGCGAGACCAACAAGGAGTCGGATGTGGTAAGAATCACCAGTCATGCAAATATGGCAGGATCGCTGCCGAGACATACTTTCGAAGAGATCAAAGGCTATCCTCTGGATCCTGAGTCTATTCGATGGTTCAACGCAAAGCAGAATTTCGGGAGCAACGAAGTGTGTGTGGACCTTTACGGCTTGCAACTTCCACGTATGGACATCTGCGCATTGCCTGGCCCGAGAATGGGATGGGCTGGCGGCCTGAGCATCAACAAAATCATAGAACCCTACCTCAGCGCGCAGAACAAGATGACTATCATCGTCCACTTGGCTCATGTACCATTCGGGACATCTTGGACGCTAGGGCTCGCCGATAGACTTGATCTCAGGGACTCTGCCGGATTGATCGCGAGGCGTGGAAGGGGAGATGACGCAGAGGTGACAGCAACATTGTCGAGTGGGACCATGACACTTGGCTGGTATCAACAATCATCGCTGGACCAACTCCACTCATTGATCATACATCATAACATCGGAACAACAAGCTCGTGGTATGTCTTCTTTCGTTCATCGGTGATGTGGTGCTAACGGGTCATTTCTGCAGCCTGGAAAGGCTTCGCTCCTGGGCGGAGGAAAGTCTCGTCGCCTTGGATGAGGACATCGTAAAGGGAGCCAAGAAGACGCTCAGAGAAGAAGCAGCGAAATGGCTGCGCCAAATCGACACGACACATGGGAGTGAAGGTCAGAATGCAAGGGACGTATCTTAGTCAATCATTTTGTACCGCATTCAGTCATCATAATGAGCTATTTAAGTCGTGTTTGTCATCGTCGGGAACATCGGTACAGCTTGCTATCCCAAGTGATTTCAAGTCCCGCTTACAGCATCATCGCCAAAACTCTTGGTCTGATCATGATTAGAGCCTATCGGTCGTCCTGCTAGGTGTCATCGTTCGCTATGTCTAGTCTTGCTTCTCGTGGCAGGATCCAGCACCGTTGCCTTCTCTTTTTTGCTTCTTCTACGCACACGTCGGTTACTGCCACATGGCTTAGGTCAACCCTAGCAGGTTTTCTTGATCATCATAAGTTATGTAACAAGACGTAGTTTACGTGCTAGCAAAGATTTCCTCGTATGTCAAGTTGTCTTAGGAGTCGGAAGTCAAGCTCGCCGTCTACTTCACGTCTACAGTACATGTTCCGCTACAACCACCCCACTAGACGAATTCCTCCAAAAGCGGAAGCAGGCAGTCCGCAGCTCGGAAGCATTTGCTAACTGTCTTATAATAATATAAGCCAAAAGCTTCACTCATCGATGCCACGATCTTGTTTCCTGGCGGAGACTGTCGAAACCATAGCGCTGATTCTGCAAATTGGGCTTTGATTTTCCCATTCGCAGCAGACATTCTGCTCCAACTAACGGTATGGTCAAAAAAGTCCGGTTTGATGTCGATCCTGTTCGGTCAAAGTCCCGTCCGCTTTCGGACCACGAACGCCGCATGGTCCTAGATCTCGAAGAACATTGCCAAACTTGTTTTGCCTGTCTTGCACATTTACATGACTGCCTCGGAAACGTCATGTGTCTGTCCGGTCGATCTCGATGGCACGACGTCGCTGCACTTTTTGACCATCGAGAAGGACGAATTGCGGAAAGGCGGAACTCAAAAAGATCAATTGAGTATGTGGAAATTCCGGAGCGATACAAGAGCACGAATCGTCTGCTTCAAATCGAGACGTGGTGTCGCAATAGGCCTCACCAACGCAACGAACATCGACCCAGCATTGGACTGGATAAGCAAAGCCGGAAATCATCTAACGTCAAACAATCTAGAGCACACACACATTCCATCTCGATGTGCTCATCACAATATTACCATTCTTCGGACGGATTCTACAAGTCTTGGCACATGGAAAATCTCAGTCACCGCAGTCGCCATCATGATCGTTTCCGACAGAAAGCTACATCGAGCGGATTTATAGAGACACGCATGAATGAACAGGAGTACAGTGAGCGCATCACATTCGCGCTTCACAAATTACGTCTCAGCTAAGGCGAGTTGACATGACTGATGCGAAGGGGGCATAGGGTGGTTGGAGTCGAAGAGGGCTGAGCATGAATTTGTTGTTCCTGAAAGTTACTAAGGGGAGGGCGGACTGAGCAGCCTTTTCGGCGGCGTCATCCCAAACAGATCAAAATGACGAGCAAGAATTGCGTGAGGATCATCAGCGACTTGGTACATGTGCAGATTCACATAGATCAGGAGCGACAGTCGTCAGATAGCCAGCCATGCGCCTCAAAACAGCAACACTCGGTGAAAACGCAGAATGTGTTCGAGGTGCATGCATGAGCTCGGTCGACTTTGACATCCTTGGCAGTTCAATAAGCTCACATGGATGTGTTTCCCTCCAGTGTTACTAAGCCGCAATCTGGCACCACATATATACTTTCAACAGCAGAGGTATTTTAAGTCATTTGATTGTGTTGTCGTACCATACTTGCGACATGAAATCACGAGAATTGTACAGCGTCACATGTTGAGACGCTTTGGTAAGTCAAGTCGCAGATAGCAAGGTCGATTTGGTAACTTAGGAGATATCGTGAGTAGAAGAAACTCAGTTTACATGACCAAACCACACTCATGAAAACGCAAAGCGATTTAACAAAGGTTGACGCAAATTCGTTCTCGACAGATGGATATCCTGTTGTGTAACTTATTGCAAAACGGTTTCGCCCCACCTTGAGTGGGTTGTTGATATGAGCCTAGCACTGTGAAATGCGGGCCCAGACTTATCTCGCTCAGCCACTCTTGAGTAGGCGCTTACATCCGCTTTTTCTCGCGTAGTCTTCTGGAAGTCGACCTCGCTTATCTCGCAGGGACCGATCCGCGTTACGCCTCAAAAGTATCCTGACGATGTTCCGGTGGTCCATCTCAGATGCATGAGAGAGTGGTGTTCTCCCGTTGCGATCACGTGCATCGGCATCGACCTCGTGAATGTGGAGTAATCGTCGGACTATAACGTCGCGACCACTACGCGCAGACTGCATGAGGAGATTTTGGAGATTGCTTTTTGTCCATTTCGCAACGTCCTTGCCGATGGTCAGGAGCTTTTCTTCAATCACCGGCCGTCTCATGTGTCCAGCAAGCTTGAGAGCAGGATTGCCGTTTTTTGTGTGTTTGACGAGTCTCTTGATGACGGCAAAGTTTCCGGCTTTCATTGCATGATGCAGAGGTGTCATTCCCGTGTGATCTTTCAAGGTGGAATCGGCGCCAACCTCTAGGAGGAGTTCCAACGCCCTGTAGCTGTTGCGCTCACAAGCGTGAGACAAAGCCGTCCTCCCTGATCTGTCTTGAGTATCGAAAGAAGCGTCGTGCAAATGTAGAAGACACTTGAGTAACGCTGCACGCTCATGTTGAGCTGCGTAAAAGAGCGGGATGTTGCCGCCAGCATCGACAGCATCGACACTCACCCCACTCCGATGCAGCAGGAAGCTAAAGAGTGCGGACTCGCCCTGTTGCGCCCCGACATGTAAGACTGTACGACCCCAGATATCTTTTGCCAAGGTGTCGACTTCGTAATCATCGCACAGCTCTCTAACACTTTTCGTTCGTCCTTGGCTGACTGCTTGAAGCAGAGGAGACATACCATACTCGTCTTTTTGGTATGGATAGATGGGACACATCTCATGGTGCTGGAATGATCTCATGTCGCTTGATGCCCCACGCGTGAGATGTGATGGCGCTATGAGATATGCGGAGCCCCGGAGTTCATTCGATGTAATCGAATCTGAGTCCCCTGTTGTCGCTCGGCGAGATCGAGTTGTTCACCCGAAATATACTTCCGGATTCTGGTTTAAGAGCTTTGTCTGGATGCTTGAATGATGGTAGAGAAAGAAGCACAAGTGTACCGTACTGTACCAGTACTTTAGTTTTGTACTAGTCATGAAATGATCAGGATAGACACATCCAAGCACCAAAGAACACCTTCGGCCCCTGAGAGAAAGCAACTAGCCTCATATGGAAACTGTCATTTTGACGGACGACGGACGAAGGAAGCTTTGTGAAGGTGCCCCATGACGGTAGCGACCTCGTGTGCGTAATCACGCCACGGGTGATTCACACTAGACTGTACCCTCAATTCCATCCTATGTCAGATTCTCGTGATGACATTACACCGCAATCCACCGCAGTCTAATCTATTGCAACTCAGGCTTTGAAATCTCTTTGTCCCCAGATCGAACGCAAAAGAGATCAGATTACTGTACAGTACTGTATGTGTCTGATCGTGTTGTCTTGCAATGACTCGGAACGTTGGAAAGAATCCGCTGAAGGGTTAGTGTTAGGGCGTTGGACCTTCTACAGGCTAGCTTGCGATGACGGGCCACACCGGTACAGCTGACGATGGCAGACTGGGCTAGGAATAGCCTGCAATGGTAATGTGAACAGCAGTAGAAATTGAAGACGGTGACAGGTGGAGTACAAGACAGTGTTTGATGACAAGCAAGACTCGTGACACGACTGGGTTTCAATTCGACTTTCATGTTCCATGATAAGCAAAACTAAAGATAGGTTGCATGAAAAAAGCAGGTGACGAGCGGGAGCAAAGATATCTGGCGATGGCCAACAGGACTCAGATCAGCTGACGATGACAAACAGGACCTAAAAAAGGGTTTGATGTCAATCAGAGCCAAAAAATAGCTTATCACGACAAGAAGGACCACAGAAACGTTTCGGGGATGAACAGGGCTACGAGAAAGAGAGATCACACCTTCACGTGGGGTCCGGTGTGTGGCTACCACGTAGCAAGTGACGACTGAGTTCCTCACGATTCAGCCGTCACGAGAGTCCTGCAAGGCATGACAAACAAAGCGTGCGCCGAACATATAGCTAAGAAACACCACTATCATTACCGCACAAAGCCGTGCAAACCATCAACCGATAGCTAAGGTGTCGGAAGCGAAAGACAGTAGTATCTTTTATTGTGGTTCGCTCCTTTCACGATGCGATTACCTCTCTCAGATGTCGCTGGCTGCTTCCTCGCGAGCCATTATTACTCCCCCTTCTCTTCAGCGCGGCTCATCATCAGGAAGTCGACGCTGGTAGTCGCGGGGGATTTCTAAGTATAGTTGTCACCATATGGTTCTACGTACTAAATCAAGCCATGTTGGTACATACTAATTATCACCAAAAGACTTGTTTCTCGTCGCTTGTTGACGCTTAGAGTGGCTTCACCTGTCAGGGTCACCGCGGTCTGTCAGCATGTTATGTTCAGTGTGAGTTAGTGAAATAATACGGGCTGACGTACTGTATCATCACAAACCAAATTTAGTTGTCCTTGTCATCAGGAGTTTTCTTTTGTCCTGCTTGTAATCTTGAGCTGTGTTTGGTCCTGCTTGTAACTTACGCTATCTTTGGACCCCCAGGCGATCGTGAGCTATCTTGAGTTCTGTCTGAACTCACAAGCTATCTTTAGTCCTGCTTATGGTCACGAGCTATCTTTAGTCCTGCTTATGATCCCAACCCATCTTTGGTTCCACTTGCCACCATGAGCTATCTTTAGTCCTACTTGTGATCGTATGCTATCTTTGGTCCTCGCAATCGTGAGCTATCTCTAGTCCTGTTGGTCATCGCAAACCATTTCTAGTCCTGCTTGTCATTGCAAGACATCTTTAGTTCTGCTTATCGTCGCAAGCCACCTTTAGTCCTGGTTGTCATCGCCAGCCATCTTAGTCCTGCTTATTGTCCCCAATATATCTTTGGTCTTGTTTGTCATCCTTGGCCCTGCTTGTTATCATGCAGTAGCGATCTTGACTTTCGATCGATCCTGACTGTCATCATGGCACACCTGTAGTCCTGCGTGACGTGAAGATAACGGCGATGCTGGTTGTGACCAAGGGCAGGAATGTGGTGGCGTGCAGCTCGAGGTTCATGAGCGGGTGCGGGATTCGCGACTGGTACCCGTACGACAGCTTGATCAAGGACACGAACCAGGCCCTGCACTCCACCCCGACCATGACCATGCGCTGCAAGGTGGAGATGATCGAGATCCCTTTACGGTTCTGCTTGTTTCGCTTTCTGTTCTTGTCATACTGCATCCAAGCTACAGGATAGCGGAAGCGCTGAGTGTGGAGGGCACTGGCGAACACACCCTGCGCCGCGGGCCCAAGTCGCACAAGGCGTGACCACATTGCACATATCGTGACGATAACGTGCATTCTCTCCGTCGAGCACATCTTGTCTCTACTTCCGGTCAAGCGCACTATGCTCCAACGACGGCCGCGCACTACTTCACGTAAACGAGACCGTACGACTCTGAACCCAGTGCGCACGGACCTGGTATGCTGGACGACCGTGCGTGGACGGCCACCCGAACCTGAGAGTGACGTCGTCATCGTACGAGCTGATCATCAGTTAACGTTACTGTATGTGATTTGCGTGGCAAAGTGAGACCGGCAAAATTCATGACGAGAAGAAAGCTTGGTCATTAAGGACTCACAATGACTAGTATCGCACGCCTGAGCACAGATTCGAGATGGCAAGATGATTAAGCACAGCGTGTGAGGATAGCAAGTGCAAATGACGAGTAGAAAATTATCATCAAGTTCGTAAGCAGTGATCTATCACATCAGTGCTGACCAACGTCAGCCACTGGAACTTATCTCTGTTGTCGTTTGCTTCAATGTCCTTTGGACAGCGTTCAATCAGAGCCATCATGTACTCTACCTTTAGCATGACTTCTAATCATCGAGATGTCGCTTGTCACGGAGAACTCAGCTTCCAGCACCTCGTCATCAAAAGCTGAATTCTGACTCATTTCTTTGCTCATGCGAGCCAGATTCGATATCGCTTGCAACTCATAAGCGGGTCAAGGCTTACTAATTGTCGTTGCACCAATCGAAGCTCTGACGACTCGTCCAATCCTGTGCTTGCCAACTTTGAGCACGAGCCACCATTGCTGTAGCGAAGATAAACCACAATTGACCCGGGCTTCTGATTACGAACGGTCTCTAGGTGATTGCTTGTCATCATACAATACGTATGCGTTGATCGTCTCATTCGCAAAATGGTGTAATCCGCATCGGCTATATTTTACCTCACGCATAAGGTTTGCACTCCACCCGCTGCTGGTAATCTTTGTGCTCAGTAAAGCGATGGATTTGCCTAATCAGATTGCATCCTATGCTGCGTCACCCTGGCTACGGACACGCAATCGAAAACCACAGGCGCATCGACGCTTGAATATTCCATCGCGATGTAGATCAGAACGGCGATACGACGCGCCATCTGCAAACACCCTTGCGAAGTGCTTCTGATCCTATCGCTCCGGCGCCACTACCCTCACGTCGTCGTACTGGCTGGAGGGATAGTCCAGGCAATTGTCGACCGTCTCCATTGCCTTGCCATTCTCGCCCTGTAAGCTTTTGTATGCCAGGCCTATCGAACTCTCCCCGCTCGAGCTGTTTCTGGGACGGTCTGCTGACAGTTCCCACCACATAGCGCCTCCTAGTTTTGAATCCTTAATGTACTTGATTTTGCCTGTCACAGCTTCGGGGGAGTCGTAGGAGATCATGGCGCGACTTTGTGCGTCGTATGACCAAGACGCCACCATTTCCGGGTCGTAATGGACTTGGGCGTTCGGTCGCGGTAGAGCCTATTCTTTCCCGTTAGCAAGCGATTGTAGACTCCATTAACAGGTGTAGGATAACTATCATGTCCCAAAAACCGCACCGCACGAAGGAAAATGCTGACCTTTACATCCCATACTCCATTCTCCCAACTGCCATCGCCAATTCCGTGGTAAGCCGAACCTGGACCGTCCGTGTCGAGGAACGCACGCCCGTACAACGGCATTCCAACCACGACTTTGCCAGACGGAACGCCTCTGCTCAAGTAGTATCTCACTGCGCTGTCGACGCTGAACTGGCTCGCATGAGAGGACTTGGGCGACGGGTAGATGTTTGCTTGGTGACCTGATAGCGGGTCCCAAGATCCTGCAAAGTCGAATCCCATCAGATTCCAGAAGTCGAGATAGGGATCTATCTTCTCGAAAGGATAATTGGGAAAATTGGACGGTCCAGCGGGAGAAGCGATGGTCAACAGGAAGTGAGGCACTTGCGGCAGAGAGGAGGCGTACAGATCTAGTTTTTCACGACAGGCTGCGAGTAGAGCTACGAGGTCCTCGCCTTCTTTCGGAGACGATGGATATTCCCAGTCGATATCGATGCCATCGAGGCCCAGGTCTTTTACCAGAGAAATCGCACTTTCCGCGAACTCTTGTCTGCCTTGTGGTGTCGATGCTGGTCTGGTAATGTTTGCACCATAGGTATATCCGCCGATAGACAGTAGGACTTTCAAGTTTCTATTCTCTTTCTTGTGAACGAAAAACTTTTTCAGAGAGTCGATTTGAACGTTGCTCAGAAGAACTTCACCAGTTTCCGGTCGGACGTCCGCAAAAGCATACATGACGTGTGTGAGCTGGTCCGCCGGTATGTCATGGGTTTGGAAGTTGCGAGCATAGATACCCCAGCTCTGGGGATTCCATCAGTATCGGAATTTGTCGATTCGGACTTTTCGTCTTTGACTTACAGGATAATAGCCGACACTTCGAAAACAAGATATGGATTCCGTTCCACCTTGCATCGCAGTCACTGTGGCGGACGGTTCCGTCACTCCTGGGACCGTTATCGGATGTGGATCGGGTTGTTGCGACGAGCAGCCAGCGGCGGCGTACCTGATGTTACACACGAGGGTCAGGACAACACACGTGATATAGGCGCCTGAAAGCATGGTTGATTTGGACGAGGATTGAGGTGGGATCATGGCTGCTAATGTACGGTCCCCCCAGACTTGTGTTATCACAACCGCCAAGATGGACGGACAGTAAGCATGGAGGCCGTCATAGACGTTCTTAATTCTCGTGTAAACGTTACCAGGCCTCGCACCTTGATACTAGTAGGCAGCGCCATACGCCGCGGGGGGAGGCTGAGTACAATCAGTCCCTCTCGGCCTGCGACAGCATGTCCCGCTCGAAAAGCCAACAGTGGTGAGGCTGTCACTCGCGCCTCGTATTGCGCGAGCAGGACTGTACGAAGGGAAACCAAGGCTGGAGCAAAAGAACAATAGAGGTAAAAGATACCGTGGCGAAGGTAGCCGGCGTGCCATAAGCTATTTAAATGAATTGCAGTATGACAAGAAAAGAAAAATCGAGGTAGTCTCAGGGCTTGCATAGCCGATCATACCGCCCTGAACAAGAATCGGGCATGTCAGCTTATCGGTACAGGGAGGGGAGCACGTACGGCATCTACACATAACATACTCGGTTGCTTGCGACACGCCTTTCCAGGTCGAGACTAGAAAGACGCACATCTCTTCCACCCGGCCGGAGGATACCGAGCTTGTTCATGGCCTCGCATGTATCGTACTCTGCGTTCATGCTTGACTTGCCACAGCCGATGTCCCGGAGCGCTCTATGGACAACGTCGTCTACCGCCGACGATGCGATTGTCGTGACTGTTCCAAGAATGATGCCCGACTCTCTGCCAATCATAGTGTCAAAAGCAGCTTTCGAATGATGGTCTGGTCGTACGCACGCGTCCAGGATCGCGTCGGATATCTGTACGCACATCTCGTCTGGATGTCCATTGCCGACAGACTTGGAAATCGAAAAGAATATTTGAGGAGCGTCGTTGACTGAGATCATGATTTGCCTGGCAATGAATCAAGGAAGATGTTGTGGAAAATCAAAAGCAGCACAGTGCATGGAGGAAGCTCGATGGGCTTAGTGGCCGTCCGAGAAGATTTTCGTGCGGGCGCACGGTCCTCGCCAATGCCTGCCACTGTGTGAATCGTACTCGCTTCTTCGACGGAAGTTCTTACATGTACAGTAATGGACCGTGGGATTCGTTGTACTGTATGGCTCGGGGCTCGTTGACCATTCCCGCAATGAAGTCTTGGCTTTGAAACGTGTCTTACGGCCAGGTTTTTACTGTTCAATCCTGCTCGCCATCCCGATCGCACCAGGCCGCCAGCACATGTGACCCCTCCCTCACCTCTTCCTCTTCTACTATCGGGAGTACGAGTGCCAGCCTTTCAGCGGTTCTTTACAGCTAACGTTACAAGTTACACTTGGAAGCCTACGGAACTGTGGCTTGCCTCCCACAGGAGTTCGTACATTGTGCGCCACATATCGCATACCACGTAGGTGTGGTGTCATCGAGGAATGGTTAGTGATAGTCATGATGCGAGCAAGCGACTCATCGACAATGTTTCAGATGAGGCGTGGTCTGTCGCTGAGCGAGCGCATCAGCAATTTGGTTTAGGTTGGGATATATATCGATCATAGCGACGTCACGCTTCAACTCCGGCAACTCCTTGCACTTCGTCCTGTTCCGACTCCATCATAACCTAGAATTAAAGCCCTTCACGCTTCGGTGCTATCACTTGAATCTTCGTTGCACATTACCAGACACGAAGCACTGCCGACCGAGCTCCATACCCGACTCATGGCGGACAACCTCACCGATTACGACAAGCGTCGATTTTTTGATCGAGATTTTCTCGACGGCAAGGAGCTTTGGAAATGCATGGCTAAGTATCTCTGCATTTGGTCTGGCTCTCGCGCCTTGAATGAGTTCCTCCGAGGCTGCTCTGACAGAAAGTCTGACTACGATTTCTACTGCCCTGACAACGGCCACGTCATCTGCGGCATGCTCAGGGCCTTGGGTCACTCCGGGGTGACGATGACTTCCCCTCTCGATGAAATCCAGCAGAAGACCTTGACTGGTGGCAAAGTCTTGCTCCCACACTGGAAGGTCAAGAAACTGATCGAAGCCTTCGACGACTCCGGGAGCCCAAGATATGCTGGGTCGCTGATGGACGTGATCATCCAGCAGCTTCGTCAGGCTTCTGACGCCATCGATAAACTTGGACCAGTGATCTACAACGAGATGGTTGGGGACGAAGAAAAGCGCTTGCGTAAGTTTCATTGGGACCTTGGGGATGGTAAACAGCTCACCATCGGGATCCCGCGGTACATGAACGGAGAATATGACCATGTCGTTGGCCTTCAGGTCCTCCGCGGAACGACTTACACTGGTAAGAGGGTTCAATTGATATTTGCGCCCAGAATGACCGCCGTCGAGCACGTCTTACGCTTCCATTCGACTGCCCCTCAGTGCTTCATCTTTCCCTACGCCGCGGTCCACTTCTACTGGGATCTAGCCAGGCATCGACGCGCGTGGGCCTGGGAGGAGAACACCGCTCTCTTGACAGGACGAGTCAGAGCTGACCGCCACGATGTTGGTATCGCTAAGTACAAGTCCAGAGGATTCACCTACGTGTCTCGGCCGCCTGAAGGCGTGAAGGCTCGCATTCTGTCCGATGAAGGCACTCGGGTTGACACCCCCGTCATGGACGACTTCTCTAATCAGTACACCGACGCTGAGAATGCACGCTGCGATAGCATTTCAGCTATGTGCTGGTACGAATTTCCAAAGGAGACCCGGCTGATCAGAGCGCCAGATACTCGTAGCCTGGGTGAACAGGCAGAAGCATCCGAGTCAACTCTGAGCAAGGAGACACCCGAGTATGTTCGGGACGTGACATTGCTCTTCGCCAAGTATGCTCTACGCATGTCAGATGTCAGCTGGGGGGCGTGCAGCAAGATTATCGCCTTTTGAAGTGGTTCCTATCGCGGAATCAAAATTCGGTACTGTACAATACCCACGCCCGTTAATAAGGACAAGAAAGAGGGATATCTTTACCTATCATCAGGCAAGGGAACGATCAGGTGGTATCCGACCGTTTTGTTCGCCAGTGAGTTATCTTGAAGTCACGGGATGGCAATGGCGGCGGCCTAAAGTATCCGGTTCCTCGGCCCTATGACGTATCGTATTGCTTCAAAGTAACGATAGCGCTAGCTTCGCAGCTTTAGTAAGCTATAGCATGCTGAGTCTAGAAGACTAGTCGGGAAGCAGCCGACACCCCGCTGGTCACGTCAGAAATATGGAATGTGGTAAGTGAAGAGGTCAAATCAGCTTTAAATGGACGAAAATAGCAGTGCGCGAAAGCAGCGGGAATGACTCAAGATGACAAAGGAAAATGCGAAACGCTCATCTTCACACGTGAAATTACGCAGTCATGACGCAAGTTGTCATCAGGATACGAGAGCAAAGAACCAAAGTGAAATGGCACAGTATTCTTTGTCAAGTGGCTCGAGTTGCCAATTGAGAGAACAGGTTGGAATGCTCTTTCCGTGGCTGCGACGAGGACACCATGAAATATGTGCTACGGTACGATGCATCGTTGGACCTAGGAATGTAAAGAACCTTCGGCGAATGTGTAGACAGAACACTATGATGACATGCAGCGGTCGAGATTACTTGCGATGATGATAGATGATAACTATAGCTTGCGATTTGAAGTTTGGCATTCGATGGCAGATACATCAAATCCAGTTTCAAATGACTGTCTCTTCGAGAAACATACGGTAACTTAGCTAGAGGTGTAAAGTTTGTCGCAAGCCGAGGCACTTTGGTAAGCCAAGTTGCAGATCGCAGGATGAACTTGCCAAGACACTAGAGACAAAGGCCCGGTCTACCAGACCGCGCGCCTGAACTAGACAACAATCAATCACCCCACAATCATATAACGTGCAACATGTTGTGCTCACGCAATGAGCTCTGGTAAGCTAGTGACGCGCACTCCGTTCCGTGTTGCTCCAAGGATGACTCTCAGCGCGAGCCTTCTAGTGATGGATAAGTTAATTTTTTCCAGCGCGGCGCTAGCGGGTATCCATTTCTCAACGTGCAAGGTCGAGAGTTAACCAGAGAAAGCACGGCCCCAAGAAGATGGGAGACCGCGCGTAAACAGCCCAGTGCAGCATCTCCGATGTTACTGCAGCAACAATTCATAACAGTCTAATTATCTAACAATGACGTCGCGTGCAACGTTGTTCTGAGCGAAGATAATGATGGGTGATCTGATGCTATGCTTCCGTCCAAACTCCCTGCGTGAACAGCGGTAGACTAAGTGCTGTCTAGCTGACTAAACTCAGGATCATATATAGGTGGGCGGCTGTAGTATGGCGTTGCGATCTTTGTGAACGCACTTCTGTTCTGCTTCCGAAGGATGTCTATCCGCATCGCCCTAACTGTTCTGCAAGTGGTAACAATTATCGCCCAAATCTATACGCTGTACTGGTACAGGACGAGTAAAATACACTGCTGTGGGGAATTTGCTGAATCTCACGATCCTGCCGGCAGCGACTGTATCAATAGCATGGAGAAGTTTGCCGATGACCGTGTATAGTTTCAGAGGGGCAATCGAAAGTGTCGTCAAGATACTGCACGTAAAGGCATTCTCGAGATGTGACAAAAAGTTATCGAGTCCCTGGAACGACGCAGAATCGTGCGCTTAGATTACTGCGAAAGACGATCCGTAGAAAATAAGGTAGTCGTTCGGTTGTGCTCAAGCACATCCTACGTGGAATGGACGATGTTACGAGGCGCGTGGTCAGGAAGAAGACTCGATGTAATTTTGACTGAGTGCCGCTAAGCAAGACGATCCTGTACAGCATCAAAGAACTGATTTGAGAGCAGATGTGACAAATGAGATTCACCTGAGCAGACCTGAACAGACATGACCTCAGTTCACTACTGTATCTACTACTGTATCTACTACTGTATCCACTACTGTATTGTACCGTATGTTACATGTAATGTTAGTCATTTCTATCCTTGGTGTCGAGGGGCGCATCATGTTTGGGTCCGGTGTTTCGAGGCAAGTAAGACCTCATCGGCATGTGTCACTGTAAGTTATCTCAGACGAACATAGCTTACCGCGCCGCCAGATCTTGGCCGCGTAGCTTCGAGCGGAGAGCACTGCGAAGTATGAGCGGCGCGCCAGAGCTTCGTCTCTCACCGCCTGAGCGCGAAATCTCGATTACCTTCTACCCTTACCTGCACGTGAGCGAGCACCGCGGCCGCGTGAGCCGTTGACCCTAGCGATCTTGCTGCAGTCTCGGAGCCTCAAGGTCACCTTGCGCTTGCATCTGAAAGAACTCGTTGCAAAGCCTCTAGCTTCATCTGACTTGCTTCAAATGCTACTCTACCAGGTTTGATCCTTCTCCCAACATTTGATTCTCTCATATGCGACCTTGGACCCGCGCAAGATTGACCGAAACCCGCCGTGGACTCATCGAGACCAAGCGACGTAATGTGACTCGTGCATCCCAGAAGAAATGTCGAGCGTACATCGAGGACTGATGTTTATTTCTGACTCCAGTATGCCTCCCAGCCTGGAAGCCAATTCCCTCAGCCGATCTGAAATTCTCAAACAAGCGTCACAAGCGAAACCACAACGGGGTCTCTCGAACATTGTACGAGGAGAGAAGGATATCGTCGATGATATTGAGCTCTCCTGCTCGAATCAGACTGGCCGAAATCAGTGCCCTCTGGATAAATGTCGAGGCACATCGTGCCCTTCTACTGGAGGAAAGAAAGAATAGTGGACGCAGAGTTGCAAACGCCAGCAGGCATGTGCCTCCTGATTGAAAGCTTTCGATAGCTCATTGTACAGGCTTGTACTGTAGTTGCACTATGTGTGTCTACCTTATACTATACAAAGTGCTGTCCTACAGTGCCTTTACCACTGTCTGTCTCCTGGCCAAAGGATGTTGCGCTCACAGTGACTCTTTCAGATGAGTGTCATATACAGCCCGATAGCAATGCGCGACTTCTTCATACCCTCACTAGAACAATGGTATGTGGACAACCTGTTGAAGATTGGTAGCGCCGCATTCGCCACCCACGGCTGTATATAGGTCAGGCATGCTCCCACTTGATAGATCATCAATCAACTCTCTTCCAACCCACATATCTTTAACATAGCCCTAGCTCCGAGCTGATGCACATGGGTCCATGTTCTCAACGCTCGATACGTGTGGCGACGAGTCGTTAGTCGGAGCTACAGTGGAGGGTTTTTCCTTGGCAACGGCGTCACATCTGGGGTTTTCGTGTGAGTGAGCGTGTCGTGTGTCGCGTTCAATCTGTCTGACCGCCTTCGATTTCCAGACGTGAACCTAGTTAGTGTAAGTTTTCTGCTAGGTGAGAGGTTTCTGATTTTACACATGGCATACGCACCGTCGGTTCTGACGAGCCATCGTATTCTTTCGAATCTGCATGTGCCAGCATGACTTTGGCGTAGACTGGGTCTGCGAAATTAACATGAGCATATCGAAGCCGCTTTGCGACCTGGTCAGCCTCCTCTTTGCTATTATCGCGAACCATCACAGGTTTCCCCATCCAGATGTTGCGGACGATGCGGTCAGAGCATCTTGGTCCACGATCTCCACACACAGTGCGTCTGCACCAATCTAGGACATTTCCCTCATTTGCAAACGCAGGAAGGTTTCTGATGTGAACACTCGCGTTTCTGGACGTCGGTGGCCAAGTCCTTTTGGTTTGGTATCTTTTGCCTACACCCCCACCCCATCTTGAATATGGACGATAGGACCGCATTTTCGCTAGACTGATAGTCTCTGGGTATTCCGATGCGATAGACTTTCGAGACCAAACGGTGACTGGAACGGCGTCTCTTATACCAGTCGGCAAAGTCGAGTTTGTCAGCACTGCCACGAGAAAGGACGCTGACGGATCATATCCGGGAATGATGAGCCTCACGATCATCAGCTCATCTCGCGGACCACGAATGATTAAAGCTTGTGACCCGATGGAGCGTTGGTAATCTCTCATCCATGCTCAAGCACTTTGAGTGATCAGTCGTCAAATGTCGATCCTTTACGTTGACTTTCATACGAGTCCCCGCGTCAGCAGGCCCCATCACGACAAGAGTCGCGTACTCGCACGAAACAGCCACAGTCACCGGCGATTCCAGTGTCTCTTTGCACGCTTATTTATTCTTTGTGAAACCATAAATATCTTCTGTGCACACTTATATATTGAGTCTCCATGCGACCACGCTAGACCAGATCAAGGAGAGTCTGCATCGGTGTGCACCCTCATTAGTTTGGGCCCCACAAATTCGAGGCAGAAGTGCACGCTCAAAGACGACATATATGGTTAACAGATTGGAGATATGAGCATCAAAAAGGACGCGGCAACCCCCGGTCACTATACTGTCCTCTGTGGCGTTAATGTGAGGTTCTCCACGCTCCAGACCTTCTTTAGCATACGGATGTCTCAAATGCTTGGTGGCAATCGCAAGCCCGCAAGGAATCATCTTGACCACATGTGGCATGATGTTTTGAGTAGCCTTTCCGACCTCAGTCCGTTGATCGAACGCAAGCAAGATGTCCTAGACGCAAGCACGCAAACTGAATGGACTTGGATCCTTGGGCTCGTGGAAACCGCGTTTTGGAATTGGTCTGGAAGACAACATGCCGCGGCTATCGACGGCAATGAAATGCAAATCTGCTTAGAAGATTTCCGAAACACTCTGATCAAGTTTCGAGATTTGAGCGACTCTGCGAATACGATTGCATATCGCTCTGCAATGGAGGCTATCGTCGGGGCAGCGTTGGCATTACATGCTGCTTTGAAAGACGTCCGGCGAACTCCGTCTGGCCTGGGTGAAAGTATGGTGGCACCTCCAGTGCCCCTTCGTCTTCATCAACAAAGCAGCACATAAAGGCCAGTAGGACTGCTGCTTGACAGAGCCTCTTTCTCCACTTCCCATCTCGTCAGCAGTGTAGGCAGATAGCCACCCAAGTTGGGTCACACGGTAGTGCGCTCCTGCCATGGTCCGAAAGCAGAACGGTCATGCTCTTTGCCGAGATCATCGTGCGTTACACGCTTGCCGCAATGCCGCACTTACTACTCAATTTTTCCTTGCCTCCTACTGTAAGTTAATTCGAGGTTCATCGCATAGCGTCCAAGCAAATGGATGCTCCATTGACTCATGTTGAGCATTTCCAACACTTGACACAAAAAAGACCATACGAGGGCTCCGCACGCGAAAATCTGAGACGGTCACGATTACGAATCATATCTAGAAAACCATAAGCCTATATCCTGCTTCTGATGACAGTCCAGACTGAGTCTGGATGATTGGTGACAAAGATGACTAGAAGACATGAGCGTATCGTACGATATAACACGGAATCGAGAACGGGGCGTTAGTTACAAGCAGGACCGGAAATAGCTCATGAATACAAGCAGCACCAAAGATAGGGACTGATGACCAGGGTGTTCTTCAAACAAACAGATGCCTGACATTAAAATTCGGCAAACAACGCCTTACTATGATAGGAAGCAATATTAGGTGCCACGAAGACTTCGCGTATACGCGCTTTTTCGCGAATATCCAACTGATGATTTTCAAACCAGGATGCAAATATACACAAAGGCATCCATGAAGATGCTGGATCGATGGTAGATAGTTACAGCACGTGCACAAACTATTGTTGATGGATATGTATTCTTCGACCCTGTGCCAAGCTGTTTGTCAAACAGAAATTCCCAGGCATCTGTTTGTTTGTTTGTTTGATGAGCACCCTGCTGATCACCATCAGGAAAAAAGGCAGTCATTCATAACAAGCAGGATCAAAGATGACTCATGATGATAAGCAGGCCCGAAGACAGATCGCGATTACAGTAAGTTATAGTACTGTACAGCAGGACCAAGGATACCACACAATTGCAGGGAAGGCTGTGAATAGGTTTTGATGACAAGTAGATCCCCTGTAGCAATAGGTTTTAAATCCGGGCAAGTTTAGCTATGGCTGGGGACGACGAGTAGGACTAAAGTTAGCGCATGATTACAAGCATGAGTAAGGTTAGCTCACGATGACGAGCAGGACTAAGAATAGCTTACGATGACAAACAGGACTAAAGTTAGCACATGATTACAAGCATGAGTAAGGTTAGCTCACGATGACAAGCAGGAGTAAGGTTAGCTTACCATGACAAGCAGGACTGAAGCTAGCTCACGATTACAAGAAATTCAAACGGTACGCTACTGTATGACTACAAGGAGGACCGAAGGCAGGGTTTGCTAACGAGCAGGATTCAAGACAGGCTTTGATGACGAGCAGGACCAAAGATAGCTCAGGAATACAAGGAGGATGAAAATCGGCTTGCGATGACAAACCGGAGGAAACATGGATCGTGATTGGTGTACATGCAGCGCTCGACGTAAATTTAGCTCACGATTACACGCAGGCTTTCATGGCGTACGAGACTGGAAAATGACTCGTGTACACCATTAGAACTAAAATTGGCTTACGATGAGAAGCAGAACCGTGGGTACTGTATAGTGACAACTATGTCAAATTGTGGCTCGTTGCGCGATGCTGTACCGTCTACCGTAGGGACATTCATCTTTAGAATTGTGCTACGGATGAGATCCTTCACGTGACTCAGCCCACGGCCATCGCCGGGTTGAATCGCACGACTTCGGGCCGAGTGCGCACGATTACTGAGTGCGCAGCCAGCAGCTCGAACCTGACATCTGTTCAGGCGTGGAGGAAATCCAGGTCACCCGAACACATAAGTTAAGTGCTATTATCGATCTATTCACCTCTAATCCTCACAAAAAATTCATAGGAACTTACACCCTGCCACTTTCTACCTGTTGCTCCTTCAGGCTTTGACGCGTGACAAGTCCAGGGCCTACGTCCGTGCCGCAGTCGTCGGTTTTGTCATAGTGCTTCATCATCACTCGGTCGCTTCACCCAATCTGAAGGGCGGCATATCGCTCTGATGAGGTCGAAAATAAGTTCTTTGAGTCCATCGGTACTAAAGTAAATTACACTAAGCATGTACTTCGCGGCCGCTGATAACCCTTTCCCAGCCTGAGTGTGCCCATGTAAGCGCCGGACAAGGTTCTCGTGAGGCACACTTGCGCCCCGGCGAGGCGGCGACGCGAACATAACAGACCGATACCGCACTTTGCGCGCAGCGTGATTCGCCAAGCTGGCAGTCCGCGGCCAGGGCCGACGACCCGTCACGAGAGCCGAGATGCCGATTCCCGCATCATCCAGTCCTAGCGAATCAGAGACACTCTCGTCGCGATATCGGCTCAATCTTCAGCTCAGTCAGCTCCCTACAAATTCCCACCAGCCGCTCTTCTGGCTGCATTGTGGACTGGCAAGTGTAGGTGACAGCTCAAAAACATATGCCTTGAGGCTGTCACGTGTGCAGACGTAGTCCAACCGACAGTATATGTTGTGAGAAATGTAACACTCGATCTGGTCGGACACCACTTGCTTGATTCTCTACTTGATGCTATGTACGACCGATTTATATCTTGTCCTTATCAACGAGCGTGGTTCCCGAATCTTCCATGTTCTCTTGATGTTGCGAAGCCATGTCGGTCCGTAGAATATTCTAGCATGTAGGAAGCGCCTCACAACAGTATATTTTGGATCTACCATAGTTTAACTATAGTACCCGCTACACAAGATGAAGAGAGACATCGCCATACATCTGATCACGTAGATGAAGCTGACATGAATTGTCACGACACAGCAAGAAGGGTCTGGGATCGAAGTATCGAGTTTAGAATCTACGTGACTTTGTCTGCTTATGTTACCAACACCGTTAGAGGGAAATGAGGTTTTCAAGATAACGTACCCGTCCTCCATCATAACGCGTGAGACAAAAGTCAAATTCTGTCTGTGAGCCTTTGATCGTTCTGCACACCATCATACTCCCTCGTCGTCATCACATGAGTCCATATCATTGATTCGACCTTCAGCAAGACTCGGTAGGTTCTGCCGCGAACTCCATCGCAAGTTTCTTATGAGGGCTCGGTTATTGTAATCATGGCCGTGATCAGCGATATCGCCGAATCCATTCCTGGGCCCGACAGCTCGAGTATGCTTGAACAGTTGTGCGTCCACGATCTATCAGGCCCCCATCTAGCATCCACGCGCATTATCGCACACGCAAGGCAGCATTGAGTTCATCGAATCGGGAATCTCAAGTACCGCTAGCTTGCAGAGCAGGGTCGCCACTCACCCCATTGATGCAAGATCCACAACGTCCGCGAATCCATCACACCGAGCACGTAATTTGTGAGTAGGCATAATCGAAAGCTTCTAGATACCCTGCCATCTGAACGACAGCGGCGCAGACTACTAGAATGTGCATGAGTGAGTGGGAGCTACACATGTCGAATCTTCCAGGCCATCGGCTTTCGGGGAACCTCGTCTATCGTAACGCGTGCATCAGAACAAGTTTTACTCTCGTGCGGGGAGGGTGTGAGACTCACCGCATACAACACGGTTCCAGGTAACAGGCAGCCTATCTTCGCCACCAAAGTTTGCGTGAAGGCCTTTTTATTCATCAGGTCTCGCCCAAACATATCGAGCCCATGAATCAAAGGCGCCGCGACGGACATGCCGGTCGCCACGAACGCTAGCATCCGTAAAGTGCGATACTCATGGCTCTGAAGCTTAGGGTGGGCGTTCGTGATGATGGTGGTTGATCCGAAAACTCCGATCTGTTGATGCGTGGAAATAATGTCAGCTTTTATGGCTGACTAGTCTCGAAATGAGAAGAGCTCAGGCAGTGAAGGTTGACTAACCATCAGCCAATATAGATTGCGCAGTCTAGTCTCACACCAAAAGATAAGATAGACTCCCAAAACAATGTCACCGACTATGAAGATCCCTATTCCAAGCATATCCAGTCGATGGCAGAATTGATTCATGGTGCAGGAGTGGTTCATCAGAGTGTGATAAACAGCCGAAGATGCATAGCAGATGGTTGCTGGAAGCATGAACATCGACAAAGCTACAAGATCGGCGTTGGTCACTTCGGGATGACTGGCAATAAGGTGTTGGGAGATGTAACATTCGCCGAAGAGAAAGATGATGGCCGGGATGAGATGGGAGTAGATGTTGATAGTCTCGTTGTGGAGGTAACACCAAGAACGGAATGACGCACCAACCGAGTTTGATATGGGCCGATAATGATGAAAGATCCATCGGTTGTTATCCCTTTGGAACCAATTTGGCATCTCATCATACGACAGCAGAGTGCTGAGTTGTAGGTCGCCCGGCTCACATGACTGCGCTGCTGGTTCTCGACGTTTGCACTGATTTGGCTCCTTAAGCGGTATTCTCAGATGGATAGACGACGCCATACACAAGCGCGTCTAGTGACTCGCTTTTCCAAGAGGTTGCAATATAGGGCTGGAACGGAGCTCAAAAAAGGTCTCTCGCAATCTATAAAACACCCGTCGAGAATACAGTACTGCTCTTGGGTCTTTGGTAATGTATCGATCCGTGATCGCGTGACATTGCTGGCGTAAGAGTTAGTCCGTTAGAGGAGTGCTTATTCATATCAACTTACGGCATCGGCAATTGATCTGGAAGAATGAACCACAAATCACCACAGTTACATACGAGCGTAGCAAAGATGCGACATGTACACCGGTTGCGCAAAACTCGACGTGGTGGACCGACGGCTCCAGCCCCTCGGACTAAGCAATACTTGTTCACCATTCAGACACGCTAAGCTGTCGCAGTGCAATGACGAAAAAATGGTCCTCAGATTTTGAACATCATGTCCAGCTCATTCTGCTCATTCGGTAACTGGGTACCCTAGAACTAGGGTATAAAAGACCGATCGCAATTTTCTACCTGTGACCGGCTAATCGATGATACTAAATGAGATTCTGGGCTCGAAAGGCAAGCATCAAAGCGAGAAAGTCGCGTAGCGTCGAGCAGCGGTTAGACGACATAGAGCTACTCTTGTCGAAGATGTCTGCTCGACTGGACGGTCCTCGACGTGAACGACATCTGTCGGCGAGAGTTGTTCGCCTGCAGAAAGTTGTGAACACCGCGAAGACCATCGTGCCACCTTTCGCAAGACAAAGGCTTGGAGCCGCAGTGAGACGAGGTCTTCGAGTGTCTACATCGGCAGAGGGTAAATTGCCTGATCCAAGTTTCATCACCGGAGCTGACATTTCGTTTGTAGGTAAACAGATGCTGAAGAAGATCATTATGCTCTGGATGGATCGGCGTAGTCTGGCGAAAGGCACAAGGGCGACGATGTGGGGAGATATCATGGGCTTCAAGAATACCATGTCATCAAGTGACTCAGGATAGGAGTCCACATAGGTTGCAACTTCGTTGGTCGACTTCTCCCGCTTTACCGCCTTGTCCGCTGACGACAATTTTTGTCTCGACGTATGCATGGACGATCGTTTACGAGATCGTCCACTTCCCTCTTCTCACCCCCATCCGAGGACCTCTGTACTGTAACATGTTATAGTACAACAACTCGGCCTTGACAGACTAAGCATATAGTGGTACGTACTCAGGGACGGTGGTCAACATAGATCGTCACGAGACGTGAAAACAGAAGTCACCCATCGACGAAGCATGATCGAGCACAGCGCGTGATGATACTGTAAGCACCATCAAGGACTGTATGACACAGGGAGAGCAGCGAGTACAGGCAACCGAGCCGTAAAGTGTGACGTGAACCGCGGCCAAGATACCTTGTCAATCAGATCGCAATTCGCTACGACTAACCGATTCGGGCATGGTGCGTGATCAGCCAAGGTGACATACGATACCATACACAAAGGTGTCATGTATTCACGTCATCCTTGAGCTCGTCTTGGTAGATAGCTAGCATAAGCAATCAAGTGAGCGAACATCTTGCCGCGAGCTTGCCTGTCTGCCATCAAGCTCACAATATATCCGCCCGGGGACCGAGGAGGTGAAGGCATTGCAGCGGGCTGTACAATCAGTCCCGTCCTGAAAAGATCGTCTGCTACCCACGGTAACGACATCCAGAATGACCAGAAAATCCAAGCATAGCCAATGAGGCGTCTTTCTCGTTGGCCCCTCTTCGTCCGCAACAGTCCGCTTGCGAGATGTTGTACTAAATCCTCGATGCAGACAGCCGCTGCTTGCCAGGCGAAAAACATGATTGTGCCAGCGACTCTATTGTAGATGGATGCATGTGACACGTTTGGAAACATGAGTATGCCGTGTGCATGACAGAGTCCAGAGACGCCGAACGCCATCCAAACCTGCAGGTACGAGGAAAGCGTCGACCCACGCTTGATCTGCAGTGTCTCGATGACAGCAGTCGAGCATGTAGCGAACGACTGTTGCATCCAGCATCAGCAGGGTTCGAGTAATGTTAAGTCACTTGGGGACACTCACGCTGCGAATCAATTGATGCCACGATTTGCCCCAAAAGCGACGAATGCTGAAGCTATCGCGCAAATTTCCAAAAATCGGGGGCCAATTCTGCTTTGCATCAGTTCCATCGATTCAGTGCCGGAGAAAGACGTTGACGGAGCGCTAAACATACCTGAGGGCTGCTCCAGTGGCAAGCCACCGCCATTGTGGAAAGTGCAACATAGTTCAGTTGTATTGTCACAAAGGCAGATATGCCAAAACCGACCTCGTTGGCGCAATCATGTACAGCGGAATGCGAATGCAGCTTCCACTGCATGATCATATTATCTTTGAAAAACATATAATCTGTCTATGAGGACCACATATATATCGTCTCTACGGCACACATTTGGGGAAAGCTGACGATAACGCTAAGCTTGTTTCTGGTACGCCGGGTCGTGCCTGGAGATCTGATTGGCTCAAGACACCGTTACTCCAGCGGAGGACTCAGGTGCCCGAAACGCTCTCTACGGGGTAACCGTTTTCGTTCCTAATTTTAGGTGGGAAACTTTCTGGTGAATGACAATATATAAGCTATACATTTGATCGTCTCTCCAGACCAAGAACGAGAACGATACAAGTTCTTCGAATGCAGCGTCCAGCACATCTTCTATCGGACGATCTGGAGAGATAACAGAATCTATCTCCGCATCTTCGTCGCCAACGTCGCTGTCGTCGAACAGCTCCAAGAAAAGATCGCTAGGGCTCAAGAAAGCAAGGAAGGTCAGCAAGTTGACTGCTTCGGGACATCGTCTGGCTATGGCCGCATGTGAAGTCTCCCACGTGTCAAGACGCTTTCGCCACACTGATCGACGTGAGGCTTCGGCATCCGATCAAGTAGCGCCTTCTGCCGCTTACGGTATTCCACCAGGTACTTGCCAGGATGAGGTTTTAGGCGTGGTGTTGCAGCTACGTAGGCGCCGGCCAAGGTCACTGCTAGTGCAAGGCGTCCAAGTTCCTCCACGACCTCTTGGATCTCGGCATCGACTTCCTTTGTGATTTTGGATAGATTAGCACGTCGCACGAACAGTTGCCTGGCCTCGGCGAGGGCCAACTCGGCTACTTGGATAGCCTCAAGTGATGTCATATCCTTCACCGACTGGCAGCGAGTGGTAACAATGACGTCCACGGACGCTGCGTCCGGGATGACCTTTGCCTTCCTAACTTCGCATGAGCTTCTCTGCCCCGCAAATTCTTCCTTCTCGCCTCGCGAAGCTTGTTGTTCCCTGACGTAATTCCAGCTGACGAGCGAAAACCGTGTGGTATCCATCAGCAACAAAAGAGCTCATGACTTACATAACAGTACAGTACTTCATGGTGAGCGAGACTACATATGATTTGTGACGGATCTTTTGCGGCGCACAACCACGCTCGGCCAAGCGCACTCAATAATTTTCTCGTCTTGGACCATCGCGTCAGTCATGAGTGTCATAGAAAGCTGTTTGCGATCCCGCCCCTGATGAATCACTTTTGTGTATCATGATTGCTCGCTGGCCTAGTACTGGATACTATGTAGTGTCTATTTTATTCATTGTCGAGCTATCGTCAAACCACGCCTGTCCTGTGTGAACAACAAGAGCCACGACCAGCAACACACTGCGATCGCGTGACCAGAGTTCTTGCAGCCGAAACAATGTACTTGTTGTATCAATGACGAGTGTCAAAGTGAGGACAACCTTTATCTCGTGAGCAATGTAGGTGTCTGAGATTGACTCATGACTGGCTTCTCCAGCAGCAATCGATGAATTCGTTTGCATCTTGACGACATAATGCTGTACGCATCGTCGAGATACCTCTCAATGAGTTCGAAAAGAATGCGCTCGAGCTATCTCAAAACAAGGCGATCTAAGTGGCGGTATTGCTATCAGAGATATCGAACAACGACGCTTTGACATGCGTGGCTTGACCAATGCTGACGAATCGATAGAAGTCATCACATGGCAGAACGGATCTCGTCTGGCTAGGCATTCAGCCTGCTCAATTGCGCACAATTGTCCAAGAATGCTCACCAAGTTTCAGCGGCTGCTATGGTTCTCGTTGGATGCCATCGAGCGTGGGAGAGGTTGAGTAAGAGCCCTCAGGATACGAGGTAGAGAGACCGGTCATTCTCAACCATATGTAGCAAACGCAGAAGACTGGTGAGTTTCTTGTTGATTTACGTTGCAGCCACGGTTTGCATATACCCGGGAAGATAGAAAGGGTGTCATAGGATTTTTCACTGTCTCCAAATCTAGAAGAGGAATAAGCGGTTGGAGTGCGGTAATCTTGATTGCCCGACACTTTTCTATCCGGTCTCACCGTCCACAGTCGATCCAAATAATCACAGTTAAGAGTGAGCCGCTCGGCTTGATTCTTTGGCGTGCGTTAGGAGCTGTAAGACGTAACCGTGATGTACAGTCAGCCTATGGGATAGCTTACAAGCTTTAAACGTACAGTAATCATGATGTGATTTTTTTCAATTGTGTGACTGACGTTACTGTCGTTGCGATGACAAGTTACAAGCGTTCATCTGCAGACTCATCACTAACTTTCCAGAAACGAGACTCTATGCGAACGATCTCGTGAACAACATTTCATTCCCGTGTTTCACCATTCTCTTCGAGTCTCGCAGGCACGTCTTCCAACCAAAGGATCGTTGTCCTTTTTCCGCCTTGGAGTCAATAATCTTGACGGCTTCTCAAAGATTCGTCGTATTTTGACCTTCCGCATCACCCATTGATCGATGTTGACCAGTTTTTCCAAAGTTTCACCCAAACTCTGCCATACGACTTCGGGTAAGATCACTCGTCGATTCAGTTCTCTCTTCACTATTCTTACAGCCTCCGATAGGATTCTACCGATATATTCTGTCTCAATGTTGTCTCTATCCAGATGGAAGCGTTGTTCGAATGGACCAAGACCTTCTACGTTCAAGTAGGCCTGAATTTTTAGGGGTTGTGCTTTGTTATCCAGGCTTAGATTACTGACTGTGAACTTGAGCATACTAGCTCGTGCTATCTCATGGCCCCTCCGGCAGTGTTGCAAGCTAAACCAGTAGCAATCGTCGGTAGGCTTGAGGTCCTTGTAAAAGGAAACAAGAGGCTCCCGAGTCTTCAAAGTGACGTCTTCGGACGAACCTACTCCAGTATTGATCAACACTCTGCGCTTTAGTAATTTTTGAGATTGGTGTCCCAAGGCTGCCGACATTGAGCTCGAAGATTGCAATTTTGACGCCCGGCATCGCGAGATCGGCTGGAATCCATAGCGTTTGAAGCGAGTATATATATCAAAATAGCCCCATCAGCATGGGCGAAGTCACAAGACCTCGCGCATTCTGTTAGTCATCTGTCGACGCTTCGATAGCAAGAACGATCGGTGGGGTTTGCAACCATTCTATCGCGAAAACCCAGAAAGAATTCATCTCTTCTTACCCTTTGAGCAACGGACGTACTATACTATCCAGACCAGCATGCTTGGGGTTTAAACTTGGTTTCATCCTGTCCAGGAGAAAACGGGCCCATCAGCGAGGGAAGCTGGTCTAGCGATCTCGATCCAGGGTAAGACCTTGCCACTATTTTGCATCGCTTCACCAGTTCCCCGTAACCCCACGCTAGCTCAGAATCACAGATAGGTAAGTGCCGAAGGATACGTGAGCATCACGCAAAAGCGCGGTGCTCCTTGCAAAAGAACATATGCGCATACTCGTGCAGGGAGATGAGTCTCTCGGACGACTACTCAGGCCGAGCGCCCGCTCAGCTCAGTGAGATTCTGGACAGAACCAAGCGCGAGAGACGCTGCCTGCGGCACACTTGAGGGAATGAAGCCCGTTACAGCAAGCCACAGCGGAAGAGTCAGAGTCTCGCACTGCAAGTATGTCTCCGTCTCAACAAAACGCAGTGTGACTTCCATGTCGTGGGCCACCGTCAACGAAGCTGCCCAACCCGTAAGACCGATAGCAGGAGCAGGAACTGATAGCCGGCAGTGGTCGCCGTAAGACAGGCATCCCCTAAGCCTCAGGCAGTTTGTCGAGGTAGAGTTCACCGGCAACATGTCTCTTTGGGACAGCTGAAGCTAGAAACCAGGGTACCTTAGCGGTGTCCGGAGCTATCTTTCTGTTGAACCCGCCATCTCGCGGCGTCCGAGTTTTTGAATCTGTCTCATCCATCGCAGATCGCCTCGATATGTTGTTGACACAGCTCGCTTCATAATTCACATCCCACCTTACGCGTAGTTGAGTCGATTTCGATCTCTCTTTGCTTGCCCTAAGTTTCGGCTCTCCACACTGTGAGACCGTTGCGGTATGTTCGGAACCTCACTGTTCGTCGTCATGAGCTGTGAGTCGAGGAGAGGGAGATGTAACCCGGCATATCGGAGAGTAGGTTTCTCATAGGACAAGCCACTTAAAGAGAAAGCGACCTTGGGGATACATAGTAAATGCTCTATAGTGCACTGCACCATGTCACCGAGGTGAAAATACTCAGTACATGCTCTGTGTTTGGTCTCCTATTAGAAAGCGGGGGCAATCAGTGATGATTTCGATAAGTAAGCTTAACACCAATATCGGCGCAATGGGATCAAAGCTCAGCGAAGTGTCAGCGTGGCGAAACGGTTGGGTCACTGGACGATGATTCATTGGAGAGTCAAGACGCGAGAGTGATGAGCCACCCGTCTTAACTGGCTCGCTTGGATCGAGCAGCCACGCTACGTTCCAAGCCATCGAGCTACTTTGCCCTTTTTTCGTGCTAACCCCAAGCCCGACCACACTTGAGGGCTAGACTGTTATAGTGCAACCATGCCCCTGAGACGAGATGGCGAGTTATGCTACATTACAGTACCAGAGATACTCTATATTTTCATGGTGCACCTAATTCGCAAAGCACGCCATTTCCGTCTTGTGGACAGTCTGCCATTAGCATAAAGCACGGTATCGGACAAGCCTCTCCCCGTGTTTTGATAGTCGTGACAAATTTAGCTCACGGATGCACTGCCATCCTGCTTTCGACCCTATCATAGACACTGCCACCTCCTGTGGCTTGCTTCAGGCGTATACTTGGCGCGACATGAAAGCAACGTTGGTGCCTAGATGCCTGGAGAGATGATCATCGAGGCTACAGGCATGTTAGAATTCTAGTATAAATAGCACCCATTGTGCTGTTCTGGTCTCGATCCATTTCACCACTCACCTCAACTTTCCCACCTTCTACATTTCTTCATAACCAGACACTTTTGGCAGTGAGGCAATCCAATAAACCGTCTCGAATATGGGGGTAAGCAGCTTCATCTCCATGCCTCCACCATTCCGATGTGCTACACCGAACCAAAGGTTTATATGTGTGAGCCGAGCAAAGGGCGTACATGTGTACCAGCGAGGCAGAAAGGCTTTTGGACTTGAAGACACAAAAGATCTATGGCTCACACACTTGAAAGCTTGCACAGAAGTTAGCTGAAACTAGTGGCGCCACGGCCAACTCGTCCATAAACAAGACAACACGACAGCAGCCGCCCCCCAATATCCCACTCCAATACCAGAAGGGCAACGAGCAATATCATTTCTCGCTGCAGGAACGTCAGAGCCAGCCTAGTCTCGGCCCACCGACATCATCGACCGATACGCAGAGTGTCAGACAATACGTTCAACAGCTGGAAGATGCGATCCGGCAGAAGAGCCTCCAGAGCTTTTATCCTCCTGGTGACCCTCGAATCCAGAAGATCGCCGGATATGCTGCCCAGCAGATTGACAAACTTGTTGCAGCTTGGCACATCCCAAGGGAGGTAGCTGTGGACATCGTGAGGTATACAGCCCTGCTTTCGCAAGATGAGCATGCCCGATACAGCACGGCTAACAAAACTGCATTAGACTTGCTCTTTACGATGTCGTCATCTTCATCGACGACAGTGGTTCCATGGCATTCGAAGAAGGTGGTGAGCGTATCAAGGATCTGAAACTTATCTTGCAGAGAGTCGCGTTCGCTGCAACTCTGTTCGATGAGGACGGGTACGTAGGCAAACCACTGTTCATACCAATACAGCGTGCTGACAAGGAATTTAGTATTGAAATCCGCTTCATGAACGATGAGAGTACCCCACTGAGCATGCTGAACGATGTCCGCACAGGGCAGCAAGTTGATCAGGTCATGGCCAACAGAAGATACAGCGGGATGACGCGCTTCGGAACCAAGCTGCGTGAGAAAGTCATCGACGGCATCGTCTTGCCAAAGCTTCGTCAGCCGCGCAAGCCAATCCTGGTCATTGGAATCACAGATGGTCAACCCACAGGTGAGGGTACGGGAGCTATCGAGGACACTGTTCGCTACGCTGTTCACTCGACCCAGAGCCTAGGCCCTGGCGCCATTGCTTTCCAATTTGCACAGGTTGGGAATGATCAGAAAGGTGAGTTAGCGAGAATATGATAGCAGTACACTGGCGGATATGCTGACACGGACTAGCCACCGAAATGCTAGCTAAGCTTGATAACGACCCATGTGTCGGAAGCATGGTAGACTGCACGTCCAACTACGAGAATGAGTCCGCGGAGATGGCACGCGCCAATCCTCCGGTCGAACTCACTCCGAGTCTCTGGATCTTGAAACTCATCCTTGGTGCCATCGACCCCAGTTACGACACTCAGGACGAATAGAAGGGCTCTGGAGAATGTCCACCTATGGTTTGTTGTTTGGACTATTATTGCAATAGTTGGGAAGGCTGATTTGTGTGAGTCAATCTCTGGAAAAGATGTAATGGCAGTTATGGACAGAAGTCTAGGTGTCACTTTTGTATGCACTTTGAGTCGACACTGTAGTGATCGGAATCTGAACTCCATACTTGTTGATCTCAGCTTACCACAGATTGGGCTTTTCAGTCATCGATTGCAGATAATAGAGACTTGTTCTCGGTCTGAGACATTGAGAGAAAATCATGCTTTAAGTCACTGTAACGCTACCTGACAATGTGACAAGAAGCCTAACTTAACGTTACTTATGTCACATGACTGCGAAGCAGTCTTCAATTAACCTTACACGTCATACATTCTGGAGAAGCGCGAGCGACACAAGAGCGCCAGAGGCATCTTCCGACACGGTATCCAAATATGTGAATGCGAGCTGTTCCATATTCATCATCACGGTCCCCACCACATTGTCTAGCACACGTAGAGTAACTTACAGTAACGTTACTGCGAGTTATAGGTCAGTGATTTATGCTGTCGAATCACTGTCATATACTGCCAACCACGTTCAACGACGTTAGTCCCGATCACCAAGCCAACAACGACAGGTAGGGGCGCTCCATGCTAATCGAACGAGCAAAGTACACTGACTAAGTTATCATGCGGACAGGGTCCGTGACTCGGACCACCGACCATGAGCTGCTTGCCGTTCTGAGAAGGCGTCCTATTGATGCAGCACAACTCATATCTCACTGGATCAAGGTCGGAGGAGAAAAGCAGGCGATCGCCGTGGTGAGTGGACATGTTACGGAGGTAACCTACAATCAATGGACATACCATTACCATGTCGACTACACTCCACTATCTAAATCCTGGAAGCAGGTTTGATTTGGTAATCGCTGACCACAGACATCAATGCCGATTTCCCTGAATGCAAGCGCTTCCCCGTCCATGATTCGCCCGCCGATTCTAGTAAGTTTCGCACTCAAAAAAGGAGTTCATTTACTGCTCTCATTCACCACCCAGAAGGGCGATTTCTTGTTCGCGAGTATCCTAATGACATAATCGAAGAACTCGCTTCCAGGCCCATCGATCATGTAAACGATCTTCGTAAGAGTAAGGATTCCTGCCGACAGCTTGTATGGCTTTTCTTTTCCTTTTTCGTAATACAACACCAAGGTGAGGCTGTCCTGTATGCTGTGAGACTTTGCAGCTTTCTCTAGAATGACCTTTTCATGTTTTTCCGCAACATCGCCAGTTGCTGTTTCCACTGCAAAGATAGTACATGGCTCGTCTTGAGCAGAAAGAGGAACACATAGTCCCATACTTTCGGTTGATTTCCTCTCAGACTTAACCCATTTTACGACTTCCTCCAAATCATCTGGTGCTTGTCCCACAACCTGGCCGTCCAGCTTCAATTCCGACAGCTTTCCAGCTCCTTTTGTGATTATTCCTCGTTTTCCTAAGTATTTCTCCAAGTATATTAAACCTTTTATATGCCAAAAGGGGCCACCGGGTCTGACCGATTTATGGTTACTTTTCTCGTGCGTTCTCAGGTTTTCATCGTCAGTTGAGTCAGTATGGAGGCTTCGTGAAGGAGCATGAATGTCCAAGTCCTGAGGAGGCTCTCCGTCCGTCATCACACGTTTCCCACGGCGACCGGAACCGAAATCTGGTTCTAGCTTGCGTTTGCTCGCTTTCTCTCTTCGTAGGTCTTGCTCGTGGGGTGTTTGTGGATCCTCCACTATCTTTTCTCTTGAAGAATTATGTTGGTCATCTTTGCGCTGAGAGTGAAGTGAGAGTGCGGCTCTGTGATGTTCAGCAGCGGCTGATGTCTCTTCAGCAGCTTGAGCCTTTTGCTGTACATATAGACGGGTGCCGGGCCGAGCCATAGTTTGGAGCGAGATTTATCTAACCTCGACCAGGAAACCAGTGAGGCATGGTGGCATTTAAGTCAGACACAGGCTACGTTATATAAGGGAAACGGAGGATGCTGCAAGACAAGAATTGGTGAGCACCTGACAAAGAACTCATAGACGTTGGTCAGCGAGAATCCCTCGGTGATATGGGCAGGAAGCTCGTCCAGTGAGGGTTATCTCATATGTAACACGATTTGGCAGCAGATTCATGACAAGGCCACGAATCATACCGAATTGAACCATGGGTGCTCGAGAGCGACGCGCGCCGAGGGCCTGCGACTCTGCTTACAGATTAGGGCGCGCAGAAATTGGTGGAGCCCGGGATTTGTTTCCTTGACAGAACGAATCTTGGCCTGTGATTAGGGATCAGACTTTGAGCGAGCACGCAGATGGATGCCATGTACTTACTATTATTGAGCACAAATCGTCATCGAAAGTCGAAAATTCTGCTCGCAAAACCTCCAATATCCGATGCTTCGCCATGTTGCCGAAATACTGACGTACGACTTCGCCTGCATATACTGGACGCTGCTCGATGAGTGACGACAAGAGGACGAGATGGTACAAGTGCACCCACTTTCGCCTGAGCCCCTGCGTGGGATGACTTGACTCCTGGTACGCGAGCGGAAGACCCGTTGGCATGAGGAGGGATCGACAAGCGGCTTCTATCAACACAATCGCTGCTGAGAAGACGTCGCCTCGGCCGCCCCTATTCGTGAGACCAATGACATTCTCCGGAGCAGCATATGCGATAGTACCTCCAATGCGGTACGGCCGGTCGTGAGGAACGGCGTTACCGAAATCACCCAATTTGATAGTGGCGCTACCAGGTAAGTACTTCACCATGATGTTCTCCATCTTCACATCATCGTGGATGATGCAAGCATCTTCCGACGCTGCGTACCGTGTCAGCAAGGCGACAACTTTGGAAATCTGACTCACTTGCCAGTAATGCTCTGCAAGAGCTGGTATGCGACGTGTTTCAGTGCACACCCTTTGGCGAAAAGACTTTTTGAAAGCCAACAGGGCTCGAAGACAGCCGAAAAGAGATCCTCAGACATGAGCTCTGAAAGAATCACGAACCTTGGGCGTGCGCTTTTGTCTGGTAGTCCCGTCGTGTTCTGCGACAGTCCCGCACATATCGTGCGCACGACGTGTCGACTTTGACTCCGATGTGCTCTCGCGAGCATCGCACATTCATGCTTTCCGCCATTGTAGGTGAGAAACTTCGCAGCATGCTCGCACTCAGTTTCGACGCAGATGGCTTTGTAGACCTGACCGTTCCCTCCAGTGCCAAGCTCTTCCAAGTTCCAGTCGCTTGGCTCGAGTAGCCACTCGCTGCGTCGTAGGACTGGTTCGCACCGGCTGCAACCATTGTAGGCTTTCCATTGCAGCATGTCTGTTGCAGTCGTCTGGTGATACCAGAGACTGGCAGGGCGTGCTTTGGTGGGATCTCTATCACCGGGTCTGTGTTGAGGGTATTTCACAATGAGGATGTGCAGTCCGGATAATCTTATTCGCTTCTCTCCAGAGGATGGAGAGCAACACCTGGAGCATTGTGGTTTGGCATGGTCCACCCTCAGCCTACCATGCCAAGATTGAACGCACATCTCACACATCACGCATCAAGTGCTAAGGATTGCTGAATAACTAAACAAATAGTAGGCATTCGTCAGCTTTAGACATCATGTGCCTGAATCCTGTGGACAGGTCGCCTGCTGTGGCCCTGACAGATCACACGATTGTGACCGCTTTCTCAAGCATCTATGTAAGCTCGCACCTCATCTTTGTCAAGTTCCCTGCCCTAGAGCTTAGCCGTGACTGCATGCATACATGTCGCCGTTGCATTGACCAGTGGAGTCCGTACACAGCGTGCAACGTGAGCAAGTGCGTCACTAACCTTGTGAGATGTACTGACGTTTAGTAGGATGACTGTGGCTTTGCTATTACATCAGCCTGCAAACGTCGGCATTGATAAGAATACGGTGTACTCACATCCTTCCGGTGCCTACCAGTGGACACCATCATGACGTTCCTTTCCGAAGATCCACCAACGCGCAGAGATTCTCAAAGCCGCTGCAATTCCACATTGTCTATGACAGAGGAACCATCTACGGTAGAATATGTTGCCCGTACCAAGCTGGTGGAAGACGCTGTGAGAGCCGTGGAACGACTGGGCGCTTTCACTGCAAACGCAGACTCGACACGAGAGCTGGAAAAATTGACGAAGAAATACGAAACATGTGTGCACGGGCTCCAGAGGGTGGAACAACATCGAGGCAAATTGCTTGCCGAAATTGATGAGTTGACGCAACAGCATTTGGCACTCATGGGCGAATATTCAAAAGTGAGGGCGATAAACCAAAATTTATATGAAAAGGTCAAGACGCTCGATGCGATGAAAGAATTGTTGGGGTCGTGAGGCTCTGACGCATCTGGTGGCATGTAACTTGAAATCTCAAAGGTCAAATACAGTACAAGGCAGCTTGCAGCATGGTTATTTGCAATCATGGAGAGGTGCCTTGATCTTGGTCTCGGTTTTGTTCTATCAATAATGCGTCACCTTTGCTGAGCGACAGCGTGCCTGCCAGCAAGGTGCTGGAGACGTTTTTCATGTGCAAACGCTCGACTCAGTTTGTGCTCGATGGCGGGATGAACGATGACTTTTTTCTCTTTTACAATGCGTTCAAGCTATATAAATTAGCTTATGGCACGTCGGCTACCTTAGCGACGAATAGTATGACTTTGTTGCGTGCTGGCACATCAAGTTTCCAACTGTAACTTACAATCCTGCTCGCTGTCTCACCCCCGTCTGGGGCGCCACGGCTTTGGGGCTCATTTCCTTTTAACGTTAACGTCTGTCTAGGCGTGGAGGAAATCCAGGTGACCCGGAAACACAAGTGCTATTATCGGTCTTATTCGCCCCCAATAGTCGTGAATTGCTATGAATTTACACTCTGCTACTTCTCAGCTGTTGCTCCCCTACGTCTTCAACATTTCACAGGTCTAGGGCCTACGTGTATGCCGCAGTCGTCGATTTTATGACTGTGCTTCACCATTATATGGTCGCTTCACCTGGTCTAAAGAGCGACACCTCGAATTGATGAGGTCGAAAATAAGTTTTTTGAGTTCACCGGTATCCAAGGTACATTAAGCACGTAATTTGCGGATGCTGCCCACCTTTGCCCAACCTTGGTGTACCTATGTAAGCGTCGGACAAGAAACCTGTGAGGCACGCTTACGCCCTTCGCGTATCGGCGTCGCAAGCAAACCAGTCCGACATCGCGCTCTGCGCGTAACGTGATTCGCCAGTCTGGCGATCACGGCAAGGGCCGGCGACCGCTGACACGAGCCGTGTCGCTGGTCTCCGCGTCGCTTGGTTCTAGCAAATCAGCGATGCTCTGGCCGCGAGATCGGCTCAACGTTCAGCTCAGTCAGTTCCCTGCAAATACCAATCAGGCGCGCTTGGCTGCATTATTGACTGGCAACTGTAGGTGACAGCTCAAAAATATGTGCAGGGTGTGCTTTGCGACAAGGCGCATACCAAAGATCACATTTTGACGCCAGCAAGACTACATGTGGGTGTTTAGCTCGAGCAGGATGATTGGGCGGTAGTGAGCAGCAGCCACAAGAATGGAGATTGCGGCAGAGGCATCGCTAACGGGCTGCTTCTGTCTATACAGTTTGACGGACCAGTGCCTTACCAAGGTATCATGGTGAGTAACATACCAAATACCATTGCTGGAGGGAGGAAAATCGACGCAAGTTCGCGGATCTTCCGGCTCGGGTGGATTTCCTCTACGCGTGGACAGACGTTAGTTGACTTACTGGTTCTCGCATGTGGCCGCAACCTGCTCTTACCGTCGTTCCACTATCCTCCTGGTGCTACAGGCTGAACACCTCCATTGAGAACCGTACGCTATCTTGTCCAGTGATGCCAGTGGAAACTGACAACAAGCCCCAGGGCTGTGTTTCTTGCTTTGCGCCTTTCCAACGTTGATCCTTCTGCTGAAGGTAAAAGCGGCTTGTATCCTCGCTTATGTGCTGACTCGTGACGCCTGTTGTGCTTGTCCTTGTCCGGCAGCTGGTAGAGCTTCTCGAACGCTCGCGCTGTGTGTCTTGTCTAGTGTGACTCACCTCAATTGATGAGTCCGCGTATCGGTCTTCTTGCGAAAGCTGGCGGGCTCGTCGCGTGGTTGTACATTTCCTCTATGTTTTCCTGGCTCTTGATCATCTGCGTTGTTTGGTCGGCTTTATCGCTAGTCGCGCCGGATATAGGTCTCCTTGGTTGTGCGTGCGGCGTGCGCGTGTTTTGTCGTATTGTGCAGAGTTCCTCCTGGCGGCTGGACGATGGGGTGGGCGGTTTCATCATCTGCATCGGGCCTTGTCGACGGTGGTCGTATAGTCATGTTACCCACCAGTGAGGCGCACGTGCGTGCAGGCGTGAGTGCAGGCCTTGTCGTGCCGTACTAGGTTCTCTTGACTGCTCAATGGTAGGTGAGCGGCCTCATGCACCATTTTAGGCCTCGTCGGTGAGGAAAGAGGTACTCCAGGCATTATCGAAAGATGCTTTGTGCGGGACCGCCACGTGAGCTCATCGCTGCTCTGCTTTTGTGTAGCGCGATTGGTGTCACTGCTGAGGGACAGCAGAATACTCAGCAATAGCATGTTACAGTAGCCAGCAAGACACTGAAGAGGTCGATGTCTGCACGTCCGCAGCTCAGTTTGTGCTCTCTGGCAGTATAGGTGATGATTGAATTTGTGACGAAGTCAGGGAGAAGGAACGTCGCGACTTGAACTTTACTGACTGACCACAGTGTCCCAACAAGTCCTTGTGATGTCGTTTGACCAGCCATGCTCCCAGTTTGCTTATATATGACTTTTCCGAGATCTCCATGATGTGTGCTTTCACTCTTCGTTATCTACAACATGACCATGGGTAGATGGTTCATCGCATCAGTATGAATGAGCTGTCTCTTCGTCACCCCAACACTAACCCTATAAAACTGCGCTCTCACACAAGCCAAGTGTCTCCACAAACCACGAAACATTCGGGACGCACACAAGTCGAGCTGGGTAGAGCCTTTTCGATGTGAGCACCGCCAACTATGCTGCAGCGAATCATTGTTAAGCTTGCTTCACTCCATCAATCTCGACATGAACACAGACTGTGTGTCCGAGGAGAATTGGAACACTTTTCAACAAGGCTGGTACGGCGAGCGACCACGCCGTAAGTGGGCACCCATTAATCGTGGATCATTGCCGCGATATCGGCGCTCGGCCCAGTGATATAGTAATTGTTCTTCGACAATCAAGACTTCTAATGTCTGCTGTGACCTATGCAATATCTTCGTGCTCAGATGCCCCTCTTTTCTTGAAAATTCCATCGAATGTGTGCAGGACTATGGCGTGCCTTCATTCCATCCAAACTTGCTACTTGTTGTCGGTGTGTGGTAGCTGACCCAGATTGCGACGGTCCTGTGATTTTGTGGAATCACCGACCAATCCACCAAATGCAGTCGAAATAAGGCTCGCGAGCAAAGCGCGGTAGACAACGGTCGTGCATTAATCTGCCTGCCGTCAGCAACTCAATCTGACCTTGCGCTCCTTCCAGAAACACGTGGCGGTCAGGTCTTTGCCGAAAGGAAGGGCTTCGGCTCCTCTGAGTGCAGACGCCTGCAGGCACTAGCCGATACCGGACTTCCCTGTCGCGCTGCAGTCCCTTGCGGTACCTGCAGGGAATTGGCCGGGTACCGACTCGTCTTCCGGTAGATGCGTTCGACAACACCAAGTGCATTCTCGCGCGGCTTGTGTTGCAGTTTGTAATGTTGGCCTTAATCGCTCTGACGCGCTGAACATGGAGGCTGCCTCCTCGGGCGATGTCTGACATTAGTTAGTCCATTTTACGTTGATGCCGCTCTCGTGAAGGTACCACATGGAGGCAAGTGGATCTCGTGAAAATGGAAGTCCGGTAGAAATGGAAGTTCCGGCAAGGAAAAGGGCAGGAAATGCTGTACAGGTGCTTATGGTATAGAGTTGAAAACGTCTCGAGGGAGGACAGCGACCCGCACCCGGCCATAATATGCTAGTGCACGGCTGGCCGGCGGAAGTAGGGCACCAATCGCTGGTTAGCGATGCGATGGGGCATGCCAGGCGATCGACGGTCGGTATCAGAGCGAAATGATAAGACTGGGTGGATGGACGGATGAATGTCCCATTCACATCCAACGATTCGTTCGTTTTTAGCATTTTGCGTGTTGACGCTCGATAGTGAAACGTGTAGAGGTGTGTAGAGCTGCACAACATGCGTTGTCCAAGGTGCCCGCCATTAGCCAAACTCGCGTACATCAGCAGCTTCCTGTACTTTACAGCATAGATTCTGCCCGCAAGCTTGTGTCTGCTCCCTCTCGCCGCGGGTTTACTTCGGCGCACGCCGATTGACAATTTACGCGGCGACGATCCCCATGGCGTGCTAACGACTACATGACGGCACGACTTGCAAGGGTCTGCGCCACCATACAACCAGTGTGCTTGCTCTGTGCAAACTATTGCGTTCTCAGGGCCGTTTGACGCTCTTTACGCATCACCTCAAGATCACAATCCTGTTGACTAATGCGCAACAAGTATTCCAGTGAGCTTGTGACCCCGAGAATCGGATGCAGCGGACGACTCTGGCACACAGCGCAATGCCCATCAGGGGCTCCTCGAAGCGAGACGAGCGAACGGCAAGTCGGAGGGTAGCCGAATCTCGCTACAGCTCCAGTACCTCACATATCGTCGTTCACGCACCAATAGCAAAGCCACCCTGATGACCATTTACGTGACTCGCGAGAGAGGCCACCAAGATTGTCGAGTGCGGTCCAGCAATTCGCGATATTGCGTGTAAGAGTGGTTCGTTAGTGCATGCATGCGTCCTGCACATGGCCGACCGGCATCGTGCCTGGCCACGCGGACGTGGTCTGGCAAGCAATGCACCGTACACCAATCCATAGTTCAAGATGGCAATGGACTTGTTAGGAAATAACCGCATTCTGCGCCGTTCACAAAATTGTGTGCTGCTGTGCCAAAAAAAACTAGTCATCACCGTTCACTGCCTTCAGCTTCTGACCGCGCACAGGGGAAATGCCCCGCTGCTGGTTGCAGTTGCGGGACGCATTAGCTACCTGTTGACACTTCGTGCACGTGGGACCAGGTTATGCGCACGGGCGGCTGCACAGCATCGTCTTTACTAATCCTGTAGGAGCGTGCGTAGGTTGCCATTTGCATCCGACAAATTTAGGGCGGCGTCTACGTGCCGGGGTGTATATCAGGGTTTCTCAGCGGCTTCAGGTTTCGGGTCTCGACAACCAGTGCCAGACCTGCCGGACACACGGTGTCCATTGAAAGTGTATGATAACTCGCGCGCCTTTGCCATTGCTCGCAACCCAGTCTTGCTCGATGTAATAATTCCCGCTATTTCAGCAAAATGTCACAGCCGGATTGTGCTGCAGCATCGAGGAGGCGGAAGCCGGGCCTGCGCGGCAAACGGATGCGTTGATTGGCGCCCTCACCAAGTCGTGCTAGAAGGAGCCGCGACGTTACATTAGCTTGCTGCGAGCGTTCCAGGCCCGCATATCCCGACGGTCATGTGGATCTCACGCAGCGCTCCGTCTTGTAGCACTATGCCATATCGCAGGACACTGAGAACTCTCTCGTGCGAACGTTCGGCCTCGCACCTGTCGACGACTCTGGGTACCGACCATATGGCTCTCTTTTTGTTGAGTTTGCAAGGGTTGTCTTTGGCGACAACGCTATCGCCGTCGAGGTGGTGTGCCTGTAATTGCTACGAAAGATGCAATGCAAGCGAGCCGCAGCGGTACTACAAGACTCTGCGGCCACGTCGGTTGAGGGAAGTCGAGTAACACCTCGTCACCGTCTTGCCATAGAACGTTGTTGCAGTCCTGAAGCTTCCGAAGGCCGTTATTGCGCTTGCAAGCGAATTCCGGACGCATCGCCTCAAAGAACCTTGTCCGCCGCCATGCGAATTAAAGTCAGTCCAACCGGCGACACTGCCCCAAATTGTAAAGTTGAGCCCGCCCACATAAGTCACCTACCCACCGTTGCTCTACCAGCAACACCTCTGGTACCCCGGCCACATCTCTACGATACTACACACCGTCCGAGACCAGACCGTCCCAGGCCAGACTGTTCGTCACCTGAAGGTATATTCGATTCCACAGAAGGCTGTTCGAGACAAATCTCCGAAGAAGCAAGCGACGTTTGCCCAACGACAACAGACGAAAGCGGAGATGTTTCGTACCACGACTGGTTAGTGGAGGAGGAGGACGACGAGTTGGAGACAGCAAGGGTAGATTCCTGCATAGATCGCGACGACCTTGACCCGCATACCAGGGATTTCTGCGATCCTACCAAGCCGCCATCCCAGTGGTTTCAAGACAAGACGACTACATCGGGCGCCACCGTTGACCCGGCGCACCTGAATATTGCTCAACTGTTTGCAAATTCTCCTTCGTCTAGCACGTTCGAGGACACACTATTTGCGGATTCTCCTTCGTCTAGCACGTTCGAGGACACGATTCGTGATCTCGATGAAACCCTGGCTCCGACGAGGGAAGTTCCCCAGCGCTTGCGTAAGTCCGTACACTAAATTGATGAGTCAGCGATTCGCAGGGGCTAATCTCATCCAGACTCATATCGGGACCACATACAGCCTACGCAGACTTGGGAGCTCGAAAGTGATACGCCGCCACATGAGAGCGCATCGTGGTCTGACTTGTACGATCGTACGCCTGTTCCAGTAGCCGTGTCTGTCGACACTGCTGTCGACCAGAGGCACTCGCCCTCTCCTGGCAATGGGGGTATTCTAAAGAGGAAGCGAGGCAGAGCGTTAAAAACAGCACACGCAAAGCCGTCAAAGACAACAGCAAGCACCAGTCATGTGACGAAGAACATGAACTCTTGCCTTCTGTGTTCCACTCAGAAACAGGCGTGTGACCGCGGCTTCTACGAGAAGGACGGACCAAAGGATGGCCACAGTAAAGTGTTGCCCTGCTCACGTGAGTACCATTCAAGGGACGGTTTGAAACATCGTGTACTGATCAGCTGCGCCATCAGGATGCGTCAAGCTAGGCGATAAGCTACTGACTGATGCGACGGCACACCAATCGACAATGTGTTGCTTCTACCCCAAGCCATGTGACGACGCAAATATAAGCTGTGGGCGCTGTGGCTCGACACGCGATGCGTATTTGTCGGAACGGGTAAAATCTCATTGGCAGCCAGTGAAGAAGAGGTTCTTGGTGGGTCCGAAAGACGAGTGGAACAACAGGTTCCACCAAGAAGATGAGAAGAAAGATCAGTGTTCCGTAAATTGATGCAGTAGAAAATGCGCACGTCCCAGTCGTGCGTTCGTACTCCACACCACGGGCATCGCGAGTCCTTTCACCAGAAGTTGTGCTATCATCAATCTGTTCACCTCCAATATTGGTGGATTGCATATGAACTTAGACTCTGCAATCTCCCAGCTGTTGCTTTCTCAAGCCCTGGACGTGTGGCAGGTCTAGTGTCCACGTGTGTGCGGCAATTGTCGATTGCATGACTGCACGTCGCCACCACATGGTCGCTTCACCTGGTCTGGAGAGCGGCATGTCGATTTGATGAGGTCGAAAATAAGTTCATCGAGTTCACCAGTACCCAAGGCACACTAAGCACGTACCTTGTGGCTGTTGATCACCCTTGCCAGAAAACTGGTCTACCTGTATGAGCGCCGCGCAAGGCTCTTATGAGACACGCTTGCGCCCCTGGGAGTCGATGTCGCAAGCAAAACAGACCGATATCGCGCTGTGCGTGCGACATGACTCGCCGAGACGTCGGTCCGGGGCTAGATCCCGCGGCCGTCGACGGGAGCCGAGTCGCGGGTTATCGTATCATCTGGTTCTAGCAAACCAGAGTTGCTCTCGCCGCCATATCGGCTCAATATTCAGCTCAGTCGGCTTTTTGCAAGTTCCTATCATGTGCTCGTCTGGCCGCATTGGTGCCTGAGAACTGTAGGCGACAGCTCAGGAATATGTACGGAGTGCACTCGCGACAAGGCGCTCACGAGAAACTCGTTGTTAACGCCAGCGAGAGTACATGTGGTTGCTTAGCTCGGGAAGCAGGATGAGGGGGTGATGAGCAGCAGCCACAAAAATGAACATTGCGGCAGATGCATCACCAATGGACTGGCCATTTCTTGACAGTCTGTCAGACCAGTACCTTACCAATACCATATGGCGAGTAACCCACCGACTACTCTTGCTGGGGTAGGAATAACAAATGCAAGTACGCGGACCTTCCAGCTCAGGCAGATCCCCTCCACGTGCGGACAGACTTTAATCTCCGTGCGTCGGTTCGCATGAGTGTGGGGCCCCTGTACAAGCAACTGAACGTCCTGCGCTAGAGCTCCTTCGCGTGAAGTGGACGAGGAGTATTGGCGGTGTTATCGTTGCGGCACGGCACTATAAGATGCAGTACCTCGTCCGGTTTCCCTTGAAGCCCGTCTATCCCTGGCTCGCGTCCATTCAGTCAGATCTTTGACAATACCCAACCCCGTACTCCTACGATGGACACAGCGTCGCAAGAGCAAGCACTGAGATGGCTCCAACAAGGTGGCCACGGGACGCGATCGGCTCCTTCCTACCCATACGACACGTGGTTGGAGCAGCCATTACCTGGAACCCCAACCAGTATGTGTATATCGACAGTCAAATCTTAAAGTGGATATTGATCCGTTCGAAGAAACACAGCCATTGATCACCAACGATCCTCCGGCGAGCTCTGCAACTGGACAGCCTGACGAGATGGCTGATCCAAGCGAAGACAAATATCAGATCTTCCAGACTGGTGCAACAGCGGGCTGCGATGGCCGACTCTGTAAAGCATGCAGTCAGCAGCAGGACCATTCGGAGCGGCGCCTGTATCTGTTGACCAAGTCTTACGACCGACCTGCTACGATGGTGCTTACGAGTTCCTATAAATGCGGACAATGCTCCGGCGGAGCGACTGTGAGCGTCGAGTTGCAGACGTCGGGGCACTCGCACTAGCTGAGATGAGTTCCAAGGCAGCACAGCACACAAACGGGTGATGGATGAACCTTGGAAATGGACACTCCACGGGCAAGACAATGTAGGACGATAGGCCAAACCCGTTCATAGTACCTTCCATCACTTCACAATCGTAATCTACCAACAAATTGAACGTGCTTGAGTTACCGATCGTGTTATCGGCAACCATCTGATCTCGACTGAAGGCGACTAACTAAGAGCTTGGGCACAAGTCACGCGCCGCTTTTCTCATGATCCCCATCAGCGACATGGAAGCGTCACTGCCTTGGCTTACACACATCCACGCCCGCATAGGCGGAAGGGATTCGGCACCACTGACAAACGCAACTTTACGTATGCACTGCGCGATCGGCATATGGCGAAATCTGGAGCCATGTCTTGGTGTGTGAGATACTGTGCGTCGAATTGTTATACAGTAGCACGTATGACACTTTCCTCCAATGGACATGTGAGCAAGAAAACTATCTATGACTACACTCGGCTCTGTGATTCTCTTGTGCACTCGATCAACAGCTTGTCTCGATAGTGACTTCGGAAGCCGTGTGGCTACTACATCATAGTACTACGGCCCGACCGTAACTTGTTGCGACAGTGTGAGAACAAGGCGGAAGCATTGTCTGAGGTCTCGACTTGAGACTCGGCGGTGGATGTTGAGGAGTACGATTGTGAGACGCGATGAGTATAGTCAAACTGGATTTGGCACATCTATCTACCATGATGACTCATGTAGTGGCGGGAAATACTGGCACTAAACATCCTGTCCCGAGTTTCACGCAGTAGATTTGACCACGGACATGACAGTAGGTGTATTCAGTGATGGGAAATCTATTCTTTCCAATGTCATATGGACTTTCAGCGGTATCTGCATCAGGGGCCCATGCTTGGAGCATGTCGCAACTCGCCTGGTCAAATGTTTGAAATGTGCTCATACTCAAAATTTATCAGGTTGCATAATCATCCTCTCGAAGCATCCTGGTTGGCTTTTCTCTTATAACACTTCGCCGAACGGTGAGTGTCTCCATCAGGTCCCATGAGCGCATGAGAAGCAGCTACATCACAATTTGTGAACTCTTGTGTGTTGCTCACTACCGCATTTAGTGGGTTTCACTGGGTAGGTGCTGCGCTTGAGATAGCTCTGGAGGATAGTTTTCTCTGTTACGTGGCCGTGGTGGGCAATCTCTGCTTCGATAGTTGAGCCCGGCATAATCGTGATGCATGCCTTTGCCCCTGGCTCACTCATGGATGAGATCGCGACCTGGGTGACAGAGCCCAACATATTGTGGGAACAGCCAAGGGCTTGTTGGTAAGCACCAACGAATGGGACTGCCAGGTGATAGTGCTGCTCATTCTGTCGATGTATTGGTAGTCCAATTCTACCGTTGGGAAAGCGTTCGATCACGCCGTCGGAGTCGGCAGACAAGTCTTCAACTCGGACCAGGTGTTTCGGCTTTTCGTTCAGCCGCTGAACGGGGATGAAATGGAAGGTCCGGCCTTCTATGAAATAATCCATCAGCGATCGGAAAATAGAGAAACCACAGATAGCGGCATCGTGACTGCGTGGAGCGAGTTTCTGCGATCGTCGACGGTCAAGATCGACATCGGCCGCCCCCGATGCCCGATCAGTTATCTCGGTCCCCGAACGGACATTCAAAACCTCGACCACAAGCATTGCATGCTGAGCGACCAAAGCCCGACCGCTTTCAATCAAGATTTTGGGAGGTTCGATCTTTGCGGCGCTGCAACATCGCAGGGCAGTGCCGACCACTAAATTCGCATACTCCTTGGCGTCATAGTCGATGGTGCGGTCTGCTGCTTGATCGCTCTCTTGCGGCTCAATGACAAGACCGCCTCCGCAGTCTAGACTCTTTAGACTTTTGGCGCCAGCGCTTCGAAGACGGATGTAAATATTGACTCCTTGTTCAACCGCGATCCCGATTTCTGCGATCCGAGTCACTTGAGAACCAGGGTGGAAGTGTATCATCACGACGGTGTGCAACATTGATGTCCGCTCCAGGAGATCTTGTGCCTCGTTCAAGTCTTGAGGCGAAAACCCGAACTTGCTGTGTTCACCGCAACTCTTCGCCCATCTTCCCGCGCCAGACGACTGTAGACGGACGCGAAGAGCGATACATGGAGACCACTTTGAGTCTTTGGCGAAGGCGATTGTAAGTCGTAGCTGATCCAAGTCTCCAATGACTATGACGGGACGGCTTCCGACTCGTTCGGAGTCCATGGCGAATTCGAGATCAGCTCGCTGTTTGTACCCGTCAAAAAGGACGGTCGTCTGCCCAGGTCTTTCCGCAACTTTGTGGACCGCGAGAGCGAATTCCGCCCTTGATCCCGTTTCGATGCCAATCCCGAACTGCTCCCCATATTGCAAAACTGCGTCGACCACAGAGTTTTCGAAGCAGACTTTGACTGGGTAGAGGTACTGGAACATATCCCGAAAACCGCCTGGGTATTTGATCTTCTCCATCGCCAGTTGGAAGCTGTCGTGAATCTTGGTCATGCTCGAGTAGAGTATATCGTTGAAGCGCAAGATGAGAGGCGTCCTCGATTGAGGCTCCACGCACTCGATGATGGATCTGATCGTGATATCTCGCGAGTCTTTGCCTCTTCCGGATCTGAACACTAGATCGCCGTTTCCGTCACAAGCAAAGTGTTGGGGAAGCCCTGTGTCAGGGATGTGCCAGTGGTCAAGAGCCATTGCGACGGAGATTTGTGATGTGATCTTGTTCCACACCTTGACTATGGGTGACCGATGAAAGTATTCTGAGGGGTGCTCAGAAGGATGTTAGGATTGGAGAACTGCTGTAAGCCCTTCAATTTGAACAGTCATATCAAACCCTGTAGAGTCGCCCCACAGTTGGCCTCCGGCCGAAAGAACAGCCATACTTCGGAAACATGAATGGATCACGTGCATCCAGTGTTCATGCGAGCGAACCGCGCTCTTTTCGCATTCAAGCAACCATGGCTCTGTGATGATATCCGCAGGGCAGTGATGGAAATTGAGTAGCTTTAGCGACATTGCGCCGCGCTGAATCATCACGACCGCCGCAATTTGACCCGAGATACGCTGAGTATTTGAAAGTGTAACACTTTTTGCACGATAACCTTACCAGTGCCATCGGGACCCTCTGCGCCCTGCCAGACCGGCTTTCAGAAAACGATCAGGCTTTGATAGGACAAGGCCATGTGAACGAGACCGCTGGAATATGGAACCAAACGCGCGAATTTCGATGAAGTAGCAGACTCTGCAGTGGCATGCTCTGAGAGCATTGCACGCACAGTTTGACCACATTGAGGGCAAAGTGGATTTGACTGATGTCTAAGGATAGAATGAGACTTGAATAAGTTGCAATCCCATTATAACTAAAACGTCGTATCGAGCCTAAGCAGGTTCGTGTATTTACCCTTCCCAAAAGAGTATCCTGACCACGATACTGTAGTACTCAGTTATGTATGATGGCTGCAGGCAAAGAATTCCGTTCGGTTTGACACGAGACGGGATTGGTGCCTATGCACTTGAGTTCGTCCTCACGCAGGGTTTCTTCTTTTCCTGATCTGTGCCTCGACTTCAGCCGGGTATGAGACAAAGAAATCTTCACATCTGAGCTTAGTATGCCTGCAGTATGGGCTCCGCTTCCATTCCAGCTGAGACACAAAATTCTCAAGAATCTGACAGGTGATCTCAAATGCGAGCTTTTTGCCAACACAATCGCGGACGCCGTAGCCGAAAGGACAAAATGCCTCTTCCGTGCATCTCAGCCCGTTATTCAACCAGCGATCTGGGAGGAACGCATCGGGTCTCTCAAAGTTTTTCTCATCGTGATGCAGCACGTATGCAGAAACGCCGACAAGTGTGCCTCGAGGCAGGTGAACGTTGTCGATGCAGACGTCGGATTCCAGTTCCCGGAACAAAGCTCCAGGCACAGGTGGATTGATCCGCAGACTCTCTTTGACGACTGCTGATATGATGGCGCCACTTTCTTGATTGTCCGTGAGATTCACACGCTCCGAAACACTTCTCGTGAGCCGGTCAAGGAGTTTGGTGTCCCGAACAATATAGAATAATGCTGTGAGGACCACCGTCGCGACGTTCTCTGACGATGCTGCCAAGATCAGAGCAGCATCTGCCGAGACCTCCTCCGCTGTCTTGTCGATGCTTGTAGGATCCGACTGAGTGCGATCAAACTTCAGCAAGTCGTAGATGTTGTGCATTTCGCTGCTAGTCTTGCATCCCGGAGAATAATTATCAATCTTTGTCGAAAGCCAGTCGCCGTACGCGGAGTATGCACCCGCTAACTTGCCGAAGAAAGACGAAGGGTATAGTCTTGTCAGATAGTCGAAAAGTCCTCTGGCCGGCACATTTCCATACTGTGTCGTATCAGCACGGTGTATTCAGTGATTCTGGCCTTCGAACATCCAAGAGTGTGAGTAACATACAAAGTAAGCCCATCTGTTGGCGTTCTTGAGCATCGCCTGGTGCTCGGCTCCGTGGGTGATTTGTGAGTCAAAGCCGATGTGCGAGAAGATCTGGGAGCGACGTCAGATGTGCTACATGGCGTTCCCTGGGATCAACCACAAACCTTGAACGTCAGATCGAGCACAAAGCCGTTCAGACATATATGTGACCAACCGCCCACTTCCGAAGATGAGTTCAGCATTCTTGAAATGAAGTGATTGGTGAGGTCTTCGACGGTCGACTTCAGGCGAATGTAATCCGTCTGATCGCAAAGAAGAGCTGATGCAAAACGTTCTCTTCTACGCACATGATTGGCTTTGTCATATTGGCATTGGAAGCTGTCGTCTATATGGCGATAGAAGGGTGAGAGATTTGTTTGCGCCTCACTCCCATAGATCAGTAGAAGGGCGCGAAAATCGCTGATGGAAACCCTTCGCCTTGCCACACGAACAAATCGTCCTGCGATCTTGAATGAGTCCGTTCGCTATAATCTGGATTATGTGTCGTCTTTACTTACCATAGTGCTGATGATAAGCGAGGAGACGTTCGTGGGCGCGTCCGAGTAAATTATGGAAGGCGTGCGGCAAGTCGCTCCACCTGGCGAATAAGGACCGGGCAGGCTTCCGAGATCGATGTTTCCGTCGTCCAAACGTGTCATAGATATGGAAGTGAAGTTATCAGGTGACACGCCTCGTGTGTGGAGATCGTCCGGAGTATCACGGTTCATCCTAGAGTACCAGCAGAGTTCGTCATGAGCCTTGCAAGCGGAGCTGCCACCACATATATACCCCGGACAAACACAAAAGCTCAGCGAAGGAGCCGCGCCGGCCGTCAGTGTTCAAGGCAAAAAACTTCGGATATAGTGATGACATTATGAGGCGCATCGCCACCAAATCTCGTTGTATGTAGCGTGAGACCAGACGGCTGTCCTGTTTCACCGATGCTGTGCCTCAATTGCACGACGATCGAGCCCGTGCTCCCCGCCGCTTCTTGTTCTGAAAATTATGTTGATAGATCCATCGTGCTGTGGTTTCCGCGACGCTGTCTGGAATTGGTACAGTACGAGACTGTTGGGGGACTAGCTGAGAGACGCAAGTCATCAAATCACATAACAATATCTGGTAATCATCAAACAGGAGATTGTTGCGCAGAAGGCTTCAGGCGAATGGTAACGTCATGCCGTGATATTGGGCCTGGTCGTGAGAAGTAAAATGTAGAATGACAAAGCGCTCACAACAGCCAACACATGGGAAGGTTTCTCGCGTGTATAAGAGTCACGACCACCGCTGCCGTAGAAAATACCGTGATAGCTATCATTCGTTCAAGACTCGTGTCAATGTTGTTGACAACTGCAGATCAGGAAATAGTCGACTTGTTTGAACAGCTGTTAAGACTTGGTCCGAGACCAGTCTATGCCCACAAGCTACGTGGACTCGTTAAAGGAGATGATCCCGAAGGCCAACTGAAAGGGATGTTGTATGCGGTGCAATTGTATCGGTCTGCGTATGAATATGAGCGTGGCGATAAAGTTCGTGGATTTTTCCATGCATTCTTGGCAATCCTTCATCACTTAAGTATACTTCCACATTTGAATGGCCTATGGCTGAACTATCGGCAAAATGCAGATTTTTTGGAGGAGAGAGACGATAAAGATCAATTGAAAGAGGTCGCGGCAAATGTGCTGAGTAGCGTTGACTACGCGAGATTCAATGCCTACCAAGAATACGATTTCGCCGATGATATCAAAGACATCGACCAAGAGTGCATGTTCAAATGTCCATCTGGATGGATTATAAGATACAAGAAGAGGTTTTACATCGTCAAGCAACAGATGAAGGATTGCAACCTGCTATTCAGAAGTCCTGAGACTGAACGAGACAAAAAAATTCGACAAGAGATCATTGACAACGAAAACATGTGGAAAGACTTCGAGTCTTTCGACCTGGCCAAGCTTGTTGAAATTGATAAAGACAACGATTTGGTGGTCAAAGAAAGTCCCACGTACGTGCTTCCAAATTTCGAGCCAGCCGTAGCGAATGTTCTCGAGGGACTTGAACGTAAATATACTCACGCAACGAAGACTTTATTTCTGTCGTATGTCCACAGAAGTCAGAGGAAAGCTTTGGGGGATTTGATCAAAAGCAAGGATAAGACATGGAAGCAATCCGTTGAAAAAGAGTCCCGCAATAATGACCAGATGAAGAGTGACCTCAAGAGGCTCCACGAGTTTTACAAAAACAAGTCCGGTGGAATATCCACAGCAACGTCTGTCGGAAGAGAACATGGTCACGTTCAAAGAACGACAGATGAAATGGTTGTCGAAGAACAGTTCGTGTAAAACATAGATTAAGGAGGTAGAGGCACGCTACACTTTATCAAGCTGGCGCGACACGTGCTCTGTTCGTACGTCCCAAGGATGTTAAGCTACTGGCTGACTGTACAATTTTTGAGCGCTCAATCTAACCCTCGCGCAAGACTCCTCTGCATGTGGCTAACATGTATCATTAGACTCTGATCTGTCCATCGTTCTCCTTTCTCTCTCGCCTTCTCAAGTTATAGCGCTTTGGTTCGTGCTTCGTTCGCTGACGTGGTTGAGGCTCAAGGTCCTGCGTAGATTGTTCTCGTTTCGTCACTATCGCAGAAGCGTTACGAGGTGGGACAACTTGAACACCCGAATGGTCACATTCGACAGAGTCTAGCATTGGCGTGTCGAGTTCGTTTGCGCTTTCAACAGATCGCCGTTGGCACCTATCGCAAACTTTTGTGAATGGTGTGGGTTTTTCTTGAGAGTCGAGTGGCCTTGAAGAGTCTTGTCTCACATGTTTGAGCTTTGTGATATCTTCAACATTCGTCTCGACGATCTGTTTCAGCTTTGCAAATTGTGCCTTCATGTCTCGAAGAGTAGCCTTGACCATGTCTACCTCTTCGTGCAGCTTAGCGACTTGTCGTTCACCTTCTTCTAGACGATGATCATTGTTTGTCTGCGACCGTGACAGCGGTCGAGTCGACGGATGTTGAAGCCTTTGAACACCTGTCGCAACTCCTTGTTGCATCAACGCGTAGGGCGGTCCAGAGGGTGGCCCTTGGGTCCGGTCCCCAGACTCTACGTTTGCGCTGTGTTGACGAACATGGTGCTGATGTGCAGCCCATGCCGCAGGGTATGCGAGCTGAGGGTTTGCGTACGGTTGTCGGTTCGTAATCGGCCTTCCACCATGGTTCGGACGGTGTGAATGGTGGTGTGGGTCAGGACCGTTCATGACTAGTGGGCGGAATCCTGGCACTTGAGGGACTGGTCTCCCTTCGAAAAGTAGCTGTTGGTGGCCACGTAATGCACTTGCCCTGTGTAGAGTCTCCATGTCATGGGATGTATCGATCCGCAATGGTGGGGCGCCCTGCCGCATTGCTGACTCGCCTGTTCTGATGTGAGTTCGCGGCGAAGCCTGGTGTGGCATGGAGTAGGGTGGAGTGTGGTACATCAAACGGTAGTACTAACACCAGGAACGACGTTATAAATGGCCTCTCGTTAGGCGAGCGCGGTCGACTCTGCGTGGGAACGTCCCAAGAGTGGGTCGTAAAACCCCTGCTTGTCACTGCAGGACGAGCATCCAATGACATGTTTGGTAGACGTGAACATCATTGTGCCGTGGATGGGACTTTCGAGCATGCTGACTTGGGTGGCTGGGATAGCACTTTGCACGGTCGTCGAAGGGATCGGGTCCGAGCGCGGAGCGATGGTCATGAGGCCGTGCGATGAGTAATCCATCTCCGCACCTTGGTGTTACGAACCCTCCTCGATGACTGAGTACACTTGTGCTGTGTCAACAATCGAGATGACAATTTGACACGCATAGAGTACAGTAAATTTTTCAAAATGCATTCCAGTCATTGAAGGATGCTATGCTAGAGGTACGAAGGTAAATCATGTAAGAACCACTAGTGTTCTGATTCGTTCGACAGAGCGACAGACTTTACACTGACACAGCAAGATCGCGCGGCCGTCCAAGTTACAGTTTGTGCAACACCTCGTACACTAACTCGCACTGAAAGGCACGGCCACCACCAATTACAGTATAACCCCGCCCGTGCGTCGTGATCATGCCATCTAAGATTGGCTGTTGTGTTCGAGAGATGACTCACCAGACGTGATTCGCGGCGGTCACTTACTTTTTGGCTGATCGCTTCGACAAACGTTACGGCTGAAAGGTGAGTGAACAATATGTGATCACGATATGGCACTCCATCTTATGATGCATGATTCGAGGGACTATTAGCCAGAACTGGAGACAAAAGGTCAAACTTGCGAGTTATTTCTGATAGTAGTGACAGGGTCGCTGCACCCATCTGATCGGCGGCCTTCATCATCTAGCTCGCGATCGTCTTGTTCTTCCTTAGAGCCAAAAGTCGTGATGCACTGGCTAGTGAAGTCGGGAACATGTTGAACATCACGCTCCACAGTCGAAGGCTTGAGGTTCGCATCGAAGGTAATCATGTAGAAGGGTACATTGCAAGCCACACAAGTGTGACCATCTCCTCGGACGGCGCTCACCCCTCTGGTTTGCTGCGACCGGAGCCGACTGCTCAGCCGACAAGTACTGCATGTGCAGTGCCCCGTCCGTTTCGTGTGCCACGAGTGTAGTCGATCCTCGAAGGAAGACCGTGCCATGCTCTTCGACCGATCGTAGTCCTCAAGGAGCGGAGTGTTTTGGATGAGCATAGGGGTGACGCTCGCTGAATGGTGTGTCGTTCTGTCGCTAGGGTATGTGGTCTTTTGGAGACTTACCCCTCAATCAAATATACGAACGATGCCCCGGGTTGGTATTACAAATCGAGTTTGTCATCGTATCAAGATACGCATCTCGTGAGGCTATTTCAATAACGGGAACGTGTACGTGAGAGTCAACTGAATGTGTGTGGATGATGTCAACGAGCTAATGGTGAGTGACACACCTGACACCAACCACTCGTTTCACATTGCAACTGCGTGCCGTGATTGCTGAAAAATGACGATCCACTGTAGGATGGTCTCGAATCTTGATCGAAGTTGAAATAACCAACGGAATCCAAGTATATCATGTACCATATTGCTAACTCGGCCAATGCAACCAATGGAACGCCGTTGATGACTATTCACATGTTAGCAGATGACGAGAGATATCCGCGTGGCCTCGAATTTGTAACCACTCGTGCATCTAGATTATGGTTCCATTCCAACACGATCAGGCGGCTGACTCGAGACCGAGAAAGTACAAATATGATCGATGTGCACGACGCCACCATCGTGTTGGACCTGGACTAGAACTTCAACAGAGATGTCTCAATTGACCGCCGGATGCTCTGCAGCACCGACGGCTCCCAAGTTCGAATTCGTGATGGATCCGCGGACCCGCAACAGATTTGGTAGCGACATACAGTTCAGCAGCAGCGACACCAATGGTCTGAAGAGGCGGTTGGAGTCCCCCCCTCCTACAGATCATGATTCGAAACGCCAGAAATGGACTGAAGTAGGTCAGGAAGAAGAATCGGCCGAGAGTGGCCGATATACACCTTACCCGACCGTCAAGTCAGAGCCAGAGTCCGAGTGTTCAGACCAACCCACCTCCGCCGTCATACTTGGCTTGGAAGACTGGATTGACAAGAGCGTGCATGATCTGGTCGCAAGCATCAAAGACCGGGTCCAGGATGCCATATCACAGAAGTTGCAGGACGCTTGGCGCGAAGCTTGAGTGGCGCGAATTGAACAAGAGGCCCTCGCATGGGTTGGTACAATCGTAGAAACTCAAGGTGGAAAGGATTGGGGATGATGAGGTCTTTTCTCAATAGCAACCGATGTAAGAACGACTCTAAATGTGCCACTACTTTACATAGCACTGTCTTGATTCGGTTTTCAGGCCATCTACACCGTTGACGGCCCAATGCGAAGAGCCTGACTGTGTTCACCTTACGATGACCGCGTTTACGGACCAAGTCCTATTCTCACAGAGATTGATGTTGAACCAGACCAACTCGAGAGCTACAAGTGACTATTCTAGTTCAACATACGTACAGCACACGAACAAACTGCTCTTGTGCTGGAAGACGACGTCGATTGGTCGATCCAAATCAGAGAGCAGACTGGCAAAGTCGCGGAAGAAGTTTTGGAGCTTACTAGATAACAAGCTGGGGTTGATACTCGTTACGGGCTCGACTGGGACATAATCTGGATTGGTCACTGTGGCGATCCACCAGATTTCGAGCACAAGCCTCATGTCGCTTGGGACGACAAAACGGTACTTCCCCTAGATGAGTATGAGAACATTGACCGTCATGTCATCACACAGCTCCGAGCAGGGCAGCGCGCCGTGCACTTTTCCTCAAGCCCAATCTGCACACGGTCCTATGCTGTTTCTGCCAACGGTGCCCGCAAAGTCCTGGCAGAAGCGTCCGAGGGTCACGCCGGCGCTTTCGACTTGCTGATGATGGATGGATGCAAGAATGAGAGATTGAGGTGCATTACTGTCATTATCGAGCTTTTCGACGATTACCATCCTGCAGAAGGCGAGTTGAGTGGGATCAGGGCTGGCGAAGGCGAACCAGACCTCGAACCTGCTGCGTCGAAGAAAATGGGCCGCACCAAGAATGTGTTGAAAAGTGCGAGGTGCGCGGGACTCTACGGTATGACGTGTACGTGATAACAGAGATCCCACCGAAGAGACATGAAAACTGAATGATTCATTGATTGGTACTGTATTTCAGATGTGCCTGGGGGCATTCCGCAGAGTCTGTGGTCTATCGCTTTACAAAGCAAGTATATGTGACACTGCAAGTCTATCTGCGACGGTCTGGCCCAACCAGATGACTTGTCACGACGCGGATTGCACGAGGGGATGAGCAGTACTTCGCTCGGAGCAATGTTCCAAGCGCCAGGCTTTTGGCGTCGCAAGGATCCAATGCAAGGTGTTATCGCTATGTGGCCATCAGATACACCACCTACAGTCTGGTGCACGAGGTATATGGTAGCACCGAGATCAATCGACCACAAGGATGGACTCGTTCTGACCGAGATGGCACATATGACCCAGTCTCATTACCATCCAGTGCCCATGGTTGATCAGGTCATGAAGCTGTACCACGAGTATCTGATGTCAACCAGGTGGGGGTCATAGATGACTCGGTCCGACGATATCACATAACACAAAGTATGCCCCCGGCCGTATGGCAGGTAAGCATTGAGAGCGATGACCAATCAGTGGTGCGATGGTGGTTTGTGACGGGAAACAGTAATCAAGGGAGCGATCATGGGACCTTCCAGGGTGTAGAACAATGTGATGCGAATGATGGCGCATTACCGTCCGGACTGACCCGCCCCCTACAAGGCAGCAAGAATGTGACCTGGCCCCTGGCCTGGATTACGTGACATTTCCTGGATCTGCCAGGCGCCTGTATCATACATGGCATGGCGCTCGTGAATAAATACCTCCGACCATTCTGCAGTGCATCGGCGTATCTCTTACGCTTGCGTGATCGCAGGTCTTTGATCGCAGCCCTGCATGACATACTGGAGGACTCAAGCATCTGACTGAAAGCATGGCCAAGACTACAGGCTTTTGTCGTACGACCAGATCCTGCACTGGCAGCGAGACAACCGACATCTACGAAGTGGCTACAGGTAAAGTAAATGCTGTTTCAAACAGTGGTCCTCACTCGTTTGGCTGACTGAGTCCTAACTTTAGACCCACCACTCCATCGATGTTGTCTTGTGTCGCGAGTCTGGCTTCCTTCCATAATCAGACGATAAACATTATATCGCACACTGTTGGTGCCGTTATTTTTTCCATGCTTCCTTTCGATTTCTATTTCGGGATATACAAGAGCAGCCCCGACCCGCGTGTGATAGATCTCGTCGTGATCTCGTTGTACTGCAGCACGGTGATCACCTGTTTTTCACTTTCAGCGTTGTGGGTGATGACATTAGTGAAGCGCTATACTCTACGAAGAGAATTTACTGACTGCTTGCAGCTTCCATCTGTCCTGGTGTCACAGCGCTAGACTTGCGAGATTCTGTAATAGGCTCGACCATGCTGGTATCTTTTTTCTCATGTGGGGAGCTTGTGTCGCAACAATTCACTTTGGATTCGCGTGTGACCCGACATTGAAACTTGCATATTGGACAATGGTACGCAAACATGAGGTGGCCACATATCTGTTTCTCCCATGCTGATGAGAAAATAGACAAGTATGGCAGCGGTAAGCTGCGGGAAAACGCTCTTCGCGCCGGATTGCACTCTCCCACATCGAAGAAGATGGCGTACCACCATTTTCGTTGGATTTGGAATGAGTTCCTTGTTGTTCATCATTCACGGCCTTGCAATCCATGGCCTAGAAGATCAGAAAAACAGATATCACTAGGCTACATAACAGGGACGGCTTTGATCAACACGTTCGGCGCCGCGCTTTATATTACGAAGGCATTGTGAGCACCGGAATACTTTCCGCGTCCTGATTCCTGACTGCGATATAGGTTCCCGAGCGATGGGCTCCTTACACGTTCGACTTCGTCGGCTCCAGTCATCAGTTGATGCATGTTGCTGTGGTCGTGGCAGCCTTGATGCACTTCAGAGGACTCATTGAAGCTTGCAATCATATTCGTGCCGCCGATCACACATGCATTGGACTGGGTGTTTAGGTGCATGATGTCTCGGCTTGAATCTTGCGATGCATGATCTGTGACATTCGTCCGGGCCGCCTATGACTCAAGACCTCTCTACTTTTGACACTAGCTTGTGAGAAAATCCGAAGGCATTACCAATGACCTAATAAGATTATCTGTCCCGGTTCTCCATTGCCTGCAAGAACTCATCCTCGGTGATTCTGATTGACGAAGGCTTGGCTCCACGAACCGACTCCGCTGCCGCGGCACGAAAACGATCATCCACCCTCTGGAAGCGCTTATATCTCGTGTCTGCCGCATCAATGATCTCTTCGCGACCGACTGTGCCAGTCCACACATCGAAAACATAAACGTCCCAAGACAGCTCGATCCGGAGCTCGGCCCTACAACGCGAACGCTCGGTCATGAGGCATCGAGCAGCAGCGAGGGTCTCCTTCAGCGGTTCGCCCATATCGGAATTGGCGCATTCATGTGAGGGAGAGCAAAAACCTTCAAACCGTATGAGGCATAGGCCAGCCCACTGAGCTCTGCTCCTGGCAAACAAAGCATGACATATCGTTGGCAGCGATACGTCAAGATCTCGCAGTCTCGAGAGTGTAGCGATCTGCTCGCACCCATGGCCAGTATTTTCGCGACACATGCTGCCAACAGGCTTCCTTTGTGGGCGATGTCGGAAGATCTCCAACGTCTCTCGGGAAGCGTGTGCGAGGGCAATGGCTGCCGTAGCAGAAGTTGAGGAAGAGCCAGAGAGCTGTAATGATCGAAGATTCGTGGCAGTCTCTGATATCTTGGAAAGATCATGGTCTTGGATGATAGGCCGAGAGCGGCGACCGGAGGTTTCGAAGATCTTCAAACGGGTGATGTGCTTGAAGGTAACACGCTCATCTGAGGGAATTTGGACATCGTTATAATCCAGCGATCCGGGTCTGTAAGTACTGCAGATGATGTTGATCTCGAGGGCGCGTAAAGGCTCGGTCGCTCGACTTGCGAGGCCCAACAAGCCTATCCATTGCTCTGTCGTACAGCGAGCGAGGACGACGTGAGGTATCGTGAGAGCTACTAAGTTCTGACAACTATCGATGATCGACAGAATCAGACTATAGGTCTCTGCTGGAAAATATCCGTCGAAAGAAAGCCGCCGTACGCTGGTTGCCACCTGGGGGAACTTAGCCAGAAGTTCACTTGTCCTTTCCAAGCCTCGCTGTGGATTCCTGGAGATACAAGCGCCCCTCGGCCTGTCAATCATTTCGTACAAAGAGTACTTGGCTCGACAGACGGGAAGATCTGCCCACCGTTCTGCTTGGGGCAAGCAATGCTCGCGCAGCAGACTGAAATTGTGTCTCGTCGCCCACGCACCCCAGGATGAACACACTTGTCGAATACTCCGGCTTGCATCCCACCGTGCTGAAGCTTCAGGTATAGGACCACGAACATATTTGTCGACCTTGCTGATGGTACACGAGCTCAAAGTCTGCTCACGGCTCAGACCGTATGTATAACGTACGCCTTCTTCCTGGTTAGCCCTTGTGGCCATCGACAGGATGAGATCCATCACTTCTAATGATAAAGTTTGGAAATGGCTACCGTTCTTCATGTTGATAGAGAGCGTGGCGAAAGCGTGTGCATCATAGATCCTGTTGCCTCTTCGATATCAACGGCCAGCCTTCAGCAAATTGTCCAAAGTGATACCATACTCGCGCTGGACTTTTTTCTTCCGGTATTGTGAACAGAATATCTTGTTCCATGGAAGCACACCTCTGCGATCAAAAATAGTGACGGCAAGAATGTACTGTAAACCGTATGTCTCTAAGTTATCCTCCGTCGGGAGAAGGAGCACAAACCGTCCGTCAGGTTTCCATGGCGAGTCATGTGAAGCTGCCGGACGAAAGCTCACGCCCAACAACAGACCGCGATATTGACGCCCTGTAGTAACTTGCAGTATCGGCGCACTCCTTCAGCTCATTGCTTCTATACTACCCCTCCCGCAACAGAAATCGCCTACTCCACCTCAGGCAACGCTAACCATGCCGCGTCCAAGAGCGCATTCGGATGCTCGAGAGGTATGAACACATAAACACAATCCCGTGTGACAATCTTGGACAACGTTTATTTGCAAGGGATATAACCGTACTACTGACGATCACAGAATCACATGGCTTCCAAGACGTAAGTCACTAGAAAATCGAAAGTTTAGTAGTGCATAGAGGGGTCAAGCAGCCGTCCAGAGAAATCGATTAACCTCGCCACTGATGTAGGTGAGCTGTGGGAGATAAGCGGAAACTACCAGCAAGGTGTAGCGAGCACGCCAAAGACGCAAACAAGATCCGTGAATGTGCGACATGGTAGCTCAAGTCGGGTCATGACCACCGGCGCTATATTGGCGCGCAGATGACGGAACCATGATACGAGAGATGAGAGCGCAAGGTGTGCAGACAAGGGAATCGATGAGCTAGGACAACATACCGATCTTGTTTCAAGCCTACTGTTCGCAGTGGTAGACGTGGTCGAATCCATCAACGCAAGAAAGCCGGGCTAGGGGCAAACAGGCGCAATCAGCGAGGTAACGAAAAGATAGACGATGACTCGATGGAAGCGGTTGAAAATGGCTATGGTGGTCGACGTGTCTTAGATCAAATAATATGAGCGGAGACCAAGAAAGTTTTCTAAGTTATGGATGGAGAAATGCCATGTTGCGGGGGGGGGGGGGGGGGGGGGGGAGGGTAACCTTTTGCAGCACGACAATTGGAGCCATCGTAGGACATGTTGACATTGAGCCTCCGACTTAACGTTACGGACGCGGCCAGGATCCCATTCAACGAGATATGTACAGATGCTAGCCTGGCAACCTGCAAATTGACCCGGTGGAGCTAGCGCCCGCTGCTTGAATGCAGAGTCGTCCTTGGTTAATCGAAGCTAAGCAGTTGATTAACCGCGTTTCAGCACTCTTTGCGACCTCTTTGACGACAATACTCGAATGAACCCGTCCGCTGCTTTAGATCTCATATAATGTTGTAGGAAGTCTAGACGTCGCCAGCAAGGAACCACTGCGCCATTGCCAAACAGTCTTACTGTCTTCAGGTGAGCGGACCGACGCGATCATGGAATTGTGGCATCTCGTTGTGATACAAGCCCAGACATGAGCTACCGCAGGACTAGGCACTTAGGCAGCATATCGCGAGAATGACTCTTCAGGTGTAATATCGCTAAGTTATGCTAGCGCGACGCCAAAGGACTAATGCTTGCACTCCGAGACAGGGCATCCCTTTAGCCGCGCACGCAGCGTCCACCCGCGCAATATCCTACTATCCTGGGGGACCGTGCATATGGCAAAAGCCTCGACCCTTACATCGCCCACGGCCGTGACTGCTGGCACAGTGGAAGCACGTCTCCCTGAATTTGCGATCCAGCAGTCGTCGATCTTACACGTTCCGTTACTGTATTACAGCCACCGTGACATACTGGAAGAAGACCCTATCACGCCGCATGCCACCAGTATCGATTCCAACGAGAGCACGTTAAACTACGACATCTAACTGATTCGCCATCATCAACCAAGCCGTGACCATGACGGTGGGACCTATACGAACACGACATCCACGGGCTAAAACGACAGTCAGCACGCTCCCGTACCCAGCACCCGGCTCAGTCTCTGCTGACTTGGACCTGTCGAAGCTACGCGAACGTCTTCCGATGTTGAGTCAAGCTGAGGCTGTGAAAGAGGTTTTACGTTATCAGTCGGAAGCCTTGGATGGTCTGGAGTGTAAGGAGGATCGTGTGATCTGCCTCGCACAGATTCTCGAAGAGTGCAACTACGGGGAAAAAGCGTCTTGCGTTGCCGACCACACCGTAAACATTAACTTTTGGAGCAAAGCCATGACAGCCCGGGCTTCGTTGGAGAAGAAGCGGAATTCTGCAGAGAAAATCCAAATAGCATTTCCGAGAGACATATTCGTGTATTACGAATGGCACGACCTTGGGCAGACCGGTACGCAATGTCTCAGCTCGATAGCAAAGATCTGCGAGCGTATTTCGCCAGATGATAAGAAAAAAGCGTGGCGATTCGCCGCCGTTGAGTTCAACAGACAAATGCTTCGTCGCGACAAAGAGATCAGGCTGCTAAGGCTTACGAGACCCTACATCGGACAGCTGATAGGAGAGCATCATGCCATGTCGAAAATACTGGACGCTCACAGTCCTCTCGAAACTCAGGACATTTATAAAGCTTGCGAGATCATGCGCAAATGGCCCTACGGCAAGGCCGCTCACCATGATTGGGAGTGGGGTCAGCAGGAGACGACGGCCTACTTGCGGGAGCACCATTTGGGGTTCGACAAACATGGTATCATTGTGTCGGGAGCCGGTCAACTGGATGACGAACTTTTGGAACTCTACCTGTACACCGTTCTTAAGGCGAGTGATGCGACCCGTTCCGACCACGGATCCAAGTCTTCGAACTCCTGCAACCATACAAATGCAGCCTCACCGCCTGCGAACAAGTCACATGAACACGCGCGATTTCTCACAGCGGAACCTCCCAGCCCTCAGTCGAACACAGCTACACGCAGTCTTCTGAATCCTGAAGATGCCACATTATCGTCCGGAACACAGGGCAAGACCCAGAATAATGGTCAGCCTAAGAGATCTGACGCGATCGGGAACCCGCGTCCGCGTTCACCCGGCTTGTCAAGACATACGTTTTCTAATCATATTCCCCACTCATCGCGACAACAGGAGGTATCGGCCGGTGAAGTCTCTCGAGCCGAAAGTCAAGTTGCACCATCGTGTTCCGCCAACCATGAGGACGATGGGAGTCCGATCTGGTTGCACGTACAGCGGAAGATACTCGAGGCTGTGGAATTGGTGCGCACGCCCTACAAAGACGTAGACGATGCAAAAAGGCAGGAAATCGGATCACTGCTGCGGACAGCCTTGGCGGCGTTAGATCAGCATTGAGGAACTGTCGTAGCATGCACGAAGAACATGTGGTAGAAGAGATTGATAAGCAGTAACTTGCCATGTCCTCGAGATGCATATAATCCATCTTGTGTTACACCACGACACGCGCCTGACGATGCTCAAGCTCGGATGACTTCTCCAAGAGTTCAATTCGTCGAGCTACAATATCGACTTTGCGTTCGATGTAATTGTCACCATGGACATATTTGGATTTCTTGGAGTGGTTTGTGATGGGTATAAAAGGGAAAATTTTGAAACCAGTTTTTGTGACGCAACGTATCTGTTCGTTATGTGACTCAGTGCACATTTTCCCTTTTCGAAGACATGCTTGTCGCCCACTATGATCCCTCTGATGTCTCGCATCCCGAAGAGCATCTTTGAGATCTTGATAGCATCTTGCATTTGTAGAACGCTGAAGCGCAGTTTGTCGTACTCGAAGAAAGTCGGATCTCATCCTCTATAGTCCGTGCTTCTATGCTATGGATGATATACGTATGTTGTTCATGATGGGTCACTATCTCGCGTTCAACATGTATGGTTGTCATGTAATCAGGACTTGATCCCTGATCAGAACATGGCATCTTGTCGAGCTAGTATGCACTATGAAAAGTGTCTAATGTTCGTCACATGAACGAACGTTCCATGGCATTCCAAACTGCGATGGTTCATCCAGATCAACTTGCTCTCGCAGCGGACAGCTTGGTTCCACCTATCGACAGTCCTGCGCACAGTCATACCTGCAACGTTTGCCTCTGTGCTATGAACAGTTGAAGCGACCAGATTTCTCAGATCTCGCACGCTGCCCTCTGTTGTCACTTCCATGTACAGAAACTTCAGCTGCGGTATCCCATGGCAGCACTCGAGAAGCGCAGGGATATGCAACCAGGCATCGTGTTTCACGTAAAGACCTCCAAAGCTCTCTCCATGTGCAGTCACATACCCACCACCGCTCGTTATCTTGATCTTGAGCGAACGCAATGAGTTCCGCACGATGGCCAGGTTCGCAAGCGCCTTTAGACTGGCCACACATTGAACCTCATGCCCAATGAGCACAATCTCGTACGTGTCCGACCAGCGTTGCCGCAGTTCTTTGTACATCATGCGACTCGTTAATATTGGCTGGAGTGGGATTGCTGGTGTCACGTACGCACAGCTATCGTCGGGAATCTGTGTGCGAGTGGCCGCGTCCCCGAGAATATAGTCGTAGATCACATCTCGCAATTCCTGAGGAAGATGCCACAGCCCGACCATGTGCGTGGTGGACCTTTCGAGTGCTGTATAGCGCAATTAAGGCGGCAGCATAACGCTTTCGGCGACAATACAACCAGGGGGACATAGGAAGTGTACATGATAGCTCTACTCATACTTGCACAATCGCACATGTGAGTCATTCAGGGGAGTCAACGTGTCAATGCTTTGTCCGTTGCAGCCGTGATAATCGCCGGCATCATCAATTATCGTGACCGTCCCGTGGTTTCAGCTGCCCAGTTCGTCTCATTAATATCATATCACTTCCTTGGAGCATTTGTCCGAGTTCTGCATTTGGATCGTGCCGTGACAAGATATCTCGATCATCGTGAAAGGAGTCCACGAGGGTTGTGCCTTTGTCCTGTCAGTGATGGTACAAACATGTATCTGGCAACTCGCTTACAAACACTCAAGGAAGAGACGTGCGTGATCTGGTTTCCTTCGACATGACCCAACGTACATCCTGATCCCCCTTCCGGCCGTGGTTCGTAGTCTCTCTTCCAGACCCTTTTCCAGAAAGACCTATACCAGGACAACCACTTCTTCAACATACCATATTCTTGGGCCAGCGTTGCCATGGTTTCACATGACGCTCGACTCAGCACCGAATCCTGAGACGCTAATATAGAATACCTCGATCACTCGCCTTCCGAACGGCCGAAAGTTGTGCCAGACCAGTGGATCGAGCTTTTGCGTGCAAAACGCAAGGTGACGCCTTCAAGATGTCCTAATCGCCGGTCGTGTGAAGTGACTGAGAAGAAACCATTCGAATCACTAACATCAGCGATGGTCATGCCGACATGATATGGAGGCGACTTGTCTTCGACCATCGCTATCGAAGGGTACTGTGAATGTTGCCGCGTAGGATGTAATCCTGTCTACATGCTCACACTGGAAACGTGAACACTTACTTTGCGGAATCAGTGCCTTGACTAAGCGTTTGGTTCAGTCGTACGGTATCATTCGCGACTGTGACGCTGTGCTGTAGCACCTCAGTCACCATGGACCACCATACACTTCAATGATTACCACTGTCTCTTGCGTGACTATTAATGGCACGCAGAGAGCTCGTCAGCAGGACTTTCCGCTGTAATCGGGGTGGCGAGCGTGACAGGCACTTTCCACAACAGAAGGCCTTCGTAGCTTGCCTAAAAATAGTGCGCAAGGAAGAAACGTGAGCAGATACATAAATAGCATCAACTCGATGACAGAGAAGCACAAGATCCACGTAGCTGTTCGCCTGGTGGCTGTGCAGGTGTTTCAGATCGAATTAGTCTCGACTAAAGCTCCACCGTGTGAAAGAAGGTGTGGGTGTGGTTATGCTACTTGTGATGATGTTACACATAAATGATAACAGTGTGCTATGTCGTGGTGTACAACCGATGATCACTTTCATCAATCAGAAAGATGCCTAAACGCACTGCTGGTGGCAAAAATCCACTATCGAGAAAGGAACAGAACCGTATCAACCAACGCGCATTCCGAGAGCGCAAGCGCCAAGAATTCGAGGACATGCGTAAGGCCCTGGCTTGCATGGAGGCAGGCAGTGCGAGCACTCAACCAGGGGATACTTCGCTAAAGCCTGGTGTCGATCATGTCAACGGGGACCAAGAGCCTTGCCATGAACAATCAAGCGACCAGTCCAACGACCAATCCAACGACACAATTTGCTTAGCTGATTTGGACAAGTCGGTGTCGGCGCTACGAGATGAACGAACTCATGGGAATGGTGTCGATATCGCCGGCCCACTTGCATTCGATGTGGAGACAGGCTTTAGCACATCACATCTTCTGCGCAATGACAATGGAGGGGAACATCAGTCAAGCTCTGACAACCACATGCAAACATTGCTGGCCAACACGAACGTCAATCCCTTACCGACCGTGACTGGCTGCTATAGCGACACTACGTGGCCTGGGACACAATCTTCTGAGTTGGAACGACGGAACGCCAATCCACTGGCAAACTCCAGCGTGAAATCAGAGCTCGGCAGCGACATCACACATCACACCAATCTTGTAGCAGACTACGCAAACGCACAGCACCTCGCTTCGAAATCGGCAGAATGGTACGCAAAGGCGGCAGAAGTGGGGTTGCTTAAAATTGCGACCATGCATCACCTCACGTATGCAGGAATGCCGACGTGGCAGTTATTTCCACCAACGTATACACCGCCGGCAGATTATCTGAAAGGGCTTCCTGAACCATGCACAGCCTTGCCATGTGAAAATGCGTTGTGCTCTCAAACGACAGATCCTTGGGATGCGACATCCTACGAATCATGGTACCCAGATCCTGCGCAAGCCTGGCAATGGGATTCGTTCGGACAGCCGACTCCGCTCTAATGGTTCTGTTGGACAAACTTCGATATGTGCTACCTATTGCAAGGAGGTGTCGACTGAAAAGATCATGGGTCTTGCTCTCTTCGCTTCTGTGATAAGACCCTAGCCTGTAAGTCGCCACATCGATCAACGAAACACGCGATGTCTAATACGTCGACCATAGCCAGTCTGCGAGTTCTTCTGTACACAAGTAAATCCTTCAAAAAATAAATCACACCACTAAACGCATCGTATGCTTCAGATGTGCCGTCCGGGATTTGTTTGATCGTGTAGAATGGCGAACGTGGGAGGAAGTGCAGGTCGATAGAAGTTTCCTGCTGATATCCCGTCCGTAACAATTTTCGCTCGCCCGACGGCGTGTCCAAGGCAGGGAACTCAGGCTCAGTGTGGCGGTAGGAAAAGCGAAATTTACGAATCATCCCGAGGTTGAAGTCTGACAGCCTGCGTGTGCAAGCTTCGAGCTGGCTTCGGTCGATCCCGGTACAATCGATGCGAAACGTATTGGCGCCGAAAAGGATCGGCATTGCTTCGAGACGAATCTTAGAGCTGACCGTAAGAAGGCCTAAAGCCAAGTCGTCAACAGGTCCTGAGTTTAGATTGATCGACTCATCGTCGCACCTGGTCAACCCGTATCGGTAGATGATATTCCTCAATTCCAATGCCAGGCTCTCGAAAGTAATTCTTGGTGCTCGCATAGTCTCCTCGGTTGCATCTCGGCGACCCGACAGGGATGCCATGTGTCAAAGTATGCTGATTTGATCCTTTGCGTAAGCAGTTAGGCTAAGGTGTGTAGTACGTGAACGAGCCTGATTTGATGTGCCTTGCGGCCAAGATCTGAGAGAAGGGGTGGAATAAAATTTGACATCCACAGGAGGAACAGGATACTGTAATCATGGACAGTAACATTGCATGGAATCTTTGTATAAGTATGCAGAGGATGGGGCCGGTGGGCCCTCAAAATTTGAGCAGCCTGCGCGGCCGATCAAAACTTGATATGCAAATATGCAACAAGTGGGGCATAGTGTACAACAAGCGCCACTCAGACATAAGTCAAGCGACGTCCTCAATCCGTACGCACAACATGACCTGTTTCACATCACTTCGCGCTGCGTTGACTACTTCCAACGACAACGACACGATACATAACGTAAGCCAACAGATTTCCATGTTATTGAGTAACTTGTCCTAGGTCAGCGATGTCCCCCAAGATAATGCTGACTCTGTATTTCGAGCCTATGATCAGTTGATCGCAATGACTCAACTCAACAATGAGTCATGAAATGGCCGATCGAAGATAGAGAAAATGAGTCAGACGCGAGTCAAATATACATGACACTGCTAATCATGGTGAGCTGTGCTCGGTTAGAGTCACGCATATCGTCATTAGCTGAATTTACCAAGCACTTCGTGATCGATTTTGTGGTCGCTCGGGCAAGATGTCCAACTTAGAGCATAAACTTGGCGGAGCCGTCAGACATTCTTGGCACGTGAACTATGACTCCTACGCACAGTTGTTAAAACCATTGACGACTATTCGCACACACTTAGCTGACGAATTCTCATGTTGTGCCTGATACGATATATTTGTTCCGTTGTTCATGTACGACGTGCACATGCAGAGCATGAAAAGCATTGCGACGCACGTTCTCAGGATGTGTCGGAATATGACGTGGTAGGTCGACAGCCACTCAGTGAGGATAAACGGAGTGTTGGACACCAGAGAAAAGAGGTCTACGTGTGTTGATTCGTGACGGCGCGCCGTCGGTGCGCCTATGAGACTTGGACTAGAAGAACATGAACTGGCTTTGGGCTATGAGAACTATATTTCACCAGAGATAGGATTCATGTCCTACGATCCATCAGCATAAGTATCGGAGATCCGCCTTTGCTTTTGCCGGTTAGACGGCCCACGGAAACGCGGTGGAACAAGTGTTGCGGGTCAGGTGATGGAATGCTTCCAAAACATTACAGTGGGCTGCGTTTCCAGAATCGGAAGCCTCAGAATCCCGAAAGCTAGAGACGCTGCGGTGGACACGAAATCTGCGGATGACGACAAGTAGTCATGGTCACGTAACATATGCTGGTGCGAGCGATTTATAATAATCTTCTAGAAAGCCGCCATCGATACGATGAAGTATAGTTGAAGTGGCCAAAAAGTCATATCACTGTACTACAGTCAACCTTAGGAGTCGTTCAGGATATGATTGACACAATCTAGTGCAATACTGTACCAGTACGCAGACATACAAATAACTTGTCGTGAGCGACGAATCGATCATCTGTGGCACAATCTTCGAGTGACCACATCAAGAACTGGAAGAGTGTGGTAGCCGCGATATCGCCCATATCGGGTTGTCTCAAGAAAATTTCGTTGCAATTCAATCACTTAAGGGTGACCTATATACAGGCGCCATTCTGCTACGACTCATATACGATCATACTACACTAGTTTGAGCGTTCGTTTCGTCTAGCGGGATTTTCAAAGTAGCGGCGATGAGACACTGCTGGCTCAAAGGAGGATCACACTACGACTCAACACCCGACATCTGGCTCGTGTACGATCGTTTTCCCGGTGATAACCTGTCGAGCAAGGTCAGCATTATTCACGAGGAGCAGGTGCTCCATGAGGGGCGTTCCGAGAAACACACCATGAAGCTGAGGATGTTCACCCTGAATGTGAATATACTCAGCCTTGATGTGCCGCGTCGTCCTGTTCGCCGTGGTGCGAGTACCCAGGCGATTCTGGCTCTACGTCCTGACGGGACGGGCCAGATCAGAGCTACTTGTGATACGAAGACCTGTGGACCGGACGTGAGAGTACTTGGAAATGCTCCTCGAACATTCTCCGGTCTTCTCAGTATTCGCAAGCTCGCAGATGCGCAATGTTGGTGGTGCGACGACCGCCGATGGTGCCCTACCTCACGTTCCGCTGGCAAAAGTGCCAAAGGCAGCGAGACTTTATGTTGTTGAGACTGTACGTAAAAAGCTTTCCATTGGTGCCAGGTAAGGTCTTGTGGACCTATGGGGGCTTGTCGAACGCAAAAGCTGCGGCGGATCGGTGAGGTCAGGATGGCGAGCTGATTTGTATGGAGGATCACCAAGGCAGGAGCGTAACTAGAAGCCACGGGGATCGTTGAGGACACGGCAGATGTGTCGTAAGCCAGATATTGTAGCTTGAATGCAGTATGAAGAAGGAAAAACCAGTCAGTTGTGCTCAAATAGCAACTTCTTGTACCGAAGCAGATTACGAGATCCGTGTGCAGGTTTGGTAAATGCTTAGCGCATGAGCAACGTAACGATGTCTTTCGGCAGAGACGACCGTCCGACTATAGATACCCATATGGCAAGTAGCCACTCTCGACAAGTTTTTCCTGCTGAGTTTGGCGACTGCAAGCCACGAGTGATGGAAAGATCATCCCGCATAACGCTGGTGGCGGACGCGATGATCGAAGGATCTCTAAAATCAGAAATCCTCGCAACAGATCTACCTACAAGCCTTGATCTGGCCATCCATGCTTTATCGTCTTTGGAAGACTCCGACTCGCCATCACGGACCCGAAAATCTATCGTCGTTAAAGCGGACCACGTGTTTTCTGACGCCGTATTCTTCATTGCGCCGGATGTGCCTAGCTTGGCGAAATTATATCTGTACTGGCTGAACGATTGTAGGGACTTGTCTGTCATTGGACAAGTGAAGCCTCTGGCATACTTGCACTGCTGGAAGGCTCGTTTTTCTAAGAAAGAGCTGGATTCGATATGCTTAGCTGACCCGAGAGGCGAGGATGTTCTAGCAACACAGTTAGATGATCCTGCCTTCCGTCGAACCATTGTCGTGGTGGAAAACAATGTAGTTCCTGTGGGCGACATGATTGAAGCCATGAACGAGGGTCTGACGGTAAGATCATCACTGTGTGTAAATTGGAATACAAGACAGAGAGTTGTGATCAAAGCAGCGTACATTAGGCATCTTGAGGCTACCGATCACAAGATCTTCCGCGTGAGAGCTATCGCTCCGCCCACAGACCTCGTTGTAAAAAAAGGTATCAACCCCGTGCAAGCGCTTACTTCCACGAACCGCCATAGAGTCAAAGAAGCCGGATTTGCCAAGATTGTCGCTGATTACTACGGCTATTACTACTGCTCACAAGCGAGTCCTGGTCCGTGCAGAAACGACCATCGAGCGAAAAGCTTGAAACGACAGAGTCGCTTGCTGCTACTCGAATCGCTGGCGAATAGTCCATTCTCGACAGTGGGAGTGAGAAAATGGCTCAGAACACGAGTGATAGCCAAGTATCGGGCGTGGGCTGACGTGAATCTCGCATCCGACTCTTTCGACCGTCGCTTCCCGCTGACTAAACATATCGCCAATCTCCGGGGCAGTGCGAGCTTCCTACGAAACCAAGAATATGGGCCGATGTGCGTTCTATGTCTCAGTAGACCCATGCAAACTGTGCTAAGGTGCAATAAACATGCACTTTGCACACGATGTAGAAATAACATCACTCAGCTGGATGAGCCGGACTGCCCGATCTGCAGCTCTCAAACAACAGCGTGCGACTCGGGAAGACTTGGACATTCTCGAGGCAGGATCTTATCGCTGGACGGTGGTGGTGTGAAAGGCTTCATCCAGCTTGAGATCTTGCGCATGATCGAACTAGAGATTGGTCTGGACTTGCCGTTGCACCGTTTCTTTGACCTCATCGTTGGCACAAGTATAGGTAAGATAGGTCGTCGAAAGGTATGACTTTTGCTTACAATCACAGGTGGTTTGATAGCTCTGGGTATCGGGACTAAGCAGTGGTCCATAGTCACTTGTCAGGAAAAACTGGCGCACCTGTCAGCGAAGATCTTTTCGGGAAGATCTCAACTCGCGTCGCTGCTAGCACGCATGACCGGCGGATGGTCAGCCAAGCTTACCAGGGCTATGAGAGTATTCTGGTTCGACAGTATCTACAACGGCAAACTGCTCGAATCTGTTCTCCGCGAAGCTTACGGTGAGACTGAAAAGCTCCAGGGGAGTGATGTCAATCATGTGTCGGTCGCGGTCACTGCGACTACCGGCAGTAGTCCTCCGTGTGCAATATTCACGAGCTATGATAAAAGTACGCATGCAAAAGAACGGGCATATGGATGGCCGGGAGAAGAAGTGGCTTCCAAAGTTAGCATCTGGGAAGCGTGAGTCAAGTCCAAAGATTGATGATGATGGTTGCTTGCTAACAAATTCTCAGCGCGAGGTGTACATCTGCAGCACCAGTGTACGTTTCGTTCCTCGTTCCTGTTCTCTTTTTCTCGCATTGCTGACACAATCTAGTTACTTCGCGGAGAAAGTTCTTTTTGGATCACCTTTCCACGATGGCGGGATGCTGCACAACAATCCATCAGCGATAGCTTGTCGAGAAGGCAGTACCTTGTGGCAGTGTCCGGCGGCGGAGAATCTGCTGATCTCCGTGGGTTGCGGTGATATGCAGGTCAGTTGCGGCGGGAGGAGCAGCTTCGCCCGGCTCTGGAGCGCTTTCTCTCACAAATTGAGCCCCGCGAAGGAAGAGGAGATTCGCGCATTATGGGGCGCTGACGTACGTCGCCGTTACGAAAGAGTGGACCCCAGACTAGACTTGCCAGACATACCTCTGGACAGTTTGCAGATGATGCTTGATGCCCTGCCTGCTGCGAGAGCATCGATGTCGGGTTGCGACGTGTTCAGACAACAGATACAAAGAGTATCGTGGATGCTGATTGCATCAAGCTTCTACGCACAACTTATCAAGGTGAAGAAGTATGGGGCTCGAAAAGTTGTTTTTCTAAGTCTAGCATCGCGGCTCGAACAAGATGTGGCGCGGGTCTGGCAAAAGTGGCCGGACGCATTTTTCCGCGCGGGCAACAAAGAGCTCCACTTTGCGCAAATAGGGGAAGATCACTGCTTGCAGATGTCGTGTGTGACAGCTAAACACGACTTGGATGTCACGTTCAATTGCCAAGGCAGAACTTCTTCCATAAGCGGGTTCCCACTGGTATTGTCATCTTTAGAAGTCGATCCTCCGACTAGTCACGAGTCCATTTTGGGAAAGAGAAAGAGGTGCTCGCTGGCATGAACCGACCGCTGACACAACACGATCGTGGCTTTTGATTTGGGTCGCGCGAACGCACTCTCCTGTCATGACGCACGCTGGAATCTGTTTGAGCAGAACTGGTATCCCGTCCGCAGCTTGTTGGTAAGCTGTGGCTGGTTGAAGACGATCTACTGCAAATAGGGCGTACTTGTACTACACGGGGCACCGGAACACGGGCTCCACCAGTTTGTCCTTCTAGACATGTCTGGCACGCTTGCCAGGGGAAAGTGCATCAGCTGATCGCCCAATTGTACGCACACTATGGCGTTGTCTGGAAAAGACTTAGGGGTCACGTTTGCTGTTCATCTTGGAATATGGATGAGTTGAAGAAGATGCAAGCCTATCCGCTGCTTGTTGCAGATTTGTTGCTAAATTACTCCTCTCGAGTCACAATTCTTTGCAACGCATGTCGTTGACAAAGCCGGCAAGAATCATTTGTCAGCCCAGTAGTGCTGCTCACGAAACAGAAGCACATGTGGTTATGTGCACTCCATACTTGGTACCTCAGTCTGGGACCCTATCCACGTAGTATCTCATGTCACTCTATCGTCGCTTCGACCGTGTAGTCAAACATGTGTCGATATTGCTCTCCATTTGTCTTGTGCAGCGAGTATTTAGACCATATCGGTTCCCATGTCCATATAGCGTTGCTCATCCGATTGGCGCCTGCAGACCCGTTAACTAAAGATGTCGATCTATACGGCGGCCAAGGAAGGCGACACTAGTGAGTTGAAAAAGTTGTTGTCCGATGATAGAGACCGTATGGGACTTGACCACAACCGCGGCTACCTACCACTACATGTGGCCGTTCAATAGAGTCAGGAATAGGTCACAACTTTGCTATTTCGATGGGGTGCAGATGAACATGCTCCAACAGCGAATGCTTTCAAAACTGCATTACTCATCGCGGCTGCAACGGATGACATTGTTTCATTCGCCTCTCGAACAAAAACGCCATCAAATTAGCAGTCAAGGCTCGAGACATGTACGGTTGTGCGCTGTTGTATTTTGCAGTCAGAGCAGGATACGAACGAGCGATCACGACACCACTTCGGAGAGGTTCCAACATGGAAACGAAGAGCCACGATGGAGAAACGGCACTTCTTCATGCTGTGCGCAAGGGAAATCGCAGTATCATGAGCTTGCTCCTCACAACAAAGCAGATGATTTCGCTCGAGACAGGGAAGGGCACTTGGTCCAGTGCAGAACTGAAGATTTCGAGACTTGTGGTTTCCTCGATTCCTACGTCTCGACGTTTGGCAGGAAGACAATTCCTAAGAAAACAATGCCAAACAAACCCCTTTACATCTGGCCGCCAAGAGAATGAATAGTCGCATGGTGATAGACATGTGAACGAGAGAGCGCAGACTCGGTGCACAAGACGATGCTGGCCACACTTCTTTCCACTTTGCACGCGAAGGGTCACACAAACAGGCTGTTGGGTGGTCAGAGCGCTATGCTGACCTCCAAAGTTCTGACCCTGCAAGATACCAATTCAATAGGAAAACGCCCTGAAAAATCTGAATTATTTCGGAGGTCCCTCGAATGTCGGTTCAGATTTGTGCGAGATGATGATGCGACATTAGCCCCAACAAGAATGGACAATGATTCTCATCTCATGCATCGAGTCGCAAGAACCTCTGAATCGAGTCTGATCATACAGCTAGGTTTATTCTCAACGTCATGATGCAAACACGAGGCTTACGTTATCGACGGGGTATACTTGGGTACGCCCCTCGAAATGATGCCAGATGTGTTCAGTTCAGACAACACGTAAGCTCTTATGTTAGAAGGGTGCGAAAAATCTTTGCAACAAGCGATTGATTGTAAAAGTAAGCCGGATACTCTGCATGCAATACATGTCATCGCTGAGCTGAGTTCCTTTCTACCAAGTGGTGGCTAGTCAAAATGGATGGCCGTGCCATCACCGTGAGTTCCTCACCATCGCGATCCTTGTTCGACCGATATCCTACGATGCGTTCCTTCCTACCCCTGCTCCCATTTAATTTCACATTCGGACTATGCCTGTTTCTACTGAAACCATGCAACATCCAGGAAGAGGGGGTTTGTAGACTAGCTGTAGAGGCGATGGATGCAGAAGTCTGTGCTTCTGGCTACTGGCAGACGATGCCGACAGGTTCTTATCGATGCGTGGACGGCACGATGAGTCCACTCACGTCAACAGACACGGCGGACTACTGTCCAAATGGAAGCAATTCCGACACCATGTCGTCCCAGTCTTCTGCACCGGGTCCTCCTCAAGAACGGCCCACAGCTGAGCCATCGTCTTCGTCGCACGCAGGCGAAACAGGCCATTCACGTTGCATCGGAAAACCCGTGTCCACAGGTGAAGACCCTTATGGTACAATCTCATACAAAGTCGGAGGCAAAATGGCTTCCGTCTATGTAGCTTCCGATTCCGCCCACTTTCGCTGCGACATCAAACCGCCAGCCGACGGGATGTACGTTGCGGTGTGGACGCGTTACGACAATGCTCTCACTGCGCAGCCACAACCAAAAAATTGTGGGAAGATGATACACCTGACAAACCCCAAGACTGGGGTCAGCTCGGATGCGATGGTCATAGACAGGTGTGCATCTTGTGTTGGAGTTGGTCACCAGATATCGGATAACTCGACGGCTGACAATTTTGCGAACGGGGCTACCATTGACCTGAGCCTGAAGCTCTGGAACAAACTCTACAACAACGCCCCACAAGCGGTGTATGACATAAGCTATAGTGGCCCAATATATGGAGGCTCTGAAAGCGGGCCACCAGATGAACTGGTTAGCCCATACTGTCTGCCTGAAGGAACGCAGCAATGACTCGCCCGAACTAGAGGATCCGAGCTCATTTTCCGGCCTTGCTCATGAGCGCCAAGGTGATTTTGGGCGCTTATCTCGTTATCGGCGACAGATACCTATCGCGCTTTCGTAAGGGCAGCGAAACGTTCGAGACTCTGGTGGTCATGGAAGCTGCAACTTACACGTCCGAGTTTTCGCCACTCTTATGTTCTGGTAATGTGCATCCAAGCGAAAAAGCACGTACTTATTTTCAGATATAGTCTTGTATCGAATTCCCATCAGCGTGACCCTTTCTTGCTTGTGCTCCGTGTTCGTCTTCTTGGTTCTCGTCATCTGGCTGTGTGTTCGCGAAAGCAGAAGCAGTGGCAACATACGATGGAAAAAGTAGGAAAAGAGAAGGACGCGCCATACGGGACCTGTGCATGTAGCATCACAAATTCTCGCCAATCAATAGGCTCAAGACACTTTCGCGAACCGGTATGGGATAAGCTGCGGCGACAGACCGATGCACTTATGATGCTCATGAATGATCCGCGAAAGCGCCATATGTATTTGTCTGATCGAATAAGCCTGGCGAATCAAAATGAGATCAAAAGACAAAACAGAAACCTTTCCCCTCGCCGAAGCCACTTCCGGCCAGACCGGTTGCTTCATTTTTCATATCGGTCCTGCGCGAGGCCCCACTGGTGCTGTCCAGCACTGATCTTTTGACTTGGGTGCGTTTTGGGGGCTAGTGCTCGTGTTTTGTAACAGCGCCGTGCAAGAAATAACATGATCGGGAGAAGCGTCAAACAGACAGGGATGATAAGGGAAGCCCTGGACATGGAGGCTGAAGAATGCACTCCGAGTACCCGTCGTGTTGCAAACAAGAGCAGGAAGGTGGCAATAGCGACGACATCGAACCATCTGGAAGAGTGGTGACTACTGGTACAGTACTGTACAGTACTGCAAGCCACCTTACTATTATGACTCGATTGGCTCGTAATTACGATGACTGTGGTTGATGACGATCCATGTGATTACAAACGATATCAAAGATAGCGCACGGCTTAGGTCGATGACACACACTATTTTTGATGACGAGCAAAGCCCTGGCATGTGATACCGCTCCTCTCTTCCCAAATCCTGGGACTCATATTCCGCGCATTCCTTGCTTACGAGCTCTTTGTGCGCACAAGACCTTCTCGTGTTGTGAAATGATGCTATCAGATCCAGAGCACACTCACGTCGTCACATCCACTTCTTCTCGCTTTATCAGCCACTCCACAAGCCGACAAATCTCTTCAATACCGAATTTGAATGGCTTCTCCGGCGATAGACGTTCCCTGCGTCAAGTAGCGCGCGAGCCATTGCAAACCTGATTCTATACGATTCGAGAAGGTATAGGCAAATCTTGTGCAGGAAAGCCATTGCCCAGCGTGGTGAAGTCGGCATATCTCCTATGCAAGGCTAATGCAAGTTTACCCTCTCTTCTTTTTCAGTGTGCACCGAACGTTGTGCGCTAATGTGAGCGAGCAGACTTACAACACGCTGATCATACTGCTCCCCACTTCTTGACCAGGGATTTAACAAGGTGCACGGAGTAAGCGTTTCCACAGGCTTAGGACGATCTGTGTTGCCCCTTGACATCTACAGTGACGCCAGAAACCGGCTTCCTCTTGTTCCAACTTTTTTCCACAGCCCCACCAGCGCAGGGAAGCGGAATTGCTGCGGACCACTCTCGTAACGTAATCTACCCCAGATTATAGGAAGCCGGTTTCTGGCATGGCCGTACTGCAACGATCGAGATCTCTTTCGTCCGCTCTGAGAGCAGTAGCCCTGGTAAAGAGTGCTGCAACAGTGTTGCCTGCACACGGCCGTCTCTCGAACGTCACCGCTGTTGAACCAAACCGCTCATGATCCATGAAGCTCGAAATGAGAAGACTCACTTTGACGGGGCCGAAAGTCCTACTCCACATGGCACTGTGGACCATTGTCAGTCTCGTGGTGCTTTCAGTCGGCTTCGGACCCAGGTTTTCCACATGGCTTTTCCCGATGCGGTCTCGAAAGCTTGTTGAGCTTCCAAAACTGTCGCTAGCCGATGCTGTTATGGCAGATTTGAGATCTGGTACGATTACGCAGTGAAACACGAGTCCTCCATCATAGACGAATTCGATATCATCAACAAGACACTTGCTCCGTTTTGGAAACTGAGCGGATTCCTGGGAAGTGAGCTGTTGGACCTGCTTAGCAACACGGAAAACCTGCCACGTATGCCTGAAGTAAACATGCTCCTCAACATGTTGGACAAGCCGAGGATCTTGCCGATTGAAGGTTGCCGTGACGACCGAAGCATGCTGGAGCAGGGTCCTAGGTACGAGTTAGCTTCGGTTGCGAGAGCTTGCTACCAGGATTTGGGGTCCAGAAGATGACTCCGATGACCATGCATTGATTGACTCTCTTAGTGACCAATCAAACGACGAGGATGTTAGCGACGAAAGCGTTGCCAGTGGCAGGTCAAACAGGCATGACCTGAACGAAAGGGTGGTGGCAACGACGATGTATGAGTTCACTACTTTGTGAAAAGTCCCGTCGCTCGAAGTTGAATAAGCTTAGAATGAGACTACATGGAAGGAAGGGTAGATGACTGTATGGGAAGCAGAGTTTGGTAAAATTGTGTCTCACGGATCTCTTGTACTGTATGGGTGAGATGCCATATGCCAGAGATAGTCTACAGTACTGCGTGCTCCCGATGTGTTACTAACCAAATACTGCTGGAGAGCGCATTGTCAAAGTCCTCATGGTCAGTATGCCTTGTTGGCTCATATACTTGCACACTGTTACAACCTGTGAATGGGAGAGCAGGGGTAGTTTGGAGTGTCCGAGCTACCATATGTAGTATCGACATAGCTTCTGCCAACTCACAGATGTGACTTGCTCTTTAGCATGAAGAAATCTACATGCATCGTGCCAGGGACGTGCAGATTTAAGTCACGTCTGACATACGAGATAGACCTTTGTCACTTAGTAGGTCTCGAGCCAAACAGCTCGTCGACGTTACTGCTTTTGAAACATAAAGTCAGGATAGTGCTATCCTGCTCCATTGAGCGGTAATGCGATTGGCTGGAATCATAGAGAGCATCTTCACGTACTAGATGTCCTGCCCGCGTCTTTGCAAGTTCCTATATGGGCAGCATGCTGGCTGTACCTCATAGAGCGGGGACCCTCGATGATATGCGACGCTCGCGAGTGTCGAGGGGTGACCTATGGAGCTGGAGTTGATGGAAAATATCGTACCGTCATCTAGCAATAGAATGGTACATAAGTTCCTGGAACAGAACTTACTTTACATATTTATGTACGGCCAGGTGGTTAAGAGATGGAACGAGAAATTTTGTCGGCACCAAGGAGGCCCTTCGAAGACGCCTCACTTATGGCTTGTGTATAGGCCGGTGGGGATGTGCACCATTCATCCATCTCGGCCATCAGTCGTTCGCGAATGATTGCCTTGGCTTTACAACGTAGGTTTCGCCTCGCGCGACCAGAAAACAAAGCAGAAAACTTGATCTCATCCGAGTCAACTATGGTGAAAGTAAGCATTCCTGACGATATGTGTATGAGTAACATATTGTCAATTCTCGCAAAGCCGCTCGCTACTTTGAAGACGATGTATCCTGCTCCTGGCAAAATATCAGGCACAGTTATCCTAAAACTAAGAACATCTACAGGCTTTTTCGGAACTTACTAAGTATATCTTGGCACTCTCGATCGGTAGATATGTTGTTGTCTCCAAGACTTTGATCGTCGTCACGCTGGGCCGAAACAACCACTTGACCTAATCTGCGATAGGATCTAAGGGGGTGTGTATATACATATCTTATTATGAATAACGCAGAATTACTGTACAATGTGACAGCTTATGTCATTGATATCGAACACTTCCTTAACATTGAAACTCATCACAAGCTTGACACATAAGCGGACGGCTTTCGACTGAATAAGCACTCTAGAATGGTTTGTCACTTCGCATCGTATGACCAAGACCTAGAGGAAAACGAACTCGCTACCATGAAGCGGATCCTACTTTTGAAGAGACAGGTCAGTTCCTGACTACTCTGATAGAGATTCTCAAAAGCACCCAATACATAGCTCTTCATATGGTACAGTACGATATCTTACTTCTTGGCTCGAGTCGTACGAGTAGGGGAGGCAAATGCCAAGGTAACCTGTATGCTTACAAGTTTTGGGCACCTGGTACTTTATTCACAAAGCAATCAATCAGGATCAAACATATTTTGTTGTCACCACCATGCATCTGCAAATCGAATGCAGAAAGAGGTGGCATTCATGTCTCGCTTTGTGGCTCAAGCGACTACAAAGGGTGTCATCGTTACGAGCACCATAATCCAGTCCGCCTCGACTTCAAACCAAGTCTGATACTCGTCTGCCTGATCGGAAAGACTTCATTGCGAGCACAACAACATTTCGGACGGAAAGTTGTTGTGCATGTACAGTGGAAACTCCACTGTATAAAAGGATCAATTTCAACGATGGCTCTGATCTACGATAGAGCAAGTCAAGTAGTTCATGAACGTGAACGGACCGCAGCGAACCATCCTCCGTCGATCGCTGACCGTTTACCCATACAGTACTAATCTATGTAATCGGCTCATGACGTGAAACGATACAGCCGGACTGATATGGCCTTTTTCCGCAACAAGACATCCTAAGATCATCAATACAAGATGAATCATTCGTCATTCTGGATCCCCAGGGAACACCATGGCAATTTGAATCATGATCTTCCCAAGCACCAGACTTGCAACCGACCACTTGGCGAGCTGTAGACGTCAAAGCTCTCGTCAGCGGCCAGAAGGACACCCCATGCACTCTGTAGCGCCCAAAGGTACATTCGACTCACATTCATGGTGTACGCAAGAGCCCGCATGATTTTCTTCCACAACATAACCCTCGTCGCAGTTGCGACAAAGGTCGGAAGCCCTACGCCTGCTATTTTCAGATTCTACCATGGCGCGTCGGACAGCGTTGGCGATGAGTGGACGAGAGTCTGCCATATCACGCCATATCTGGAGGAGAAGTTCTTCGAGTCGCACACGAGAAGCGTCGTTTACGGCATGTCGAATGCTCTGAAGAGAAGACGACAAGCCCAGCATCTCTCGATCAAACGTGGTTTTGGGGTCTGCGATGTCCGATCTGTCATCATCATTTCATGAACGCTAAGGCCATCAGGAAACGAACCGATTTTGCCGCGGACGTGATTAGGGTCGTCCATTGCTAAGGTAGTAGAGACGATATTCTGGCGGCATACTATGGTACATGAGCTCGCGCTTTATTGTGCCGTCCGTCGTGTAGTTTGCACTAGCCCATAAACACGTACGGAATTTGCGGCCGTCAGCTGCTCAGGAGAAGTGGGCTGGAAGCGAGGACGTTTCTGTTTGTTTTTCACCCCGCACGATTGAGTTCTCTGTAAAGTTCTGGGCAAGATGCACTGTAATCAGTGAGCTTGTTGGTCTGGTCGTTATTGGTCTGGTTGGTCGACCAGTCGGTTTTGGTCTGGTTTGGTCTCCGATCGTTATTGGTCTGGTCTGGTTTGGTCTCGACCTTTTGGTCTTATTGGTCTGGTCTAAGCTCTTTTGGGACATGTGAAGGACGACTCCGATTGGTCAGTTCCAAATGCGGCAAGCCCGATGGGCTCTAACCATCGACGATATATGCTACGCTGACAGCAAAACCTCTCAGCGGCGCTCATTATGGCCGAACGAAGAGCTGTGTCGATTTCAGATCAGGAGGTTGTCGTGTGACCAGTTCCGTATCACTTCGCTGACGATTCTCTCTTGATCCGCACGGTAAGATGCCCATCTGCCTTCCTCCCGTTGCACGTAGGTGTGAGACCTCGATCATCGATATGGAAGTCTTCCTGAGACCTCCGTGGTTCAAGTATGTACTTATCTACGCTGACGAAATCAAAGTCTCGCTCGTCATTGTCTTTTGCTCACCAACGTTATGTCTTCGATGTCGACACTACTTATAGCGCTCGAGTATGTGGGCCATGGAACTCCTTGCACTCTACGCAGGCTTATAGTCCTTTAGACATGTAAGAATGATGCGATATGCGATCTTTAACAGCGAGAGGAAACTTTTACACGTATTAACGTTTTAGGAAGTGGTCGACCACTTGGTCTTATTGGTCGAGGCTCTGATTCTTGTTGGTCTGGTTTGGTTGAAGGCCTGAGACCAGACCAGACCAGACCAACAAGCTCACTGACTGTAATCGTCCTTGCCGGCCTCACTACTGTACAGTACAATAGTACAGTATCACTTGTCGGAAGTAGCACACTCTACTGTAGCGAAACGGACACAAGCGATGCAGCAGTCGCCGGTGCACGGTCCCCCAATTTATCGAGGAACGTGCCAGATGCCCGTGGCCAGGATTCTCGTCAACTTGAAGTAAGTCTCCTGATATCGGATACGTGGAATGTCCCTCGACTAGCAATGGCCACGCAATGTGAAATGTTGACGTTCACTCGACACTCTTGCTATATATCTAGACCTCATGTACTTTACTGTAACGTTAACGCAACGCGTGTCAATTCCGGACCGCAAAGTACCTCGGCCTGCGCCAATGACGCAAAGCGGAGCTTTGGCCGTGTCTAGTATAATCTACACTAAGAAGTGGCCAACATATCCTATAGCTTATCTCGCGCGTGATAACGGCGGAAGCTAGTGCTAGCCTAGCCCGTGTAAAGCTTAGCAGTTTGTGGATCCTGTATACAGTACCTCCCGCAGGTGATCCCAATCAACAGGGTTGACGCAGCTCGTCCCTCGGCCGCGCGAAATTGGTGTATAGCGTTGACTGGAAGTCATCACACTCTGCTCTATCAGAGTCCGGATATGAAATGAAATCAGTTGTGAAAATTCTAGTGCAACTTCCAAGTTCTTCGAAATTCACATGCATCGCGCCCTGATTGACAAAAATACGTGGACGCATTTGACGAGAAATCTTGACAGCACCCAATTGAGTTCTCCGAAACTCTCACATCCGGGACAATGAGGATACGCAAAACTTGCATACCATGCACTCGTCGCAAGGTTAGATGCAGTCAAACCATGCCATGCAGCCAATGCATCAAGATTGCGGAGACCTCACGATGTGTCTACGAAGAACAGCAAAAGACGTCCCTGCAAACTTGCAGTGCTGTGCAAACCAAGAGTGTGGTACCGCATAGCAGACCGGAACTGCAACATATCAGTGATCCGGACAGCCTCCACTACAACCTTGATCCCACCATCATGCCTCGTTGGACCAGCGCCGCCAACGACGGCGCTCATCGTTCACCGTCGAGCATTTGGGGAAGAGGCTACCGACACGACCTAGTGTCAGAAAACCAGGGTCATCTGGAGACACTCAGCGGATTTGGAACGAGCATACGATCTGTTCCTGGACTGTGCCTTCCATCGATAAGCTGCCTCGACCTGCCAGCTCCTGATCTCACCAGTGTATCATGTGACCGCAGGAGATCGCAATCAAACACCAACCTCATGATACAAGGTCTACCATCCTTAGCTGATACGAAGACTTCTCCAGCGCCAAATAGCAGCATGGAGATCTCAACCTATAACAAGCGCAGCAGTGTATCACATGCTTTGCCGAGAATGCTTCAATCACACGAACACCAGAAGTCGTCGACGGTTTCACATCCAGACAAGACGCGGACGCGGAAATATCAAGCGCGGCTGTGGGACAAAAAGATAGTGCAAGAGCTGCGATCGTTGAAGGAACAACGAGTGACTTGGCGCCGATACATCGCAGTACAAAGGAGAGCATTGCCGGACATAAAGGCACTCAGCCAATGCGCAGAAAAAGCGACAGCTGAAGAGATGGAACTGGTGCGCATAGCCGAAGAAGCAGCGCGCAAAGCTGAGGACGAACGCAGCAAACTGCGAGATGCGATGGAGCAAGAATACAGACTGAAGGCCAGTGAACAGGGACTCAGTCAGAACCGGCATCGTGCCTATCATCTCATGCGTCGACTTGGAATAGATGTTGATGATCAGTCTTTCTCGAAAGCGTTAACGAGATCTTCATAAATGAACTCCAATCGCACATGTGGTATCGAGATGGTCGAAAACGGCGGCATGATTTGAGGATGACGGTGAATGGGCGCTCGTTTTCGTCTATATCGCCACGCAGATTTTGTAAGTGCCAGATTGAATGGATGGACCAGTGGACAGTCTTGTGTAACATACCATGGTCGGTGTGGCAGAATGCGAGAAACAAGGACGATCATCTCCGTTACAGTAAGTTAGACTATTGCACGAGTACCTAAATTCCGACATTGAATGGAATCCCACGCAGGACTGAAGAACGCGCAGTTTTCAAATGCAACTCGCAGGATAATGTACGACACCATCAGAAGTGCAAAGGCAGAGTCCTTTCTGCGTTTCTTAGCCGAGATCGAGAGAATAACGTTAAGCTAGAGGATCTGGTGCAAGTTAGTGGTCAATTATGCCTCCGTATGTCAGACTTGTACCCTGAACAGCGAAGGGAAACCGGTGATACCCGCCCTTTCGTGTGTTAAGAGGGGGACTAGTTCTTCCTACGACTGCTTGGAGTTGCGTTCTTGAGCAGTACACCATGCAACAACTTATGTATTGTAACGTTAACTTAAATTGTCTTTAAATGGCAATTGAAAGCATTGTAGCCACACACAGCGAGGAGTTTCACGTACATTTCCCGGGTTAGGGTTGGGGTAGAATTTGTCCAAAACCTTTCTTCTTTTCCTGATCATACTACATTCAAGCTAGAACTATATAGCTTGAGGCGCGCCAGCTATCTTTTCGACGACTTTATGACTCGTTAAGATGCTCCCGCGCCAGTATCATCCTGGGAAACTCCACTTGCTCTACCGACTTCATCGAGCTGCCACAGCTTTTTTATAACTTCGTGTTGCCGGTCAAAAAGACGTCAAAACACTGTTTAGAGACGAGGCAGTGGTGGACGTGCTCGAGATCATTGAGAAGACGGAGGTAGGCAGGAGGCCGGAGGACGCGTCCGACGAAGCTGATTCGTGGGACATCGAGAAACTAGCTCGAGAGGGTGACGAGGAGAGAGAAGACGGGTCATGAGGGCGAGCGAGGAATGTGACCCGGTGCTACAGCGAGAGGAAAGTGGGAGGGCAACAGGGTTCAAAAGCTGTGGCGGCTTGATGGAGTCGGGACCGCAAGCAGAATTGTACAGTAGAAGACTCGCGCGGGAGCACATTCGGAAGTCATAAAGTCGTCGAGAAGCTAGCCGGCGTGCCTTAAGCTATTTAGCTTGAATGCAGTATGATTCAATAAATCATTCGTGTTGCGACGACTTTCTCCACGACGTTTCCGAGACAGTTCAACAGGCTGACAACCCGGCGGGCCTTCGCGGCAGTATAGGGGGCCTTGCCTTGCTCGCGTGGTCATATGACGCATCCCTCTTGTCTTATATGTACGTTGTTCTACTGGCGGACTATACACAAGTCGAATCATGCTCATGATTGAGAAGCTCTTCTTCGGCGCTCAACCCACGATTTAGGGCGAGTTCGAGCTAAAAAGTGCGATCTGTGAAGAGTGGAGATAGGAACGGAGAATAAGATTGCGTCAAGCAGTCAACAGGGTCCCGCTGCGGTTCTCACCACCAAAGCGTGTCAATATCTTTCCACCAACGAACGCTGTCTCAAAAGCTTCTCTTTTCTGCACGAGTCGGAGGTACAAATTTGGGATGCTGGGGAGCTGTGATATCACTCAGCGGTAATGCCTAACGTAACCAAATTTCTGACCAGCCTATATCCATCCGTTTCATAGCGCTTTCACACGGCTCGGCGCCCCTTCTCTATTCTAATGGACGAATGTTCTGTAGACAAAGGCGACTCTTGCCCTTCAAAATTGGCGGTGGATCGAACAAACCTGCATCCATCTTGGATACACTGTCGCGAGATCTCAGTCGTCGTGCATGTCGGCAGGAGCATACTCCCTATGACCTCTAACCGTCCGATCTACCAGCGCTAGGACAACGACCATACCCATGATCGGTCCAGACCAAGGAAGTGAGCTCGGGTTATTCGCAGGCAAGACCGGCGGTATGCATAATAAGCCAATGACGAAGACACTCCATGCGACAGCAATCACTTCGCTGGCTGCCAACTCGATATCTGACCATCCAGTCTTGCGCCTTTGAAGACAGGCGAAGAGTATAGGCATGAAATACGACACGTAGAGTACTATAGTAGAGAGGGAGCTCAGCGCATTCCAAGCGCTTGCCAAGAAGACAGGGAGAAGCAGAAGAATGAGGGTCGTTGCAGCCACCAACGATATCGCGCGAAGTGGGACCTCGTATTTGGGGTTGACCTAATCGTGATCGCATCAGGTAAAGCTCGTTTATGATAATACCTGTCGTAATGGACAAAACACTGACCTGTGTGAGACAACGGGATAGCGGAAGTCCGCGGTCTTTAGCTGTTTGGATATGTCAATGTCTGTTTCCAAAAACCGTGGTGATTGAAATCAAGTTGCGACATACAGAATTGCCATACCAGTCGTGATACCGATGCCACCGTATTGAAGTATGTACCGAGACTAGTGAGCATGAACAAAACCATGATAAAGGTAGTTGCACCTCTATTCTGTGTTGCTTGCTGCAGCATGAGTATTAATTGCTGATACTTCGTCAGTCCTGGAAAACAAGTGGCATAGACTCTGCAACGTTGGAGGATTGTTCATACCCAGCCAGGGGGCGCGGTTCCAATCACTTCAGGATCACCTATGTGGAAGTTGAAGGTCAACATGAAGCTGACCAAAAATAGGCAACCAACACCGTAGCTCCAAGTCATGACGCGCGGCACTCGCTCTCTTGGGTTTTCGACCTCCCCGCCTTCATTTTGAAGAAGTCAGTGTCATGCGGCTGTCTGAAAGCTCGTAAATACATGAACTCACTCATATGTAGGATGCCGTCGAAAGCTGCAAAGTTCATTAGCACGTGCAGTCAGACGAACGAAGTTTACGCACCTGATAGCGGCAGCAATGTAGCCTGCATGCCTAACATTGTTCTGACGGCGGGATTCGACCAGCCTGTAGGCGACCAGATGGCACACACCTCCAACGAGCTCAATCCATTTAAGGGCACCTCTTGCATAAACATTTGCCATAATCGGTATGACCATGAAGGCGACAGCGACCAAATAGACGTGCCATTCTTGGGAGATGTATTCGGGATGGAACAAGGTAGAAATTCCCAGTATCTGCGAAGCAGTATAGTATGGTAGGACGGCGGCCGACACGATCTAGGCCCAAGTCACGAGCCAGCCTTGGATGTGGGACCAGAAGAGAGGTTGAAGGCCAGGCGGACAATACATCTTGGTCCAACGATACTGCGCACCGATGTGTGGTTAACGCTTCGCCATGTTAGATATTGCGCGTACAATACACCACGCTCCAACACCAGCCACAAAAACGCCGACTATCGAGGAATTTGGACCGCCATTAGAGAGCGAAATGACGGCTGTGTTGGAGTATGCTTCCCATGTGCTGATGACGACAATTCCAAAGAAGAAGATTGGAGTGGTCTTGAGGTCTTGCTGCATGCAATTATCAGTCACAAAAAGTCGGGAGACTCGAAATGCAGGCCAGACATTTGCTCACCTTCAGTCCTCGCGACTGGCTCGATATTCCACTGTTTTTGAGGGCTACAGCTGGCTGTCTTGCAGGCGATACCGTGCCCAGTTCGTACGTTTCGGGGGATTTAGCAGTCATTGCGGGTGTTATAATATGACAAACAATTGGAGGTGAGTGGAGGAAGGAAGAAGCTGGGAGAATAAAGCAGATAGTCTTGACGGCTGAACAGAATTTTGACAGGGTTCCAGCTGAAAAGCTCGGTTATCCAGGCGAGATGAATGCTGTGCCGTCAGTCTGCACGAGCTACACCACATCTGGTAAGATATGTTGTACGTACGCAATGGGGAGATACCTGGCCGTGATTGTTGCACAAGGATGGCGATCCTTGCAATGTGAGCCGAGTGGAGAGCGGCATGGTCGCAGGCCGTGCGTTCGGGCTTGCCAACTTGCCCGGCCGCTACTGACAGGGACCAAGCGCCACAATCCTCTTCGCCGCACAGCATGGCTATTAGCCGAGCCGGATGTCCGTCCCGTTTCAAAAGAAGCGATATTTGGCCTTTGCTTGTATTTGAGGGAAATAGATACGTGCGCCTCCTTCGAATGTGAAGCCGATAGTTCACATTTAGTGAAAACAACCTGGACGGTCACAACCAAGCAACGATGCCAGTCTTCTACAACTCCACCAACACGCGCTCAACGACGATATAGTCGCAAGTAGCACCAATCACAATGACCTCAGTCTTTGGTTGGCGTTGATGGTTTGCAGCCCTTTTTGGTCTCCCTCGCCCTGTCACTTACAGCGCTGTCTACGCTCAGCACTATCGGTCGCATCGCGATCGGTCGACGTTGGGGGGAGAGGTGGATTGGACAGCTGTTGAGTCTCCTGGCTACTGTAAGTGATCAATGACAGCTCACGGGTTTTGAAAAAGATGCTCAATCTTGCATAGCTCTTTGCTTTGGCTCACACGATTGTTCTCATCCTTGCTTGCAATGCAGGCCTCGGTAAGCACGATGGCTCTCATCCTTCAGGCACATCCGAAGCACAACAACAGGTATGTGAATCCGCAGTATTGAGGTTCAACCCAGAAGTATCGTAACCGTCAGCAGTTGCGCTATGCCATGGAACTCTTAGCAACGGCTGCAATCTCCTGTGCCAAAGGCTCGGCTGCTGCTGTTGTTCATCAGATCGTTGGTATCGTACATAAGCGACTGCGACACAGCCTACTGATAACCACGGCGATCTACGTCACATTCACCATGTTCGCCTCAACTTTCCAGTGTCGCGGAAGTGCGCCACGATACCGGTTGTACACACCACGAGCGTGGGGGAGTGGTGCGCTTACGTATGTCATGGTACTACTGAACATGATTATGGATCTTTGGCTTTCTGTAGCTGCGCTTCCAATCATTGGGGAGTGCAAGCTACCAAACCGAGGCGTCTCAGGGTGATGGCACTGCTTGGTGCGAGACTGTTGTAAGCAACTGTCTCCGCCAAGAACGCGATGGACTCATACATAAGGTCTAACTTGGCTTCGCAGCGTTGTTATTGCAGAGATTGCGCGTCTCATCAGCGTTACAAGACTCCTTAACAAGTCCACCGATCGATCATGTAGGTTCTTGCTCACGTGAGTTAGAATTACGCTCTCGTTCTGTGCTGACCAGGGAACAGGGAACGATGCAGCTATCATTCGGTACACAATGTAAGCTTACCCACCAATCCGCACGCTTCTTAGGTCGCTGACCAACCCAAAGTGTAACCATGGGGCTTACGATCATATGCGCAAATCTTCCGGTCCTCTCTTCATGGCTAGATTCTCTCGTCTCCGGCCATAACGGCATCCACATTCCGACAGTAGACCATGAATCTCGACAATCACGAAACGTCAGCACCAAAAGCGGCAGCCGCTTGAAGCCGTCCAACCCAGCCTTGAACGTTGATCCGGCGCAAGCGGATGCAGAAAGTGATAGTGGCTCACAAACAGGTATACTCAAGACAACCGCCGTGACTTTCGATCACAGCGTGATTGATGGGCAGGAGCTTCAGGCTCGCAGCCATCCTCAGGTGCAAGAGCGGTACAAATGGTGATTTGAGGGTATACAGCCACCCGGATGATTCAGAACTCACATGTCAAGATCTTGAAAGACTACAACATCCTGTGTGCTCTTCTTTTGTACAGAATGAGCCATGAGACTGGTGCAATATAAGGCAATGAGACTGTGGTACAGTGAGCGGCGGTTCCAGTGACTCGATTACATTTATATGTATTTTTATAAGCCACATATATCATTCCGTTTCAGCATATGTATCGTCTTTGAGTGCGCGCTTGCGCTGGAATTTGTCGGGCTTAACTGGATTTTGTCACTACATCTCCTCTTCTATGGTCCGTCTTTAATAGAATCGCAGGAAGGCCTTTCAACGCCATGCCGATCGCGAAAGACGCAGCGTGGACCTTCGCGAGGTACTTTCCAAGCGCTATCAACATCTTTATGTCTTCACTGGCGGGAATGCTATGTCGCAGGCCGAGGCACTTCGGGAATCCAAGTCGCAGATCGCAGGATTAGCTTGCCAAGACACTAGACACAAAAGCCCGGTCAAGCAGATCGCGCGCCTACGCTAGCCAACAATCAATCAACCCACAATTTCATATCAGCGAGAGGTCACCCTTTCGTGCAACATGCTATCCCTCTTTGGAGCCGACGGAGGTACAACCTCTAGCGTGCTTCCAGGATCTGACAGCCCGGAGAAGACCTCCGAGCCAATCAGTAGCCTGGGCAGCCTTGCGGAACAACGACTGGCCACACCGAGCTCCAGTAATACGAGGCCGTAGAACTGGGGAAGATGGCAGAAAGCTACGAGATGCCCGGCAAGCCCAAAGGAATATCTACCGCATTGGTGCCCGCTGCTGTCTCACTCGTTCACGTACAAGCTATCCGCAGTGAAACAAGATACAACACAAATTTACAGTAAGAGAAGTGAGGATCGAACTGATGCAATTCGTGGGTACAGTGATGGAGAAAGTGCAGACAGAAGCGACCTTACGAGTCGATGCAATGCTTCAAACTGTAGTGCAAATGCTCGAGAAGCACCTACGACAAGATGCGATAAGGCGGAGTATTTTACAACCACTGACTCATCATGAGGAACTAAAACGCGGGCACCAGTTCGCCAAGGACGACAGCAGCTATCGCGAGCAGCACAGCAATCAAGCGCCGCTATTATCAGCACCAAGACACTGAAAACGTCGGGCTGGACCACCGTCACTAATGGAAAGACAAAAGCGAAGAAACATTCGTTGAATCGGACGCGCCTTTCGTTCGCCATCAATGTCCAGACTCAGATTTGTGATCCCAGAGGTATCATGTTCGGGGTCAACAAAGCTCTTGTGCACACGCAGGCTGACGTGGCGGTAAAGGTGATTAAAATGGGGTAAGCGGAGAAAGGCAACTTGACGGGTGTGATGGGCGAGAATGTGTGCGCGGAAGCCCATTTTGCTCATGCGCAGGCAGTAATGGCAGTGGTGCAAAAGCTGGATCCCGGAGTGGTATGCATGACCAAAACGGGAAAATGGTGCAAGCCGGGAGTGCACGGTGTGGCGCTGTACCGCTACATGACCGGAGGTGGGCTTGACCTTGCACGGAGAGAGAAAGAACTGATGACAAGCGAGCGATTGCCATACGCCCCGCGATGCATCAACGGAGACACACTGGGCGAAGCGTTGCGAGAACGGAACGATCAAGAGGTCAACGCTGGTCTTGACGGTGAAAAACAAGCAAGTTGCAGAGAACATCATGGCCAATGTCCTTTGGCGGAGGACAACGCGAGGCGAAGAGGTTCTGGGAACGAGGTCAAGATGGCACGTGCATGCGCTGCTGTGGCCCGACCAGTAGTTGCGTAGAAGAGGCGGAATGCTTCATCTGCAGTGGTAAACATGAAGGAAGCGAACACAAGTGCACGATCGAGGGCTGTCGCAAGCGATCAGAATGATGCGAAAACTACGCGGCAAAGTGCGTGAACTGCCAAGGATCACAGCAAGCGACATCGGAAAAGTGCCTTGGAGAGGAGCTATTCGGTAAACGCGCGTGAGAGGAGCAGGCGTAAATCCATAGCAGCCCACCAACGATGGGGAACAGAAATGGAGCAGGACGATCTGTCGGAGGCAGAGGACCAAGCTGGTGCCATGTCTCCTGGTGGAGGCTTGACACAATCTCTATGCCGGAACAGATCGCTGCCTCGCTTGACGGGGCAGCCCCGGTCGCTGACCGAGTCCTTTGCCAGTGTGACATAGCTCATCAGTTCTAGTGACCTGACACCTATGCGTTGACGATTATAGTGGTTCAACATACAGCAACTGCAATGGCACAGTCGTGTCGACTGGGGCTGCTCTAGAAGCAGCCACCGAGCGAGGAGCCGAAGTGGATGCCTGCAAGAGCCATATGTCGTAAAGAGACATACAGTTAGCTATCCAGGCTTTCAGATCCGGTGGCCGGAGTGCCCAAAGCAAAATACAAAGGTTGTACTAGCCATTCGCATCGACGTACCAGGCCGCTATGTGTTCGAGGAGAGGATCGACCTGGCGGATGGCCCACAGGTGCAATGCCTCGATATTCAGAAAACGATGTACGCCAATTCTATGATCATGACAAACTGCGAGGCGATCGACGATGAAGATAGTGCTGCCATGAATGAATAGTGCAGCACAGGAAGAAACCCACAGCATAGTGGAGGGAACCATGTGTGGGATACTGAGAGGGTCACTTGTGCGAGGAGCAACGTCTCACCTCTCATACATTTCCCGATTTGCTGCAACCGTCAACCGCGTGTTCATTTTCATATCCACTCTCACCGATATGCTTATCCATTTGGTTGCCGGCCCAGCCCGTTCGTTGTTGCTCCTCGCTTTTCGATTCAGCTAGTATGGCATAAATCTGCCAGGAACAAGTGGCACATATCACTTGCTCCACGAACCAAGTCAATCATGCTGCTCACGCTTCACCAAAGTGACCGGACCGACGTAGACATGTCTTGCGTGTGTGATGTAGTAGATCAATGATAGAATCATGATGCCGACGAACATGGCGGAAGACCAGTTGAAGCCAGCACTGGACATCGGTGTTAGTGTCTCGGAATATGAAAACATGTATAATTCACTTACGGAGAAACTTAACGTCTTTCTCCAGAAGCCAGAAAGCGAAGAATTGCAAGGCCGAATTTGCCCAATGAGAGGAGGGAATTGACCACCACAGATACAAGTACAGCCCGTGCCGGCATGTTCCATCTGGCCGAGACGTGAGAGAGACAGCGCGTAAGAGGTAAATTTAACTTAGGCCTCCATCACGCGCGAACGACCAGAGCCGACGAGAAGCGGTAGCTACCTCGCTGATGGAGCTGAGATGAGCTTGATGACCTTACACGGTATGTACAGTACGTTTTCTACTGGCATAATGGCACAAGCAGAGTGGCGCACCCACTAATGGTGATGTACTGTACTGTACCTGACACGACATAATTTACTCAGCTCTGTCTTTTCACACTGATCTTCGATATATGTAATTCTCATCTCCTAAACAAATTGTAGCACATAATGGCTTTCAGCTCGTTCACAGAAGAGGTGATTGAAGAGACGTTCTGCTCCTGTACTGTACTGTTTAACATTGATAATCTTGTGCTCTTTCTGTACATCACGCATTGAACTCAGCAGCATTCTCGAAGCGGTCCTCTATGATCATACTGCTGGCTTTCTCGGCGATCGCGTACACCGTGGCCTGCAAATGTGCGCTTATCTGCAAAGGCATCACACTGGCGTCTACCACTCGAAGACCATCTACACCGTACACCCGGAGCCTTTCGTCCACCACACAGTCTTCGGAACTCAGTGTGCCTGCCATTGCGCAGGTACCAACCGGATGCCAGTCCGTGATGGTATTATCAACGACCCATTGCTTCAATTCCCCATCATCGAGCTCTGCGGAGGTAGGACAAGCAGGTCCTTTAATGAAACTTGCCAGCGGCTCGGTCTGCACAAGTTTCTGGCCGAAACGTGCACAATGTACTTGCAGCTCGAGATCCAATGCACCTTCTCCGCCCTGGCTGGTGTAGTAGCGAGGATCGATATCCGGCTTACCATACGGATCTGATGGGATGATGTGCACACTGCCGCGAGAGAAAGGATATTGCAATATTTGCAGCAAGGTCGCGTACTTTTTGGCAGGATTAGAAGATTTGAGAAAGGGGGACCAGTTGCCAACGTCGAAGATATATTCGACTTGGCCCAGATGCAGTTCGGGTGATGACAAGCGATCGGCAAGAATTTTTCCGCGGAGGCTGGAGCGAGGCGCTCGGTCAGCAATGTCTGCGAGGACTCCTGGTGGCATGAAGTGCGAGAAAGGCACATAGCAGATGGAGCAGGGTAGAACAGCTCGAGGGCCGCTTCGCGTAGCTTCAAAAAGTCTGTCGGCTTCAGCTGCCAGTCCTACATTACTACGTAGATCTTCAGGTGTTTGGATGCTTGGGTCGATTTCGTAGATCGTTGCCGTCACTGTTTAATCTTTAGCATCGTGTCCTTCTTGAGTGTGGCACGGAACTTACTCATGTGCTCTTGCAGATTTTCCCCCACGTTCCGATTCGGGATCTTGACCGGCACGCCAGCACGCTCTAGGATGAAGGGGTTGCCAATTCCCGACAATTCAAGAAGCTGAGGAGATGCCACGCTCCCAGCAGAGAGCACGACCTCTTGTGAGGCTGCGACCGTGTAACTTTGGTCGCCATGATTGAAGCGGACACCGGTCGTAGTCCATCGTTCACCTTGTTGTTCAAGAACAATTTCTTGCACAACAGCATTTGTCAAAACACGCAAATTCGGGCGATTCGCATTGGGCAAGTAGTATGCGGGCGCAGAATACGAGCGCATGGAAGTCTGAGGGTCGACAGTCACTACATTTGTCCATACACCGACATTCGTGCCGGACAAATGCGATTTGTTGGTCTCAAGTCCCAATCGATTGAGAGTTTTGTGCCAATGAGAATGTGACTGGGAGTATTCTGGCAGATACGTGATGTGTAGCGGACCGCCGACACCCACTGCATCGCCATCGTGGTAGATCTCATGCTGCTGCTGTTTCCCAGGATTGGGCAGTCCCACGAAATTTTCGCTTCTCTTGTAAAAAGGCCTTGCCGTGTCAGTGCTATTGTCCGTGTGGGCAGCACGATAGATTACTTACAGTAAGTCATCCCATCCCCACCCTTTGTTACCGAGTCTTTCCCACGCATCTAGGTCATCACGGTTAGGCCTGTTCCAGGTCATGAAGTTCAACGCGCTGGTCCCGCCCAGCATCTTGCCACGCGGCCACGCCAGGCTTCGACCGTTCAACCCAACTTGTGGCGTAGTTTGGTACTGCCAGTCCAGCGGCGTCCCAAGCGTTTCCCCATATCGTCCAGGCACGTTCAAGGATGGTATGTCAAAAGATGCAGACCCGGCTTCCAGCACGCCCACATTGATGGAAGAATCCTCGCTGAGCCGTGCTGCAACGACCAGGCCTGCGGTACCGCCCCCAACGATGAGGTAGTCAAAGCGACATGTTGTGAAATCAGAAGGACAATTGGTCAGGGTTGACATGGTAGTCCCTGCGAGAATGTAGCATGCAAAAGTCAAAGCCGCGGGAAGTGAGACGCGAAGAAAGCGACGTGGAGCGCCAAAGATTGACTTGATAACGGTTGGCTCACTGTGTATGTGTGGCAGTATTTCCTTGACTACGGATAAATTAAATTTTTCCGCTGCGCTAAAGATTTAGCACTCGTGCCTAGTGTCTCTAACCGAGATGTCGAAGTTTTCTAGTGGCACCAACATAGGCACAGTAAGTTGTACGACAACAGCCTGCCAACCTCAGAATTCCCCAGCGCGAGGCTGCGCGGCCGCCCGCTGTCGCACGGTCGTCAAGCACATATGGACCGTGATTTTGTCACGTGATGTGCTCGATCCAATGATTTGTTCAGCACCACTGAGCGGACTGGCTATACCAATCGGTATGTGTGTGGCATACGACTGTACCGTACGCATGTCGTGGGAATTCAATGATCCAAAATCTGTTCTGATGCTTTATGTTCACGATGTCGTTGCCGACCACAAATACCAAACCTCTGCTTCTGCCATTTGTGCGACCTTCATCGAGCACACCTTCGATTTCCAGTCACCTAGCTCCGTCCAAAGAGGGTGCTCACTCTGAACGGGTCCTTGAATGGCAGGAAGCACATACCGCTCCTCGCTTGCTGTCGCATGCTGTGTCCATCTGCAAGGTCTAGCACATCGGCCGTCGTTGCTGAGGATTGTCACGGCACAATCTCGTCTTATTGGCGTCGATCTCAATCCAAGCACTTGCACGAATTCCGGCATCCCCGAAGCCACTTGCGCAAGCAGATAGCTTCCCGAGCCGTCTTTCCTCAGGATCAACAGGGTATGTCCAACGGCGCTTATCAGAAATGGCAGCTCCCTTGCTCTCGCAATTTGCTCGTCCTGCACTCACATGCACGAGAGTGATAGCGCGATCACCATAGATCCTGCTGGCTTAGTGATTCTGTAGACGATAGATTGAAAGATCAGCACAGCCAGATACAGCATTCGAGGCCAGGAAGGTAACCTTGTTGGCGCAGAACACCTTCCTCGATTGACCTCCGGCTGCCTATGATATAAAACTGCGCCCCGGGTTGGCATCTCATTTCCTGGCTTTGCTTAAAGTCTTCCTGATTCCTCCGGATACACTTCAAACTTTTGTGGGAGCGAACATATTTTTCGAGCAATGGAGTTCACAACATCACTGGCTATACAGACTTGGGTTATGTACGCGTTGGGACTAATGCTCATTGCAGGCCGGATGTGAGTTTACGACATCAACCACGCACAGTGGCGAAATCCTAACCTTTTTTTCAGTGAATCAAGGCGTTTGCAGGAAGGCTCACTCAGAAAGTTACGGCCTGAGGAGCATATAATGCTCTTTCTTTTGGTATGTCATGCCAAGGACCCCAGTGGAGTGTCGCAGATCAGGACTGAACTGTCAAAGGTCACATACACGCTGGATTGTTGGTCGATCAACGAAGTGGCACGAAACGGAAGCAATTATATGAGCCCTGAAGCTGCGGCAAATCTCAGCCCACAAGGTGTACAGCAAGCCATATACGGAAGCAAGATGACGTTGGTAACTGAGATATTGACTCTGACAACACAATGGGGTTTGAAAGGCGTCTTGTGCCTTATGTATCACCGCTTGACGTAAATATCCCATCGACGTGCCGATCTCAACTTTCAAAAGACTGCTGACATCTGTTTGCCCACAGGTCCAGATTGAAAAGACTGAATATAGCAGTCAAGTGCATTGCAGGCTACTGCCTTTTCTCATACTGCATTGTCGTGGCGCTCTTCCTGGGTGTATGGTGCCGGCCTTTCAAACAGTACTGGGCGGTACCTGTCGAAGTCTGTAAGTGGAACACGTTTCAAGACTCCCGAGAACGATCGTTGACCATGAGATAGCCCAGTGTGCGACATATTACCATCATCTCATCTTTGCAACAGCATGGAACATTTCCGCGGATATCCTCTTGTTCGTTATTCCATTCCTCATCATTCCAAAGACGCAGATGCCACGGAGGCGAAAGATTTTGATTCATTGTGTCTTATGCCTCGGTGTCTTCAACGTAAGTATTCGATGGTTCAGTTGCCCGAACATCAGCGTTGTATTGACCACGTATAGATACTCACGGCTGTCCTCAATCGCTACTACAACTTCGCCAACCCTAATTCGGTGCAATACCTTATCTGGTACATAGGCGAAGTCAGCACTGCCGTGTATGTCGTGAACGTCCCGGCATGTTGGCCACTTCTGCGCAAGCTCTTTCCTAATTGGCTAAGCACGACACATAACGCCAGCGCTGGTGCGACAGACCGCTCCTCCGGCCGCATTCGATCCGCGTACCAAGGACCTGTGCCGCGCGGTTTGCCGGGAATGCCATCAGAGAGTGAAGAGAACTTGGCCATGCACAATTTATATCGACAATCCAGTGAGGAAGATGGAAAAAACGAGAATGAACTGAATCACGGTCGGTATCGGACAGAGATTACAGGAGACTGTCATCACGGGCGAATCGCGTCAGGTATCTTGAAGACTGTGGACTTCAAGGTGTTGAAAAATACGTCGTAGGGGCATGAGGTGCGCTCGGGAAATGGTTGCAGGTGCACGCAGAATTCACAATTTTGGGCCACGAGGAAAGAAGACGTCTTTGACCGAGACAGTACAATGAGAAAATAGAAGGTGGAAATATTCATGGTGTCCTAGTGATCGGTCGGAGCTTTATGAGACCATTGGAAATTCATGGTCTTGAACCTTGGCGTAGAGGTTGGTTGACACTCGTCAGCTCAGTGCAATCCGGACCAGCAGATCCCGATTCAAGCGACAGACCTGGTCCCTGCTTCACAATGTGCGTGGCTTCCACGCTAGGTCGTACGGATCTGGACCGGTCGCGCAGATATTACCCTTGCATTAGCTCCGGACCAGGAAATTTAGAGGAAGTGTGCAAGCTTGGCTGCAACTCTCGAGCTTATTAAAAGCGGGACGTGGAAGCTTTGTTTCCTTGCCTTGAGACCTCTTGCACTTCCAAAGCGGGTGTCGTACCTCCATCAACCACGCCATCACGTTTGCTGCTCTTCCATTCTTTCGTCTTTCTCCTCCGTCTGTCTGTAAACACACTCTCAGACTATCGGCATGCCCTCCGACGCAAGACATATCGGATTGGACGGCACCACCGAGAAAGGTCCAATCGAGGAGGAAGTCGTATCCTCTCCGGAATCCTCAACGAACAGCTCCAAAGTTCCTTTTCTGAAAAGATGGAACGCCCGCATCGAAGGTCTCTCGGGGTTTGAGGCTCGAGGCCTTGCGCGAGTGCATGAGGACGAACGATATCCTTCGTGTAACATGAGGTCGTTGCAAATGCTCCTCTTGTGGTTCAGCGCTAATCTCACGATCAACAATCTCGCCGTTGCTTTGACTGGACCACTGCTCTTCGGCCTCGGCTTCATTGACTGCGCTTTGTGCGCCATCTTCGGCGTAACACTTGGAGCACTCTCAACCGCGTATATGTCCACCTGGGGTGCAGCGAGCGGGAACAGGACAATGGTTTGTTCTACCATCCTATTGCCTGAACTTCAACAAGCTAATGTTCTCTCAAGGTCGTGATGCGCTTTTTCATGGGATACTATCCGTCCAAGATCGTCACCTTGCTCAACATAATTCTCATGGAAGGCTACGCAACGATCGATTGCATCATTGGCGGACAGGTGCTCTCTGCTGTCTCCAATGGAAGCATAAGTATCGCAGTAGGGATTGTCATTGTGGCTTTGGTCGAAGTCATCCTGGCAGCGTTCGGCCTCAAGGTTTTTCATATCTACGAACGGTTTGCGTAGCACAGATTGTTTTGAAGAGACGCAGCTGACACCTGATAGTTTCGCCTGGCTTCCCCAAGCCATCGCCCTCTTCATTCTGATCGGCTCGGCGGGTCCGAACTTCAATCCTTCATTGAAATCCTCTGTCTCCGGCACAACGCTCGCGGCAAACCGACTCTCTTTTCTCTCCTTATGTCTTTATGTCCCCAACTCATGGGGTGCAGCGTCTTCAGACTACTATGTCTACTATCACCAGGACACCCCGAAGTGGAAGACGTTTATCCTCACTTTCGCTGGTTTGACTTTATCATTCTGGTTCGTGGACCTGCTCGGCATCGGATTAGCCTGCGGCATTGCAACGAACTCCGACTGGTCACATGCGTACGACACGTCCTCAGGTGCACTCATCGTTGCTGGTTATGGCCCTCTTGGGACCTTCGGCAAATTATGTGCAGCCTTGATCGCGCTCGGGGTAATCGCCAACTGCGTGCCTGGCACGTACAGCGCTGCCATAGGCTGTCAAATCATGGGCCGATGGGGAGAAATGCTGCCTCGTTGGATCTGGGTAGTCATTCTGGTCGCGATTCAGTTAGCCTGTGCGCTGGCGGGCCAAAATCAGCTGTTCATCATCTTCTCCAATTTCCTGGCACTGATGGGATACTGGCTTATGGTCATGATCTGCATAGTTCTTGAAGAGCATTTCATCTTTCAGCCAAAACCAAATTGGGAGCAATGGGCAGACCATGACAGTGTACCGATCGGCATTGCAGCGTTGATCTCGTTCTTGCTTGGATGGGTAGGCGCTGTTCTGGGCATGAGTCAGACATGGTTCATTGGTCCGCTAGCCAGGGCGTGCGGCCAGGCAGATGTTGGGATGTGGGTCGGCAGTGCGTTCGCTTTGATCGTCTATCCACCTTTGAGATACTGGGAGAGGCGCCGAATTGGAAGATAGTGGTACTACGTATACTCTTGGGCGGATGCACGAGCGTTTTTATCGCATTGGTTGATGAACGGGCATGATTGACAATGTTCCGTTTTAGCATATCGACACGACAACGATCGAGACTAGATTGTAAATGAGAAGATCAACGCGGCAAAATCCTTGAGGCCGCAGGGATCGTGGTGAAGACAGCTGATGTGCCAGAAGCTCTACAGCTTGAATGCAATAGAATTGAGAAAAAAGAATAACTCGTTCGCATTCACTCTTGCCTGGGTAATGCGTCTGACGATCTTAGCCATATGCGACGTAGTCCCGTTAGTGATACGAACTTCCTCGGTCTCAATTGACGGGAAGTGGAGACACGTGTCGACACGATTATTCTACACGATTGTCCTTCACATTGATCGAAAAAGCCCTGGTAGCTAACGATTTTGAGCCTGGTTTCCAATCATGCCTCAGGGTTTCGGTCATGGCTGCACAAGTAACGATGTTGCGTCGAAGAAGCGCCCATAGTGAAACCGACCCCTTTTATTCTCTATAGTGGTCTTTTATTGTATGTTGCGATAGTGCCATCTTGTGTACTGCAATCGGCAGCTGGTATCCGCTCTCTTGTATGCGCGTGCGTTTGATGGCACCTGCGAATGTCGGCTGACGTGATGGGCACTGTGCAAGCCCAGGTCTCACGGAGCTTTCGTCAAGCCAGGGTTTGCGTCCAACGCTAAATAAACTTAAGTTAGTCGTCTTATCGAGACGTCCGTGCCCAAATCCTTCGATCGTAATGCCGCGTGCACAGTCGCTCGGCTACGTGCGCGAATACTGTAGCCACGCATCAACTGAGCGGTCGACTCATCTCCGCCCGAAAGTCATAAGGTCCGGGCACAATCATGTTACATGCAGGGGAAAGCATGGATGTTGTGATTTGGCTTCTCACATGCCAGAGGATTCAAAGAACCCACTCTGTCACGTGACTCGTACACAGTCAAGAACGTTTTAGAGACCTCACTGGCAGGGATATAGAGGAACGCCCCTTGTGGTCCAGATAGACAAGCAACGCAATTCTCATTTCTCACAATATTGCTCATATAGACAATGTCCGTCGCTTGTGCACAGTTCGGTGGGCACACTCCTTTCCTACGTACAACAGACAGTTTGCAGAGCCAACGACAAATTCGTCACGACGACACCTCCATACGTCCTAGTGGCCTTAGGCACAGCCTTCAACCAAGAGTCGAAAAAAGTCCATGAATTTATGGCGCGACTGGAGCACGAGAGGATCATCGAGAATGCGCAACTTCACGCTTCTAGCACCGAATCAGAGAGACGTAGGGTGACTAACGGCGACAAGCATGACATGACAGCTCAGGCAAGATACAAATCTCTCATCGCAACTCTTGAGCATAACTTGCAATCTCTAATCAGCCTCTTTTTTTCTTTTTAGATTTAACGGTGTTCCATGCCATCAAGCCAGTTATCTAGAGGTTTGCGATTTAAAGTGTTGCACGAGAGGGTGACCTCTCGCTGATATGAAATTGTGGGTTGATTGATTGGTGGCTAGTGTAGGCTCGCGGTCTGGTAAACCGGGCCTTTTTATCTAGTGTCTTGGCAAGCTAATCCTGCGATCTGCGACTTGAATTCCCAAAGTGCCTCGGCCTGCGACATAAAGTGACTTCAAGAGAAGAGTAACGCCTCGCCCGACGATCAAAATCAAGCCTGACCGAGCTTCAAGATGTCGTGGGGCTTCGCAGCACGCTCAGTCAGCCAATCTTTCGTTCGGCACCACCTTGTTGATATCCATCTCATCATGATCGCAATACGAGCGGGTCAAAGTTCATATTCCATCATGTAAGTTGATTTAAAGTTAAGTTAGGTCTAACGTTACCGACAGCGAGGCCACAAGTAAAAGAGGCTGTGTCTTGCCTTGTCTGACTCATGCCGTGCTTCACATTAGAAGCTAAGAAAAATAGTGACAGTGTCAGGTTTGCAAGGTAATCTACACGTAGCACCGAGACCAAGCACATAAGCATTATTACCTCCCAGTCATTCGCCTGACATGCAGTAGAGATAGGAATGAAGCTGGAAGCCCTGAGTCGTAGACTAAATCGTTTAATTCACGTCATACAAGATTCTGTCATCTGTCCATCGGTCCACGCAGCCCCAAACTCCTCAACCGGTGCAAAGGCACGAATTCTGATCTCCGATGCATATTGTCAAAGCCACCATAGATCGCAGCAACAATAACGACGGAGATTCAGCTGGTTCCTGATCAGTAGATGATGAAACTCGCAGTCGGATCCTGTTTCTTGATCAAGTCCATCGCAGCGACACTGTTGTAATGGAGGACTTTGAATTCACTTTTGATGAGTGGTATCTTCTCGCCGAAGGTCGTCACAGCCTCGAAAGGTGCGAGGCTGGTTTCGTCGAGTGCGAAGCCATCGAAGACTTCTACTGCACGTACATAAGTATCTGCGCCTTTGGCAAGTTGAAGTAGGCAAATCGGACAGATGGTCATTGAACATCCGTCAGAGTATCGAGGGTGCTTCTTGCTGTACATGGTTGTTGGTAGGAGATCTGTCATGAAAATGTAGGGCGAGAACTTCAAAACAAGCTTGCACGGACCGTCAGTTCAGCCAACGGAATCCGACCGCACATGAGGCAACATATTGTAGCACGTAAGTTATTACTCGCGCCAGCTGACATTGCTGCGCAGGAGGCATCAGCATTGCGTAGTAATCCTCTAAGCCGTGAACCCCGTACTTCCTGTCCACACCAAGACTAAACTGTGGCGGGGGTGAATTCTTTTGAATCAACATCTGTGTGCTATACGTCGAATATCTTTATGTCTCCTCCAGAAGAACAATAGCACGTTTGCCGATCTCTTACAGCAATGATCTGGAAGACCTCTTGGAGGTCCACATTCTCGCTCGACGGAACATCGCTTTCGATTCGTGTGGTCAGTTCGATAGCTTGTTCTCTTCGCACAATTTCGGGCGCGACATATGCCGACGCTTGGGTGCACTCTTTGGGAGGTTGAGGGTATTGGCCTTCTATCACGCCGCGAATCAACGCGAAGTCCTCCATGAACAGCCTGTGAAATCGCGCGACAACCAAATTGTAGACTCGACGAAAGTAGTCCGCCTCATCGGTAAAGTCTCGCCAAGAGGTATTCTGCCGCTCGCTTGGGTGCAGCAGCCTATCGCTCAACGTCTTGAACATGTCATACATCAGCTTTTGATGAATGATTGTGCAAACAAGCAATCCGCACGACACCATCAACGGTCCTCCGACCCTACCATCACCGACCGATGCGACCGTGAGTATGCCGATGAGACAAAGTTCACCGATATAGAGCCCGACTAATGTGTTCTGGAGCGCTCCCTCGTAGAGCTTTCCGGCAGTATCCGCAACGAGATCGGTCGTGGTGAATAGATTGTAGCGATAGGCCAGATAGAACATGGCGAACGCGCATGCGGCGAAACACAGCATGAGAGGAGCCAGTGGGGCGTAACATGTGGCGACAACGAGCAGACTGCTGCTAGTCGCGAGCACAGTGCCAGCACTAACCTCGAAACGCCGGGCGTGGCGCCGCCGTCGTTTTCGTGGGGTATCGTCGAAAATTCTGCTCAACACGTATCTAGAGAACAAACCTTCGATGTTCAACAGGACGAAAGCACTTTCGTTCAAACCCTGCACAACAATGTATGACAAGTAAAAATTGCTTGCGCCCGGCAGGCGTTTGGCCAGTATCGTGGCTGCGCTGCTAGGGTCCGAGTAGATCTGGACCAGGATAGAAGATGCCGTCGAACCAAGCGCCGCGACCAGGAAAACCTGGACGACGCGAAAGGAGAAGTAATAGTGCTGTAGGCCGACTTCAACCTCAGCGAGTGTCACGCAACCCGAAAACCGCACAAGTCGGGCGATGATTCTCGGTGGCAGAGACATCAGTAGAGATAGCATCAAGCTCGGCAGAAGTCCTCGGAAAGCCGTCTGGACTATAGTAGGAAGATGCTCGTGGACAAAGTTGCGAGGAAGGAGAATATCTATGTTCGCAAATGCCGTCACCAAGGCCACCGGGAACGACCAGAAAACAATCATCGCCAAAACCAAGATCCGACATAGCATCCGCCGGACCAGATTTTGCCACCATGAGAGTCCAAAATTGTCCCAAAGCATGTCTCGGACGCGCGCACCAATGCTCTGTGGCGACATCTTTGTCAAGCTACCGTTGTGGAGGCTGTGATATGCCAGATTTGCAGTTCTCACCGAGGGATACCGAACTATCGCGCACGTCACAAGCGCGGGGACGTCGCGGCTGACGTGTTCTCCATTACATGCACGTCGATGTTTGTTCTGTTTTTGTGCGATTCGAAGGTTCGCGATCTCTACACTATGTTTCGTCAATCTCTCGAAGTCAGATTGCGACCCCAGCAGCGATTTAAACGGACGGAGAGCCCAAACAGTACGGGTCCGGTCTTTCTTCTGCGTAACTTCCGGTCGTTCACATTTCACAACATGGCTCCTGTGACATATGCTTTGCATGATTGTATCGATCTTGTCCATCGATGAAGAGCGATGCTTCAAACTTCGTCTCAAGGATTTTGTATTCGTCACCAGCCATACTTCTACCTTCTCTCCTTCGCCGACGGCGAGGCCTAGCTTATTCTTTTTTAGCATCTCTTTGGGAACGTTGGTGAAAAGCAGCGTCCTCGCCTCACTGTTCCCGGACCGATCCACAGCCACACGGTGCGCATGCATAAGTTTGACGTAGAACGTCTTCTCTCGAGCTACCATGTACAGCACCCAACTGTAGAACACCGCGGTGCAGCATGCGTGCGCGTACAACCTGGAAGAGCCCATTTGTATGTTCGCGATGGTCAGCACGTCCAGATGAGACATGCCACCATTCCCGGTCGCGTTGAGTGGGAGCAAGACAGAGCAGAGGAGGAAGCTGCCTCCCAAGCACAGCGCGACGCAGAATTTGAGGTATCTGAGTAGCAGGTAGCCATCAAGACCATGGAGTCTAAGCATGTCCGCATCTCGAAACTGAGGAGCGCTGGCTTGCCAAGTGATCGGCGGCTCCCTCGAGCCGTGACCATGCCCGTCGACGGTTTGAGCGTATGCTTGGCCATAGATCTCTGGCAAATATTTACGGCCAATCAGAGTGACAAAGGACACGACCACAAGAGCCAAGCAAAAGGCTGGAACTATCGTCGTAGCCAGGGTCAGAGTAGTGTTCGGAACATTGGTGACTGAGCCGATCCTCGGGTCCGAGGTCTGGTCCTGCAAACGTAAGAGTCAGCTGATATCTGGGCAGCTACGTGTGAGGAATCTTGGAAGTGCCCATGACTTGCAATATTGGTGATGTCCTTGGCAAGTGATGCTACCTCGTCCATTATGCCTTGTGTATTTGTTAGTAGAGGTGCGAGAAAGCGTCAGGCGGAGCACTTCTTATGGTGTCAAGCTCTCCGGGTTGCAAGGGCATGATAAGCCCTTTCCACCTTTCCTAGCTCGCTACTTCATATCTTGTGAGACTGTAAATGACGAAGCAGTGCTGAGTCATTAGTGAGGGAAAGTACGTTTAGCTCGAGCGACGACTGGCCGTGCTATTGCTTCTAGAAGCAGGCGGCTCTCATATGCCGCTGAACATGGCACAAGGGAAACGCGATCTCACACGCTGGGGGGTGCGTCACTCATCGTCAAAATAGACATCACTACATCCTTCACATCTCAACGGCCGATCTGCAGCCAGCAGGATCTTGCGAACAATGTGGCGGGAGCGCTCTGTAGGGGTGGTATTCGTTCCTGTTGGGACTTCGAAGCGGACGAGCTGAGGGGCCGCGCGACCGAAACAGCCCGTTTGGCTGGCAGCTGGCTGGCAGCTGGCGGGCTGAACCTGAAATTTGGGCGCTAGAACTACAAAGCACTGGCCAAGAACTACAAAGCACTGGCCAATACTTTTCAGATTCTGCAAAGTGCCTACTCTTCAAGATTACTACGATCTTACTCACATCTGGATGCTCTTCTCTGACGCGGGAAGTACGAGGTGTGTTTGGAAAGCCTACAGCTCGACAAGCAGGCGTAAAGCAAGATGCAACAGCCAGCCGGTCGCACGGCTGGGACGAGAAAGCGAACTCCAAGGCTCGTGGTGTTGCTAAATCAGGTCTGACCTACGCCTTTGTTACACTCTACGGATGCACAAACGCTTGGAGAAGACGATATGATGGATCGCGGATAAATAGAATGCGTGGCAGCGGAGATGTTACGAAGTGGTCGCTAGCGCGGATTCGGGGTAGGCAGCGGAGCAGCAGCTACCGTAGCAGAACCCGAAGATCGTACTTGGCGGTTAGATTCCGGAATTCCACACAATACTAGTCGAACTTCGCGAGACTTGTACATCACTCGCATGATATGTCGGGATGCATCCTTCGCTCGACAAACATTCATGAGAAAGATGTCGCCGAATCGCTATTGTCAGAGTGAATTTCGTCGTGAGGCACTAAGGCAGCAGCCCGTCGATTACCTCACGCATTCAACGACGGAAGTCCGGGGTTTGGATCATGCAAATTCCGCGAATCATCAGATTCACCAGGTCGGTTCCATGCGTCTTCGATCCACTGGTAGATGGAGCTTTGGTGCGAGCAGAGCGGGCCGCAAAAGCTTTGTGCTTGAGAGATGTCAGGCCTACAAGACTACTATACTGCAAATATGGCACATACTGTATCTTTTCATAGCCGGTTGCGGTCTTGTTGACACGGCAAGACCACTGCGCATGGCAAATCGTTCGAATAAGCCGAAAGCACTCTTTCCAGCCACAGGCCCAACTAGCGCGATTCCGGTCGTGCAGTAGCTTGCAGCAGAACACGCGAAAGGGTTTGAGCGTCAAAACGTTAAGTATCTCAGAGAGAGCCACACAGACGGTACAGTACAGCACCTAGCCAGTCTCGTCGCCCCCGCCGGTGGCTTCGTCTACTTTTCGCCCTTGGAGCACGACCTCAATTCCAGGCCCGCGGTCGATCCGGTCAGGCATGGCGGAAGGATATTGTGACAATCCAGAAGAGGGGCATGCGCGTCCTCACAACGCGACTACGTTGGATCAGCGTGATATGCTACGGATGGGGAAAGGACAGGAATTGCGCAGGAACTATCATAAGCTGTCGGCGGTGGCTTTCATGGTCATCTTACAAGGCAGCTGGGAAGTCATGTTGGTCGCGTGCCGTGAAGGCCTCACGAATGGTGGACTTGCCGGCTTGTTCTGGAGCAGCATCTGGACTTTCGCAGGTATGACTCCGGTGGTCCTCAGCTTGGCCGAGATGGTCTCCATGGCGCCTACTTCCGGAGGGCAATACCACTGGGTCTCAGAATTCGCGCCCCAAGAATGGCAAAGACTGCTTTCGTACTACACCGGATGGGTGTCGGCGATGTCGTGGCAAGCGGGCGCCGCTAGTGGGCCCTGGCTGGTGGGCACACTCTTGACGTCGGTGTTCGAGGACCCACAAGTACGCCGCGGCGGAGGGGAAGGCTTCTGGGAGGTGGGCTTCATCATTATGACAGTGTTTGCTGTTTATCTGTGTGGTTGTCATGGCGGCTCGGGCATGGCGGTGCTCCAGAACTTGTTGCTGTTCTTGCACATCCTAAGCGTCTTGATCGTAAGCATGCCACGACACGTCAAATCACGCTCCACGTTCGCAAAGATTGCTGACCGTTTTGCTGTCTGCCGCCCATTAGATTGTTGCTGCGCTGGTGGTTTCAACTCCGCACAACCCGGCCTCCACTATACTCACTGAGTTTTCGAATCATGGCGGCTGGTCCAGCATGGCGCTGTCACTCATGGTCGGGCAGAAAACCGCCATCAATGCTTTCACTGGCTTCGACGCTGCCGCTCATTTGAGCGAGGAAGTGAAGGTGCTCTCAATTACGAATGCAGCCACCATGTGCGCCGTGCTATACTGACTGATGTATAGGATGCCGGGCGCGTAGTCCCTCAAGCCATGATCAATTCTCATGCACTGAGTGGCGGCCTGGGGATTTTGTTCGTGGCCGTCTTCCTCCTGAGGCTGACCAACGTTCAAGCTGCGCTAGACGATGAATCTGGCTATCCTTTCTTGTTCATTTTCAAGCAGAGCTTCAGCCCGGTGGTGGCGAAGAGCTTGGGAGCGATCGTGATAGGTCTACTATTCGCCGGCACCGTTTCTTACAACATGTCGAGCAGCAGACAAATTTGGGCTGTGAGTTTATCTTATCCCCCGCAAGAGTCACAAACATAGAAGCATCATCGCTGAAATTCAAGTTTGCTCGCGACAATGGCCTCCCTTTTTCCTCCTGGATTGCTGCGGTCGACCGAGAAGCAGGGACTCCCGTCAATGCCGCACGCGTCACGGCCGTCGTCGTCATCGCGCTGTCTCTGGTCAACCTCGTTTCGAATGCGGCCTTGTAAGTCATCTTTACCGGGCACGTACAAGCACCCGATGGGCAAAGAGCTAAAATTTGAGATAAGCAATGCCATCATCTCCCTCAACTTAGCTTGTCTCATGTTGACCTACGTTGTCTCTATCGCTTGCCTTCTCTACCGCCGTGTCCATCAGCCAGAACTTCTGCCGAAGGCGCGATGGACCCTCGGGCGAAGCGGTGTCGCCATCAACATCGCTGCGTTGACCTACTCAACCTTTGCTTTGTTCTGGTCTTTTTGGCCAAACTTTTCTCACTTATCATTGGTGGATTTCAATTGGGCCATTGTCATGTTTCTCGTGACGCTGCTAGTGGCGATCGTTGACTGGGAGTTTCGAGCAAAGTACGCATACTTCGGCCCGGTGCAGAAGATCACGGTCGCTGCGGACGACGAAAGGGTACATTCAAGTTGAAGGGGCCGCAAGAATTTTGGCAAAGCGTATCCGATGATGAAGAGATTGCAAGTAAACGCAGCTCAAGTGGTGTTTCTGGGCCCTCATGCCTCCTATCCTGGTGTTGGTTTTCGAGTCAATTCTGACGCCCGTATGAACTCCTGACTTCGCTCCTCGTCTCACTGAATTGGTCATTGATACATTCGCCACACTGTATGGCAATCAGCCTCGCGCACCGGATGAGTGATCGATTATACACACCGTGTGTACCTGGGCTGTATTTGGTGTTGTGCTTTCGCCGCATCTCCTCGTCTCGATGGTTTTGTCAGCAGCCCGGCGGGCATTGCTACCTTGCACTGGCTCATGCTCGTTCCATCGCCCGAGAGCGAAGCAGAGCTGATGATTCAGCCGCTTGTTTGTCATGTGCAACCATGAGTGTCTAGTTGCTTCCCGTTGTGGATGTAAAGGCAAAATTTCTTTCTGTAGTTTGCCGCAAGGCGCGATGTGTGAGCTGTGCAAGCGAAGTAAAACTGTAACACAACTTGAGAGGTCTTCCGCTAGGAGAGCTTGAGCTGCGGCGTAACATCGGTGATCGAATGGAACACACAATCGATCTTCTCAAGACTACCTAACTAAACTACAGGTAAATTATAACTTCGCTACAGTAAGTCACGATAGCATGAGTTGAGGTCCTTCACCAAGAAGTGGTTGTGCAAGATTCTTCTCAGCGGCGTGATCTGACATCGCAACGGACTAAGGAGCCCTAAGGTGCTGCAAGGTAGACCTTTTCACCAGAAGCTAGCATACCTGTCCCTGTTTCAATCCTCATGTCAGGGCAACTAATTTGCACAAATCTAATCTCATATCCTTAATGTTCAAGTTTAGGCTAGCGACCTCGTCGTCGAGTCGCAGCGGCAGTACGGTGCGGTCTCGCACTGAGAGCTTTTGATCGTCAACAACGCATTTCGTTAGTTCATTCCATTTGAAACTAACCAATATGAATGCTCTTTCCAGCATTTGTACCAGTTCCGACAACTTGCACAAGCCGCCAAATCGCAAAATCTGATCTGCTGTTGGCTATGCCAGATCTGTACTGCATAGGGCATGGCGGTGTGTTGCCCTACCGTGTATCGTGTCTGGGTAAGTGTTGTTGTCTTTGACCGGTGGTAAGTCTTGGTCGAACGTAGAGTCACAACTTGGTTCGGTGTATGTGGGACTAGGTCATCAGTGGCATAGTGGTTCAGAGGTCGCTGGTTGCGCTGAGAGTTTGGATGGTGTTGTGCACAGATCGTCTCGCCCAAAATCAATAGAATCCAGTAGAGAAGGGTCATCTGATCGCGACGCACGTCAGCACAAGCAGCAAACTATGGTCTTGAGGATACAAATCTGCAATACTCGAAAGCGCGAGGTGCAAGGTTTGAACAACGAGCTTGCAAAGAGATTATATGTACTAAATTTACCTTAGATCACCATTTCGCTCAGTTCGGTCCGCAACGACACGTTCGTCCTGCCGCGTAATGTTGCATACCAATTTGGATCACGGAAAGGCACTTTTAGGACCAACATGGTGTCTCAAGCTGATTGTTCGCGGATCGTATCTCCCGTGGGAGTCGCTGTAGGTGTCCACGTCAGAAATAAAAGGTCGATTTCGAGTTACTGCCAGTATAGACCCGAGTACCCAGTATCACTTATCATAGAGATGGACGCTTTGCCACAAGTCACTGGTGCTCACTCATGGTTTCGTAGAAGCCCTCCATTCTCCAACGCCAGCTCTCCATGTAAGGACTGAGTGATTTATCAACAGGTGCCCACCACTTCTCGTGCAGACTGGCAACGCCACCCTTCAGATCATGGCTGGTCGGATAGTGCATGTTCCACTCCGTCGAAAGTGCTCTCCAAGGCATGCGGCCCCCGTTAGCTTGAGGCCTGTGGGCGTAATTGAGCAAGTTTTGTTCTGGCAAATGTGATTGGAAACGCTCTGCAGTCTGCATGATGTCAAAGTAGAACTTTTGGAGCTCAAGGGACGGCCGTGTGACGAAAAAGCCAGCGTTGAGATAATCGATGTTCGGATAGTCGCCGGCAGCGTCCGACGGTGGGTAATTATGTACAACGTTCATCTCGGGCTGACCTGCGAAGACATAGGTGGATGGCAGAAACTCCTCATCCTGTCCGTTGCCGTCCGTATGATTTAGGGTGTATTGCAAAGTAACGGCAGGATCTCCGAAGATGCCGTCCAACGGACGGTTCAGAAGGGTGTCGGCATCGAAGAAGCAGATCAAGTCGAATTGTGTGAGTTCCCAGAGACGCAGCTTGTCAAAGACTTCTTGCCAGTTCGAGGCGCCTGCTCCTTGCAACCAGCTGGGCTTCTCGACAGTCTCGACCACAATCACGATCGCACCATCGCGGCGGAGACGTTCAATCTTATCTGAATGAACGGCTTTCGTGGCAAGCACGACGAAAGGAGCACTTTTGCTGCGCGTTTCTGGCGCGTGCATGATCTGATAACCGAGAAGCCTCGTGGCGACGAAATAGTCGTCGTGCAGGTTTGCAGCGTTGTCAGGGTGCATCGAGTCGCCTGCGAGGAAGGTCGCGAACGCATATTTCGATGCAGGAGTTTCCAGAGACGCGGAACCAAACTTCGGGAGTCCAGCTATTCCAGTGGTTGCGTCTGCGGCATGCTTGGCTATCGCATCACGCTGGATATCGTAGACGTTGGGTAGCGGTGCATACGCGAAGATTGCGAGGAGCACGACTGCTGTCAGAGTTGAGCACAACCACATCCAGTTACGGCAACCAATTCGCATTTTTGATGGCCGTATATCGGTGAATTTTGGGTTCCCAAAGTTTGGCGACATAAGTTGCGCCGTGACTTGAAGACGAGTATGACTGGCGAACGTCCCGGCCAGCACTTATTTGTAATTCGGATGACACACGTGGTGGCGCAGCGTAGAATGGCGAAGTAGATGCGCTTGAAGCAAGGCGTTCGAGAATGAATTCACAGGATCTTGGATTGACAGGGCGCAAAATGAGCGTCCGACATGGTCATGAAGCAGTAGCCGACCAGTTGCGCCATTATAAATCCTGTATGGGAGGTGTGATTGGCACTGGTAGCGCCACGCCCGCCATATTCGCCACTCAATGCTGAACATCAAGCAGACATGCTTTCACTCTATAAATAGAAACCTCTCATATAAATATTCTATCGTTAGCAAGTCCGACATCACGCTCTTTTCTCTTTTCCAGCATGATGCTTCCGCGAATTTTATCGAAGGTATGGCACGATTTTTATCCTGGCTCCAGAGTCGAAAGTGATCTACGAAAAGAGATGCAAAGCAGGCTCGGACGATCCCTACGCTCGTTGACAGGCTCTGCGACTGTGCGCGGAGGAGCGGGCGCTGTAAATTTACGGCCGTGAAACTGTTGTGTCGCAGGCCGAGGCACTTTGGGAGTCCAAGTCGCAGATCGCAGGATTAGCTTGCCAAGACACTAGATACAAAGTCCCGGTCAAGCAGACCGCGCGCCTACACTAGCCAACAATCAATCAACCCACAATTTCATACCAGCGAGAGGTCACCCTCTCGTGCAACATGTTGCCCCGTACGCGCGCTTAATCATGCGATTTACGAGAACCTGTGCACCAGCAACTGTTCCAGCGCAACTCCTCTCGGTTTCTTACTAAAGCCACTGACCTCATCGTGACTTCACAATATTGCCTGTCTGGTTTTTCGATCCTTGATTTCGCTCATTTGTGACATCCAGCTAGCCTGATACTGTACTATAGTCACTGGCCAGCCGAAGGTCTAAATCTTCCTGGCCCTCGTCCGCGACCACAGCACGTTAGAAGGCATCGCGGCAAGTTCGCGCACAAGCTCACAAGGCGCACGGTTCTCGAGAATGTCTACGGCCGTGCGGCCACATAAATGAGACAAGATGGTGTTTTGATTCGTCATCAACGAGCTCACACAGGCGGAGAATCGGAACTCGGTTGTCGATTGCGTGATCCTGAGAGAATCACAATCCTGTGCGCCGCCACGAGCCGCGAGCACGCTTTTTCCACACGACCCACAGGCAGGCGGGACTGTGGCTAAGTTGGCATCCCACACCCGCTGGCGCAGTATTGTGTCGCGAATTCCATCTATCTTTGGTCACAGGGAATGTACAAGTCTGTCAGCGTCCATGGGTCTTCTGAGAAGGAATTGGAAATTTGCCCATTCACAGGATACGTGGTGAGGGTGACGAGGAATCAATCGACAATACTGTCTCCGTGCACTGCGGAATTTTAGGTTCAGAGCTCAAGCTGTGTGATACTGTAACTTACATACAAAAGGCTATCAAAGTAAGCACCGCTCCTTGAATGTACATGACAATGTCAATTTCGAGACCACTACTGCACGTTGTCGTTTATACCTTGTGGATGTTCGATACCACACACTCTTAGTATGTTTCTCAACCCTTCCAAAAGCGTTTCGTCCTCGTATCGTCTCCCGACCAACTGCAACGAGATTGGGACGTCTACCAATGCCTCGGGATCATCTGTTACACAGTTAACACGAATCCTTCGTGTTCATAAGGGGACGTGACTCACAAAGACTCTGGTTGTATACATCACGCTCGTTGCGGGGAACGTATACCTCCTGTCGGTCACTCACTCCACCGGTCATTCTGGTAGGAAACACGATGGCCGGGTAGTCGAGGAGATTCCACTGCGACGTGTATGGCCAATACCTTGACGTGTTCAGTGGCAGCGCGCATCCAGGACCTGCAGGACACAGTATGAGATCCGCGTGATGCACCGGCCGGTCCTCCGGCACAGACCCCTCCGCCTTTTCCTTGTTCAGAGATGCCATGGTGTTGTTACGGTGAGCAAGGTACTCATCTCTATACCTGTCTCTCTGTGCCTTCAGCTCCGACACTTCTTTCACGGTCAACGACTTGACTCGCGGATTCTCTTCCAGGATGAACCTGCTCAAAGGACGTAATGGCTCTCCGGATGCCTCCAAAGCGTTCTTGATGTCGACACCACCGTCTGCAAAGTACAGACTGTTGATTATACGCCAGGCTTCGTCGTGCTTGTAGGGTGCGAAGTCGAGAACATCGAACTCGCCCGAATCCTCCAACTTCTTGCGGATCACGGCCAATGCTCGCAAGATCGGAGGGTGCGGCCTGACGATGCCATCATCGATCAATACGCCGATACGAATCCTTCGCTTGATTCCTGCGCCTGTGGTCGAAAGGCGATTCGAGCTTCTCCACGGCATTGGCACGAGTGCAGAGTCTCTCGTCCACGGTTCCGCATCGATTATCGTCTTCATAAAGAGTTCAATACCCGCGAGCGACGTGCTCAGAGGACCGACGACTGGGGTGACCTGTCCCGGACCGGCTGATGCTGCCACGAAGCCGTCAAGCGGCAGTCGATAAGATGTCGGCCGTAGCCCAAACACACCGTTGTTGGCTGCAGGGCTGCGAATGCTGCCTCCAATATCGGAGCCAATGCCAAGGCAACTACCGCGAAGGCCGAGCAGCGCACCTTCACCTCCACTACTCCCTCCAGCCGTCAGGCTCCTGTTGTACGGGTTGACCGTCACGCCGTAGATGTTGTTGCTGGTCTCGAGTTGCATCAAAGTCTGGGGCTCCGTCGTGCGCACGTAGAAAATGCAGCCTGCTTGCAACAATATCTGAGCGATCAGGGCGTCCGACTTTGCTTCACTGCCTATCAAGGACACGAAGCCGGCGTTGCAGTCGAGACCTTGGAGCTTCATGTGCTCCTTGGCACTTATGGGGAGGCCATGGAGGGGTCCAACGGTCTTTCCGTTCCTCTGGAGATAGTCGTCGAGGTATCGTGCTCGCTCCTCAGCTGCCTCGATCATGAACTCAGTGGCGCAGATGACCAATCTGCTTGCTATCGCAGCTCGCTGCACAAAAGCTCGTGTCACCTCGAGACTGGACAGTTTTCCCGTTGCAATCTGCTGTACCAGTATCTCTGCAGGCGTCTCGGTGATCTGCACAACCGAATCCAGGAGCACTCTCTGTGGTATTCTAGTAACGTTTGATGGCAGGTCATCTTCCAGCGGCGGAATGCCTCGAGTGATATCATGGACCTCTTTTTCGAGCTGCTCTCGTTTATCCTGGGCAGCAACCTCCCAGTTGGCGCGGCCTGTCGCAGTTTGGGCCATTCTGATCTCAAACGGATAGTGTGTCCAGTATTGGCGACCAATAAACGGAGAGGCGAACAATAGAAGTAATACGTCGTATGGGAAACAATGGCTTGTTGTATCTGCTGCATTTCTGGAGAGTATATAGCGTAGTAACTACTTTGACTTCTGAGTTTGCTTTTGGCAATTTTCGAGGAAGTTGAACCGGCCGAAGTTCACGTCCAAGACGAGCTTCGTAAGCATCGATGTGACCAGTTGCACCACAGTACAGCACATGCAAGTCTAGTGTTCCATCGATGATCGGGATGACTCTGGCTGATGACCGCCGCGTGACTCACTGGAACATCCCCCACCCTGTGATTACTTTACCTCGGGTAACGTCTATATGTGAAAATCACCACTCAGCATGCGACAACTGTATAGAGAGCGAGACCTGTAGTGTACTGTATTGTCAGATCTTCATTCATCTCAGTCTCAGGCTTTAAGAGCTCTTTTCCAAAAGAAAATGATCTGTCATACAGTACACTCAGTCCCGACCTAACGGAGCTCCCTACCTAGTCTACGCGCTAAGAAGTACTTTCACTTTGCATATGCACTGCTTCGCGACCACGCATTTTCTTTATTCTCGATGAATCGCAATCAGTTCTCCAAAACATTACGCTCAGACAGAGTATAGTTACGCCTAGTTAGATGAGCATGTTGGTCGTGCTATTGCTTCTCGAAGTGGGCGAGTCCCATGTGCTGCCGAGCATGGCACACGAGAGATGCAATTTTACACGCTGCGTGCGCTTCGTATGTGGTTAAAATAGACATCAGTATATTCTCCGAGTCCCAACGGTCGACCTGCAGCTAGCAGAACCTTGGAAATACCATAGCGCAAGCGCTTTGCAGGGATAGTGATCATTCCTGCCGGTACTTTTCGGCGGCGAAAGCTGAGATCCGCGCGACCGTTAGCCAGCCCGCTCGGCTGCTCCTGCCGCACAGTCCGCATCAGACGTGGCGGTGCTGTGGTCGTTGCTACACGCTTGACAGAAGTCGTAACGAGAAGCGCAACGTCCAGCATGTGGAATGCACGCCAAATTTAGACTCGGATCGTGCATTCGGGGGACGATGCCCAGGTTGCTGCTGAGCACGATAAACCATATATGTGTTCTGAAGTCGTGTAAATTGGCTTCTACGTTGCGTGGGCTCATACCATCTCGCTCGATTTTCTACGTCGTAGCCTCCTCGTTGCCGTCTTCAAGCTTCCTCCGCTTCGTACGATTTGTCTCGTGACCTGATTCGTTTTTGATAGGAATGCACATTGATGTATTCTCGGCCCCCTTCGCGTTCATTTTGTGGCGCCGTGTCCTTCACCTTGCTTTCACCAATTTGTGTTCTTTCATTTGTATTAATCTCTTTACATTCATTTCTACAGAGCCAGCCTTCAGTCGTTCATGAGAAATGCTTGCTGGTAACTATGATGCAGAACGTCCCTCGAGACTTCGCTCGTCGTGCTTCCACGTGCCTGTATATGTGTCAGCATGTTCCCTGTTTCCAAGTGAGCGCAGTGCAAAGGTAACTCACCGCTGAACCCATGACTGACAAATGCTAGACGATCTCCAGTTGATCCGGAGCCCATATGACCCACGCCAGGAGAAAAGCTTGTGATTGGCAGAATGAGAACATCGGACACCTTCATCGGCGCTCTCAAGTCGCCGAATATTTCCCACGTGGTGAGCGAGGGACTTGAAGTGTTGCTATCGTTTTCGTCGAGCAACTGGGTGATGTTGAGATAATGGAAGACAGAATCAGTCCAGATGCCCGGCCCAGTGAACTCCATCACTGATTTCATGAATGCTGGCTGGAGCTCGTTGCGTGCTTTGCGTTTCAAGGTTTCTTCTGTGATTGATGCGACGATGTCGATCAAGACTGGATGGCCCGGCTTGCTCATAATGGTCCACTGGCAGAATTGGATCCTACGAGCATACCAGTCATGCCAGTCCGGCCTGTCCGGGTCAGCCTCGATACCAACGCCGAGTCCGAACGGCTCAAGGTCGGCCGGAGCCCAACGTGATACAGACTTGAGGGCAGTTGTGTCGATGTCGCTGTACACACCACCACGAGCCAGTAGTATGAGATAGCGAAAGAAGTCGGCTCTCAGCACAGGCTTCGGAAGAGCGTCGTAAGCTTCAAAGACGGCTGGGACGGCAGCAAAGAGCTGGTGAATGAGTGATACTGCGGCGGTATCTGTGACGACTTCGTGCTTGAAGTCAGGGTTGAGGTTGTCCCACGAAGTCGTGGCTGGACGGAATCTTTGATCAAATCCTTCGTCCGCCGGTGCAGTTTTCCATGTCTGCCACATGAGCTTTGGTAGATCGCTAGAAGCGTTGTGTGGAAACACGCTTGACAAGTGTTCTCTCAATTGAGGCTCGTGATGCCATGATCCTGGGTTCCAGTGTGGACCATGTCGAGGCAAGCTGATCGTCCGTAGTATCGAGCTGACTGTAATGAAGATGACAGCCAGTGGTAGTGCGCGTCTACATTTGTGAGAGATTAGATTCCATATACTTGTCAATAGGTCAGTCATGCTACGTTGGGGCAGGCGTACAGTCATGCTACGGTGGGGCAGGCGTTTGACTTACCTCAATACGTTAGGTTTACGCACGAAAGTTATCATAGCGTACGATCGTGGTAAGCTGTAAGGCCACTGACAAGAGCGAGCAACGTATGGATGGAGGTGAGCTTCTGCTCTGAAACAGATGTGGGCAACCAAGTGTGCTGTGCCGATGCTCCCACCTGGAAAGTGAAAAGCACGACGGATCAAATCCAGTATCTGAGGCAGTCGTTGGGTATATCGAGGAACAGAGACCGCGCCGCGATTAGTTCGCAAGGGCCAGGCAACGGAAATCGAGGCATCGACAACTCAGAAGTGCCATTTCGTCTTATGGGTGCAAACGAGGCCTAGCTCTATCCGGGGGCCCATGCAGCTCGAGCGGCAAGATGCAGCCGACAGTCTGCGTGAGGCTTGCTTTTTGCTCGCCCGTTCGTGCCAAGGATATTGCAGATGTTCATCCTCGGGGGATCAGGTTGCGCCAGCCGCCCAAAGACGTCGACATGGGTACGGCGAGCTAGCGCTTCCTTCGCGTCAACGGGACCAAGGACCTCGAGTCGCGACTTGGATTTCCAAAGTGCCTCGGCCTGCGACAGTTCACCATCTCCAGTCGAACGGAGAGTCCTGATGGCATGATTGTAGTAATTGATCGCTCGCTTGTCAGCCACGTCAGTGTAGAAGAATATTGGGGTGGGTAACCGGCTCGTTCGGACACTCGGGTCAAGTGTCATTGCGTGGCTTGCCAATCACGACCTTTGTCAAGGGTGTTTAAAAGCCAGCGGCACCGCCACACAACATGCAAGCGTTGCGGCAGGAGCAGCCGAGCTGGGTGGCCGGCGGTCGCGGCGGGCCTCAGTTTTGCGCGCTTGGAAGTACCGGCAGGAATGATTACGATCCCTGCAAAGCACCCACGACACTACATCTCCGAAAGTCTGCTAGCTGCAGGGCGGCCGCTGAGATGTGGAGAATATAGCAATGTCTATTTCGACGACGCGCGAAGCTGTCGTGGCGCGTGAGATCGCTTCTCCTTTGTGCCAGGCTCAACACCAAATGGCAATCGTCTACTTTGAGAAGCAGTTGCACAACAGGGGGGAGCGCTCGATAAGGCGTGAGTACATTCTATCGATGCGCAAAAGGCCAGAGAAACACTCGCGACTCACCGTCGATAAAAAAAAATGCGTCGTCGCGGAGTGGTGTATGTGCAAAGTAGAAGTACCTCTTAGCGTGAAATCTGGGTAGGGAGCCCTAGTAGGTAGGGACTGAGTGTAGGATATGGAAGCTGTCGCGCGATCATTTTGAGCCGCACGCCTGGTGGCATTCCATGTCATACGTTAATGCAGTATACAAGTCTGAACAAAAATATTCGAGACACGATTCATTTGCTTTGGTACACCCTAAAGACAGGTCCAGCCTCCAGTCGGTCTGTCTCATTCGACATGATCAGAGTCGAAACTATATGTCCAGTTTCGCCGTATTACCTACCTGTCAACTGATGACCACGGCGATCAAGATTTCGCCGCGTCCCGGTACCACGTGCCCTAGCGGCGAAGGTAGACGTTGCTTCTCGCTGAGCATCGCCTTACTATAGAGCAACAGTGAGTGCCAAGATGGAAAAACGTGTCAGTGAAATCAAAAGGCTTGAGAATTCTACTCTAAGTAAGACTTGAACATCAAAGTGATCACAGCAACAAGTATATGTATGTGCGCTCTGGATGTATTACGAAAGTTGTTGCAATGTTCGCAGTATTTTTGATTGACTTGCATCCTCGCCAACTTCACCCAAACCGCCCTATAGCCTATCCTAATGCTTTCCGAAAGGTTTGCTGGTGTGCAACGTGCGACAATTACAGTAGGCGTTATCGTCGAGCTACTTAGGAGAAGAACACCTGCTAAAGATAGACGACACATGGATCCTGGTACAATGAAGAAGACTGTATCACTTCAGACCACAGTCGCTATCCATGAGCCAGGAGTATCACTTGTTCTCATCGCCCTTCAGTCCGTGTACTGCTTATAGAGCTTGGCACTCTTCATTCTAAAATCCTTCCCATAACGCACGAATAGAAGAAATGTGAGACACTGGATCCCAGCCACACACGAGGCAATTGTGAAAGCGGCTCGTAGCCCCATGTTCCTCACCCAGGGCGTGATACCGTATCCGGCTGCGAAACTCATGGTGTTCCTGATCAGCATCACGGCTACCATAGTCTCGGCTGAGCGTTCTCTGTAACTTTCCATGCAGTAGCACATCGACACTTGCATCCCAGCGCTGTTGCCGAACGACATCAGGCCCATCGCAAAGACGCAAGCCGACCAGTGGAGACCATGTGCGGCACCTTGGAGATCAATCAGTAGGGCATGTCTAAAGACTTGGGAGACACTCACCAACGCCCCATAAAGCCAATCCACATGGTACTGAGACCACTGATGGCGCAAGCAACCACAACCTTTGTTCTGGCTCGTAGATCCCGTGATTGCGCTTCGCCATCCACATTCCAAACTTGTCGCCGAACCAACCGGTGTATAGGCATCCACACAAGACCCCAAAGAAAGCCGCAAGGTACGAAAGGCCAATTGATGAAGGCCGGAAGTCGTAGGGTGGCTGACCGAGGACGTAGGCTACCGTCCCATTGAGCAGATTAGTCCATACGAGGTGGGAGCCGTACAAAAAGCCTGCATACGCCACAATCGGAAACCTCAAGAAAACGATCGGAGCAAATGTTCTGCGAGCGAGGCGTCGAAATTGACCGTTCTTTTGGAAGTCTCTGGTCCGGAAGATACGCAATCGATCGAGGAAGAGATGATGTGAGGTAAAGGACGGAGCAGACCGTGCATCTACCTCCGACACCTTTATTCTCAGCTCGCCCTCGGAGTGTAGGTCGACGTCTGCCCGACTAGGCTCATGCTCGAATATCCTCTGTTCCCACCGGAGGATTCGTACCGGCGGAGGGCCTGACTGTCGAACACGTGATATTCTTGCGACCATGTGCGTCGCTAGTACTGTAACTGCGAGCATGCTTTTGTTACAAAAGATACGGCTTGGACGCACTGGTGCTAAGATCCCGCGCTCGTCAGTATGATATTGGATCGCGAATCTTATTGCTCTTTCAAAGGCGAACTCTTGTTTGGTACTGTAGCCGAATACATCAATCTTTTGTGACGAACCTGGTGATTTTCCCACTCACTCGATCCGCGTGATAAAGGACAACGCGGGACCTATTGGTGACGGCGTCTTTGCGAAAAAAGAGAAAGTGTAGATTCACAATGCAAGCAGCTTTGATACGAAAAGCTATCGAGGAAAACACCGCTTGTTGGCTCTTCACATGGCTATATCACGCACTTGTGAGAGCATTGCAGTCGACGGCGGGCCTGAATTCTTGTCTACTTGACCAGTTGCTCAAGCAACGAAACGGACCGCTTCCAAGAATTCGTGGGAATAAATGGTGGACTTGTACTCGACTATATCACGATCTTCCTCCATTCGATCATCGGAAGAAGCGACTTTCTTCATACCATACTCTTGCCGGGTGCGGTAGTATTCGCAAGTCAGGCCACCATGAGTACGATTCGTGCAGAAAAAGAAATTGAACTTTTTCTTGATCTCCTGCCAGGATAATCCTCGCACCACGCGCATATACATGATGAAGAACTTCTCTGAATTGCTGTAGGGTAACCGAGAGGGACGACTCTTTCGCGTTGCAGGCTCCATGGTCGCGCTGTTGGGGGCCGACAAAACGTGAAAAGGTTGGTACGACTGGCTTGATTTGTCGTCGCTGACAGTAGCGATGCCACACTCGAGGGGCGTTGTCAGCGGCGTCGCTCCGGTTTGCTGCAGCGCTCCGCTCGGAGCGACCGGGTTGTGGGCAAGTGATGCTCGATCATTGGAATGTCGAAGGGGAAAAGCGACGTCAAGGCAGCAGGCAGTGTCCAATGTTGAACTTTCCAGAAGGAAGCCGAGACGCATCTTCACAGGTCTCTCGTAATCACTTGTAGCTGAGGGAACGATTTGCTGCTCTACGCACGCCATAGAGAAGATTTGTGTTGGCTGCAGGGTGGAGCTTGAGAAAATGCTGACATGAACATCGGCGTGGTCCAGGCGATCGCCATGAGGACTCCGCATCGTTTTTGTATACCTTGCTCGTGACAAGTCCATTTTGGCTTTACAGACGCATCGAGACGAAGTCACGTTCTCGGCCGAGAAGGAGAAGGAGAAGGAGAAGGAGCGACCGCGGCGTATACAAACCGTGTGCCAGACGGGACCCTGCATAGGGCGGCGATCCAATCGAACTGATTTCAATCATCTTCATCTCATGACGGTTCCAAGAGTTGTGCTACAAGCCTTCAGCATCAGACTCGGCATCATCGAACACTGTACAGTACTGCATACACATTAACTTATGATTCACGACAGGTACATAACGTCTGCGTTGGCTACTAAGCGGCCGAAACTGAAGCTCATGTGCATGCCCGTCTGGCGTCATCATTCGGGGACAAGCAGTAAGGAAACTGACAGAGATCGATTCCCTGACCGCGATCGAAGCTTTTGCGCATGACTTTGTGACCATGGTGCTATCGATCTTCAGATGATTCGTAACATCATATTCGAGCTCAGTCATCAACCTTTTGTGTCTGATTTCCGTACCATGGCCACGATAAGATATATTGTACTGTGCAAGAACCATGCTATCCTGCACCCGTGGCAGCCACAAGTATTTCCAACGTGACTCGGATTTGTAGCTTCAATGTCTCTGGCAGATTACGGAGCCACAAGCTGAGCCTTTGTTGAACCAAGTTGACGATGCACCGACCTGTCAAATTTTTGCTTGACGTACCTGTCCCTACATGCTGCTCCAACAAATGGATCTCAACAGTTGTTCCGACACCCCCGCGGCTGTCAACCGCGAGGACAGACTAGAAAATGAAGTAAGCATAAGAAGACGACTTTGGCACGAGGAGGCTGATTCCGTAGGTTGTCAAATTGCGGAGGCTTCTGCTGTTGTTGCAAGGTGCTATATCGAGCCCTGCGATGGCCTTGGAAAAGGTGCGTGAGCTGTGCCCGGATACAAATCTGCGCATGGAGAAAACTGATAGGTCAAAGTTCCGCCCTCTATTCGATCAAGAGCTTCACCGCGCCGGTTTCTGTTGCAAAGGACACCGACGATCGGTTCAAGAGATGAGGACCTTGACTGAGTATCAGCTTCCCCTTCGGACTTCCAGTGAGAAAACACCGCCAGGCTCGACATTCGCTCAGGTCCCGTGCAATGGAGAGCGCTCTGCATTCCACAGGGCTCCTCAGTCTAGCTTGGTCCGGGAGCGCTCGAAGCGGGAAGAAGTAAACGGTAGGATGGAGCTCACGTCGCCACTTTGCAAGTCACGCTCGTTGAGAACAGAAGAGACGATGCTACGATGTAATCTATCGAAGAGACAGATAGACTCCGTGGTGGCGGCTGCCGAATGTATGTTCAAGCCTGTAGATCCGTCTACTTCTGAAGAAGCAGAGCACACGAAACAGTGGAGAGATGCGATGAAGCTGTATTCGGAGCATCACGAGCTGCTTGGGATTGTGAAGTGTAAACAGCATCAGAAGCGTGAGAACGTTGCCAAAGCGGAGATTTCGTCACGCCATCCAGAAGTAGACAAGGACGTTCGCGAAGGCTATTTCAAGATAATGCAGAGATTGGAGACATTTCAGGAGAAGACAGAATTACCATTTCCGCCCAATTCTGGCGCCTTTTTCAGATGGTAATGTCGAAACCACACCCCAGAGGATGGCCGCTGACCTGTACCACAGGGCCTTGTCTGCTACGGAACACATGTTTGAAGCCTATCTGATACTGATACTTGACTTGTATCCACGAGCCGTAAAGCGACTGCAGCGAATGCACAGTATTCGAGGGACTTCGCTGAAGAGTGCACGCGAGGAAGAGGATCGGTTGTCGGAGCCGAGACGCAGTGGGACCGGGCGGTCGAATCGCGAACTCGATGGCCCCAACACCAATGAGAAAAAAAACAACACCGATGAATCGCCACCGAAATCTGACACTGTTGATTTCCACATCAGTTCGATGAGTCAAAGCCTTTGGAGCGTTCAAAGCGACATAAATCTGGATGTTTCAGAGTCACAGCAAAGAGAAAAGGCATATCGTGAGCGTGGCGCCGGGCTCTCCCTCGCTTGTGGTGATGGTGGAAACTCCAAACTAGTGGACGCAATCTTCGGAGTGCTACCTCTGTTCCTTCGTATGCACTCCTCCCGCCCAGGTAAAGGTTTGGTCAAGGCTCTGCAGCGCGGGGACCCCGACCAGCTTTCGAGTGGTAAGACAGCCACCAGAGGCATGCCTTCGTTGTTCCCAGCGGTGACCTCCTTGTCCGCGATCTCATCGCAAACTATCGTGCCGCTCGTGGCGCCAGCCGATGATGGCTCCGTGTATGACTCACTTGTCCGAAACTATGTTATCCCTTTTCTGGACGGGGGACGCTGGCAGGTCGCCATCGTCTTGCCGGCAGGCCGAAGGGTGCTCGTTGATCCTTGGGGCCTCGATGGCTCTAGGCCTCCTCTGGTAGGAACGACTCCATCTACTTTGGTGAGGGCGGATATTCTGACTCACTAGTCTCCAGGTCTTGCTCGCATGTCTCGAACACGCCGCGGATATCTGCAAATGCTCTCGAGTATCGTCCGACGATCGGAAGGAGTGTACAGCGTCTAATAGAGAACTCGTACTCCCTGTGCGCTTCCCTAAAAGATCATCTACAATGATGCGATCGCACAGTTTTGTTTTAGCTTGGTGGGCCACAATCGAGGTACTTCTTGGTAGGCTTACACGTCAGAATCACCATCTAAAAGACCTTGATCACATCGATTGGACTATTCAGGAAGGCGTTATGGCAGAATTGCTCTGCGCATACGATGAGACCGGTGGTGGCGGTTATATCGAACAAGGATTTGGTCTTCGTCAGGGCGAATCATGATTATGCGTGTCGTCTTCTTTCCCACGAGCAGTTTGCATTGTCAAAATGTCGTCGAGTTATACGCTCTGTCAACGGCATAGCGATTATTTCGGATCTAGGAAGAATGCCATCGTGTCTTCTGCATATTCAAATTATGTCGATAGGTACACTTTCCTGTCTTGAAAAGTGGTATATAGTACCACAGATGATAGACCCGCGTGGGTTTCAATAACAGTGCGGTGGGGTAATGACGGACTTCAAAAAGCGAGACAACGAAGTCTGTGACGGCGTACTTCATTGTCAGAAAGATACCCTGGATCATACAGCGAGGTGAGGGATAAGATGCATATCGCGTGGCTCGCACGGTCGTATAGAAGCTTGGGGAACGTGCACCTCGCTGCGGAGATTCTCTTCTCACACAACGAAAAACATCTGTGACTTCAAATTAAGGCATCGCGCTGCAGCAGTCTTCGAATACACGACGAATGATATCACCAGTGGTTTGTCCCGGCATGACTGCGTTTGGAACCTCGATGCACTCCGAGAACCTTTGCGGTGGCATTGCGGTGGAAAGATTCCTGTGGAAAAAGTAGGGGGGCTTTGAGCCCAAAAGCCGTGGCGGCTTGATGGAGTCGGGACGGCGAGCAGGATTGTACAGTAGAGAAGTGGCGCGAGAGCACACAAGCAAGCCATAGAAGTCGTCGAGAAGATAGCCGACGTGCCATAAGCTATTTAACTACATTGCAGTATGGTTCAAACTAAAAAAAGTTAAATCTAAAGATTCCTGTGGTTTTGCTTCGCGCTTCGCAAGATGTGCTCGATCAATGCGCCGCCCTGACGCTCGTTCCAGCGGAGCAAGATGGCAAATTCCCCGTGCACAGCGTGTACTAGTGCAAACGTAGATAGCAGCCCGTGCTCTGAGATTAATCGCAGCGGATCGTCGCCTGGGCTCGCCGGCCGCATGGGGAAATTTATGGGGGACAGATGTTCCGAAGGATACTGTATTTGTGTATTCCTGTAAACTCCACAGGCTGGCTTGCTACGAGTCCTAGATTGCATACACAGAACGATGGAACTAGGACATACGACACGATCACCGTTACTGTAGCAATCAACACTATTCTCCGTTCTGGACAGATTTGAACGACCAAAACCTTAAACTCAACAGTGCGGGAAAGAAAGAACGTCCTGTGGCCGAGTGGGACAAGATTTGAGTGATTAAAGGACGTGGTTTGGAGATCTCAGTCTCCCAGAAATCGTCAGCGTGCAGATATCCGTCTTTACAGAGTCACTTCAGCATGGCACTAGCCAATGGTTCCTTCGGTATGTTGTTTGGCCGGATTTGTTTTTTCATGAAAGCAGCGACTGACCGTGCATCTTCACTGATGTAGATGCATTGCCGGCGACGCATCCACGAAGCATGCAATCATTGCTACTCGACCAGCAGACTGATCAAAATTTACGCCTCGGATCCACAATCAGTCACGAAGTTGCGAGACCGCATCCGCCACGACCCCGAGCTTTGGGACACCTCGGCGGACGCTCTGATTTCGAAGTCTCTGCTGTTCACTCAGGCGATCGTGACAAAGCTTCGCAGGTCGCAGATGTTAGTCACTCTTCAGATAGCGACAAGGAAGGTGTCAAGAGCATTGAAGCTATTCAAGACCCCATCGGATCATTGACTGATTTCATACTCAACTCAGTCCCGTATCAGGAGGAGAGAAATGCAGAAGAGATGCCAACGCTCGTGGCAGAGGTTCTGAGATACAAGCATGAACATCACAAGCAGTGGAATGCATGCTTCGGTCAACGATTGCACAAGACATCGGGGCCACGTGGCTGAATGAAACATGGCTGATCGCCCTGAAAGCCTGCTTGTAATCATGAGCTAAATTCAACTCGAGCGCTGCATGTATACCAGTCACGAACTATGTTTCCTCCAGTTTGTCATCGCAAGCCGATACTTATCCTCCCTGTAATCCTGAGCTATCTTTGGTCCTGCTCGCCATCAAAGCCTGTCTTGGGTCCTGCTCGTGAGCAAACCTCGGCTTCGGTCCTCCTTGTGGTTATGCAGTAGCGTGCCTTTTGAATTGCTTGTAATCGTGAGCTAAACTCAGTCCCGCTTGTCATGGTAAGCTAACCTTAGTCCTGCTTGTCATCGTGAGCTAACCTTACTCATGCTTGTAACCATGTGTTGAAGTTAGTCCTGCTTGTCATCGTAAGCTATTCTTAGTCCTGCTTGTCATCGTGAGCTATCTTTAGTCCTGCTTGTAATCGTTTGCTAACTTTAGTCCTGCTTGTAATCGTGAGCTAGCTTTAGTCCGGCTTATCAGCGCGTGGGTACCGTTGCAGGTTGTCTTGGTGTTAGCTTGTCCCTTTTGGCTACGTACACGTTGGCTACGTGCAAATAGTCAATCATTACGACCACGGCCTTATTTGGCTTATTCTGTAAATTGGGCCATCTTCAATCGAAACTGCGTTGACGGACCAAGAGAATCCATTGAACCAGGCTGCTCCTGACAATGGCGTTGGAAGCACGTCTCTCGGTACATGCTTGTCGCGTCTGGCCTCCCTCTACTCACTCAAGCCTAGCCTGCACAATCGTCGCGCTTGATGTCTACTTCTGCTGGTCGTTCCAAACTAGACAGTCGTCGTAGTGTCACAGCACATCACTATGTCGGAGGCTGTCCCTTGCTTGATTTCACTTCCTATCTGGAGTTGAGCTTACCTTTGCTGCACTTTTTCCAACACAGAACCCGCGTTTGATGTCGTCTGATTTACATACTGTATCATCACAAGTTACCTTAAGAATACCTGCCGTCACGATCTGCAATCAACGTTACCATTCTTTGTCATTCCAGGCTGTAGTAAGCGGTTTTCGTGATCACATGCAGTACGATTTCGAGCATGAGAGGCGGAGTCGTTCTGGCAACTTCACCGCCGTAGATGAGAAAGCATCTTTTGGAAGATGGAAGTTGAGCTTGCCTAAGGAAGGCCTTCCCAACTTCGAGGGGCCTTCTCCGGCCCGCAAATCCCGATATCGCTTCGTGGCGAATGTGCTTGTTCACCTCCTGAGACGCAAGATGCACTTCTATTTGATTATGTCGTCTTTGAGGATCGCGTCAGTCATTTGCCACACCGGTGCTGTGTGGACAATACAAGCCATGAACGGCGACACACCGCGGAGCCGTAGCCGGAGTCGCTGCAGTAAGACTAACGTAACGCACTCATCGTGTCGATTGTATGGGTCAAAGCGAGAACGACCTATGTTTTGTAAGCATTGCCGATGTCTGACGAGTACTCATGACTGGCTTCTCCAGCAGTAGTCTATAAGGTCTCTTGCATCTTGACGTAATGCTGTGAGCATTATCATGGTATCGGCTTCTGCACAGACCGCCGTTCTATTGACATGTCTTGCAAGGGGTTCGGAATGCATGCAATCGATCCGCCTCCAAACAAGGCGGCCCAAGTAGCGGCATTGCTGTCAGAGCTATCGAAAAGCGACATTGTCACGTGCGTGGCCAAATCTGTGCAACTAGATAGTTATGCAAATAAGGTCCGTCGCCATATTCAGGACCCCGGCCCACGGAATGTCTGGGACAGACTTCTTGCATTCCTACAAGACCTCCTAAAAAGCGAGATACCTTCCGTAACTCACCTCACGAACGAACTGGTGCTGACGGTGCTATAGAAACCATCACATGGCAGGACGATCCTGTCTGGCTGAGCACGCAACCTACTCAATTGTGTACAATTGTCGAAGAATGTTCACCAAGTTGTAGCGGCTGCTATGGTCCTCGTTGGATGCCATCGAGCGCAGGAGAGATTGAGAAAGAGCTCAAAATAGCTCTTTGGAGGTTGGGTGAGGAGAACGGTCATTCTCAAAAACCGAGTGAGACTGTTGTTAGTCTACTTCATGAACCAGATGTATATCCCTCCGAAGAGATGGATAGGGTACCAAAAGAGGATTTACTATCTCTCCAGATCTAGAAGAGGGTCAAACGATTGGAACGTAGTGATCTTGAATGCACGGCACCACTTCCCGGCTGGTACTGTACCGATCTTGCTTCTCTTTGCCAATTCACAGTCAATCGTAGTAATCACTGAGAAGGAGCGGCTCAGCTTGATCCTTTGGTATGCATAAGAGGCGTGAGATGAGATCTTGACGCGCAGCCAGCCTGTGGGATGGTGCACCAGCTTTCTGGGCACTGTAGTCATTTCATGAAACTGATCGATTGGGCGACGACTGCGTTTTGCGACATCGGAAGTCACGCACGTTAAGCAGTCATGAGAATTACATAACCCGTCGCAATTTAGATGATATCGTTTGGCTGACGTGACGCAACATGTTACATGCCGGAACAGGACCCCTGAGTCTCCAGTAATCGTGCCTTGCTCAGACCAGTGTCATCGACACGTAAGTGGATGCAAGACTGTTGATCCATCCAAGTGTCGGAGTTTTCTTACGTCATCGTTGACTGCCGAAGATTGCATTTTTCCACGCTACGGATGACAGCGTAGAGAAGATGTTTCAAAGAAATGTCTATGTACCGTAGTGCCGGTTGTGCTCCTTGTCTTTTTCGTGAGAGTTACAGCGGTGCCTTTGTCATCGGACAACTTTTTCTGCACGTCATATCCGTCTGCGACTGTGTTGCACGTTTTTACATGTCTTGGTTGGTCAGTACGTCTAGAAATGTGGAATAGCCGACTGCGACCACGAGAACTCGTAGTAAGGCTCAAGATCACCCACTCGCAGTGCTGTCCATCCTACGACCTGGCAGTACAGTACTAACGGATCCTAGGCATCATCTTCCATCAAGCTATCCGGTGCAACAAGCTGTCGATATCGATAAAGCGTTCAGGGAGAACAGTTCTCATTCCTACAACGTTAGATACCACGTCCATCTGTCTTGGTAGCAGCACGAGATCGGAATGCATCTATGGAATCATCCGTTGGTTGGCTTTGTTCTGTTGGCTTCACGCATCCATGCTGCGAAGCCTGCACAGTGGCGCGAGCGCAGCATCTACCAGCTGATGACCGACCGCTTCGCTCGCACCGATGGCGATACCGCCGCATTCTGTGATGTGAGAGAGGGCAAATACTGCGGAGGTACCTGGAACGGCATCAAGGGAAAGCTAGATTACATTCAGGGCATGGGTTTCGACGCCGTCTGGATATCTCCAATCACCAAGAATATTGAAGTGAGCACCGGCTACGGTGAGGCCTATCATGGGTACTGGCAGCAGGACATTTATGCGCTGAACTCGCATTTCGGGACGCCGGAAGATTTGAGGGCTCTCGCCGAGGCTCTTCACCTACGTGGTATGGTACGTCGAATGCTCTTCTCTTCCCACCAAGTCAGCATAGTCAGCATGGACTGACTCAGTTTGTAGTACCTCATGGTGGATATCGTTGTGAACCACAACGGCTGGCCCGGCCCACACGAGTCCGTGGACTTTTCGGCGTTCAATCCCTTTGATCAACCTTCTGACTACAATCTGCCGTATTGTGCTACTGATTACAGCAACCTTACGCAGCACGTAAGTATGAATGGCCACGTAGTCCACCACAGCTTCCTGAGTCAAATGCGACTGCATCTCGCAACTTCGTAACTCTCGCTGACTGACCCGCTCCAGAGGCAGGCACGTCTGACTGAGTGCTGGATGGGTGACCGAATCGTCTCGCTACCAGACTTGAACACCAAGAGTCAGAAGGTACGGTCCGGATATGGCCGATGGATTTCTGCGCTTATTTCAAATTATTCCATCGACGGACTTCGAATAGACACCGTCTTGCAGGTCGAGAAAAGCTTCTGGCAAGACTTCACGGCGGCCGTGAATGGTACGTATATGGTGGGAGAGGTCTTCAGTCCCGACAGCAGCACAGTGTGCGACTATACGAAGCATCTTTCTGGGGTCATGAACTACCCGGTGTAAGTTCACCCCCAACCGATTGGAACAATGGCATCACCACGCGATCTAAGAGCCGCACTGATTGAACTTGACTCGTCGCCAGATACTTTCCGCTCGTCAACACATTTGCAAGCCCGACCAACGAGATGAGTCATCTCGTGCGATCGATGCGGGAAATCAGTCGCGCCTGCGCAGACACTTCGCTGCTTGGCGCGTTCAGCGAAAATCATGACAATCCACGTTTCCCGGCAAAGAACGAAGATATAGTGCTTGCGAGGAATGTGATCACGTTCACAATGCTCACTGACGGCATTCCGATTATTTATCAAGGCCAAGAGCAGCATTGTCGTGGTGTGGGTGGTGATGGCGACCCTTATAACCGTGAGGCTCTGTGGCTTTCCAGCTACGATCAAGATCACGAACTCTACCGGTTGATAACTCTCTTGAACAAAATTCGCAGGAAATTCATCAACGAAGATCCAGACTTCCTCACGACGCAAGCTGAAGTCGTCAACGATAGCGTTCAGACCGTTGCAATCCAGAAGGGAAAATTGCTCATCGTGCTTTCAAACGCAGGTTCGGCAAGCGCAGCTTACAAGAGAGACATAGACTCCCGCTTCACGGCGGGATCCCTCCTGACAGACATCCTCACATGCCAGACGCAAACGGTGAAACCCAATGGCTCCCTCGGTATTGATCTGAAAGCCGGTCAACCCAGGGTATACTGTGCTTGTCAGCTTGCAAGTGATTTTTGCTCGGGGACGGGCGGCGGTGTGGGGGTCACACACGATGTTTGAAATGAGTTCCAGACATTCTGGTGAACGAGTCTATCGCGTTATGCCAATCACCATCGATTTTGTGACTACAGTACCGCATCGTTTCGTCTGTTCATGTCTTACTATCGCTCAATATAAGACAGCTCTCGTGCAATGGTTACTGATACAATCCCATGTCATCTTACTAGGGTTAGGCTTGGGGTTGAAGATGTTCAACAACGAGAGCAACGCTCTGTCTCTCAGCGGCTTCATACTGCTTCCACGCCAACGCGTGACTTGGCCCTGGTAATCCAGAAAACTCGCGAAAGGAAAGCTGTCTGCCGTTCTGGCCACAACATGAGACATCTGCATCATGGACGAAATTCAGGTGACTCAAAAACATATGTACCAACGTGTTACAGTATCCAATTATCCACCTTCGATACTCGTAAAGTCATATGAACTTCAATCTTCTACTTCTCAGTGTAACAAGATTAGGGCTCACGCGTGTGCCGCAGTCGTTGATTTCGAGGTTGTGCTTCGCAATCACATGGTTGCTTCATCTGGTCGAAAGAGCAGCAGCACATTGCATTGATGAGGTCGAAAATGAGGTTTTGAATTTATCCGTACCAGAGGCACACTAAGCACGTGCTCTGTGGCTGCTGATCATCTTTGGCAAACCTTGGTGTACCCAGGTAAGCGCCAGGCAAGGTGCTTGTGAGGCACGCTTGCGCCCCTGCGCGTTGGCTTTGCAAGCACAACAGACCGGTATCGCGCATTGCGTGCAACGTGATTCGCCGGAACGCCATCGGCGAAAATGGGCGACCGTTTGAACGGGCTGAACCGCTAGCTCCCGCGTCGTCCAATTCTAGCAATCCAGAGACGCTCTCGCCACGACATTGGCTGATTCAGCTCGGTCAGCTCCTTGCAATTTCCTACCTGGCGCTCGTTTGACTCCACCTATGTATGACTGGCAACGGTAGTTGATAGCTTCGTGAAAAGCGCAGGGCGTGTTCTGTGACAAGGCACGCACGAGAATCTCGATCTTAAGGTCAGCAAGATCACATGTGGTTGATCATTTCGGGCAGGATGATGAGGTGGTGTGAGCGGAGATCGCTACGAACTAATGATGCTTGTACGACCACGCGCGGGCTTACAGCGCGAAGCAAAAGCGCAATAAAACCCGTGATCACGGGCCGATCGGCGGACGAACAAAGCACATCGTTGCGACATCGGTCCACTCCGCCCGCATTTGTACAGCCCGACCTTGAGCGTGTCTCTGGCAAATCCCTGTCTAGCGCTCACGTGGTTGATATAGCGAAGGACTCGTGGTGGGGAAGACAAATTCGACATGGACCCACAAGTGTCCCGGGACACCTGTATTTCTTTCACAGAGCAAGACGCCAAAGATTTGAGATCACTTCACCTACCGCTACGACGTTGTTACTCCCGCAACAATGCTGGACAGAGAGATCTTGACAGATCCTTGAGAGTGTTGGTCATTTCGGCTGATTTGGTCTGGATTACTACCGACGTCACAGTACATTCGCTGTCCACTGCGCCTTCCATTCGCCAATATATCGTAACGATGGCTATGGCTATTGAGAAATTTCATGCGATTATGTTCTTGCCATTCCAGCTAGACTTCAGATAAGCTATGAAGCAAAGCAAGTGGTTATATGCATGATCTGACTATTTTGTCGAAAATCGTATGCACGCAGAGGCTTATCGCAAAATTTATCGTTGCACCGCACACTTTGGTCGTCATAAGCGAATGTGTAAGTCTCAGGTGCCGCTACCAAGAAAGCAGGGTTAGCGTTCGTACAGTTCTCCGAAGTATAAGGTGGCGTTGGACAACATGTGGAGTCTGTGCGCAAAAGTGAGCAGTTTGAAAGACATGCTTGCCGTTCTGGAAGATAATATTTTGGCACGCCCTGGCTTTTCGTTCGACCTATGCGGTTCGGTTCCGGGCACTCCCAACTAGAAGGGGGTTCCAGTGTAATTGGGGGGAAGGGGTTGTTCGGGAACTTGACTTGTACCGTGCTCGTGAGTCCATCGACGTTGCTTACGTCGATGTTGCAGCGCTGCAAGTCTGACTCGATATCGCTTACCAAGCAATGCAATTCTACCAGCGTCTGGTTTCTTGAGAACTCAACAAAATCAGTGTCCCACCATAGACGCCAAGATGACTCTAGCCCCAGATCCGTTCTGGCGAAAGGAAACTCGAACACTTCGCTCTCCTCCGGCGCCATAGCGGTGAGAAAATGATCTGTGATGCTCGCGGTCAGATTCGTACCGTTGTTGTACGCCTTTCTCTTTTCCTCATTGACCAACATGAAATGCATGTTGGTCGCACTGCCATTCGATACACATTTATTTTCGACGAGAACGCTGTACGCTGGTTGTTTGCTTGACTTAGCCACTTGTTCAGCCCGTTCATGAACCATATCAGCAGCGCCCATGAGATTGTTCGGATTCGCAAGACTCGGAAGAGGGCTCACCGACGCCAAAACGCCGAGTGATACCATTCCCAAGGGGCAAGCTGCGACCACTATTTTTTTGAACCTTTGCATCATGAATACGTATTGCAAGTGCTAACATCTCCTCGTCCAACGTCGACAAGACTAGCGAAGCCTATTAATACGCTCAAGAATGCTGACTCACGGGATATAATCACTGCGATCCCACGTAACTTATTCCTTCTCCACCAGACAGACACAAGTGGCGAAATGTTTGTCAGCATTTGCTATCGCAATTGGAGATTTTCTGTCGCTATATATCGTACGACAGGACGTGCGGTGCTGTTCCCAATCGACGCAATGCGAAGTCACACATTCCTTATAGATGGAGCACACTTCCATTCTTCTTCGCTGAACCACAAGTATCTGCTGAATTAGACTCACAAACGTGAGAAAATTGCGCATTGATACTCGACCGAATCTGACTATGTATATGGGAAAATCGTATTTGTATATTCTCGTGACGAAGCGGCAGCCTTGAGGTTGTGGTATGCAAGCCATAGTGGAGGGAAAAAGTTTAGGCGGCCTCGCAGATGCTCGCGTGTTTTCCTACGATAAGCTTAATGCTTCCGAAGATAGAAAACATATGAAATGGCCGAAGCAGTTGGCGGCGTAGAGACAAAAGGTGGGTTGAGATTGATAACGTCGCTCCGGCTCGAGGTCCAAAGGGTGGTATGACAGCAGAGACGAGCCCACCACCCCTGCTTATGGCAAATCTCAATGAAGCTAAGAGTGTTGCAAAGTCATCGACGGCTATATTCAGGTGAAGGCTCATAGCTATGGCAAGGTATAATTCGCACCCAGAAACGAACAATACAGTAACGTCAGAGAACCTTCGTGGCCGTGAATCAGATCGTGTTGCCAACAGCAATATGCTGTCAGAAGCCTGATCGTTACCATGCTGGTTTTGCAGAAGCAAACCCCTGCAGAAGAACCTTGACTTCCCGTGATCAAGCGCACATCCTACGGGGCGCACTATGTACTCCTTGAAGCTGCCAAGCCACTCCTGTGGGCGGGTGCATGACCCAGACACATCTTCAAGTCTCCCGGCGCGAACGTAACTTCTCTTCCCATCCCACCTTCTCTTAGTCCAAAGCTGACATCGGGCTCAATTATACAGCTCACGGCCATGCCAAACAACGCCACATCTGCGCAGCGGCCGTTCTTCTGCTTCAGACGTGCCATGTCCCGCTCGTCGGACGACCTTGGCCTGGCACCAAACGACGCTGACCTGGCATCAGACGGCGCTGACCTCGCATCAGACGAACGCTCATCGTCAGATGCGGAAACATCATCTCCAGACAACGCGACGGAGTCACGGCATTCGAAGCACCACCGCCGACGGCCAGCGATGCAACGAGATCGAAGTTTATTCATCGTGAGCCAGCGACGGAGAATCTGGCAGGAAAGGCGGACCAGTCCTACGAATTTCAAAGTCCGCCGTGCCCATCGCAGAAATCAGGCGGCTCTTTCGGCCATCATCCGTGAGCTAGAGCGACTTCTGGAAGACTTGAAAAGAAAATCTATGTCCGATCTGTCATCACTACTGGATCGTCTCGACGCTCTCATTGCTCCGACGAAGCAGTTGAGCAAGCGTATCGAGAGAGGTCGAAACAAGGCTCTGACAACCGCATTTTGTGAGAAGCTCCCGCAGGTGATGGTGTGGTAGAAAATGGGTGGTTCCAGACAGGTTGAGGGGTGTCGGCGAGCAGGTGACATCTCAAGAAGCTCAAAAAGGGCGTTGAAATAATGAACATTGGCTTGTGTAACATCACGACAGCTTCGTCTCTCGCTTTACACTTCATCACATGCTCGCTCGAAAGTCATGTTCTGACTGTTGGGGCACCCATGGTACCTGTTGTGAGACCGAGAGTGCTACCGAACACCCAGCTCGATGGTGTCGTAGGAGTGCGCACCGAGAACAGCATCTTATCGTGCGAAGAGAAGGAAGCCAGAGGAGTGACTGTCCTTTGGCGGGCCATTCGCCGTGATTGCAGAGTCGGAATAGTGTCCCTAGTCGGAGCGTTCGCGTTTGATCTACAAGCCAACCAGGAGCGAAAGCTGCTTTCGAAGAAAGCGGACTTCTTCTGCGTGATCTTCACTGGCATTCTTGTATCCTGTGACCGCTCGCATGTACATCTCTTTGGCTCTGCTAATTTCGCCCTTCTCTTTATACAAGTCACCAAGGTTGATGACAGCGTCGAGCGTCAAAGGGTGATTCAAACCCCACACTTTCTCATACCCGCAGACAGCGCGGCTGAACATTCGCTCTGCTTCGTCCGACCTTTTTTGTTTGCGGTAGACCATACCAAGGTTGTAAGCAATCCTGGAAGTAGACACGTGCTGCTTGCCGCATTCGTCTTCGTATCCTTTCATCACTTGCCACAGCAGGTCTGTTGCCTCTTCCAACCGGCCTTGCATGCTATAAAGGTTGCCGATGTTGCCGTAGGTGCTGAGCGTTGAGGTGTGTTGTGCCCCAAGCACTTCAATCTTGCCCCCTAACGCCGACAGCAAGCATTCTTCTGCCTCCTCCAGATCACCTTGTTCGAGGCAAAGAACACCAATGTTGTTGCCGAGTTCAAGGATCAATGTGTGCTTTGGGCCCAATGTCTCCTTGTACGCCTTTACCACTCGCAGCAGGATCTCCTTCGCTTCTTTTGAGTTGCCCTGTTCGGAGTAGAAGATGCTGATCTTATTCATGGCCTTCAGAATCAACGTATGGTCCGTTCGTTGCGGCTCCTGGCAGTATTTGCCCATCTGGCTCAACGTAACATCTGCTGGTGGTTCGCCGTTATCTCGACGCAAAAGATCAACATTGTTGGTGGCATCTAGGCTTGACATGCTACTTCGTTCAAGGATCCGCTCGTGGCCTCTCGATATTTGTTGAAAACTCTCTTTTGCTCCACTGGATTTGCTTGGTCTCGTTCAATCAGTCCGATGATATTGATCGTTCTCAAGGTGGACGGATGATGTGAACTCAGTAGATATTCGTATGCTTCTGATGTTTGCGAAAGCGCTCTCCCCACTGCTACCGACCAACCTTGTTCGGCGAACAAGAAGCCGACGTTATTGAAGGTGTCAAGGTTCGACAGGCCGTCAGGACATGATATATTGAAAGATCTTGTCAGTAGTTGAAACGGTCTCTGACGGCGATGAGACCTTCATTCGAACACATATAATCTAAACGTGGTAGAACTGCAAGATTTTACAACTGGCGCATCTGAGTACTGTACAACAGCCCTACTAGCCCCTAGTCAATGACCTTGGACGATGAGTCAATTTTCGTGCGACGGTACATCAAGTCAGCACACTCGTGAGAAAGCATACAATTGATGAGTGTACAGTATGTACAACGGAGATATGCACTTTTGCGATCTACAGTACTACGACATCTTGTCGCCTTCTTCAAAGTCATTTACAGAGTACTTATTCATCCTTCTGTTGTGGTTGACGGTGAGACGATTGGTGAGGCCCTGACGTGAAAATTTCAACTTGAAAAAGCAGATATCGGATGAAACAAGCGTAGCTACAATGCCGTGTCTTGCCGACAAGAATTCATGGACGGACTACGGATAATTAGCCGCTTGGACCTAGCTATCTCGCAATGGTTGTAGTATAGTACGGTACTTCTTGTTTATGACAACCCTTTGCAGCTTTGCTGATCTCAGCATTGAATGTCAGGCATTGCGGGGAACTGGACTAGGATTTCTGAACCAGAGGGAAGACAACGATGGCAGTTGGAAGACAAATGATACCGCTCCAGGGCCTCGATATAGACGCCACAACGCGCTTTCAACTCAGGCGCATTCAAGGGCAAGTTAGCTCGAAGTTGTCCAAGCGCATCGATTCGCGTCCTTTGTATGCTTGCCTCGCGCACAAGAATGCTGTGGAGAAAATGTATCGCCACGCGTACGACCCACCACGACATGTCTGCTGGCGCGAAGCCGTACACATCTCCAGAGTCTATTCCGTAAGGCATGTACCTACAAGGGCAGACGTCGTGGTGAAAAACGTAAGCGAGGCCTGCGGAGTCTTCGTCATAGAAAAGTGAGAAGAGCTCTGGTTCTACCACCAGGGCATCGATCAACGCGGTAGACACGAGGGCCATCATCTTGAGATCCGTGTTAGAGTCCTGAAGGTCAGCTATACTCAGCTTTGTTGGCTCGGTCGCAACTATCATCGATACTAGTAGATACCGCACAACCTTCAAACCGAGCCGGCGAGAGGAGCGGTGAGGTGATAAGCAGAGCGTTCGACCCAGCTGGAAGGCAACCCGCCACTGAGATGTTGGTACGGTGATTTGGGTCTCCGGATTTTCCAATACGTAAGGTGAAATTTCGCCTACGGGCGCTCCCTCAATCAATCCGGGAAGATGCTTGCAGATTAACGATTTTATAGTCTGCATGTCGGTTGATTCGTTCCTGGCTTTGCCGGACACTGTGAAATATATTTTGCGTGTCATGCTGTGAACATCATACGCGGTCGGCAGAAGGACAAGTCCGGCCGAGCGATGCAACAGGACAATCTCGAGAAGTAAAGGAAGATGCTGGACGCTCGCTACCGATTGCACACAGACGGCATCGGCAAAATCATCGGTGAGGTAGATGGTGACGTGGGGGGACGAAATCTGGAACATGTCAGTACGGTCAAATCGGCAGATTGTGGGTGAGAGATAGTAGAAGTCGAGATGAGGGTCCAGCCAACAAGTGATGCGGAGCAGGCCATTACGCTGCATCAGGCGGGAAGCACAGGTGTAGAAACGCCTCGAAACGCGACAAAGAGACATCTGCATGCTATACAGAAGCTGGAGCGGGTTGTCGCTGCACGTCTTTTCAACGGTCCCCGGCATGGGCATCCGAGAAAGATCCAGATGATTTTGTAGGACACTAGTCAATATCTCTTCGGGTAAGTCACCAAGATTCGCTCGAGCGCCAGATCTGGTGATTGAGTCCATCGTCACCTCCGCCGATCTGGGAAATTGTCGCACTTTGCGATATGGTCAAGCCCTGGTTGACACTACACGATATAAGAACAATGAGCAGATGATGTAAGCGGCTTACTGCGAGGTGACCGAGCAGATCATCGAATCTTTTAGGACGAATCATTTCAAGGCGTCCAATGCTGCGACACGTGAACCATGGCAGAAATGAACGCTTCTGTGTAATTTACGTCGGGTAATGCTGCACCTGTTTGACACAACACCACGGGCACAAATGTTGGGCCCAAGTCCAAGCATGAATCGTCGCATGTGTGGAGCCGAGGACTGGGGTCTGCGGATTATCCAGATATAGAGTAAGATACATATCACATGCATAGTCACCCCATCTTCGTCCCTGACAATTCAGTGTCGCCAAAATCCACTTGGTTACCGATCGCGGAGCAGCTCCCTGTTTTCCCCAACGAAGCGTCTCGTTGTGACCGTTTCGTCTGTTTCTTCCGTCGTTTGGTCTCACGAGGAAGTTGGTCATCTTGAGGGTGCTGTCTTGTGTTGTAATTTGTGGTTTTCTTCGACTGCCTGCGCGGACGTTTTCGAGCATCTGTCACACGGTCATGTGAGGTTTTGCCCAGATCGACTTGTTGCTGGTAAGGTGTAGCGTGGCTGAAACTGCCTGGGTTCTTGTGTCAGCCAGACGTCTAGTTTCTTTGGCTCGGAGGACTGACCGACGATTTTGTGTGTCGCATCACCATTGTACGCTCCCAAGCGTGACTCGTCCACAAGTGGTGTTGTCGGTCCAGCAATGGTTTCACCGCAAAACAACGTCTGAGTAATGAAGTCATCCGCGTATTGTGTCTGTTTGATGATAGAAACGTCGTCTGTCAAAGATGACGCGGGTTTAAGGTTCTCCCGTTGCGTGATGCTGCAGAATATGTCCTGTGCCACTCCGCAGACGCCGAACACGCGTTTGAAGTCGTGATTTGGCAATGCCTCCAGAGATTCTGCAATGCAGCGACATGCGTTAATCACGGTCTGATTAGAGGCCAAGTCCTCGACAGTTTCATGCTTGGGCACCAGAAGATGTTCCGACAATTGCTGCACTCGTAGTAGCAGTGCCTCAGTCCTCCCGAACTTCGTAGTACCGTCATGCCATGTGTAAGTTGGGATCTCTGTTTTCAGCATATACGTCCACGTGGAATGAATGGAGCCGTTGCTGGTTCCGACACTAGGTCGCCACTGACAGGGCTCGGCCGTGTCGCAAAGAAAAACAGCAACCTCCACCAACGCGTACAGCACCATCTGCTTGAATATTTCGCGAAAGATCGGCATGCGTGTCTCTTTGCTGTTCAGAATCGGGTGTAAAAGATTCGAAATGGATAAAGTCATTGATGGTGATGTTGGAGAGAAGTGGTCGTTGTTCGAGACCGGATCGAAACAACAAAAAAAGAATTCCGGTTCCTTTCCAGATTCTTGCTTTGGCGTCTCGTCAATGTGGATGCTTGATGTCACCCATGAAATCCCCCAATTCTGGTCATCGTTGGGGTGCATTGTTGAAAGTCTCGAAGTAAACGGGATGTGTAATGTTGGCCTGGTATGCAGTGTGTATGTCGTAAAAAAAGGCTCTTTGGGTTGAAGATGAAGACGTGCGACCCAAGTGAAAGCAACGCACCTTTATACCCAGCATCACCCCGACCTCGACGCTTGGACCGCGCATGTCCTTTGGCCAAGCTCCATGTGACCGTTCAGCTCGCAATATATATAACTCCATGGAACATCCACTAATGCACGTTCATGGGTTGCATGGCTGGCGCTTTCGTCTCTCACTCGCTCGGAGCGCACTGGCGCTTTCTCCCACCAATCGATGCTAGTGTTTCGCCAGTCGTCCATAGAGAACGATTTGCCAACGAGCGCAGGGTAGTCTCGCGAGACATGTCGCAGCGACCCACGATCCACCGTTGAGTAAGCCAGTCCAGCTACGATGCAAGTACCGGACAAGCGTGCCGGACAAACGAGGTGTGCACTTGCTTGAAAGGTATCTGAAATTGTCATGTATTCCTCATGACGTATTCTCCAATCGATCAAAATCCAGCAGTGTCGCACTCGCAGTGCAGTGGCAAGGATTACTTTCATCCTGCGACCAGAACAGTTTAGCGGGTTGATCCCTTTATTGTCTGCGGTGGCAAGCTCAGCCGTCGACATGACGCAGCATATGCAAATTGTTCCTCCTTTGGCCTGGTCAGCTCGCTTGATAGCTTCCGCTGGCTTGCTTCAGAGGAGAGAATGGACTGTCCTATTGCGAGATCAGACACTCATCCGGTCTTCCACGAATGGTGCAAATGTGAATGTCGGAGTGACTGGACGACACTTTTCGCAAGTGCAGGTCGACGCCATGCGCATGGTCGAGAATAGTCGTTGGCCCCAGCTCGCAGGATTCGGACAGTGTCACTTCGGGCTGGATAGTCCATCTGCACTTAAGCGCACTGTATTGTGCGGATGCTTGAATCTCAGCGAGCGACCCCTTCGTTGTCTATGGTCGGAAGCTCAGCCATCGACACGACGCAGCATATGCAAGCTGTGCATGCATCACCCCTCCTTTGGTCTGATCATCGCGCTTGACAGCTTTCGCCGGCCTGCTCCAGAGGAGAGCATCGAGTGTCCTACTACAAGATCAGTCACTCGTTCAATTTCCCACGAATAGTACACATGCAGATGTCGGTACGGCTGCAAGATGCTGTGACACCAGTGCAGCTCGGTGCTACACCCGCGGTGGGGATTCGTCATTGAGACCAGCTCGCGAAACCCGGACAGCATCACTCTGGATTGGCTCGTCCATACGTACATAAAAGTTCTTTGTCGTGCGCGGATGAGTGAATGTCGCGTACGGTAGCAGGCAGTGCGCGAGGTGTAGCGGACGACGCACGATAGTGAATGCTCATCCGCTGGACCGTAGACTCGCGTTTTGTTCCAAAAGGAGCATTCACCTCGGGTTCGCAGTCAAAGGACAAGGTAGCAGACTGGAGGGAAGGGTTCGACACCTGCAAGCTGCGATGTGCTGGACACTCGTAGCTCATGGGTGGAGCAAGGCCACGCGTGGACCTTTGACAGTTGTCTGAGCTCGACAAGATACGCGTGCATGAGAACAGGCGCTCGATAGACACGACGACGAGACTGCGCCGCAATGTTTCCGTGTTGCTTCACTTCAGAAAGAACGGGGCGAGTTTGAACGGAAGCCTCCACCCTCGTAAGCAAGAACGCATGCACAAAGCATAATCACTTACTCTGAGCCGGTCGTGAGTCCGTTGACACTTTGGTCATCGTTGGTGAAAGCTGACTCTAACAAGCTCGTTAGACGAGGAACACCGCATGGAACTCGTTGTCGTTGATGCCAAAGGGTGGGCTTTGCCTTGTGTGCTGATGCGAGGTGATCGTTGCCAGATTCTGTCGGGGCCGGAGACAAAATGTTGTGTCCAGCAGAATGAACTGCGCGTAGCACACTTGGAAACATGGAACTCTAGAGGCGTGTGGTGTGAAAGTTATGTAGCGCGGGCCCGAGAACGACAGTAGAGTTCAACCAGCGTCTGTGGCACAATCACGTGTGTGCCAGGTTCGGGCCGACCCGAAACACTCAAGATCGTGGAGCACAGCGCGATTGCCAACGCCGAGCGAGGTCAGCCTCATTTCCACCCTTGCGAACACTCATTCTCTATAGCACGTCTTCGTGGTCGCTCGTGGTTATGGCTTCAACTCAAGAAACAGGGAGAGGCGAAGCTGCAACCGGCTTTGGAAGCCGTGCAGAAGACACGGTCGTGGACTCGAGCCCGTATCCTAGTGCGACCGCCACCCCGACTTCCCGCCCGATAGGGAGGGCGGACATGAGCTCGTCTGTCAAGCAAAATGGAGCCAAGCGGAAAGGTAAGCTCGGTTGGAGTCGCACGAGACATACAAGAATTGGTGTTGACTTCATGTAAGCGAAGTGGACGACTATCGGGCGTGGCAAACGACGCAGCACATCCGGCTACATTGTGTTACAGGATTTCATCAAACCGTTACTCTCGAAAGATGAGGGATTTACGCCGCACGAGGTCTTTCTTCGACTCATAGATGATTCGACACGACCAGGATCAAGAATCCAGAGTGCCCAGTTGTCCGAGATCAATGTTCGGCGGGCATTGTTGGAAATGTTGAAGCAGGAAGAAGTGCGAAGGGAAGACTCTTGCGGTCCCAGCAAGGGTAAAACTCATCAATACTTTGCGCTCGACTGTACATCTCAACAACACCAAAGACCAACTCCTGACGTCCGAGCACTCGAGTCCGCATTGGGGAATACGTCTGAGCAAGAATCCGAACCAGCGAGGACCGCGGCGCGGACATCTACTCAAGATGAAGGGGAAGCACTTGATGCAGACTCAAACGACGCACACTCCGTCCAAGACACACGTCAATCAGATGCCACCCCGACTTTTGAGCAGACCCTAGAGCGAGGCGAACTGGCAATATTGGCGTACGCGCAAAGCCTCAAGCTTCAAATGGATCAAGCTAAAATTAGGATATCTGATTCAGAGTCTCGAAAACTTCGATGCGAAAGTGAAGCTTCGGTGCTTGATGGCCAGACGAAAGAACACAAAGCCAGGGAAGCAGAATCCCTTGCGAAGGCAGAGCGTCTTCGGAAAGAGGCTAAGGAGGCAGAAGCCATGGCAGCGGATCTCCATCAACGTGCTGTCGAATCAGCGAAAGAGGCTGACGATAAGCGCACAGACTGCGATTGCCATGACAGGAGCATCGGCGATGCGCGCAAAGGGTTGGCTGTGATGGAGGAACAATTGAAGAAAGCGAAAGAGAAGTTGGGGATTGAGTGAGATGTTCGAGACCACGTCGCAAGATAGTGTGGTAGGAATGCCGGCTTTACTTGAGAGTTTGTATCGCCTTGTGCTTGCCATCAATCGACAAATTCGTATTCTCGTACTTTTTGGTCGGTAGTGCAATCTTCGGCGCCCTCCCTTTGCAACGTCTAGCGCATATTTAAGGAAACGCACGCATAATTCCTCCAGACCTTCTGTCGCATTGGTTCCCGGAGCCTATGAGCGAAACCTGGAGGACTTCTCGTGCGAACGGTTCTATCCGGTTGAATATCAAGAGCTGTACAGTACATGTAGCTTGCAACACTGCCATACTGGATACAAGTGGCCATAAGTTGCATTGCCGAGTATAGTCCTCGCGGTTACCCGTTAGAGCTTCTCTATATTCACGGGACCCGGCGTTTGCCCAAAGCTCAGTGTGCATCCATTAGACCTTGAAATGAAGGTGACCGCCAGTTTGTGACTCAGAGCTTTTGCCAGCAAGATATACGAGTGTCAGCTCTGCTTACTCTCTGGCAGGCCGCACATCCAAATACGGGCAATGATCTGCCTGCGGACCGATTCATATTACCCGACGAGTTCGGATGCTTGTCATGCGTCATGCAAACGTGAGCACTGGCAGAAGATACAAGAAGCCGCGTTCAGCCAATCTCGCTCCACTGGGCTCGCCCATATCCCTAGCACTGTATGCGAGGGAGTGGTGGCAAGGCGAGCCGCGTTGAGGACGGAATTACCTGCTGGGCATGTCATGATTCCAGTCGGGGAAAGCAATATGGACAGCCATAGTTCGATCGATCCTTGGCTCGTCTACACCTGTTCTCTCGCTATGGTTTGCTACAGGACTCACGGATCTGCCGTGTCCGAAATTCGTCTCTACTGCCGCTCGCCTTCCTTGTCCCGGCCTCTCATGTTCACCGGTTTCCAGAGTGGATCGATTCGTGTCCTGTAATTTGTCTCTCCCCAAGGATTGATCCACTCGCCTTCTGACTTTCTCGTGGGAATGCAGACCACACTCTCCGGAATCTCGTATTCCGCCCAATCAATGATGTCCCGATCTATCTCGTCCGCTCCTTGCAATCGTGTCACCGGTACTGCGTCTTCCATGACGAGCCAGTCTTGAATATTGTAAGTCGTGCGAGCCTGTGGTGCCAGAACAATTCTCGCCCTGCCATGCCGCATGTTCCATATGTCCCGCGCAATATACTCGCATTCACTTGCCCCTGGGCAATCTGATTCGAGGTATCCTTCACCACCGACAAGTTGGCCCCATGCGCCGAGCGCACCGTCAGTGCTGCCTCCTTTCCAACCCGCAGTGACTGTTGATCGGAAGCGCAAATGCTCGCGGGTGAAGAGGGAGGCATCGAAAGCCGACATCCCGCCCCAGCCGCTGTAGACGGGTATAGGTCGCCCCTCGAGCCAGCGCCGATAGAGCGCCTCGTTCTCGGTCGAATATGCGTCGACGACCCAGGATTCATTGTCCGACTTTGGACTGTAGCCTCCCGGCTGTGAGAAGTCATAGACTGCATTTCCACTGATGCCGCGACCTACCCATAGGTCGTAAAAGTAGGGAACTTGAGAGCTCGGCGGATGCTGCGGATCGTATCTGGGGTCGTCGTCGTAGAGGAAACCCCGTTCGCCCTGACGAATTGCGCGAGTGCGAGAGCCCCAATCCATACCAAAAGCCATACTAGCACGATGAAGCCTTTGCTGGTGAACTAATTCCAAAATATCAGAGGCGCAAGTCATAACATCGTTCATCAACACCAGAGTCCCGCTGTCGTCATCACTTGACGTGTACGGCATGAGTGGCGCCAAAGCGAGATTTCGGATCTCGGAAAGCATGACGATACGGTCGTGCTTCCCGAAGTCAGACAGCATGTTGGACGAGTGTATCCAGATACCATCGACTTCCAAAGCTTTCAACGCGGCTCCGAGATCTGATAGCAAAGAACGCGTGTTGTCCTTGGAGCCATTCTCGTAGATGCTCACGTAGACCCTATTGTTCTGCATGAGATGGGCGATAGCCTCTAGTAGAGCTAAAGCCTGCGCTGGTATGATCGCCTCTGAGTTGTACAGGTTGATAGCGAAGCTGACAACAGACTTTCGTCGGCCACTCCACCAACGCGAGACATAGGTCGTCGGTAAAAGCGCTGTCCTAGCATATCGTTCCAGCTTGAGTGAGCATTGCGGATAAGAAGGTGCTCCTGTCGCATGTTGAGACAGTGTCTCTTGGAATCGCGATCGTAGCGAGGTTCTCAGCCATGCTGTATGGTCCTCGCCTGTCCTTCTGTCTAGAGGCGGTACAAATTCCGATCCTAGAGCCAGACCCTCCATCTCAAACGGTTTGCGTTCGCCCTTTTTGTCGACGCTGGTGGTGACATGACTGACTGGCAAGTCGACGAATGATTTCGGCTCTGGTGCTGAAAGTAGGAGAGTACCCAGGAAAAGTAAAAGTGCAATCGCACCAAGCAGACGGAGCGCTGGGGGATATCGTGTCCCAAAAGCCATTGGGACTAGCATGCTGCATGCGTTTGTGCGAAGTCGATGTGAATGAAAATCCTAGGAATGTTCTGTAAGACGGACCAAGCTATGGTTCCAATGTCGGCTACGTTACAGTACAGTACAGTATGTAACCTTTAATCGGAGTCAAGACTTACGAGAGACGGCAGAGTATGGATGTCAAGGCACTTTCAAACCCCTTATTCACGTGATTGATTACTTCGTGCAGTATGTGCACTATGTTCGTGATTTGAAAGCTGTCTCGCGTAGTGACCTACCCTAGGACACCATGACCTTAAGCGCTTTTACTAATTTACCCGTCAACACTTGCCCATAGCGGTCGCCAGATGTGGCAACCAAGCGTGACTGGCGATGGAACCTGATGCAGGTCACGGCTGATTGCGCCTCCCATTGGCAACAGCTGCCGAGCCAATCCAAGAGAAGCTGACTCAGCAAGTCTTTTGCAGCGCGCGGCCGCAATTGCTTTGGATTTATCTATCCTCCCAACGTTGGACTTTGACAAAAGCTGACTGTTTTCCATACCTACCGTGACGTACACAGTGCAGTAGTACTGTAGTGCATACAGTATTGGACCTTGTCTTGTCTGTCTGCTGACAATTACAGTCGCTTCGCGAAGGAGTCCAGTTCACGGCCGTGGTCGCCGTCACTCGTGCACGGTCCTAGAGCGCATTGGGACCAAGCGCGGTCTCTCCGAGCCCTTCCGTGCACAACGGCACATTGAGTAGATATCAATACGTCCGTCATGTTGAGTGAATCCTTTGCACGTCAGTCGAGATATGGTACGTATAGGACATCGTTTCTACATTCCACTCATTCCTCTTTTCCACCCCAAAAAACCTCCAACCCTGGCATGTGCTCCATCGTTATGGCGACCATGCACACCGCGACCGATCCTCATACGAGAGAACTACCTGACTCATCTCAGCATGCCAAGAGTCCGGATGGCGTGGCATTTGCTCTTGTCAACCTGGAAGGTAGAAATACTGACCCGCCATCTGCAACCTTCCATGACCTAAGGCAGCATCAACACTTGTTTTCGAGAGTGCACGGATACACCTATCTGTGTGACGACAGCACAGTACAAAGCAGTGTTGGACGACACGTGAGTCGAGCCGTGTCTAAGCTTTCGTTTTTCTCGGAGCAATTGTCGTGCCGACGGATTACTCCCCACGATACGCGCAAGGAATCGAATTTCACCTTCCCAGTCGTACATATCGGTCCGGATGCGTTTGCCTCAGAGTACACGACAAAAGCCAATAAGCATATGGTCAACGTCTTTCCGAAATTCTCATTCCGGTACTCCAACGGGTTTGCAGCATCTCACCATGTCCACGCTCGCAATATCAGGCCATCGGGAAGTCAAGAGTCCCGACCAGGCTCTGTGTGCTTCAGCACTGGCATGTGTCTTTTTTCCGAGACCCTTGTTTTGTCGTTGCAGAATTGCAAGGACGCGAAAACAAGAGTAGAATGGACACTTTACGAGCTTGAGACCATGATCAGACTCGCGTCCATGATCGCAGACGTCATCGGTCTCATCCGAGTCGATGGTGCATCTCCTGCACCTCCCATCAGTGTGTATGTAGACCTGCCCGATGTTCAATACTATTGGATAGCGTTCGAACAGTTGCAGCAAGGGAGTGTCACAGAACGTGATGTCGGGAACTGGATCAAAACAGTGGACGCGCGAAGGGATGAGATTTGGGGCCGGCTTCGTGACCTCGTCCAAAATATGCTCCACGCCCGCGATTTGGCTCCTGTCGACATCCACCTTGCGGAAGGGACGGCCTCGCTTCGCGACCTTCTCAAAACAGGGCTAAGGTGCGGCCAGTGTCCATCTGTCGACGAATCTCTGTTTACTTTGAAAACCAAAGGCCCACAAGCACATTTCTGGAACGAATTCTTGGAGCACGTGGACGAGACGTTCATGCCGAAGAGCTCAGACGATCTGAGTCATCTGATACACATTTACAACACCATCAAGCCAGCGCTTCCTAGACTTCGAGACACAACGACGCAACCTGATCCCTTGACTCCTGTTCTGCCACTGTTACTCATTGTGGTTGACGACATTGCCGAGTGGAGGATTTTCGACGGAGCGGAAAGCTACTTGCGAGGTCGTCGTACCATGCTGTATCACGACATGGGAGTTCACGTCGTAGGCCTATTCCCACTTCAGAAAGTTTTCGTGAAGGACGATGAGCGCTCCAGTCTTTGGTCCAGGTGTCCCGGGTCTCTTCTTAGGATTGACGATATTGATAGCTTACAGACGCCAGAAGAAGTCGTTGAGAGGATATATCGGCGTCCGCAAGGGTGACCAAGTGATGAGATACGATCGCGGAGGTCAGAAGTTGCTTCCACCTCCTGCAATGAGACACAAACATAGAAGTCAACAGTGGCGAAAATCGGTTCATTGCCCCAAAACCTGTGGCATCTAGATTGAGTACAGACATGCTAGACTCTTCATGAACGTCCAAGTACGACTTCTGGTACTGTCCCCGTGGATTTCCATAGCATGGTAACAGGTCGCACACAAGCTTTGACGACAGAAGAATACAGTGCCAGACACAAAGCTGGATGTTTTCTTTTTCGATGACAAGCTTCACGATACACACGAATACCAGGTCACGGCGTACATCGGTAGTTCTATCGTTTATTCCAACCAACGTTATGTACACCTCACGGTTTAACTCTCATGAACGGAAGCAGAGTGATATTGTACTGTGACGCGCAAATTACTCGCTGTCGTGTGCAGATTTTCAAGGTCGTCTAGATCGCGGCCGTTGTGGTGCTGAGCTTATGCTATACACCTCAGGTCGCGCTGGTGAAATGTGCCTTGAAGTAGTCCGTGCAGACACGCTCGTATGGGCCTGACTCGGCCGACACGTGGTCAGATGTAACGGAGTACGGCGGTCGCACATCAATGGCGGATCTGGCAGTTAAAAATGATTGAACGGAAGGACTTCATCATTTGATACTGTATCAATGTGCTCACACTGAATTCTTGAAGCTTCAGATACACAATCCGTCTCTTGTCAAGCGCAATACCCAAGATGAGGGTCTTGATGCTCCACGGATACGCCCAAGATGGCAACACCTTCTATCGAAAGACTTCCAGACTTGTCCGCAGTATACGTGCAGCATACCCAGACGCCTATTTCTCCTGGCCCGATGGGCCTGTCGAGTTGCACACGACTGACATCCCGGGGTTCGAAACCGGATTCTATGGCACTCAGGACCGGAATGGTCCAGGATTGAGAGCATGGTTCCACCTTCGCTATGTCGCCAACCCACCGACTGGTTTGATGAAGAGCTTGGATGTCATTGCAGGTGTGCTAGAACGTGAAGGGCCGTTCGACGGCATCATAGCTTTCTCGCAGGGCACACTACTCGCTGGTATGGTGGCTTCGCTTCTCGATGGTCAGGCCCGCCGGGCTGCATTTCTCAATGCCTCCGCCAGCTCTGCAGGTGTTTTTCAGTACCCCGAGGCTTTTCGAGGGCTCGTGCACCCTCCTCTCAGGTTCAGTGTCTTGTACGCAACCCGCGTCGGTAGGGAGCCTCACTATAATTGGCTTTACGAAAAGCCCACCATCTCGACGCCGTTCTGCCTCGTCAACGGAAGATGGGATCCTATGGTGGAATACGAAGAGCAAAGTGCGGCGCTCAACAAGCTGTCAAATCACAAGAGTTGTGCTTCGATCGAGCACGACGGCGGTCACTTCGTCCCAACGGATAATGTCAACACCACCCTTGTGGTCAACTTCGTCAGCGACGCAATGGGCTTACGACCGCAGGGCTATGATATCGCAACGGTCCGCTCACCCCCTCACAGTAGAGCAGTGGACCCGCACGAGCTGAGACGACGCCTGGAAAGACTAAAAAATGCCGTTCACCATGGCGTGCCGTCGAGGTCAGAGAATAAGTGCTCGGTAGAGGCGATTGATGACAATACCATAAGGACCAGGCCTGTAATTTTCTTGAGACGCGGGACTGAGAGTACTGCTCTAGGACGATAAACACTCAATGGACGAGATGCTGTAGCCGCCGCTGCTTTTCATCCTTCTCGGTTCGAGTCAATATTCAACTTTTAGAAAGTGATGAACTTGCACCGTATAAGTAAGTGAATCCGTCAAGTCTGAGCTCGCTGCCCGAGAGCTACATAGATCACGATGCCAGAAGCGACAGGGTCCTCGCAGACAATGGGGTGCCTTTTATCAAAAGATCCTCGATGTTGGATTCTGCCATCCTGAAGTCCCAATCATTCAGCCACCCAGGACCTTCTGCGTCACAGTCACTACAGAACTCCAGACAGACCTTGGCAGACGCTAGGGATCTTATGTCACTCCGGTAATCCACGAACGTGCGTGTGTAAGAGCGTTCGCGGGCGCCTTGACTTATACGGCGATACAGCAGGACGAAGATCAAGACGTGCTTGACGTTAGGCATAAGGTGATGCAAGCCATAGTCACTGTCCAAGAGATACATCACAATCGCACGTCTCAACGCAAGACCGCGTTCCCAGCCCTGCACGAGAAAGAAGCGTTGCAGCACGGAACGCTGTTTGAAAATGAATGTGTTGGCAGAGAACGGCACGAGTCTCGCCTCGTTGTATACTTGTCGGCACACCTGCAACAAGCCAAGACATAGCTGATCCGCCGTTTCTCCTTCCATGTACTCGGCGAAGCATTCGTCGTGTGAGGCCAGACCTTGAACGAATCTTTGGCGTGTTGGCGAATTTTTGATGACCTCGTATCTAAGGTGGAAGCGGTGTGGTTTGAGACAAGGCCGGACGGTACTACCTTCAGTATTGACGTGAAGCCAGTTTCCCCCGAACACAAAGCCATAGATTCGTTGTCGGATCTCTGCAGGTAGAACCAGTAGGCGTGACAGAGCGGGGCTTTCAATTTCGGCAAAGCTTAGTGTGTTGTTCTCGTAAATGTCCTTGCGCCTGTCCACCTCCATGTACAAGCAGTGTGCCAGTACGCCTGCACGAAGTCGACGTTGTCTTCGCATTAAAGAATGTGTGTAGTTATCGTAAAGCACCAATCGAGACCTGCGCCCCTCCAATGCTCAATGATCCAAGAATAGGTGTACTGCAATTGAGGACAGCTGGTGTGACTGTGCAACGTAGGGTTATGTAACTCGTACAATACTTCAACATCGAACCAGACCTTACAGTACAGTACCGCACAATATCGCGCATGATACGATTCCTTTAAATGAAAAACTCTACAGTACTCTACAATACAGTATGGCTTCTGCAAGAAGTCAAATGTTGGGCTTACATGAACAAAAGGGAGAAAAGCGATAAGTCATCCCAGGACGCTGCAGGCAATATTTAACGTCGTGTATCACGATCAAAAGCTTCTTGTGACCGCTCTTTGGCCACCTAAGTAGGATAATCCCTCCTGTATTGTAATTTATGTCAAAAGAAATTTCCTTGCCCCGATGTCCTACAAAGTATTGACGTGTCATCTCTTTTCTTCCGAACCTCACTGCAAAAGGCATCCATTGGTGGAGTGAAAACCCTTCAAAGTTAATCGCTGGTGGGTGACGCGTCACCAGATTTTGCGCATCATACTCATCTGGCCATAGAGATCGCAGACTTAGAAACAGTACTGCGCGGAGCAGGTATATATCATAGGCTTAGCTTCCGCGGATCTCGAGTCGGATCTGCTCATATTTTCCCGCTTGCCCAAACCAAAAGCAAAATGTATTCAGCGTCCCATGTGAAACTGCACTTGCAACTCTGGCACGATGGAAGAAGGGACGCGGGGCATGTGATACTTGTTATTAGTAATGGAAACTTCTGGGAGATGCTGGGAATATTGAGCGAGCAATTAGATATTCATCTTCGGAAAGCAGAATCCCTAGAGAATTTCTTCGAGAAACTCCAATGTTCGCTCGAAGTTCGACGTGTGAGGGAAAGATTTCGTTGGTCTCACAAAGATGCAAACACAGATTTCTGGATACAGGCCAAGAAAGCTCGAACAGAGTCGAAAGTCTATTGCAGACGAAATGAAAGTCAGAAGTGGAACGAGGCCGTTGTAAAGGATGATGAGATTGGCATCCTACCCAATCACAAACTTCTTCAGTGCGCCTTGGCTGAGTATCTGATAGACGATCGGGTTTGGCTGAGAATGTTACATAACGATCAACGAGACTACATCGAGTCAGTCAAGACTTTGAACGAACGCTAGCTCGTGTAGTCTGATGATGCAGCGCTTGTTTATCGTATGTAACGTTGGAGCAGTATTGTACCTACAGTATACTGACCCTAATTCTACCCTAATCGGACACGGCAAACTAAGCAATCAACACAACTTACATAGTTCTCGTGGCGACCTTACAGTATTTCTCTGCCCTCGAAAAGGGACATACAACAACAACTTACACTTCATTGAGTTGCCGACACGACGCGCACCACACTTACCCTATCAGGACTATGCTAGACGTCTTTCATAGTGCTATCATATTATTCGGACTGAACGGAAGACACACTCAACCGCCAAAGGCGAAAATATATCCTCAAATCCTGCTGTCGTGAGTAACACGTGCATATTACTGAGCATGTACAGTATAAGGCCACTTCAACACTACTACTGTAACGTTATCTGTGATTCGTGCTGTTCGTCATTGTGAGACCAAGTGCGGTCTGTCAGCGAAAGCAAGGATCATTCGGGCTTACTATCACAGATTGTGTTTGGCGTCGCTTGCCATCGCGGGACTTGTGATATGTGCCGTCATCTTCCACAGGGTGCAACCTGCGTGAAGTACAGTACTGCACTGTACTGTATCTCGACTCCGTATATCTTCACAGATCAACTTACTCTTTACTAGACTTGTCATCGCTAGGTACGTGACTGATCACTGTAACAGGCTTGCCACAGTGACGTGTCGCGACAGTGATCACGTATGTCGCGCTCGCCTGCGTAAGCTACTGTGAGTCCAGAGTATGACGAGCTGACGTGAAAGCGCGATTGGTCAGAACATAATGTTCATCTACTGGCCTGCTTCTACATAAGCTAGCCAAGGAGGCATGCCCTTGACTGCCATCAAATCTGACTTGGGTGGCGCGGCGTCCTTACACCAAGCATTTCGATAGGTGTGTTGACCTACATCGAACATGCCTACCCGTAGGCTGCAGACCGACCCGAAGCTGCCGTCGCCCCGATTGGAGATTCCTACCCGAGTATCGTACGGCGCCTCTTGGCGCACGAGTCGCACGAAGACTGGAAAGGTACGTTAAAGATAAATGCACCGAGGTACATCAGACAATGCATTTTTGAAGAAACTGCTCGCGTGCTGACAAACGCCCAGGTTGCACGAAGCCACGGAGATTTTCTGGACGACGAATCTGCAGATACTGCATCCATCGACAGCCCCAAAGAGGAACGTAGAGCAGACACGACGGACGAGGAAATTGGAGAAGTAGGAGCAAGCAGGCTGTTGGAAAATGGGCGATGGGAGGCTGAAAACGATCAGATCACAAAAACCCAGCAACAGGACGTGCAAGCGTACCTCGAGGCAGAAACCCCCGATCATGGCTCGATAGACGAGCGCCTCACGGAAGACATTCGGACGATTAAAGAGTGGCAGCGAGGACAACGGTCAAGACTCAGTGAACAGGAAGAAGACATGTCCAAACGAGGAAAAGAATTGGAAAAAGAAGAGCAGGATCTGAGAAGCCGGTGCCGAGATTTTGAGATAGCTCGTGGGTCGTTGGAAGAGGAGAAACGCCTCCTGGGCTCGTTCGATAGCGTGTTGAAAAAGTTGGAGGGTTGACTCAAGCACCATGCAGCCACAATTCAACCTGTCAGGTGCAACCTAAGTCGCATGCCACCATGAAGACTTTATCACATAGCGTGAAACAGTGGACGCATACATTTAGAGACGATGATCGCACTGACGCGGAGCTGTGGGCCACTGTGATTGCTCAAGATTCGCTTGTATGACCTACGGAGGAGCACGCCAAAGCATGGCTGTAATTAGTGCGGGTATGCCGCTATGTACAAAGTCAACTCGGACCTGGAAGGTCACACGTGAAAAGATAAGTTACTGCAACGTCAGTCAACCAAACCCTTACTTAGCATCACTAACGACTTGTCGCAGGCAACAGAGGCCGCCTGCAAGCCACTATGCACCGACTCCCAAAGAACGCTCTGCACTAACGTTAAGTTACTTCACGACATCTACAGTCTCTTGCGTGCCTTTCCAAGGATGTTCATGTGCAACCTCCAAGAAATTCTCCAAAGCCCACACTGCGCAAGAGCGACAAGCTTTCATAATGACGACTCAATGATTTTCAAACTTGAACTTTGGGATTTATGGATGACATGCATAATTCTTATACAAACCAACATCAGACATGTAACAGAATGTAAGGTTAACTTATTTTGGACGTTGTTGCCTCCAAACGGCGAATCTATGATGACAAGCATGCGACTTGATTACTTGTGACTTCCGGACACATTCAGACTGGTTCATGATACAAAAAACATTGAGTTAACGTTACTCGATCGGTTCCATGACATAAGGAAGCGTCTCAATCTCGTCCGTTGTACCCGGACGGATACCAAGAACATGCGGAATATCACCGTGATAACCACCCTCACCAAGCGCAGATCCTTTAGGAAATCGAGCAGAGGAATATCTGACATCGGCCAGAACATCAGCGGCATTCGGCCACCTGATTTCTCCCATTTGCCCAATGAAGGCAAGAAGAGCAACCCAATCCTTGCTGGTATGGTACTCGATTGTGTCATTGGGCAAGCCACGACCCTGAAGCTCCTTGACCTGACCAGAAGCTTTGTCAAGCAGCTCGAAAGCTTTGTGGAGCACCTGAACTCCTTGCCGAGCGCGGTACAAGCAGAACCAGAGCTTCACAAGAGCCTCCCTTCGATTCCCGTCAGTCACCACGTGCATTTGCCGGTAAAGGACACCCTCGAGAACCCAAGACTGTTTCCGTGTGGCATGGCCAACATAAACCAGATCCATGATGTCGCCCGGTAAGCTGTTCCACAAATCCAAAGCAGCGACATCGTGTCCAGCACCTTCGAGATAAATGCCCCACTCGTCAGACCCTCCAGTATCGATATCAGCATCGACAACTTCATCATCTTCCGATACACCATCTTCAGGAAAGGTGACAAGCCCGTCACGAACATCAGGACAATGTCGAGACCTCCTGATATGATGGTGTTGAGAGAGATAGCAACAATTCTGAGGAGCAACCGCCTGAGAAAGGCAGCTGTGGTGCTTCTCCTGTTGTGCCTCTCCTGGCGATAGATATTCCATCACTCGTTCGTGGTTTCGGAAAAACCAATCAAGCAGATCGATATCTAAGCTGGAACTACTTCCAAGAGGAATCGATTCGTCAAAAGATGAACAGTCTATACCGAACACTGAAAGTTGTCTCCGTGTGACCGGCAAAGTAGACACATTGCGATGGTGCCTACGGCGTGCTGAAAGTGTCGAGGTTGAAGCCATTGTACAACAGCAAGTTTGCAAAAGAAAGAATCCTGAGGTGAGGGGAGCCCGTTTTCTAGAAGCGCCCTCCACTGCCGGTCCCAACCAAAGTCTGCGCCTGGGCCTCGTAGCCGCTTCAGCCCAAGGAAGCCCAATTTGTATAAGAACGTCATACCGTACATAAGGCTACAGTATATCCCTCAACAGAAACAGCGGGTCATTAAGTACGATGTTTGAAAGAATGGACCATTCTTGGCTTCATCACAGTAGCCGCGGTCGCCTCTGATCAGGAAGTAAAATCCCTCCATGCTTCTCTCCATGGGCTGTGTGAGGAGTGTTTGGCCATTGAAAGATATCAGGGATTTGATCTGTCGACGCAAACTATCCTCATACGACTTACTGGATCGCCACGACTTGACGTCCCACCGATACCGTACGGCTTACGTTACTGTATGATCACAGAGTACATTTAGGTCTGCTTGTAATGATGTGCAATCTTTAGTCCTGCTTGTAATCATGAGCTATTCATGGACCTCTTTGCGATGGTGAGCTAGATTTAGTGCTGCTTGTCATGGCAAGCCACCTTTGGTCCTAATGGTTACAGTCCCGATGCCTATCTCTAGTCTCGCTTACAATTGTGATCTATTTTCGGCCATGCCCCTAATCGTGAGCTAATTTCGGTTATGTCATGACTTGCCTTGGGTTCTGCTCGCAATCGTAAGTCGATTGGGGTCCTGCCCATAATCATGGCTGTCTTCAGTCTTGCTTACAGTACAGCAAATACAGTGTCATTGTAGGCTATTTTGAATCCCGCTCGTAATCCTAGGCCGCTTTTAATTTTACTCCTCACCAAAGCCTATCTTTAGCTCTGCTTGTCATCGTGAGTCATCTCCAGTCCCGCTTGTACTGTAATTGCAAGTTTCCACAAATTTATCCTGCTTGCTGTCGCAAGCTAACATCAGTTCTGATGACCATCACAGTACCTACAACCTCACAACCTCGCACCCATTGCATGTTTGTGCCCTCGCACTCGCAACGTAATTCTGCGCACTTACCATCATGGGCATTGTTTGCTATCGTGATCGCTCCAGTGAGAGTGACGTGAGAACAGATGAACATCTGAATGCGACACTGAGAAGGAAGTTGTACAGTACAGTACCGTCACTTGTAGTGTCTATGGTTCAATGGTGCAGCATCTCTCACTGTTGGATGTGGAGGACGGTCACGCCGACAGCTTGATTCTTGGTGGCCAGCGACGACACACAGCACGTTGCTGCGGCATGGAGCTCGGACGTTCGTAAGCTAGCTCATCAATATGCTCGCGTCAATCAGCCAATTTAGACGAGTGTTGTGTTGGTCATGCTCACTCACCGGATGCTCACTCATCTCAGCCTACACTCATAAACACGGTCAACGAAGGACGCGACTACTTGCTGTGGCGGCAGGTGGTCTGATGAATGATGACGGACGCGGACAGCAGGAGAGACAGACCCTACTTCAAACCTCTGACTTATCACGACAAAGAGCTTGAGGGGATGATCGAAAATCGGGTCCTCAACGATCATATGGGCCTACATGACGTTCTCAGAGTATTGACCGACGCGGTCGCAAAGAAGGGCAAAGACTATGACCTATGCTATGAAGTACGTTACACGTTGACTGCAGGTCCTATCACGCTTGCCAAAGGAATCTCCAGATTTCTCTTGTGGTGGAACGATGTAAGGGCTCGCCACCTCTGCGCTCTCTTTCGAAATCACACACTTTCAAAGGGCTCCGACTGCAAAGTCCTCAGCTCGAGATCCATCAAGCATCTATCAAAGCTGAGGGAGTATGGCGACATCGAGGCTTGGCTCACGGAGCTAACTACGAGGAACCAGCACTTCATGTTTAGGGCCATCTTTTCATGGACACTCATGAAACGGCTGACCTCGTAAAACGAACCAGTCATTCTTTCCGCTGGAATCTCTTATCGCTGGTTTCTAGGGGATTGACTTTTCTAGCTCTACCCGTAGCCTAACGCAATGAAATGACTCATCTCGCCTGGTACCACAAGCTAGAAATGAAGTTACAGCATCGGGTGCCACTTGTGAAGACAAAACGACACCGACCTTACATTCGCAAGCACTCTTAACGTTACTTGCTTGGGTTAAGCCAGTCATTAGCCACGAGCTCTCCCAACTGCAATCTCTACTCACTCCACAAGCTTGCCGCCCTGACCTAAAGTTACTCCATGGTAATTTCTGGCCATGAAGGCGAGCTCGATTAGTATTGCTTGTCATCGCGCCCGTTATCATCACCTCACCAGCTCAACTGTTCCATAATGGCACGGGAAAAGTGCTGCCGTCGTCTTTTCCTTGTCATGCGGTGGTGAGAGAAGGCCATCACACGGCGAAGAAGGGGGCAGGCGACATAGTAGCTCCTTCTCACAGCGGATCTTGTAAGCTTCGACATTGTCGAACTCAGCGGTCTCCTCCTCGTCTTTTCGACCTAGATGCTGGCGATGTAGGGCAAAGCGCAACGGTGTGGCTTGCGGCTTGATCTTGCGAACGAAGTTGAAACGACGCTTGTGGTACCGGACAGAGCGAGGCGACCACAAGTCTTTACTCATCTCAGCCAATTCCTGGGCGCGTATGAGTGCAAGCGCGGGCGGGGACAGGTCTACGCCGTATTTCCATAAGCCTTGGTATGGGACGCCATCATGGAGCTCCCTGGAGACGTGCGCACGGATTTGGTTGTCCAGCACATCACCAGTGCTCGGGAAAACGAAATCCACAAGCCCGATTTGTTGCGCTTGTACTGGGCTCATGGGTAACATGCTATTGATGATATCTGCGGCTCCCTCCTTGCATCTGGCGTGATAGGTGGACAAATGATACTCAGAGCCATGGAGACCAAGCGCCCGGTAAGCAGGGTTGAGGACGATCTCATGCCCGGCTAGGACGAAGTCACAAGCGGCAGCTAAAGCTACCCCACCTGCGGCCGCGTTGCCCCTCATGGCCGCAAAGGTCGTGATTTTGCGTGACGGGAATTCGTGTAAGATGTAATGTACCACGTCGTCGATGCGATTGATGTTGAGCCACGACTCGTAGACCGGATCAGACGCGGCTTCGATGACGTTGAGAGCAATGCCGTTACTAAAGTATGAGCCGCCCATGAGGACGAGCGCACAGATAGACCGGTCGGATGCCGCCCTTCCTAAGACGTATTCCATAGCTTTTATCAGCATCGAGCAGCTGTCCGTGCTTGTGGCGCCGTTGCAATGCTCGAAATGCAGATATGCGGTCGTGTTGGCATGCTCGTCTACCCTGAAGTCAACCCAAACTTCTTGCAGAGTCCTGCCTGGGAGGAGAGCAAAGTCACTCGGCAGGATCGACTCCAGGCTGCCGATGAAATCTGAATCTATGACATGGAGTTGCTGCAAACCATATACAGCAGGCACTTTGGGCCACAGCGCTTTGTCGCTCTTCTCCTTTGGCTTGCGCACGTGTGTGATCCATACTCCCATGCCGTTGGCGGCTGCGATGCAGACGGCACCATCTCGGATGGCCAAAATGCCAGCGCTAGAATTTTTGGGGAATATTGGTACCACCTCTCGCATGGTATCATCAATCATGCCACCGTATAGATAAAGGTTTGGCCCGAAGACATCGCTGTATACACCCGGCTGCGAGTCGGCACATCTGATGCGACGAGAGATGTATTTGGCCGTGTGGCGCGTGGTATCGAAGGCAGCGAAAGATGCTCTGAGCAGGGGTCTGGAACGGGTTTGTCCGCCTTTGAATGGCAAGTTGTCTGTAACCGACAATCTCGCGTACTCCGGACGAGCGGCCACTCTGGCACTGTGTAGACCCAGGTCGGCATCTCCCTTCGAGTTTGAGGAGCACGCGTGTTCGAATCGCTCCACGGCTTTGATTGTTGCTACGACAGCCGCTTGGGTGACGAGTCCGCGGTACAAGGTGGACTTGTTGAGCCGCGGCTGATCGATACTGCCCAGCTCGAACTGCTGGAAAGCCCACACGGGCCCAGCATCGAGCTGTTCGACAGCCTGAAGTACGGTGACCCCCCAGTGAGACCGCCCGTGGAGGTGTGCTCCCTCATCAATGTGCCTGAGGAATTCGGCAGGCTGTTCGATCGTACCATCATCACCAAGCAGCAGCCATTCGAGCGAGCTGGGTCCAGCGTCCCCGGGCGGACCAGGATGAACGATCAAGCAACATACGTTTTCGTATATGAGCTTTGGAACGAAGCTGGTCAGGAATGGGCATACCACCAGATCAGGCTTACTTAACGCGACTGCCTCGATCATGACCTCGTCCGAGATCGCATATTCGACAGTCACCTCGTGAGACCGGGACAAGGCGAGGTGGAGGCGCTGCGAGAGAGAGTTGTGTGCGGTACAAAGGAAGAGGATTTTCATGTTGTATAAGAGAGCTGCGTCAGGTGGAATGAAGTTACAAATTGCGCGTGAACGAGCACAAGTAGTGACGGGCGGTAGACGTGGTATTTGTATGTTCAGTTGAACTCGAGCAAAGAACGCGCATCAAGTGGTTGTAGAAGGGGCGTGACAATGGACACGAGAATACTCCATGCGTATCACGGTGCGGCCGGTGCGCAGGAAACGTGCACTGTCGAGCTTGTAGATCGGACGCACCTCAGCTGAAAACAGCGAGGCTTCAGTAAAATAGACGACAGGGGTCACAAGAACTTCTCGGCACATCGGCGATCCACTAGCGAACACACAAAAGACACTAGAATGTTACTGTACAGCCCATACTATAGGTTGGAGAGTCCTAGGCAGCAGAACGTATAAGGAGTGATGCGGTTGCAGCAATTCCCAGGGTTCTTTAGTCGCGCCAGGCTTTTGGGTGTCACAGTTATCAACCTACATCCAGCCGCAAGTCAGAGAAGAGCTATCAAGATGAGTCTCGAGACGACCCTTGACTGCTCCGCATGTAGTCAAAATGCCCTAAGGCTGCAACATTCAGAAAGAATGTCGTGCTCGTACATCGCACAGTAGCATGGACTCTTGCGAGCTTGGTGTATTCTGGGGCAGGGACTACTAGAACTAAGTCTATGCACGGTCCTCAAGCGTAACTGGACCGTGCGAAAGGAGAAAAAAGCACCGCATATCTCGACAGGGTAGCAATCTCCGGATCTGGAGACAGACGTCAGTTTCTCAATCAGGATAAAGTAGCTGATCATCGCGTCTGCGAAATGCGCTCATCTTGAGACTGGATATAATTTACATCAAGGAAGGCAATTAACGGAATACTCGAGTCCAAATCCGTAGATTCGTCGGTAGCGTTTGGGCCATGCCCCCTTGTCCAGTGTTTAGTCACACGCTCATACATCCGAAAGGAAACGGCCAGTGAGCGCACAGTATGTGCAGCAGTAGCACTACAGTTCGCGTCCCGTCAATGGCGAATAAGTCGATAGAACATCGTGATCAGAAGGCCGATCGAAAAGGTCGAACCCCGCGAAATTGACAGAGCGATATCGTCCTGGCTGTTCGTTGTGATTGATTACCATATCTTCCGTGAGATGTGGCAGATTAGAATTCCCACTGGATACTATATATAAACGAGCAGCTGAGCTCTGCACGATCCAGTTCGACTCCCGACCACGCTGACTCTATCCCAGAAACATACCTTACAGACCATGCATCGCATCGTTGCATTGTGCCTAGGATTATCGGCGACCGCCTTTGGCTTGTCTAAGCAGGCGCTCATGCCGGAAGTCAGACTTTCTCAAACACCGGATGCCGACGGTACCACCAGTCCCAGTACTCTCTTCCGTTCCTTAGCCTCCGAGTGTAGGTCTCTATCGACGGAAGATGAGGGGAAAATTCGCACATTCTTACCGTCCTTGGGAACTTATTGTGAAATCTTCGAGTCAGTTCTGAGCATCTCATCACGAGTACCGTCCGAGAGCTAACCTATAATTCAGAAAATCTGACTGTGCATTAGAAAGTAAGCAAAGATCTGACGTTGGGTCTCCAGGCATCAAAGACCTGTCGAGAGAAAAGTCTCTGAACAACAACGAAACAACGTTGCAAGAAGTTATGAAAAGCTTCAGATGTACTTACGACTGCGAGCGCAAAGCCTCACAACTAGCGACGGAACTATACATTGCAAACATTAAACTGGCTGATGCGCTGAACTCCAAGAAAAGAGCACCATAGCGTTAAAACATTCCAAACAGACAAATGTGTGTAGTCATGAACATACTTTGACCCCTCGCAAGGAAATTTGAGCAGTCTTTACAGTAACTCTACAGTGTAACTTGATTAACATAATAGTTTTGCCAAAAGCAGCGAATCAAGTCAGATTCACCTTTTCGTGCTATGTTTAAAAGACATGTCGTTACTTGCTGTGTTTAGCATTGTGTGTCACTTTAAGCTGGGCTGACATTGCCAATCGCGCTATGTTTAGAAAGTAGGTCATCATGACTTGGGTTTGAGCTTTGGGCCGCTAAATCGCATATAAATTATCGTTAACGTTATAGTACTGACCGTAACTTAGACGAACGTGATCGCCGCACCTGTTGTTGCAAAAGAGTCGCACTTCGTCGTGACCTCACTTACTAATCTATGTGTTTAAATAACTTAGCATTCGTTTCAATGGAATGACCCGAGACTTGCACATAGACGCGAAAGACCAATTGGAATAGATAGACCGCAACACAGTAAATATGTAACTTGCGAGCAATCAATTTGCAGTTCAGTATAGTATTAACTTATTGAAAGTTAGTTATATGCTGTATTTTCAATTGACTTACTGTGAACACAATATCCTCTAACGTTAAAAGTACTTCGATGTTTTCCTCATCTGCATGTCCACGGCGTGCAATCCCAAACACCTTTGGAATACTACACTCAATCCCTAGCTATAGGGGCTCCCTACCCATATTTCGCGCTAGTAGGTACTTCCACTTTGCTCACGTACCACGCCGCGACAACGCATTTTCTTAATTCATGCGGAATCGCAATGACTTCTCCAAGACATTGCGCTCCGATAGAGTATAATCACAGCATATTTTGTGCACGTGTCGGTCGTGCTGTCGCTTCTCAAAGTGGCCGACTCTCATCTGCCGCTGAGTATGGCAGAAGGGAGATGCGATCTTACGCACCGCAAGTGCTTCGCACGACGTTGAAACAAACACTGCTGCATTCTCCAGGTCTCAACGGCCGCCCTGAAGCTAGCAGAGCTGCGACAACAGCGTGGCGTGAGTGCCTTGCAGGGATCGTAATTATTCCTGCCGGTACTTTGAAGCGCGCGAAGCTGAGGCCCGTAAACCAGCCCGCTCGGCTGCTCCTGCCGCGACGCTCGCACACTGTGTGGCGGTGCCGTGGACTTTGGTTTACTGTTGACCAAAGTCGTGACTATCAGCCACTTCATCACACGACGGCCAGGAAGAAGCTGTGGGATGCATTTGCTCGGTGTGCCTATAAAGGGCGTATAAAACAGACGACATTATGGATGACTTACAGCAGAACGCAATGCTCTATCGCTATTATCGCATTTCATCAGTCCAAGTGCTAAGTGAATCCTACTACATGTGAGAACACTGCCTTCGTGACATGTCTCATCTCTCAATACTGGCAAGAGGGAATCTCGCTTCCTACGCATGATTGGCGCTTCGCCAGCTGCGCTGCGAGCGTTAGCGAGATCACTAGCATTCACTACGCTTGTTCGCGTTAGTGTCCAAGTAGGAGAGATAAGCGGCTGTTGATCGATGAACTGTCAGCCGCGCCCTTCTTCACCATCCGTTGCTACGAGAAGCGATAGCTGCTTTTTTATATGCGCGGTGTGAGCTTCACGGTCCACTTCGACATCTTCGTACCCTTCTGCTGCCCGCTCGTACATGTCCTTGGCTTTGGTGACGTCGCCCTGGTGTCTGTACAGATTGCCTAGACCGTACATGGTGTCCAGAGTGGACGTGTGCTTCGCTCCCCATGCCTTCTCGTAGCCTTCCAGCGCTCGCAGTAACATCTCTTCCGCTTCCTTCACCTTGCCTTGACGATAGTAGAGGATTGCGAGGTTGTTGACGGTGTCGATAGTCGACGTGTGCTTCACTCCCCATACCTCCTCCTTCCCTCGAAGCGCTCGCAGTAACATCTCTTCCGCTTCCTTCATCTTGCCTTGCTCAACGTAGAGAAGGCCAAGGTTGTTAAAGGTGTCCAGAGTCGACGTATGCTTCGCGCCCCATGCCTCCTCCTTTCCTTTCAGCGCTCGCAGTAACATTCCTTCCGCCTCCTTCATCTTGCCTTGAACAGCGTAGAGATTGCCGAGGTTGTTGACGGTGGAGAGAGTCGACGTATGCTTAGCTCCCCATACCTCCTCCTTCCCTCGAAGCGCTCGCAGTAACATCTCTTCCGCTTCCTTCATCTTGCCTTGATTCTTGTAGAGGTTGCCGAGGTTGTTGACGGTGTCCAGAGTCGACGTGTGCTTCGCTCCCCATGCTTCCTCGTACCCTCCCAGCGCTCGCAGTAACATCTCTCCCGCCTCCTTCATCTTGCCTTGACGATAATAGAGGATCGCGAGGTTGTTGATGGTGTCGAGAGTCAACGTGTGCTTAACTCCCCATGCCTCCTCCTTCCCTCTCAGCGCTCGCAGTAACATCTCTTCCGCCTCCTTCATCTTGCCTTGACGATAGTAGAGGAGGCCGAGGTTGTGGACGGTGTCGATAGTCGACGTGTGCTTAGCGCCCCACACCTCTTCTTTGCCCCTCAGCGCTCGTAGTAACAGAATCTCTACTTCTTGTGAACTCTCCCAATCTTGCATGAAAGAAGCCACTTGATGGAGCTCTAGCTCTAGACCAGCTACCTGTCCCATATTGTTGTATCTTGTTGCAGCCATTTGCGCATGCGGGAGGAGTTTTCGCGCCGCCTGTAAACCATTTACCTCATCTGATGTAGGGACGCTCTCCGCGACCATGCGGATAGCTCGCATGCAAAGTCGCTCTCTCACGTGGTTGTCAACCACATTGTACAGGCTCCAGGCGTGCACCACGGCGTGTATCGAGAAGCTACTTGTGCCCTCAGTGTGGTGCACAAGCGAGTACTCCGCGAGCACCCCAACCGCGTCCAGAAACGAGAGCTCGTCTGTGGCAAGAGCTTCGCACTTTTCCTGATCTTTGTGATGCTCCGACCTCTTATTGTATTTCTCAACCAGTGCGTACGATACGTCCTTGGGATGCAGGAACGCCCACTGGTCTAGCAGCCTCGCCGCCTCCGGCTTGACCGCACGCACCTGCTCGTACGACATCTTCCACGTCGTCAGCACGCTCCTCTCCGCGTACTCCTGCAGCGGGTATCGGTTTTGGTAGCTCATGAGCTTGTCCCATGTCTTGTCGTAGTGCGCGATATACTTCTTTACCGGCAGGTTCGTTGCTCCAATGTACGCGCCGGCCTGGACCAGTGCGAGCGGCAGTCCGCCGAGCTTGTCAAGCAGCACACCTGCGTCTGTAGACGCGACACACGTCAGCAGATTGGCATTGCAGTAACGTGGCCATATACACCCATCATCGCACTGTACATACCCGGGAGCTCCCTGCCTGCACGCGACTCGAGCATCTCTTGTCCTACGTCGGTGCCAACCTCGCCTAGTCGAAGGCTGAAATTCGCTCGTTGCAGCCTGCCCAGCCGAGTTGTGATCAACACGTTGCCGTGGTCAGCCGACGGGAGATAGTCCTTGAAGTCGTACGCTTGAGCATCTACACGGCCACCCGTGCCTTGCCACTCACGATCGATGTTGTCCAGGACCAGCAGCCAGCCAGTGTTCGCCTCCATAGATAGCCACCGGTGCAAGGCTGCGGTCGACCCATCGATGTCTTGGCTGTGTTGTAATGGTCGCTCCGTTGATAAAAGCCCGTCTCTCACTACCCTTGCCGCTGCATCAGCGAGTGACTGCCTGAGCGCGTCCTTCGACGAACCGTCTAGCCAGAAGATGGCGGTGAAGTCGTCCTTATGCCGCCGCGCGTACTCAACGCAGAGCTGAGTCTTGCCCATGCCGCCAAGCCCGTGTACAACAAACACCAGTCGCCGCTTCCTGTTGGCATTAGGTTGGAAGAACTTCTCGAGCTGCCTCATCTCCTCGTTGCGCTGAACAAAATATTCCGTCACTGGTAAGCCCGCCATGCTGAACGGAGTTCTGTAGGCTATCGCGTGTCAGCACGTGGAACTGATTTCTTCAGATGTAAAAGTACATTGCAACACGAATAACGCTCTACTCACTCGCTGGTCCTAGCTGCTCCACACCCACCGCATCCACCTCTGCCAGCAGCTCCTTCGCATAGCACGCCGCAGTCGCCGCGGCATATGGCTGCCATCGCTTGTTCTTGTGCGAGTCCGCGTAGTCGCACACCCCGCGGATCACCACGCACGGGAACGTGTCCATCAGGCCAGCCGCCTCCATCTCGAAGCACAGTATGCCTTCTTCTCTTGCGATGCGATCTCTCGTTGGCCCGTCTTTGACCACCTGATCGCCAGACGCGATGTTGCCGTAGTGGATCTGTGGGTAATTGTCCGTCCTGACTGGTCTGTTACACAGCCGTGACCGGTCGCACTCAGCACATGTGCTCCCAGCAGCATGCCCGTAGCTCGCCTCGAACAGCTCGTCATGCTCCTGCCCTTGGTGTCCGAACTTGTCCGCAAGCTTCGGGTATTTTGCGAGCATGACCGCCAGATACTCCTTCACCTCGCTGTCCCTCAGCATGTGTCTCGCCTTCAGGCTCTGCACTGCGGTCAACAGCGGCCGCGGCGGCTTGTTCAGTGTGCCCGTCCTCCGAAACACCCCATCCCTCTCCATCTTGCCGTAGTCCCACTGCACCACCCCGCCGTGTTGTCCATCTGGCTGACTGACGACGACATCCCCAAGCCTGACGTCCGCCCTCTCGCTCCACACCCCGCCGCAGATCCCCACCATCAGCCCGACCTTGATCGGGAAGCTGCGCATCATGTCCTTGGCCACCGCCGTCGCCGACACCTTGCCCATCACTCCAGCGGGCAGGCATGCCACCACCACGTTGTGCGCCCCGATCTTGCCGAACGTGTACGCGTTGTCGTCGCCCGCCGCCTTCTCCACCCTGCCGTGCTCTTCGCCCAACGTCGCTTCCACCGCCGCCTTCTCCACGTCCAGCGCGCAGATGATGCCAACGTTGTAGTGTTCGCGAGAGAGTGTGTGTACAGGCATGTTTGCAATTGTCTTTGGTCCCTCGCAGCCGCTATCTTGTCAGGACGTTTGTGTAAGGGCAGTCAAATCCAGAAACAGACACCACGAGTGGTGGTCGCATCCTGATGTCGAGCAATACCTACCTTGTTGTTGGCTATCCGCAGTGCAGGCCTGGGCTTCAGCCTCAGCTTCGCCCCAGCACGCCTCGCTATGCGCACACTGTAGGTACTTGCATGCGTGGCGTGCAGTCCTGTATGCAAGTGCTGCGCGTGGCAGCAAAACGCCGCAGATGCATGTCGGCTGCGAGGTCCCGCAGTGGGGAGAACCTAGACTCTTCGTCTCGCTGCGAAGCCTCCCGCGGTCAATTTTGAGACGTCCTCGCCAGCGTTCCTCTGGCCCCACCGTACCGTTGCATTCTCATACCATAAGCCCAAAATCAAGACACAATGTTCTTCAAATCTTTGCACTTGTTTGCTGCTCTGCCAGGCTGTGCTCCACAGCCTTCGGTCGCCTTCCACCAGTGCTAAAAATGGCACGTTGTGAAACACTAGCGTGATGCCCACAGCAAGCTACAGTGTCAGGTATCTGGCACCTCCCACTTCCTTGTGTTGTCCGTTTTCCTCGCAGTCCTTCTGCTCGACTTGCGACTTTCGTCGATCCTTTATACTTGCCCGTGGTATGATAGCGTCTTGTCAAGAACCGTACTCTGCCGAAACCTTGTCCTTGCCTGAATTAATGGATCTTGACGATGACGATGAGTTGACTTCCCCATCCTCCGCTGAACGACACCGTGAGCACCTTAAGCGCATAAGGCGCGAGAAGGCAGCAAAAGAACAATACCTCACCCCCAACGAAGAGAAAGGGCTCGCTGCTTATATACTACGCATGAGCCAGAATGGCTACCCGCTTGCTGTGAAGGCTCTGCGCTCTCTCGCACTGGTCATCAGGCGGCAGCGTGAAAAGGCGCCAGATGCCCAAGACCTCATGGAGCCAGGAAAGAACTGGCCGCAGGGCTTCTACAAACGTAATTCACAGCTCAAGCCTCGCAGGATGCGTGCCATGGCGTGGGATAGGCATGATCTCACTATATACCCCAAAGTGACTGAGTGGTTCAGCATCATTAGTGAAGAGTTGGCGCGCCCGGATGTGCTGGCCGAGAACGTATACAACATGGACGAGACAGGAGTGCTGCTTGGAAAACTGGGGTCTCTCAAGGTTTTAGTAGGCAAGAACGAGCTGCGTAACTACAGAGGGGCTAGTGCGAAGCGCACGCTCATACCTGCGATCGAGTGTATATCCGTGACCGGCACATGCCTCAACCCTCTCGTGATATGGCCTTCCGCGACGCACCGGAGTAACTGGACGACCCATCCGACGCCTGGGTGGCACTTCACTTGTACAAAAACAGGTTACACTAACAACGATATCAACCTCTACTGGATCAAGCACGTCTTCGAGCCTTTGACGAGGGCACGGCCAACGGTAAGCCTCGCATGCTGATCAGTGATGGTCTTGCTTCCCACGAATGCCTCAAAGTCATGACCTTCTGCTACGAACATGATATCATCCTGTGTCGACTGCCTTCTCACACCTCGCACAAGCTCCAGCCCTGTGACGTCGCCGTGTTTGGCCCGCTGAAGAGATCGCACAGCTGCTAGTCGACAAGGGCGCCGAAGTCAACGCCCAGGGCGGATATTATGGCAGCGCGCTTCAGGCCGCTGCAGCAAAAGGGTGCACAGAGATCGCACAGCTGCTAGTCGACAAGGGCGCCGAAGTCAACGCCCAGAGCGGAGAGTATGGCAGCGCGCTTCAGGCTGCTGCAGCAAAAGGGTGCACAGAGATCGCCCAGGGCAGATATTATGGCTACGCCCTCCTTGCTGCTGCAGAAGGAGGGCACACAGAGATCGCACAGCTGCTGGTCGACAAGGGCGCCGAAGTCAACGCTCAGGGCGGATATTATGGCAGCGCGCTTCAGGCCGCTGCAGCAAGAGGGTGCACAGAGATCGCACAGCTGCTAGTCGACAAGGGCGCCGACGTCAACGCTCAGGGCGGATATTATGGCAGCGCTGTCCAGGCTGCGTCAAAAGAAGGCCACGCGGAGACAGTGCACCTGCTGCAGTCGTTTGGTGCTCTGGAAATCCCGGCAGACGGTAAAGATTGAAAACTCGACGAATGCCCGGAAGATCATGAAACTCGCCAAGGTGTTCTAGCACGGATCGAGGGACTGACTCAGGACACGCCGAACCTCAAAATCCTAATGACTAGCCGTGAGCTTCCTACGATTCGTGAGTCCATGGCGGCACTGGGATCGAAACCCATGTGTGTCGCGACGTCAGCTGTGAACGCCGACATACGAATTTACGTAGCCAACCAGCTTTCAGGCGACCGCAGCTTTGGAAAGTTCAAAAAAGAAACACTTGATTTGATTGAGTCCACCATTGCAAGCAAAGCAGATGGAATGTAGCAAAACTCGGACCGTTCGGTCGTTGATTCATCCGACTGACGATTTGTTCTCACATAGGTTCCGTTGGGCATATTGTCAGCTGCAGGCACTTAAAAGACTAAAGTCGACTTCTCCGATGTACGTGAAGCAAGCTTTGGATGCTCTTCCTGTAACGCTGGACGAAACGTACACGCGTATCCTCTTGGACATTGAAGAAATGTACCACGATCACGCGCTCACGCTCCTTCGATGGTTGGCTTACGCGCGTTTGCCTCCAACTCTTAGCGAGCTTGTCGAGGCTGCTGTGACCGACCCGATTCAGGAGAGCAGTATAGACGCAGCCAATCGTGGCGACTTAGAAGACACCTTGAACATCCTCTCTGGACTGGTCACAATCGAGGAGAGCAAAGACACCGACGTGGAAATTCACTCAGGAACGAGGTCTTCCATCCCTGATACCTCGACTATAGATCACGCCCAAAATGGTGTGGCATCCCACAGTCGAAATCTGACCCCAGACACCAGAGTGAAGCTTGCTCATTTCTCTGTGAAAGAATATTTGGAATCAAATCGTGTACTCAAAAGCGGTGCGGATCAGTTTCACCTTGAGAGTGCGACAGGGCACAGGGTTCTTGCTCAAAGCTGCTTGACGTACTTACGATACTACAGTGTAAGCAGCGAGAGGACTTCAAAAGAGGCAGATCTTAGGGCGTTTCCTTTATTGCGGTACGCTGCTAAATCGTGGTTTCATCACTCTGCTTTGCAGCATAGCGGAAGAACCTGTCGTGAAGGGCAGTTCCTTCGGCTAGACAATGCAAGACAGCATTGGCTTCTTATTCACGATCCCGACCCATCGTGGGCGGACATCTTTCCAGGATTTACACACGACCCAGGTTCGGCGCTGTATTACGCAGGTCTACTAGGGCTCCTGGCTGCGGTGTGTACTTTACTTAGCAGCGGGGCAGAGGTCAACGTCCGCGGCGGATTCTATGGCACTGCGCTTCAAGCTGCCTCCTCCAATGGCCATACGGAGGTGGTGCGGCTGCTACTTAACAACAGCGCTGATGTGCACGCTCAGGGCGGGGAACTTGGCAATGCGCTCCAGGCTGCCTCATCTGAAGGTCATACGGAGGTCACGCAACTACTGCTCGACCAGGGCGCTGACGTTAACGATCAAGGGGAAAGAAATATCAATGCGCTCCAGGCCGCCTCATCTAAAGGTCACAAGGAGATGGTGCAGCTGTTACTCGACAATAACGCCAGTATCAACGTCCAGTGCGGAGATCATGGCAGTGCCCTCCAGGCTGCCTCACATGGAGGCGGGGTGGAATTGGTACAGCTTCTGCTGGACAAGGGCGCTGATGTTAACGCTCAAAGTGCACGCTATGGCAACGCCCTCCAGGCTGCTTCATATAGAGGCAAGACGGAAGTGGTACAGCTGCTGCTCGACAACGGTGCCGATGTTAATGCCCAAGGCGGACAGTATGGAAACGCCCTCCAGGCTGCCTTAGCTTACGACCGCACGGAAGTGGCGCGGATACTGCTTGACAGGGGCGCTGATCTCAACGTTTAGGGCAAACACTATGGTATTGCTCTACATCTTGCCAAGACGTAAATGGTCTAGCTGTTGCTAGGCAGTGTAAACGCTCTGGGTAGCTATTTTTAACAATTTGCTGAAACGTGACTCCATTGCACGTCCGGGTGGACATGATAACACCGAGGTGCTGAAAGGCTGCGTAAAATTGGCGATGGAACACAAAATCGGATTGGAGATGGACGTTTTGAGAAGATCCAAACAGAACAATGTAACGTTATGGCTGAAATTGCGATCACTTACAATGTGATGCTAGAAGGCTGCGGATCCGCGCATGGTCACGCGTCTTCGGCAAACCTGCCTTCTCAATCAGAGCTTCGTTGAAAATACACATTAGTCTCCCGATGTCGGCATCGGGACGGTACGGGAGTGGCTTGGCAAGCGGGCTGCAGAGATGATATGTAAGTTTCACAAAGACCGATATATGTTTGCTTGTAACGGCTCTGTTAAAAGATATGCATGTTCTACAGAGAAAATATATGCACATGCGTAATCGTTATATAAGTATCTAGAAGGATGTATGAGACCGATTCTGGAAGCTGCAATCGCATCCGACTGTACTGCACTGAATTCATATGGCCGTTTTGTCTATCACGTGCGGGTAAAAGAATGAATGCTCCAAAATTGACTGACATTTCCTTCGAACAGCTGCCAAACCGATTATCAAAAAGCCGCACGCTCGAACTCATGGCGGCATTGATACGACAAGGAAAATTCGGTATGCTCCAAGTAGTTAAGTACACTATCAAAATTCCTCCACGGACGCATCTTGTAACACGATTGATCCTTGCGCGCGAACATTTACTATGGGAGGTTCATGGCTCAACGATTATATGTCAGTGCCATAGTTACCTGTTATCGGGTTTTCAAGAGCACCAAAGGACTACAGCAGCTACACTATCTCCGTGTGGCCTCTCTCTGAGGCAGCCTGGAGGGCGTTGCCATACTCTCCGTCCTGAGCGTTGACATCGGCGCCCTTGTCAACAAGCAGCTGCACTATCTCCGTGTGGCCTCTCACTGTGGCAGCCTGCAGGGCGTTACCGTAGTGTCCGCCCCGAGCATTAGTGTCGGCGCCCTTGTCGACCAGCAGCTGCACTATCTCTGTGTGGCCTCCCTCTGAGGCAGCCTGGAGGGCGGTGCCATAGTACCCGCCCTGAGTGTTGACCTCGGCACCTTTGTCCAGCAGTAGCTGTACTATCTCCTTGTGGCCTCTCTCCGAGGCAGCCTGCAGGGCGTTACCATACTGTCCGTCCTGAGCATTAGTGTCGGCGCCCTTGTCGACCAGCAGCTGCACCAACTCCTTGTGGCCTCTCTCTGAGGCAGCCTGCAGGGCGTTACCATAGTGTCCGCCCTGAGCATTAGTGTCGGCGCCCTTGTCGACCAGCAGCTGCACTATCTCTGTGTGGCCTCCCTCTGAGGCAGCCTGGAGGGCGGTGCCATAGTACCCGCCTTGAGTGTTGACCTCGGCACCTTTGTCCAGCAGTAGCTGCATTATCTCCTTGTAGCCTTTCGCTGAGGTAGCGTAGAGGGCGTTGCTATACCATCCGCCCTGAGCGTTTAGGTCGGCCCCCTTGTCGAGCAGTAGCTGCACTATCTTCGCGTGGCCTCCCTCTGAGGCAGCCTGGAGGGCGGTGCCATAGTATCCGCCCTGAGCGTTGATGTCAGCCTTCTTTTCAACTAGCAGCTGCGCTGTCCCGTGAGGCCTACCACTGACGCAGTGTAGAGGGCGTTGCCATAGTATCTGCCCTGAGCGCTAACGTCGGCACCCTTGTCGAGCAGTAGCTGCACTATCTCCATGCGACCTCTCTCTGAGGCAGCATAAAGAGCGTTGCCATGCTCTCCGCCCTGGGCGTTGACGTCGGCGCCCTTGTCAACAAGCAGCTGCACTATCTCCGTGTGGCCTCTCACTGTGGCAGCCTGGAGTGCGCTACCGTGCGTTCCGCACTGAGCGTTGGTGTCGGCGCCCTTGTCGACCAGCAGCTGCACTATCTCCGTGTGGCCTCTCTCTGAGGCAGCCTGGAGGGCGTCGCCATACTCTCCGCCCTGAGCGTTGACATCGGCGCCCTTGTCAACAAGCAGCTGCACTATCTCCGTGCGACCTCTCACTGAGGCAGCATAAAGAGCGTTGCCATACTCTCCGCCCTGGGCGTTGACGTCGGCGCCCTTGTCAACAAGCAGCTGTACTATCTCCGTGTGGCCTCTCACTGTGGCAGCCTGCAGGGCATTACCGTAGTGTCCGCCCCGAGCATTAGTGTCGGCGCCCTTGTCGACCAGCAGCTGCACTATCTCTGTGTGGCCTCCCTCTGAGGCAGCCTGGAGGGCGGTGCCATAGTACCCGCCCTGAGCGTCGACGTCTGTTCTACTCTCTAAAAGGTTGCTTACCGCTACACGAAGCCCTAGAAGACTTGCATGATAAACCGCTGAACCTGAATTCATTCTGTGCCTTCTTTCAAAAGGCCTCTCCCAGGGCATATCTGGATTGTGGACAAGAAGCCAGTCGTCTCTCACGCTTTTGAGCTGTAAAAGTGATACTTCACGGCTGCCCTCAGCACAATCTTGCAATGCCGAGTGATAGAACCACGACCCAGCAGCGTACCTCAATAGTGGGAAAGTGTCGAGATCTTTTTCTGTCAAAGTCTTCTCCGGACTTATGCTGTAGTATCGTAGATAAGTGATACAGCTCTTGGCGAGAGTCTGGTGACCTCTCGCACTCTCAAGGTGGAACTGATGTGCTCTGCTCTTGAGTATACGCTTGGATTCCAGATACTCTTTTACCGAAAAATGAGCGAGCCTTACTCGGGTGTCTGTGGTTAGATATCGACTGTGGATCGTATTGGCGCCTTGGCTATCGCCAGCAGTCGAAGTGTCGTTGGTGACAAACCCAGCCCTTGAGTAGTTCTTCGCATCGGCGACTTGGTCTTCCTCGATCGTGACCAGTCCGGAGAGGATGTTCAATGCGTCGGGAAAGTCGCCGCGCTCACCTGTGTCTATGAAGCTCTCCTCCACCGGATCAGTGATCGCAGCATCGACAAGTTCGCCTAAGGTCGGGGGCGATCGTGCGTAAGCCAGCCAGTAAAGAAGGGTCATTGCTTCTTGATGATACATCGTCTTAATTCTGGTGAGCATTCGAGTATACGTGTCATCCAAGGTCTGCGGAAGGGTCTTGAGTACTTGTTTCACGTACTTGGGCTTGTAGGAGTCGAGAGTTTTAAGCTCTTGCAACTGGCAATACGCCCACCGAAACCTATGCGGAACGTGAAGATCAGCACCAACACCAAAGATGCATTAGATGGGACCTCTCCTTACATGCCATCCGCTTTAGACGCAATGGTGCTTTCAATCAAGGAGCGCATCTCTGGGTTGAGTTTACAAAGGCGCCGATCACGTGACACCTCACTCGCCAGGTAAAGCTGGATGTCGTCGTCCACAGCGCGTGTGGTGACACGCAGTGGCTCAGCGGTCAACACTTCCATCGACTCACGTATCCTGTCCAGCTCACGACTAGTCGCAAGAATCCTGAGATTTGGCGCATCCTGTGTCAGTCTCTCCATCCGTGCCAGAACACTTTGACGAGTTTGATGATCTTCCGGGCATTCGTCAAGTGCGTCGATAAGAAGGTAGACCTTGCTACACGACCTTGCAGAGGCCAACAAGATCTTTTCTAGCTCATCTGGTCCTGGTACGCTTCTCTTGGCGTCGCCATAAGCCTGACGAAGCATAGATAGACCTGGCTCCCTCCAACCGATTTGTGCGATGAGTGAGCGAAGCAAGTCGTCGTCCGATTGTTTGCGCTCGTCCGAGAAAGAGAAATAGAAGAACGCGAAGGAAGACTCTGCATCCCTTTCACAAGTATTCCGAACGTCCTCGATTGCTGTGGAGCAGAGGATGGTCTTGCCACAGCCAGCTTTGCCGTACATCCACAGATGGTTGACCAAACCTGTCTTCCAGCTTCGATATTGACTCGACTTCAGTAGCCATTCGCCCGTGTGACTTTCGTGGCGCTGACGAGCAGTATCGTGGTTCGTCCCAGGATCAGGCGGCGCGAGCCAGGTAACAATTTTTCGGAACTCATCTGATTGTTGAGCGTCCAGAATGCGCTGGTTCTGAGCTGCTATCTGCGCTATGGAGTCACTCTGCGTGGTGGCCTGGCCCACCAGTCTGAGTACCAGTTTCTGCGACTCTGTGCCTTTCTCAAGTTGTAGAACCTGGAGCGCTAGCTTGAGACGCTCTTGCACGTCGGTGACGCTTTCTTTCAGCGCTGCAAGAATTTCTCTCCGGAAAGGATACCAAGATCTTTGCAGTCCCAACCGCATCTTTTGACGCAGTCCTTCGGGTTGGCTGTACTTCTGTAGGCTGTATCGCTTCTCATCGAGCTTGAGGAGCGCATCCTCGCAACCTCTTACGCATGTATTCACTCGCCCAACTCTTTCTTGGTCCAACTCCTCCCGGAGCGTGGTCTTGAGGATGGTAAGCGTCTTGCTCAAGTCGGTGATCGCGTCGTAGGTGCTGCTGATGTCGGAATTGTAGTTCTTCCATGCATCGTAGTATGAAAGTAGGCCTTGACAGGCTTGGATCCCAAGGGACGCGATGCCGACTGCGCTGCCTGCCACTTCCATGATCAAGACGTTGTAATGAGTGTTCGACTGCTGTCGCGGGACAAAGGTTAGTATCGTTCAGAAACCGACCAGAACGATATTATATGCTGTATTGGTTATGACAGCCGGCCACTAAGAGCTGTGCCTCGACACAGCCTTGCGCAGCTGAGCCGCAGCATTATGGTAGTGGCTGCTGCGCAGCCACGACTCCGCCTCCACGATGGAGCATATGTTGTGGTACGTGAACGCCACGAGCTGACGAAAACCATTCGCACTTGTCCCATATGAAATCTGCCATCTAGCTGAGATACAACTCTGGTTTGGCGACGATGCGGTCCAACAGCGCAGTAAGGACTGTATGCTACCCTGTGGGAGCAAGCGCGGGGCAGGCGTTCCAGCGGGGCATTTCGTGCACGTCGGAGCGGCACGGAAGCCGCCTAGCAAGCGGGCCGCACAAGCGGGATATATATGATAGCATGACAGTCAATATATGTTTGCTCAAGAGACGATGTACCTGCACCAGTAGCGACGTATAAGCGCCCAGAAATAAGAAACATATGGTCTACCAAAACGATATATGCGCATACAAATGCCATGTATGATTCCCTAAGATAACATATGAGATCGCGAGTGGAAGCTGAATTCGCATCTGGCTGTACTGTACAAAAAACCTCACTCCATGTCATTTCCGCCCATCAAGTCGTCACGGCGCGCTCTGCGACTGCTTGTAGCGATCCAGCTTCCTCTGCGCGTCCAAAATCTGCATCTCCAGTACTTGTGCCTCGAGAAGGTTGGTAGGTACTGGCGAGTCTGGCGCTTGCGGCTTTTGCTTGCTTCTAGTCTTGCCCTGTCCGAATCACTGCCGGTTCTTGCCCCTTCCCCTCATCATTTTCTGCAACAGGGCGCTGATCTCTTCGAGGCTCGGATCTTCCCCCCGTGCTTCAGCGTTCGTGAGGAACTTGGTGTCATCTGAACCGTCGCGCATGACGTCATCATCACCGTCATGTTCCTCATCTTCGTCGGTGTCCTCAGCATCGAGTTCGCCGCCAGCACCATTGCGCATCTCTTCGTACATTACGGCATTGAGGTTTCTGGTTGGTGCAACCGGGGGACTTCGCTTGTATTTTCTTATGTGGCTCCGGATGTCGCGGTCCACTTGCTTCTTTCCATATACTGCACCCATGTCAGATCGCGCCGCCATCTTCACGCCACCCGCCTCTTCGCCCTTGACTTGAAAGATCACTTGAGTTTCGGGCAGATTAGCGAAACCTCCAGCCGGCTGGTCGTATCTCCGTTGTACCGCAATCGCTTTCCACTTGAGCTCCGAGTAGTCTCTGCCTTTGAGGAAGGATTTGTCCACCTTCAATTGGCCAAGGTCGTGCTCTGGTCTTGTCAGCTCCTGGATCGATTTCTGCCATAATCGGGCGTTCACGATGTCTAGAACAGCCGTGCCAGTATCGGCCGGCGTCATGATCAAATACAGCTGTTTGCCCAGACCGCGACTCCTCCAGCCAAAGACGGTCTTCCTTTCGTTTCCGTCTTCTACAGTGATGCTCGCGTCTGGAAGCTCGCCTAGATCTTGAGAAACAGAGCCTTCAGCGTTGTTGGTTGCAGAATTGTCAGCTGTCCTAGAACCGTCCGCAGAAGTGCCACCTGCTGCGCTGCTTCCAGATCGGTCGTCGCTGGACTTTTCCCCCATCGTCGTGTCTCCCTCGCCGTCGAGCGCACTCGCATCAGACTGGCGCGCTGAAGTGCCCGAGCCAGCGTTTTCCTGCTCAAGGCCCCCCTGTTCCTCATCTTCATCTTCGACGGTTGCTTGCAAAACGTTCGACGTCGACGATTCTCCGTTTCGCGACGGCTCATACGTGGATTGTTTGTATGAGACTTCGGCAGCAGCTGTGATGTGCTTGGCCACCAGGCCGTTCCACGCTTCAGGGAAGCCGTAGTCTTTCACGTGTCCCTGCCACTTGAGCTCCGAGACCTTGGCTCCAGTGACATCGCCTGTACTCTTGGCGGCCTTGCAGACACCGCGGAGCTCGATGAGGTCATCGGCTATCTTTGCCCAGTCTATGTCCCTCTTGAAGGCCTCACTCTACATCTCGTTAATACTGTGACTTTCTCGCACATTCAACTTTCAGTCATCCCCTTCGTATGAACTGCCAGCGTAATCGGACTCTTCGGATCTTGGTTCCTCGAAACATTCTCTTTCCGTTTCCATCACATGATTGTTGCACAACGGTGTGCATCTCCGGTCTTCTTGCGAGCATGGGCAAGTCTCGTCGCACAACTCGCACTCACACCCAAGACTGCGCAAGTCTCGGATCACTTGTAAAAGTCCTGTAGTGTGTCCAAAACGCGAAGTACCCACAACCTGATCCAAAGCCCTCTCCAATTGTTTGAGTACATCTCCGAGCTGGTAAGGCAGCGCCTCGTTAGTCGCATTTTGATTATGTCCAATCCAGTGTATCGCCTGAAGTAACAGCAGCAATGTCAAATCATCCCACAGCATACCGCCATCCATCAAACATGTCTCCAGAGTCAGGACCGCGTGTATCACTCGAGTTCCTGGGGGCATGAAGAAGACGTCACCGGGACCAAGGATGAGCGCACGCGACTTCGTTCCCGGGTTCCAGCTCGATCCTGCTTTGCTGAAATCTACCCAGTCTTGGTCTGTCATCAGACGCTCGGGAACGATCATCCACAGCTTCGTCCCAAAAAGGTTGCGCAGCCACGTGCCGCCTAAGGCGTCCATGTGTGCTCCGGAGAATGCACCTCGCAGCCCAAGGATCTCAAATGACTGGCAACTCTCCACATCGAACGGAGTCAAGTAAGTTTTCTTCCCTGTTCGTCCTGTGTAGTCGGCCTTTGAGACTCTCACCAAAGTATCTAATAGCCTATACCTGGGGAGACGGGTGAGTCCTGGCTTGATTGCATTCGACGAACTCTCGAGATCGAGGAAATTGGGAGCGTTGGGCAGGACGGTTTCGTGCGGGGTTCGGGCGAGACGAGCTGCTTCTGACACTGGCAACGGTTCTGGTGCGGACATGTGGTAGCGTACAATGACCTCCATCCCCAGAAAAGTCTGTTCGAGTCTGTCTGCATATTCTCCGACGGAGAATTCATTCGCGTCGGCGAAAGTCTCCTTGATGAGCAGCGGAGTGCTGAAAATCTCGCCCTTGCCAGCCCGTGACTTGAACACATCCCGGGGTATCTCGAGCACGTCGTACATCGCAACATCTGTATCGACGACCTCTTCTGTATCGGTGACGGCGTGTACCGATGCATATCGGATCGGATGCAGCCAGTGCTTCAGGATCGGGTGTGGCGCTTGGTCTTCCGTTTCGTAAGCAACGTCCGCCCAGTGCTGCAACTTGAGCTTTTCTGTGTCGCATGTCCCTGGCGGGAAAACGATATGATCAACACAGTCGTGGGTGGAAGAGTCGGAGCCAGTGAAGATTGTGCTCCCACTGGGTGTTTTGGACGTCTTCGATTGCGCCTCAGCTTCCGATGAAACAGCATCCGTAGTCGTCTGTAGGTCGCCAGCACAATTTTGACCTGCCTCTGGCTCGGTAGAAGCGAGGTCGGGGTTGGGAAAGGCTGCCTCGCGCCGATCAGACTGGTCTGTCATCGTGTCCGGCAGAGCTGGTGGTGGACTGCAGATGGACGTCTGCTGCGGATCTTGATAAATGATTCGGTCAGCTGACGGCTGATCGTCTTCCAACGTGGAGTCCCTACGTGCTCTTGAATCAGGTGAGGCCGATTTCGAGCCTGTTCTCTCGTGGCTCGCATCATCATGGCTTGCATCATCATGGTTCGCATCATCATGGCTCACATCAACATGGCTCACATCAACATGGCTCACATCAACATGGCTCGCTTCATCATGGCTCACTTCATCATGGCTCGCTTCATCATGGCTCGCTTCATCATGGCTTCTGTCCGATGACAACACGGCTATATTTTCTGTCGTAGGACATCGGATTTCATCAGAATTTGAGGCAGGCACCCGTGGCGACGTAGCCTCGGCGGGGCTATCAAGTTGTGGTTCATCATCTGCATCAGAGCAAAATTCCAGAGATGTGGTTGGTCGCGGCACCTCCTCCGATCCTGTTCGAATACCAAGTGGTACATCTTCAACGATGGATTGTCTCATCTCGCAGGTGACACTAACGACCGGATGTTGGCCATATTTACCCTGGGGGAGGTTTGGAAATAACGGTCGATCGGCATTCATGCGTTGCACTTTCGCGCGTAGTGGCGATATGGAGTCGCCACCTCGTTTTCTCGCCTTTTGGGATTCAGTCTCTGTCCTAGTCTCTGCTGGACACAGCACACCAAACCTGTCTTCCTCGAGCAGATACCTATGGTAATGTTGTGGTCTCAGAGTGCGCAAGGCCTGATCTCCAATCATCAGCGCGCCGTCAGAGCAATTCGACCATTCCTTGACACGACTCAGCTCCTGTTCATCGTCTAAAGACTGCGGCGTCAGAAGCCGCCCATGCTGGCTATCGCTTCCGTCCTTCTTGGTAGCAAACTGGCTGAGTATCTGCAAGTCCTGCAGTGTGAACGGTGATTGGTCCCGCGGTCCGCGAGGCTTGTAACCGATCGACGGAGTGCGGGCGTTGAACAGAGAGTGTTCGTGTCTGCGAAGCATAACAATATTGGCAATCTTTGAGAAGTCCTCGAAGTCAGGGTATGCCAGAGCGCAGCGGCGGACAACTTCTAGGTTCTTGGTGTCCTTCGACTTCCAGCCGTAATGTTCCATCACCTACATCCCCCAGATCGCGGTCAACGAAGCCAGAGCCTGGAGCTTGCGTCTCGGGTCGCGGTCTTGCAGGTGCTGACGCTCGGGCGCAAGATCGAAGAACTCTTTCCAGACGTTAGGATCGACTTCTATGTTCTTGCAAGACACGACATCGCGGACCGCAGACACACATGCACGAATGAGCTCATGCTGATTGAGGGTGATTTTGCGGATTTCATTCAGGACCTGTTGTGGAGATCGTGTCGTATCGGCGAGGGTCTGTTGGAGACGACCCAACAACGACAGCACCAGTGCTTCCGAATCCCAAGCGATAGCGTGCGGAGTGTTGCGGGTCGAATTGATCTGCATCTCCGATCTGCACAAGATCACAACGAAAAACAGTCAGAACGAATACATCGAGTCAATAAGGAAGGGGCGGCCTGTTTTATCCAGGCTGAAGGCACGAGCAGGCAGCGACGCGACGCTTTGACCTTCCAGCCCCTCGAGCAGGAAGGCCCGAGCGTTGCTACCGCTTCTGTGTTGGTCCCCCTTTCACAGGCCGAGGTAATTTGGGAATCCAAGTCGTAGATGGCAGGATTGGCCTGCCAAGACACTAGATACAAAGGCCCGCGTCTACCAGACTGCGCGCCAGAACGATACAACAACCCATCAACCGATCAGCCCCCAGTTCCGTACCAACGAGAGGTTACCCTCTCGTGCGGCACAAGACTTGTTTCTGGGATTACGGTAAGAAGAGAGGACCCACTCACGACAAGCCCTGTGGTTCGGACTCAGGGTCACCCACGCATGCCACGGAGAATGCAACACGACCACTCCCATCAGCTAACACTGTTCGTAAGCACGATTCAAGACGTGAGCTTCGGTGTGGGCGTGGCATGGAAAGAACAAGGGATGTGGAAGATGAGGGTGTCATCACGCGGTAAGCACATCACAACAGTCGACGCCGCACTGTTCGCAACAGACATGGTCACCAAGGAACTCGTCTCACACTCTCGAAAGCAGATCACAGCACCGCAGAGATCGTGACAGAGTCGTGGACTGGGTAGATCGCTATCAAACATAGAGAACAATGGACTCTACCAATTGTGACGAGTATCAAAAAACAAGCGCAGCGGGTCGAAGAGGCAGGCGGCCGAGTGGTCCTGACATGGATCTTGGACGACGAAGAAGAGCCAACACCGCGGCGCAACGAGCAGCAGAGCAGCAACCCAAAGAGATGCGATCCGCCTTGCTGTTGTACGTGAAGCAGGCCATGGAAGCAAGGCGGAGACCAAGAGCCAAGATTGACAAGGACATCGCAGAGGCAAAGAAGTTGGTCGCAGCCCGAGACCTGCAACTCAAGTCTGGCCACGCGCTCGCTGGAGCACATCTGCTAAGGATTGGCAAGATTGAAGACGCGCAATGCTGGTGGTGCGGTGGGAGCAGCCAAACAGTCGCGCATCTCCTGCTCCGCTGTAGGAAGTGGCGAAGGCGGCGAGACTCTCTGTTGCGGGGGATACGCGCGGAAGAAATCGCTATCAGCGCACGACGAGACCGAGCAGATCTGGAGAGCCTGTTCAGAGATGTAGCCACCAAGGCAGTCCTCTTAATAGCCTCCAGAGGTGTGCTATTAAGCCAATCGTCAGCCTTTCGAATTCCAGCGAACAAATTCTAGTCCCAATCGTGGTGGAACCACTAAACTGTGAAGAATGGCAGAGCATGACGACGTGTCTGGCGACGGGACGCTGACACAGGCGCCGCCCTGCACACGCTCGAGGGCCACAGCTCGGGGGTCACGGCGGTATCGTTTTCGTCTGACGGGCAGCGGCTGGCGTCGTGTTCTTACGACAACTCCGTCCGACTTTGGGATGCTGACACAGGCGTAGCCGTGCACACGCTCGAGGGCCACAGCTGGGAGGTCACGGCGGTAACATTCTCACCGGACGGGCGGCGGCTGGCGTCGTGTTCTGGGGATAACTCCGTCCGGCTTTGGGACGTTGACACAGGCGCAGCCCTGCACACGCTCCAGGGCCACAGCTGGGAGGTCACGGCGGTGACGTTCTCGTCTGACGGGCAGCGGCTGGCGTCGTGTTCTTACGACAACTCCGTCCGGCTCTGGGGTGCTGACACAGGCGCAGCCCTGCACACGCTCGAGGGCCACAGCTCGGGGGTCACGGCGGTGACGTTCTCGCCTGACGGACGGCGGCTGGCGTCGTGTTCTGACGACAAGTCCGTCAGGCTTTGGGACGCTGACACAGGCGCAGCCCTGCACACGCTCCAGGGCCACAGCTCGGGGGTCACGGCGGTGACGTTCTCGTCTGACGGGCAGCAGCTGGCATCGTGTTCTGGGGACAAGACCGTCTGGCTTTGGGACGCTGACACAGGCGCCGCCCTGCACACGCTCGAGGGCCACCGCGAGCGGGTCAGCACAGTGACGTTCTCACCGGACGGGCGGCGGCTGGCGTCGTGTTCTTGGGACAAGACCGTCCGCCTTTGGGAGGCTGACACAGGTGCAGCCCTGCACACGCTCGAGCGCCACAGCTCGGGGGTCACGGCGGTGACGTTCTCGCCTGACGGGCAGCAGCTGGCATCGTGTTCTGGGGACAAGTACGTCCGGCTTTGGGACGCTGACACAGGCACGGCTCTGGCCATTAGGCGTGAGGAAAGTCGTCCGTTGTCTTCATACTTTGACGGCCAACATGTAGTGGCACGTATCTCGACCACAGGCAAGTCCGCATATCCCTGGTTCACTGATCTGTCGGTCTCTCGGGATCGTCATTGGATCCTGCATACAGATCGCAAGCTCCTTTGGATACCAGTCCAGTACCGCTCAGATGTAATTGCCTTTCGTAATGGGGCCGTAGCTGTTGGATGCAGGTCTGGTGTAGTCTACAGGGTCCGTGTTGATCTTGGGTCTCTTCTACCCTAAAACTGTTAAACATGAAGCTCTACTGGCCACCGATTGTACAACACAATATGAACAGTCGCAGAATGCACCTGTCTTGGTCTCCCGATCTTCTTACAAAGTCTACTCATTCACGACCAGATTGCGTGTAACAGTGGTAGGAGGCATAGTCAGTATTGTAAACAATTTCAACTTGACAACTTCGCTAAGGCAGAAGGAATGGCGAAAGTACGCGATGGAAAATTCGTGTTTTGTAGGAAATGTAGTAACCTGTATCCGGGCGTTGCGAAAACATTGGCGTTCCGAAAGCGGTCTGCACAGGACCGGCCATAACTTCCCACGCCTCGCTCCTATTCATACATGGTTTCGTCAACAGTCTCTCTAGCGCTACAAGTCCATCTCATACGATTGACAGCCCGATAGCTTGTGGTGAAGGGCGGTTTTGGCAGATGGAAAGGTCGTAGCGCAACGAGAATTTCTGTGCGCTTTTTGGTAAAAGTAGTCGGAACGGGTTACAAGTAGCTAGTTTTGATCTGAAAATTACCTTAGGATGTTCTCTAACGTCTGGTCCACACAACAATCTATATTTCACACAGACGCATGCTATATAAGATAAGGTTGCAGGGGTGCAAAGTGGGCTGATCTGAATCTGCAGGGCAAGGCTGCGGCAATGATATCACCAGAAGCTGGAAAATGATCGGCGTCATAAACAGCAGACTGCTTGCGAAGCCATCTGGTAAATGACATACGCTCGCTGCGGGCCGCTGTCTACCCGTCTCCGCAATCGCAGGACACCGGGCACTTCACGGCTGGCGGCAGGGTCAAATGCATTCCCCCGACCTAGACCCTGCTTGAGTTCATGGTCTTTCATACTTCTACACCTTCCAACCAGTACCCTCTGCATTGCCCCTAGTCTTACTCAGAGCCGTCAGCACCTTATTCCTCTGCCGTGCCGGGGCAATCGACAGCACTGTATCTTTCCGGCTACACTCAGGATGCTTGCAGCGACGCGGAAGTCCCGTAGGACCGCTACTACAGAGAACAAGCTCGGTGTGGCCTCAACCCCCCTTCCCTATAACCTGCATCCGGGCGTTGCGAAAACAATTGGCGTTCCGGAAGATATGCGCACGAGATCAGCAGTGAGTACCTGCGCTTTGCTCCGCACCATATGGAACACGTCCAACACCTTCTCCAGTACCGTGGTCTTCCTCCGTATGCTTTTCAGCCTTGTCGCTTGCATAGAAGGGCAATCTTGGCAGGTCGAACGGCCATGGTACGACGATCAATTCTCCGCGTTCTCTGGCGAAAGTAGTCCTGACAGGTCACACACCGGAGCAACTGATCTAAAACACACTCTAGGACATTCTGTAGCATCCAAGCTACACAAGGAACTAGATTTCACATGTATGCACATTATGTAAGATAAGGTTGCAGGGATGAAAGTGGGCTGAATTGAAATTGCAGGGCAGGATTAAGGGGATGATATCATCGGAAGCTAAGAAATGGTGGACTGCATAATGAGCATACTACTGACATGGTCCGCTGATCAACGGCAAACTCACATCACTTGCCGGTCACTGTCCGTCTTGTCCGTCTCCGAGATCGCAGCATGTAGGACACTTCATGGGTGACCCCGTGCTATCTAAAGTCCCTTGGTCTTTCAGCCCTCAGGGTCAAGCGATTCCCAAGATCTGCAGCTCATAGGGCCGTACCGTATAAGCCGCCACAGGGATTGACGTCTGCTCCTGCGGCCAGCAGCATTTCAACCACCTTCTCGTGGCCTCGTAGTGATGCCGCTTGCAGCGCGTTGCCATAGTATCCTCCCTGAGCGTTGACATTTGCTCCTGCCTCAATCAACACCTGCACTACCTTCGTATGGCCTCTCATCACTGCCGCCTGTAGCGCAGTGCCATACCTTCCTCCCTCGGCGTTGACGTCTGCTCCTGCCTCGACCAACACCTGCACCGCCTCTGTGTGGCCTCCCTCTACTGCTGCGTGCAGCACAGTGACATACATTCCTCCCTTAGCGTTCACGTCTGCTCCTGCCTCTAACAACATCTGCACCACCTCTTTGTCGCCTCTCGCTGCTGCCGCCTGTAGCGCAGTGCCATACCTTCCTCCCTCAGCGCTGACGTCTGCTCCTGCCTCAACCAACACCTGCACCGTCTCTGTGTGGCCTTCCTCTACTGCTGCGTACAGCGAAGTGCCATACTCTCCTTCAGCGTTGACATCTGCTCCTGCCTCGACCAACACCTGCACTACCTTCGTATGGCCTCTCATCACTGCCGCCTGTAGCGCAGTGCCATACCTTCCTCCCTCGGCGTTGACGTCTGCTCCTGCCTCGACCAACACCTGCACCGCCTCTGTGTGGCCTCCCTCTGCTGCTGCGTGCAGCACAGTGACATGCATTCCTTCAGCGTTGACATCTGCTCCTGCCTCGACCAACACCTGCACTACCTTCGTATGGCCTCTCATCACTGCTGCGTACAGCGCAGTGCCACACCTTACTCCCTTGGCGTTGACGTCTGCTCCTGCCTCAACCAACACCTGCGCCGTCTCTGTGTGGCCTTCTTCTGCTGCTGCGTACAGCGAAGTGCCATACTCTCCTTCAGCGTTGACATCTGCTCCTGCGGTCAAAAGTGCATTGATAGTATTCGCTAAGCCTTCGTGACTGGCTACATATAATGGAGTGGGTACCCTATCGAATGTTCTTCGAATATAGGGAGCATAACTCCAAAACTTCGGGTTGTAGGAAAACCGCATCCATGCCATGAAAGCTGTCGTGCTTCTAGTGAAGACCTCCACAGACAGACTTTGTTGCTCTTCTGAAAGCATGCCAGACGCTCTAGCATGTCGGGTCCAGTACGTTGCAGCGTATCGCGCTAAAGGAAACACAGATTCGCAATCGGGCTTTCTCCATTCATCCCCGCGGAAGCGGAGCAGATATACCAGACAGCATTTCGCCAGCATGTCGTGTGGCTCTTGGCCTGCCAATCGGTACCTTGGTATGCATGGACGGGATGAGACCAAGTATTCCTTCACCGAAAAATGTGCTAGTCGGATGTATGTCACGTCCGACTCTGCGGTTGTGTCACTGTAGACGCTCTTACCATCCGACGCATCGTTATCACTGAATTCCTCAATATCTCTGGTGCCTATCGCAATACTCACAAGACTCGAGCATATCCGCAGAATGTCACTCGAATCTTCAAGAACTTCGTCTTCATCAAACCGGTGCGCGTCCTCCGTCACGATACCCGTGACCTGGAGGACTTCTGTCGCTGTGAGCGGACGCTCTGCATATGTCAGCCACGTTAAGATTTTACGGGCTGCGTTTGCGGTTCTTCTTTCATCAATTTTGCGGATGATGCGGTCATAGGTCTCATCCAGCGTTCTCGGCAGATCCTTCAAAGCGTCGAAAATCATACCTCGGGTCACACATTCAGTGAGAGTGTCAAGCTGACATGCTGCCCACCTAAACCTGTAATTCATGGTCAGCGTTGTATTTGCATGGTGGCATGAGGATCATGTTATACATCCCATGAGCACCCTGCCCGAGAGTCTTCTCGATTTTTTCCTGGACATCTTTGTTTTTGTCCTTACGCCATGTTTTGAAAGACTTTTCTTTTGCCAACCTCTCATGAACGTAAGTCTCGATGTCCTTATCCACCAAGTGGCTCTTCAGGCAGGTCTGGTCATTCAACAATATAATGTCTTCCAGTGCCTCTTCTATCAGGACCTCCTTCCTGCTCGTTAGCAATACCCTCAAAGTACTTCCCCTCCAACTGTGCATCTCTTCAATGATTTCGAAAAGTGTGCCCCAGCTGCTGCATTCGTCCAACGCGTCCAGGACTATGAAGGGTGCTGCCAGTAGTTCGAGAGTGACCTTCAATGCCTGGAGAAGTTGTTGCTGAGAGGCTTCGCGTCGGCCATTCCCGCAAGTGGCATGCAGAGACTGCACTGTATCTGGAACACTATCACATCTGCTTAGGAACTGACTAAGGAGCGACTTGACCATGTTGACAGGGTTCTGCTTCTCGGCATCGTTGAAGTCAAAGAAGAAGAACGCCAAAGACTTGGCTGGGTCCTCCGCGCAGAACTCTTGCATGTCCTCAATGATCCCGGCACTCAGAATCGTTTTGCCAGACCCGGCCGAACCGTAGAGCCATGTGAACGGGATAATTCCTGCTTTCCATGCTTCGTACTGAGCACTTTGCAGGTACCACTTGCCAGTCCCTGCCGTTCGCAGTCTGAGCGACTTCCCCAGATTTGACTGTTGATCAGTGGGTGACAACCACTCTTGAACACGATCGAGCATATCCTCTGCACGGTCGTCAGCTTCATGTAACGTAAGTGAAGCCGTACTCAGGACTTACTAGACTGGCCGTAAACGTGGGTGTGGGCTGGTACAAGCATGGTTAGCTAGAGTTCAAACTGTCATACCACAACAGGGTCTGCTACGAATCCTGCCTGTGGATGTAGATTGCATCGATTGAGTTCTACTGTATGAACGTGCACAGAAGCAGGCGCTACGTACTTGAAGGACCCTCGTTATACACCCCGGGGTTATTGATCTGCCTGCCACTTCCGCTCATTGCATAAGTGGTATGAGTGCCACCCCGCATGGCGAAGACACTGCCCGTTCCGGTATGTGTGATCCTGCCGTCATCGTCCTGCGAAAGCGCTTCTGTGAGCTGCTGAAGCTCATCCAGCTTATCGCCGATGCGAAAGATCTCCTTCTGCTCCAGGAGTTTTAGATTGTCCTGAACAATGACCAGCAGCTTCTGCACACGGCTGTCTCTTCCAAAAAATGCAGTCTTTGCGCCCTTCCAGATGCGCTTCTTGCGATCGTCGCCCTCTACCGGACATGCTTTCCTGAAAATCTCCGCCAGTTCTTTCAATGCCTTTTCGCACTGCTCAAGGATCGGCTTCGCGTTCTTGCTGTTATCTTCGGTCACCCTTCCCTCGTCGCAGCTCTCGCGTGCACTTTCAAGCAGATCTTCGATTGCGGGTAGTTTTTCGCACAGGTCTCGAAGCGTTGGAGGTAGCCCTTGCGCGTCCTTGACGGCAAGACCAATCTTGATAATCGTTTGGGTGATGCCGATGCAGGCATCGATCAGCTGGATAGCTGCAATGGCTTCGACACCGGCCATGATGGAAAGTGGGTATGTCTGTGAGCTTGATATATTCAATAGTTATGGTAGTGTGTGGGAAGGTACTGCAGAGTGTTGAACACGACGATAGCGAGCAGCGAGGCTGATGATTGTGCAGACGCACGAGAGTAAAGGCGAAGCGTGGTCTAGGCAATATGCCACTTGCCGTCCCTCGCCACGGCGAATTCGACGTGTGATTGTTGTGCAGAAGACGGCGCCACCGAAGCATCTTGAGAGTCTAGATTGCCTGTCGAGGGTGGGCACTGTCGTGCTCACCTTACTGCTCACCTTGTTCTCCCGCATGGGCTGTTCGGTCCAATCAAAGTTGAGCGACTGCAGGCACACCGGGGCGTGCAGGGCCCGACGGCTGTATCTATTCTCAGCTCAGGGCCAGCCGTGGAGTGCCAGATTTTCTGCGATTGCGGAGACGGTCGGGCAGCGGCCCGCAGCATGTGTATGCCACTTATCAGCTGGCCTTGCAAGCAGTCTGCTGTTTATGCCGCGGATCAATTTCCAGCTTCTGGTGACATCATTGCTACGGCCTCGTCCTGCAAATTCAGATCAGCCCAGTTTGCACCCCTGCAACCTTATCTTAAATAGCATGCATTGGTGCAAAGTATAGATCGTTGTGCAGGCTAGACGCCAGAGCGCGCGATAGAATATGTTTCGGATCAAACATAGCTCGTCGTAACTTCTTGCAACTACTTTTGCCAGAAAGCGCAGAGATTCTTCCATCATACCATGGCCTTTCGGTTTGCCAAGATCACCCTTCGCCCTAGGCTACCAGGTAACGATACGTATAAGGTAGACTTATGGAACTGGAGAGAGTGTTGGCAAAATCATGCATGGATAGCAGCAATGTGCGAGAAGTTATAGCCGATCACACGGACATGGCTTTCGGAACGCCAATGTTTTCGCAACGCCCGGATACAGGTTAGATTGCTGCATGAGTGAAACCTTTTCCAATGTAGAGACATGGCTCTGCAAAGTCTAGCATACAATATAAATGACATGTACTTCGGTGCAGGATGCACAAGCCCGAGCGCTGCAGGTGAGGCGGGGTAGTCGGCGGGTTATAAGCTTGAGTGTGGATGGTTAAGCATGTTCCAGCCGGGAAGTCTAGCTTCGGCTGACCCGTAGAGCGGACCGCACCGTGTGCTCAACGTCCCTGTCGCGTGTGTTCATCAAAGAGTGTGGGGGTGAAGCCGATATTGCAGGGCACTCAGTACCTTGCAATATCGGCTTCACCCCCACACTCTCTGATGGATAGACCGGACAGGGATCTTGAGCACGCAGTGCGGTCAGCTATGCGGGTCAGCCGAGGCTAGACTTCGTGGCTGGGAGATGCTTAACCATCCAGACTCAAGCTTATGACCCACCGACCACCCCGCTTCACGTGCAGCACTCGAGCTTGTACATCCTGCAGCGAAGTACACGTCATTTGTATTTTACAGTATGCTGGACTTTGCAGAGTAATACATTCCAACCCGTCCTTCCCTCTAATACTCCAACATGTACTTGCGCGAGAGATTTGATCGACAACTAACTCCCGAAGTCCCAGGTCTTCTCTGAGACGACTCTGAGGCGAAACTCTCATACCCCGCGATTAGCTGCAAGCTGAACGTAGAAGGGTGATCGAAGGAAATTAACGATGCAAAGCGGAAGTCCAGAGTGAAGGCTTGGTGAATAGATATTGAGAGGCGCTACATGACTCGACAGCATCTGCGTTCCATGACCTAGTACGCGTAGGTCAGTATGGCTGCGTCTTGATCTGAAATGGTGCGTAGATACACTATGATAAAACTGCGCACGGCTGCATCCATTTGGTCCACCCTTCAACAAACTTGCGAAGGCAATTAGGAATGTTGCATGAGTGATGTTCAATATGGAAGTTCTTCGGCATTGAAACCAACCCTGTACACTACCCCTGATTTGCACCCAATGCCAATGTTCGATCGAGAGAACGCGACACATATTGGACGAAGGTGGGCAGGTATCCAGAGGATCCGGCGGCTGCGATGCAGAATCCAGCCCTTACCAGGTGAGATAGAGAGATTGTTGACGTCAAGGCCTGTCGGTCTGTCGCCATCTGATTGACCAACCGTTTCTTGATCAAAGTCGAAGTACGAAGACAAGAGCTGTACGCCACAAGGTAGTGCGTCTAACGGTAGTGCGTCTAGAGCAGCCCCCGTGTTAGCGTCCCAATCCCGGACTGTGTTATCGACAGACCACGAGGCCAGCCGCTGCCCATTCGACGAGAATGTCACTGCCATGACCCTGCTGCCATGGCCCGTGAGCGTATGCAACGCCGCGCCTGTATTGGCGTCCCAAAGTCGGATCGTCTTGTCACTGGAACACGACGCTAGCTGCCTCCCACAAGACGAGAACGTTACCGTCCTAACAACGCTGCTGTGGCCCTGGAGCGCCTGCAGCGCTTCGCCTGTGTTAACGTCCCAGAGCCGGACTGTCTTGTCCCCGGAACACGACGCTAGCTGTCGCCCGTCAGGCGAGAACGCCACTGCCACAATCCCGCTGCTGTGGCCCTTGAGCGTATACAACGCTGCGCCTGTGTTGGCGTCCCAAAGTCGGACTGTCTTGTCACTAGAACACGACGCCAGCCATCGCCCATCAAACGAGAACGTCACTGCCTTAACCCTGCCGCTGTGGCCCTCGAGTATGTGGAGCGCTACGCCTGTGTTCGCGTTCCAGAGCCGGACGGTGTTATCGTCAGAAGACGAGGCCAGTCGCCGCCCGTCAGACGAGAACATCACTGCCGTAACACAGTCACTATGGCCCTCGAGCGTGTGTAGCGCCGCGCCTGTGTTGGCGTCCCATAGCCGGACCGTCTTGTCCCTAGAACAAGACGCTACCCGTCGACCATCAGACGAGAATGTCACTGCCTCAACCCCGTCGCTGTGGCCCTCGAGCGTGTAGAGGGTTGCGTCCCATTGTAAAGCTACTCGTGGTAGCGGTCGTGTAAGCCATTCCCTGGTGCTACCCTCGAATTTCCGCCGCGTCATGCTCTGCAATGGTGCAAACGCAAGTGCCGACGAGTAGATCTGCAAAGGAGCTTCTCTTATACCAGCCGCACATTGCATGATCGCTCTCCTTCCGTCTTCGACAAGAGCGTGCAGATCAACATTTGTTGTTCCCTGTGGCATCGTAAGTATAGAATAAATCTCTAAGCTAGTCCATGACATACTGCACACATCCGCTTCAAAGTTTGCAATCCTGTGATAACAACATCGAGCTGGCCCAAATTTGCCAAGGCCTCCGTCCAACGCAAAAGGTTCTTATTGAGAAAATCGAGGATCTGCGCGGCCATAATTCCCCCAAGGGCCCCACCATTATTATCGAGGCCTGCAACCCTCACATTGCGCGACTGCTCAACTCCAAGCAGCCGAACAATCTTCATTTTCAGGACGTCAAAATATCGAAGCGCCACGTATGGGGCAAGACTCTCGACCCCAATACTGTGATGTCTTGTGATACTCTCGAGTGAATGCTCCAAATGCACTATCCAAAAGCCACATGCATATCTGACAGGCCACAATGGCGATGTCAAGATTGTGTGAAGATCCGGAGGTGGGGACCCTGGGTGCACAAGCGAGCAGATGTCGTCTTTTGCGAGCGCTTTGTTCATTGCATCGAGTAACCGGCAGACAATTCTCGTGTGCTCAGAGGGTAGACTATCTTTGAAGACTCCTTTTCCTGCTTCCAGGTCGAGAAAGAAGTCTTTTGCTGACTGGTGTACAAAGTAGCATGTGTTGTCCCGAATGTCCACGAAAGAGCCGCACGACGCGACAAGTTCGGAAATGTCTTCATCTCTGGCAAATTCTCGGCCAGGAAGCCCAGCCACAACACCCAACTCGGCCAGGCTCAGCGGCCTTTGCGCAAGAAGCACGCCACGCATGACGCTTCTGCACAGAGCCACGTCTTCTTCTTCGTCTTGGCTAAGTAGTTGATCAAGCATCCGCTTGTAGAATGCCGTCAGCGTTGCGGGAAACGCTGTAGCACGTGCCAGTACTTTGCGAGCTGCCACCTTTTCGAGCTCTTTGAAGACCAATGCAACCCAAAGGAAAGTAGCGTCTGCTTTTCGTGTCAGCTCTTGCTTCAGCTTGACCTTGTCGTCCATAGAAATATTCTTCTTCTTTTTTGCTAATGTCTCGATCTGTATCTCAATAAATCTGTCAACGGCTTGTGCCACATGCGCAGAGTTGAGTTCCAGGCTGAGTGTCACCAGGTTTTCCTCTGGCGAGTCGAGCTCTTCTTGGACATTCCGATGGTTACGACTCGATACTAGCCACTTGGCCTTCGATGTCCCCTGCTTGCTGTCTTCGGCGATGAATCTCAGCAGCTTGTCCTTGTCAACGTCACACTCGTCCAGAGCGTCGACTAGCACATTTATTCGTGTCGCTCGAGGATGTGACAAGAGCTTCGACAGCAGCTTCGACAGCTCGGCAAAGTCGGCGTTCGGACTGCAGAAGGGCTTCTCCCCTCTTGTTTTGAAGGAGTTGTCAAACTCGTCGCCGAGTTCAGGGTTCGATGTCACCAGGTACCAGATGAGGCCTTGCAACACCGATGTCGCGGAGTGAAGTCTGTTATCGGTGCTCTGGCAGAAGAAGTAGGTCATTGGTAGTCCCTCTTCCATCGCTTCCAGCTTCTGCACCAAGGAGATCATCAGCATGGTCTTGCCCTTGCCCGGGTCGCCGCCAATTCGGAGGAGGCAGCACGCTTGATCAGTCTCCCATCGTCTGAGGTTCGGGTCGTCCTCAATCCACGAGTAGCATTGCGGCAGGGGAGAGTGCTTTGCATCTATGATGTTCCTCATCACAGCTTCCGGGTCAGCGGCCCCTAGGGCTGCTAGACATTTGTCTGTTCTCATCAGCTTTGCTGTGACACGGTGATTGACAAATGTAGTAGGTAGGCTTGCGAGCCTCTCTACTCTGATACTCACTGCGAAATTCAATCAGTGCACTGCAGCAAAGGATCAGTGCACGTTCCATTATGACAGACAAGCATGGCATAGCTCTCCTCACCTCCCATGGTAATGATTTATGGTGCCTGCCTGCTGAATCGATCCGTGAATGTTGCCGTTGATCTGTTGAGCATGGCCACTCGCAGCTGGATTGCGAAAGGTGTGCGAACCGGAGGGAGCCGTAGCCATCTTGCCTACAATTATTACACTACCACGGTCGATCCGAGTTTGGGGAGTCGAAGGCTCTTCGAGGGCTGCTCACTGAGGCCTGGAAGGTTTTCGCACCGCCTACCTGCGATTCTGGATTGCGCTGGGCGTGACCGCCGACTTTGAGGTTTCTCGCAAACGTCGAGTCGCGACACGTTGCGCAAAGGAGCGCCTCGGTGACCTTACGAAAGAGCGACTTCATGTGGCACAGCTCGCGGCTGTGCGACGCGCTTCTAGCCCATCTTAGCGTGGTGGCAGTTGACTGGCATCGCCAAGCTGCAGCTTCGCTTGCCACCACATCCGGTTGCTGCCTGACCTTGCACACTGCGTGCTCAATTGGCTGCTTCTTGCTGTGCTGTAGGCGCCGGTCAGTATCAGCAACGCCGTCCGCGCACGTCAGCGCAAGCGCTGAAGCCAGCCAGCCTTGTCTATAAATGGTGGGCGGCAACACACGCTTCTCGGATACCCTCGCCCAGCTCAGCAGCCCGCTGCAAACGTACCGTCAAAACCGGATCAATGGCAGAACTCGCTTCGGGCGTCGTGAGCCTCGCATGCCTGTTCAACAATGCTGTCGATAGCTACGGGTATGTTCGTCTCGGCCAACGATACGCCCGCGACTTCCAGACGAGCCAGACAAAACTCGACCTGTCGAGGCTCCAGCTGTCGCGTTGGGGTGCAGCCCTCGGCCTAGACGCCAACCCCACCCAAGCCAGCAACCTGCCTGCCCTCCGTTTCCCCACACGAGGTGCAACAAGCCGAAGCCGCGCTTCACCAGATCACCGAATTGCTCGACGATGCCAGCACAGCATCGATGCGCTTCGAGGCGCGTAACAAGCAGGCCGAGAGTACTACTGCGCTGAATCCAGATGATATCGCATAACACAAGAAGATCAGCTCACTTGTGCTTCGCCACCTACCGAAGACTGCCATCGTCAAGAAGACCGCGTGGGCGCTGTACGGCAAGAACGACCTTGGCCGCCTGATCAGCGACATAACAGAGCTGACCAGCCAGCTTGTCGCGTTGTTTCCAGCTCGTGCATCGGTCCAGAAAGAGCTGTGTGCGAAAGAGGTGGAAGAGATGGACGACGACAGCCTCCCACTGCTTGCAGAGGTAGCCGCTGAGCAAGACCCTCTCGTGGCCGATGCAGCGCGCTCGTTGATGCAAGCACACGGACACATTTACACCGCGCCGCACGCTCGTGACGGGGCATCTTAGCACAACGGCGATCGCATCCATGCAGGCTACCGTGGCCCTGTGGGCGGCTTGAACCACACGTGTCACCACCCTCTAGCCGAGGGTAAAGGAACTCAACAACACAATGGCAACGCGTATAGCGGATGAGGATATGCATTTGTGACAACATCAGACTGGTGGTGAGGAATTGGGGCTGAAGCATGGATTTCATATATATCGCGGATAGCTTGCAGAAATGGGGAATCATCAGTCTGCTTGTATTGTACTCTTTGTATCCTAGCGAGACGTGTCCAGTCCGTAATTCACTTGCTCTTGGCATAGTTGTCGTTTCGCGGTCTGTCTGCATAGAAGTCTGCTTGCTCAGGTCTCATCTGCCTCAGGTTAAGATATCACGTGGTCTACGCTCAAGTGCAGGTAGCACGCGACCTGTGGCTCGACTCTCGTGGAAGGTCTTCGAAGCCCGCTAGCACACGTGGCCATCATCATGTGTAAGTTACCTTGCATCTGCCTCGCGCACGCCTCGCCCGTGTCTCACACTTCTGCCATACGGCAACAACCGGTGTGCCGGCCATATCGCGCTATATCGCGGTGCCGACCTGAGGCGGATAGTTCGTCGTTTATCAGCACACCCTGCGGGTCGTGCAGATCGAGTCAGCAGCCACCTCAGCCGCATACTCGCTTGCCGGTTTGGAACCGAAAATGGCCGATGAAGCTTATTCGCAAGACTTGATGCTCCTGGAAAACTGGGACCAGTGGCGATCACCCGAAGCAGGATCTCCATCAGGTACGACCGTTGATCCTGGCGCTCCCAGGCCCTTCACATCCCCGTCACCCTATGCTACCGCCTCGCCGAGCGTGTCTCAGATAGAAACGGACAGGGCATCCTGCGGAGCATCCGTCGGCGGCTTATTGTTTCCCGCACGGCAGTAATTAATTATTGAGCGGTCGGTCTGGCTACAACGCGAGACGCCGTGGGTGTGAATGCCCTGACCCGCTAAACGAACCTATATCGACCCGATACAGTACTCCGCGGTATCATGCTATCACGTTTGCGTAGGAGATGCGACGGCACGTCGAGCCGTCTCACCATGGTGTGCGCATGCATTCGGCCAGGTCAAAGATCGACGACAATAATAGAGTTTGGATTCCTGAATGCATTATGCAGGTGCGCATGACCTGACGAACTCGTTCAGCAAAACGATGTACTGGTGCGACGTCAACACATGAGCCTCTCCTACATTGCTGTAAGCGAGCAGTGGAAACAGTCAAAAACCCTGCGCCCCTTGCCTCGTGCACACTGAGTATCGTCATCATCGGCCCCGGCTAAAGACTCCTGAAATGGCCCGTCCTACCTCTAGCCTCAAGAAAGATGCATTCCGAAAGCGCAAGCGGACTATTATGAAGAAGGCCCACGAACTTTTCACTTTATGCCAAGCGCAGGTCTACATCGTGATACGCTTCCTCATCACGTGTATGCCTCCGAAAGATCGAAAACTTGGCCGCCAACGCTTGAATCAATAGTGAGTCAAGAAGGCCAACGCCGATACGACTCGTAGATCTCATCTGACATTGCATTGTATCAAGTCCAGCAGCTATCCGCCATGTGTGGAAGTACATTTTGAACAAAAAGAAGCGAGCAGCGAGACAGATTGAGTGAGCATGAGGTCTGTGGATGATGGAAAATTGGTGGACGCACACAAGCTAGACCGCAGGGGACGTGGAAAGCAGGAAAGGGACGCTCCACACACATTCATGACCTCGTACATAACGCTCCGCTATACTGTGATATCTTAACGTCCAATGTACAGTAACAATCTTCTGGCGTTGCTCTGTGGTAATCACGCTCACAAAAGGTGAGTGACGTCGGTTTTGACTAAGCGCTGTGCATAGTCCCGCCCAAGCATCGCGTGCTGCGCGCTTAGCCGTCCAATTGCCATTTAAGCGCTTTTAGCTCGTACTGTAAGTTACTGTATCTGTCGGCACATCCGCAGCATTTTAAAGGCACAGTGCCAGAGTCGTGCACGGACACTTGCACCAAAGCCGATAATAGTCACTTCATGCTTCAACAAAGCATTGTACAGTGCAAGGTAGGAACTTACAACAATCTCACCAACAGTTCTGCGCGAAAAGCTCTGTGACCTCGCTTCTGTTCGGCCCTGGTGATATCTCTCCCGAGTGCAGCATCTGCTTGGCTCAATACTGTACCCGGAGATGTCACGAAACTACAGCCGAGAGTTCAACCTCAGACCAAATAACGGGAGTCAAGAGCCTTTGCTGACAATCCATGTTAACATCGACCAGCATCGGACTGCCTATGACCGCTCATCAAAAGATCATCAACTCGCCCGTCCCGCGGTAGTCAAGAGCACGTGTTGGAAGTTTCAAATCTTTACAGAACAAAACCTAACGAATCACTATAGGATGTCGGAGCCTGGACAGTGCCGAAGAACTCGTCAAGCGGCCACGACTGTCACTGAGACTGGCTGATTGCAAGCCACCAACACCCGTCTTTCCACTGAGCAGCCACCGGTGGGAGCAGTCTGCACATTCTTCTAATGCAAACATGGAAGACGGAACAACGCCTAGAGATGCTGACCATATCGCTATGAGCGTTGGTAGGAGCAATGACGGCGCTCCAAGATCAGAAGACAGCTCCGGAAGGTCACCTTCTATTCCATTATCACTCTTGACGCATCTCTTGGAGGCGGAGCTGGAAAGCATTCAGCAACTTGTCACTTCCGAGGATGGCCACCCATCAGCACAACTGTTGGAAAAGGTCATGTTCCATTGCAATGAATCGTTGAAGTACAGCAGTCTACTCGCAGGCACCGCTATAACGACAGAACGGTGATAGTGCAGTCGTCTACTAGTAATGAAAGCATGCATTGCATTATTGCCGCAGGAGGAAGGATCAATACGAAGTCGCACTGTTACGTTAGACGAAATGATGCGATCTGTAACGGACAGGATACCATGCTATAGTGCAGTAAGCAAGTGACCTACAGAGTTGAAGATTGTTCGCATTCCCAAGAAAAGCGTGGAAAGCATCACTCCGCTGTCACAGAGGTGAGAATCTTGAACGCAGTGATGTGCTGTGTTTTGTTTAGTGTATCAATTTTGTTGCAGCACGGGTCAACAGTCACTGTCATGTAGTGTAAATTTATGTCGCAAAATCCTCAGCAATATCGACTTAGCCGAAGAGCAGGTTCCTTGACGCAGGTGACATCAAGTTCCTGCATCCTGCAGCAAGGTGGACCGTCACGTTGACCTGTGGCGTCGATCGATGTGAGTTCAGCATCTTATCTTCTGCAGTGCAGTAACTTAACGTCACTTTTTCATGCCGTGCAGCCCTCTACAGCCGACACACCGTATTGCACGGGGTACAACTCAAGCTACTTATGATCAAGGAAGTGCAGACACAAGCCTTTGCCGCAACTTCTTGCAACTTCCCAGACATGTCAATCGCCCCGACGACACCGGACTGTATACTGTCATTGAGGGACGGTAGCTCAATAGCTGCTACATCCGCCCGCCTCCATGGACTACTGGCACAACATCAATCTTCGCACCAGCCTTCCGGCTTACCGGTCTACGCTTTGAATCAGCCACCTGTAGCTGTAAAACTTCTGCACTCTGTATTCGAAGATGAGGTCGACTCAATGGTCGGGCACATGCCTTCTCTCAGATCGATAATGCAGCTGGCGCATCTATGTGCCGAGACTGGCTATCCAACCTTGCAAAAATCTCACATCATGCCCTGGCCCAGACGTTGGATGCTGTCAGCTTTGCAGACCCCGAAAGCCGACATGTTACGGATAGCTCTCGTTTGCAAGGACGAAAGAGCGGTCATGGACATCTTCCGCATTTTCGTGCTTGCCAAAGTGTCTCAGAACGAAGTTCGCATGGCGGACAGGCTTTTACCAGGCCTCACTGATGAGCGTGAGCAACTGCATAGATGGGATCGGCTGGCTGTTGTCTTGACTGACGGCATTCCAGTGCGCATATCTGTCATCCGAGGGCGATTACGACGTGACTTGCGCACGTTAATATTACTGCCGATGGCCGACCATCCTTCGATCCTGCGACAAAGTGATTCGGAACACCAGTGCGCAGCACAAGCGTTCGATCTCACCGAGTACATCAAAGCATTGAGTCAAGCCTCACTCTTTCCCTTACCTGAGGATGACAGCGAGATGTGCCTCTTATGGATGGGCAGGAGACTGGAAGCAACAGCGATGACAGTGCCTCATCGCGAGTCTTGTCGTGAGTGTGGCTTTGAGAGTGGCCCTTGGAAGCACAAGTTCGAGGCCATCGAGGAAAGTTTGAACACACGGCTACAGAGTCTGCTGGGAGCGGTGGATGCTTGTCTGTTCGGATCGTCTAATGGCCCCAGAGCACACGTGTCTAGCTTCTTCTAGAGATGAGTTCAAGTCAGTGGCAAGGGGAACATGTTTTTTACAGTACATCACTGTACATGGAAGGGTTGTCTTCTCGCGTTCTCGAGAATCCTAATGCTCATTCTCCATACACTTCCGTCCCGTACAGTACAACATTGTTTTATCATCACACGATGACTGAGTTGGTGCCCGTCCTAGCACAGAACGTGGTGGTCTTGCGAAATCAAGAAGGAGGCGGAAGAGATGTACTTGCGAGCGCTTCGAGGGAAGGAGGAGGCATGGGGCGCGAAGCACACGTCGACTCTGAACACGGTCAACAACCTCGCCATCCTCTACAAGGACCAGGCTCGAACGCACCATATTTTGGAGACGCAGAGTCGATTGCGAATCTCTTTCCAAGTCACCACTGAGCAATATAGTTCCCGTAAGCGCATCCTCCCGTTGATCATTGACCTATCTACGCGCTACTCCTTTAGCAACACATTCCTCCTCGGCGTTGTTGGACGGGCGCTCCTCTGGACTGGCGACGATGAGAATGCCCAAATCGCGTTTCAAAACCAGATCACGAGGATAGGGGATGTCTGGTCGCACGGACGCACGTTTTGCGATGGCTGTAAAGAGACATTGACACTTGATACGGGACGATATGTCTGCATGGCGTGCTCTGACGTTGATCTGTGTGAGGCTTGCTACCGGGTGTATGATGTCTCGGATACTGTTGAGGAGGCCGCCGCCGACTGCTCTGGCCATGAATTCTTGGTCATTACGCAGCATGACCCTCACCCAACAATGTCGTCGAGCGACGAACGACTGTCTGACTGGATGAGACAGATGCTCCAACGCTATCCTATAGCTTCAGAACTTGAGCGAAGCTAAAGTTTACTTCTCTGAAACGATAGAGCATGTATACGAGATGAAAGATGCAGAAAGGACGAACGAGCAATGCTTGAGTGGAACAAGGCGGAGCTGGCGGCGAAGCACACGTCGACTCTTGGCGCCACCTGCAACTTTAGCCACCCACACATGAATCAAGGCGCAGTGAACAAGGTTGATGATCTTGAAGAAGGAGCATATGCCTTCGGGACGTGATTTTCTTCTCGTAGTTGAAGGAATGAAGCATGTCATGCATTATATTGTAGTATATGTCACGACTGTTGTACTGTAGCTCTTGCACGTTCTCTGAGACACAGCAGCCATTACTCGTATAGTACACACGGTCTTTGTGTCACGCCGTTATCATAAAAACCTTGTAGAGATATGCCCGGTGACATTAAGGCTACAGTGGCCTCAGCAAGAAGTATGCATCTTAAAAGAGCTCGCAAGCAACGTACAACCGGACTGCGAGCTCCAACATGGCGTGAACTGTGGCTGGCAGGTCACGACCTTTGTCAAGAACAAGCCAAGGCTCAGCGCACCGCCACACGGGGCGCGGGCATGACGGCAGGAGCAGCCGAGCAGGCTGGCTCACGGTCGCGCGAGGCCTCAGCTTTGCGCGCTTGGAAGTACCGGCAGGAACGATTACGATCCCTGCAAGGCACCCACGACAAGATTTTGTCGAAACTCTGCTAGCTGCAGGGCGGCCGTTGAGACCTGGAGAATGCACCAGTGTTTGTTTTAACGTCGTGCGAAGCACTTGCGATGCGTAAGATTGCATCTCTCTTTCGCCATGCTCAGCGGCAGAAGAGAGTCGGCCACTTTGAGAAGCAATCGCACGACCGACACGCGCACCAGATGAGTCGTGATCATACTCTATCGGAGCGCAATGTCTTGGAAAAGCCATTGCAATTCACCATGAATAAAGGAAATGCGTTGCCGCGGGGTGGTGCGTGAGCAAAGCAGAAGTACCCCTTAGCGTGAAATATGGGTAGGGAACCTCAATAGCTAGGGATTGAGTGTACCAGAGTAACTTACTTGTAATCAAAGCCTATCTCTAGTTCTGCTTGTCATCAACGCATTGTTTTTAGTCCTTCTTATCATCGTGAGCTGTTTTTAGTCCTGTTTGTCATCGATGCCTATCTTTAGTCCTGCTTGTGATCGTGAGCTATTTTTGGTCGTGCTCGCAGTATGACTACACTCAATCCCTAGCTGAGGAGGCTCCCTACCCATAATCCGCGCTAAGGCGTACTTCGTCTTCCACCACGAACATCTTCACTGCCACGCATTTTCTTTATCCGCGGTCCATCACATCATTTTCTCCAACAGTTTGTGCATCTGTAGAATGTAATAAAGGCATATGTCGGACCATATTTGGCAATACCACGAGCCATGGAGTGCATCTTCTCGTCCCAGCCGCGCGACCGGCTGTCTGTTGCATCCTGCCTTACGCCTGCTTGTTGAGCCGTGGGCTTTCCAAACACATCTCATACGTTCCGCGACATCGAGCAGAGCCTCCAGATGTGAGCAAAAATGGAGTAATCTCGAGTAGTAAGCGCTTTGCAGGGGTTTGAAAAGTATGGGTCTGTACTTCGTAGCGCCCAAATTTCAGGTTCAGGCCGCCGGCCGCCAGCCAAACGGGCTGTTTCGGTCGCGCGGCCCCTCAGCTCGCCCGCTTCGAAGTACCGACAGGAATGATTACCACCCCTGTAAAGCGCTCACGCCACGGCGTTCGCAAGACCCTGCTGGCTGCAGATCGGCCGTTGAGATGTGGAGGATGTAGCGATGTCTATTTCGACGACGCGCGAAACGCTCGTGACGTGCAAGATGGCTTCTCACTCGTGCCGTGCTCAGCGGCGCAAGGCTATTGCTGACTTTGAGAAGCCGTAGCGCAACCCACGCGCGCGTCATTTGAGGCATGATTATATTTTATCGGAGCGTGATGCTTTGGAGAAGCCATTGTAAGTCACGATGAATAAAGAAAACGCGTTGTCGCGGAGAGGGGTGTGTGCAAAGTGGAAGTACCTGCTAGCGCGGAATATGGGTAGGGAGCCTCCTCAGCTAGGGATTGAGTGTATGATCTATCTTTGGTCCTTCCTGTACTGTTGTACTGTAATCGAGCGCTATTTCCGATCTTGCTTGTCATCGTGAGTTGTTCTAGTCCTGATTATACTACAATCGTGTCCCATCTTTACTCATGTTTGTCATCGCGAGTGATTTTGAGTCCTGCTTATAATCAAAGCCCATCTATAGTTCTGCTTCTCATTAAAGCATATGCTTAGTCTTGTTTGTCGTCGTGAGCTAACGTTATCTTTAGTTTTGGGTGTCATCAATGTCCATCTTTAGCCCTGCTTATCATCCACGTAAGCTATATTTGTCCTGCTTGTCGCCGTGAGTCATCTTTGGTCCTGCTTATCATCATAGCCTTTCTTCGATCTGCTTGTCACCGGAAGCTATCTTTAGGTCAGGTGATAACCACATGCTACAGGGACATGAGTCCTGCTTACAGTACCATTGTAAATTTGTCTAAGTTAGACTCCCGATTGTCACCCTAAGTCGTCGTGGGTCATTCTTGTCATCATTAGCTATCGTCAATTTTGATGTCCTTCAAAGCTCGTAATGATCTTCTGCTTGTCATCACACAGTACCTATCTGTAGTACTGATTACATTTGATTGTTGTCAAAACCTACCTGTACAGACTTTCCTAATATCGGCTTGATGCCAAACACTCTTCGATCAAGTCAGGTAGCAGGGGTTATTAGCTGCGGTGCGGCGCGCCCGACGGCTTTACCCGAGCTAAGCGTAATTTAGCTGGACGCTATCGACCAACCCACCATATAAGCCACTTACCTCACTGATCTGGCTGAAACTGTGAAACAGCACAGACTAAAGTCAGACTCACATCACGAATGACTTGCTATACAGCTCGCAGCGATCAAACTCAGCTCGTCAGGTCGCCTGATAGGAACATCAACATGCAAGATTATCGCCTCGCGACAAGACAGGCAGTCTTCACTCTACTGCTTGTCAATATGGCACCAGGTAGGCAGTCACTGCGCCTGCTGTCTAGGGAAAGCCGCCAATGCAGCAGCGCCTGGCGGCGTTGACACGTTCTCGCGCCTTCGCTGTGCACATCAGCTAGCAGTCCATCGCCCACCGTCATGGCACCCAACTTGGCTATCGCGCAGCGCGAACAGATCCGCGCCATGCTACAAGCTGGCTGTTTCACTAATGACCAGATAGCGAAAGTTGCAGGCTGTGGCAGCCAGTCAGTCAGCGCGATACGCTCCAACATACGAGCTCTTGGCAGTCCACGCGCGCCCTTCACAGCCGCTCCGGGCCGCCCACGGAGCATCACGCCAACGATGTTTGATGCCTTAAAATAGCTTCTGCTCCGAAAGCCCGACCGGCAGCTCGACGAACTCACAGCGTTTCTCCGAGAAGAGTTTGAGATTGAGGTCTCGACATCTACAATGAGTCGCACGCTGAATGCAGAGGGGTGGTCCAAGAAGACGATACGTCGCAAAGCGAGAGAGCAGAATGCGGATCTGAGGGATAAATACCTGCATGAGTTGACAGCGTTCGCTTCTTACCATCTGGTGTACATAGACGAGTCGGGCTGCGATAGAAGGGTAGGGTTCCGCAGGACGGGCTGGTCGCCGGTTGGGACCACCCCAGTCCAAACAGAAAGGTTTCACCGGGGCCAAAGATACCACATTCTTCCCGCGTACACACAGGATGGTATACTACTGGCGCGCATATTTCAGGGGTCGACGGACGGTGAAGTCTTCGAGGATTTCCTAAGGGAGCTCCTGCAATGGTGTGGGAGATGGCCGCAGCCCAAGTCTGTGCTCGTGATGGACAATGCATCTTTCCACCGATCCGACCGTGTAGAGGAGTTGTGCGCGGAAGCAGGCGTGATCCTTGTGTACTTGCCGCCGTATTCACCAGATCTGAACCCCATCGAAGAGTTCTTCGCTGAGCTAAAGGCGTTCATCAAGCGCAACTGGAGGGCGCACCAGTCAAGCCATGAGGGTCGAAAGCTTTTTGGAGTGGTGTGTGGAGGTTGTAGGTGACAGGGAGGATAGTGCGAAAGGGCATTTTAGGCATTCGGGGGTATCAGTGGAGACCATTAAGCTTGCCATGACCTTTACGAGAGGGGCCACTGGGAAATAGACTTTGTTGCCATTGAACATTATACACCATGACACGGTACGCATACAAACTCAATGTGCCAACATCCCAGAAACCTGTCGTATCATGCACATCAAGAAATCACCGATATCACCTCCGCGTCGTCCGCTTTGTATCTCTTCGCCCACCGTGGTATGTCGCGTACGAACCTCTTTGCTGTGCCTCTCTTTACACCTTGCTTTTCGAAGAAGTCGGGATCGTTCTCTTCATGGATTAAATCCAGGTCCAGCGCACTTTCCAGCGCCACATCTCGCGCCTTCTGAAAATCAGCTTTTAAAGTTGCGTCAAACACCCTCGATTGATGCCACTCGCTGTACTCGTTGAGTGCTACATCACGGAAGCCTGGAAGCTCAAATCCCTGGGGAAGTGACGCTTCGGTGGTGGGAGCGGTGGATGCAGCCTCAGGCTGCATTCTCGAGGCCGAGCTGACACTACCGGGCAGGACGTTGTTGATGGTGATGGGCGGAACACCACCGGCGGTACCTGTTGATGTCTTGTGCTGCTTCTGAGTGCGCTCCTGCTGCTCTGCATAGAGTTGCTGGCGCACCATCTGAGGCACGTCCGCTTGACACTCCAGAGAGTTTCCCTCGTCCACATGCTTGATCAAACTCCTCATGTGGTGCGCCTTCAACGGGTAATGCTGCTTGCCGTGAGGATCGCGCCAGCAGTGCGGTCCCAAGTCACAGGGAGGGCCCGGACAGCGCATCAGGGTATAGACATCACGCCACGTTGAAGGTCCCCCGGACGCTTCTTCAGCGTCCAGCTGAGCGCTGCGCTCAGCCAGCATTCGCTGCGTGGCTGAGCCGCGGGCCGGAAGAGCCGCTTGAGTCTCCACGTAATTGAACGAGATGTCAACCCTAAGCCTTTTCCCGGCACGTAAAAGCTCGCCCCAACTCAGAAGCTGCTTTTCTACAACCGGCCAGTCTACTCGGACTTCATCAGAACGTCTGATCAGGTCGCGCTCTGAGCGCTCGTTGACCGACACTACCACATTGCTATCGTCGGGCCTAATGCGCTTGCTGGTGTTTATCTTCTTGCTGAGCAAAGCATCGAGCTTTGGCTGCAGGAACATGGACCAGTAGGTAGCTGGAGCGAGTACGACATCCTGTTCCGTATCCTTTGCAATCATTCTGTTGTTCAACTTGATCTTCCATATAATCGTGTATCGTATACAGACGGGGGCCGGCACCGTAGTCCTTCTCTTGTTCCCAGTCGCTCAGCTGCAGCAGGCACAACCTGTCCACTTCTACTTGGTGCACGCTTGGGGAGGTGGGTATCGAGGGCGAGAGCGAATAGATGGGCCCAGGCGCACCCGGGTCAACAGTTGTGCCCTGCGAACCTTCAGCTTCAGGTGACAGCCACTGATCCCAGGTGTGCAGAAGCTCCTGCGAGTAAGCACCGTCGGCCGTGCTTAGTTCCATGGTACCAGATTAAGGTGCAGGGAGCTGACGTGATCTGCAGGAACCGCAGGATAATGCTAGTCAGTGAGCGGCTGTTGATCTCAGATCTGCAATAAAGTCTTATATTACAGTACAAGGCAAGCCTGGTCATTGGCTTTGTGTAGTGAGTCGTTGTCATCAAGCCGGTCGCAGCTCGCGCCACACCTGGGGGCGTCGTCCAGAGTACCGTGATCAAGTGGTTCGACGTGGTTCCATGTGTTTCTGCACTAGATCACGTGCCTATGGTGATGCTGAGCTATGAAAGCCTTTGCCCACGTGACCTTTCTCCCCAAAGACAACCCCGCAGTATAGCGGAGCTGGTGAACCACACGTGTTTGAGTTGCAGCCGCCAGACGATACACATGTTCCTGATTTCTACTGCACTACGTGCTCGTCTTCGGCGTGAGAGACTTAAATTTTCACAGTGTTCGAATATCGTTGAGTGATCGCGAACGCCTCCTATATTACACGTGAAGCGGGTGTCCCGAACCCTGCTACAGGGGCATATCAACAAGCAATCGTCAACGCAATGCAGTGTTGGGTGTCAAGTCAAGTGGCCTTGCTTGAGCGCTAAGCTCATGCTTCAAGCAGAGCAATACTTTGTGACAGTTGAGCAGGGGTGGCACCGTCCAAGGTGTACGGCTCAAGTCGACGTCTAGAATGGCAACCCAAGATCGGCCCGTTCTAAGCACTGCGATTCAGCAGGTGCACGGCCATTCTTATCATAACATTAGCAGCTCGGGTCATGCTAGAGTCCATGTTGGAGATGTCCACGGTATGCGGCTTCCTGCAGAATGTGTAGTGCAGACTAAGTTGAAACAGCAGAGTACGAGAACCCACTCAAGGACCTTCCCTTTGCCTCGAGTGCGCCCTTCAACGCATACCACCGACAACACGACTCAGACTGTCTGCCTGGGACTCGAAAAGATGCTCTCGAAGAGATATACAAGTGGATTGACGGTGACGAGAAGAGCTGTATATTCTGGTTGAACGGCATACCGGGCATTGGAAAGTCGGCAATCGCTCGTACAGTGGCGCGCCGCTACCATGCTGAGGCGCGGCTTGCGGCGAGTTTCTTCTTCACTAGAGGTGGGGGCGACTGCAGTCATGCCGGCCTTTTCGTGACAAGCATTGCTCGGCAGCTCTCAGACAATAGAGCGCTGGGTGTGCAGCGACTCATTCGTGGCGCTCTGGAGGAGCATAGCCAAGTTGCACAACAGACACTCCAGGACCAATGGACCCAGCTGGTCATCCAGCCATTGTCTGGATATGATGACAAAGGCGACCGCAGAACATTCCTGGTCGTGATCGATGCTCTGGACGAATGCGAAGAGGTGGGCAGTATTGGGATACTGTTGCGCTTGCTGCCACAGGTAGGCGGTTGTAAGAACATACGGATGCGGTCACAAGCAGGCCAGAAACACCGATTCGACACGGCTTCGACCAGATTGGAACTGCTACACACCAAGGCTTCGTGCTACACCGCATGCCCACCGAAGTGAGCGACCGAGACATAAAGGTGTATCTGCAGCACTACCTTTCAAAGATTGCCATGGAACGCCGTCTGGAACTTTGCTGGCCAGGCGAACGGATATTGACGACTATGGTACATCATGCTCAAGGACTGTTCATCTGGGCTGCCACCGCTTGCAAGTTCATCCAAGATGGCAAGAGATTCGCCGAGAAAAGATTGCAGACCCTGCTCGACCGTAGCACCAGCACTGGAAGCGAGCCACAAAGGTATCTGGACGCCATTTACACTACTGTCCTCCGTACGTCTATACCTGAGACATACAGCGAAGAAGAGCAACAAGAAGCTTATGACTATCTGAGGCTCATCCTCGGTAGCATTGTGATACTCTTCTCAGCACTTTCGGTCGGAGCTTTAAGCAAGTTACTAGGCCTGCCCAGCAAAGACACATCGGAGACTATTGCAGAGCTGCATTCGATCTTGGACATCCCCGAGAAACATAATCATCCACTCCGACTGCACCATGACTCTTTCCGTAGCTTCTTGCTCAACGGGAATCGCTGTAGAGAGCGTGCAATGATCGTCAACGAGCAACAAGCACATATACAATTAGCCAAAGGCTGCTTCGAGGTCATGTCCTCGGTTCTCAAAGAGGACGTTTGTGGTCAACACATGCCTGGGGTGCTGGTTTCGGACGTGGGCATTAGTCATGTCCAGCAATGCCTACCTCCGGAAGCTCAGTATGCTTGTTTGTATTGGGTAAGACACTTGATCTCGAGTGGACAGCGCTTGCTTGATGGTGGGTATATGCATCAATTTCTGCATGAACATGCCCTTCACTGGATGGAAGCCATGAGCTGGATGGGAAAGACTTCGGAGGCCATCGAGGCCATGACTTTGTTAGAATCGATCACCGATGTAAGGCGGCCAATTTCCGACTGCGATGCTATGAATGGTCGGAAGCTTACAGATGTCGCAGAGCGAAGAATGTAAGATCAGTCGAGATCTGGTCCAGGAGTGCAAACGGTTTCTGATGTACGCAAGATCTGGTATCGAACAGGCACCGCTTCAAGTCTATATTTCGGCTGCGCTGTTTGCACCTTCGAGAACTGTCCTGCGAGAGGTTGGAGGAAAGACAACACTCGTGAGCTACGTCAAGCGATTCCCTTTAACAACAAAGCACTGGAGTGCTCTGTTGCTGACGCTGGAAGGCCACTCGAGTCGGGTCAACGCTGTGCAGTTCTCGCCGGACGGCAGCAAGCTGGCGTCGGCATCATGTGACAAGAAAGTGATAGTGTGGAACCCTAACACAGGAGCACACCTGCACACGCTGGAAGGCCACTCGGACTGGGTCAACGCTGTGCAGTTCTCGCCGGATGGCAGCAAGCTGGCGTCAGCGTCAAATGACAACAATGTTATGGTGTGGGATCCGAGCACAGGAGCACGCCTGCACACGCTAGAAAGCCACTCGGGTGTGGTCAACGCTGTACAGTTCTCGTGGGATGGCAGCAAGCTAGCGACAGCATCAAGTGACGAGAAAGTGATAGTGTGGAACCCTAGCACAGGAGTACATCTGCACACACTAGAAGGGCACTCGGGCAGGGTTTGGGCTGTGCAGTTCTCGCCGGACGGCAGCAAGATAGCGTCGGCATCAAGTGACAAGAAAGTGATGGTGTGGAACCCTAGTACAGGAGCACACCTACACACGCTAGAAGGGCACTCGGGCGGGGTTTGGGCTGTGCAGTTCTCGCCGGACGGCAGTAAGATGGCGACGGCATCGGATGACAACAAGGTGATGGTGTGGAACCCGAGCACAGGAGCACACCTGCACACGCTAGAAGGCCACTCATACTGGGTCAATGCTGTGCAGTTCTCGCCGGACGGGAGTAAGCTGGCATCGTCATCAGGTGACAACAAGGTCATGGTGTGGAACCCTAGCACAGGAGCACACCTACACACGCTAGAAGGCCACTCGAGCTGGGTCGACGCTGTACAATTCTCGCCGGATGGCAGCAAGCTAGCGTCGGTATCGTGGGACAAGAAAGTGATAGTGTGGAACCCGAGCACAGGAATACAGCTGCACACGTTAGAAGGCCACTCGAGTTTAGTTAGGGCTGTGCAATTCTCGCCGGACGGAAGCAAGCTGGCGTCGGTATCAGACGACAACAATGTTATAGTGTGGGATCCGAGCACAGGAGCACAGCTACACACGCTGGAAAGCCACTCGGGTGTGGTTAACGCTGTACAGTTCTCGCCGGACGGGAGCAAGCTGGCGTCGGCATCAGACGACAACAAAGTGATGGTGTGGAACGTGAGCACAGGAGCACAGCTGCACACGCTAGAAAGCCACTCGGGCGGAGTTAACGCTGTGCAGTTCTCGCCGGACGGCAGCAAGCTGGCGTCGGCATCAGATGATAACAAAGTGATAGTGTGGAACCCGAGTACAGGATCACGGCTACACACGCTGGAAGGGCACTCATACTTGGTCAACGCTGTACAGTTCTCGCCGGACGGCAGCAAGCTAGCGTCGGCATCATGTGACAACAAGGTCATGGTGTGGAACCCTAGCACGGGAGCACACCTACACACGCTAGAAGGCCACTCGGACTGGGTCAACGCTGTGCAGTTCTCGCCTGACGGCAGCAAGCTGGCATCGGCATCAAATGACAACAATGTCGTGGTGTGGGATCCGAGCACAGGAGCACAGCTGCGCACGCTGGAAAGCCACTCGGGCGGAATCAACGCTGTGCAGTTCTCGCCGGACGGCAGCAAGCTGGCATCGTCATCAGGTGATAACCAAGTCATGCTGTGGGATCTTGACACAAATTCGCCGATCCGAACGATTGACGTGAAAGGGTATGTGAAAGACCTCGCCTTCTCCCCTGATGGGTTCAATCTCGATACAAATATTGGTAATTTCAAGCTCGAGTTTGGTGTGGGGGAATCGCATGATGAAAACGTTTGTACCTTCCATCTTCAAGTTGGGGATGGTTGGATCCTTCGGCATGGACACAGGACGGTCTGGCTCCCCCCAGAGCTCCGCGGTCGCGCACATGCCGTGTCAGTTGTGGGGGTCATGGCTTTGGGCTGGTCATCTGGCTCTATCTCATTTTGGGAGATAGACGGGTAATTTATAGATCTCCCCATCGAATGCCTTTTTCGTCATTAGGTGTGTTCGGATGGGAGATCGAGCCTCTTATCCGGATCCTTGGGCGAGGTGTCCTACCAGTTGACAATGTTTGTAGAGTTAAGCATTAATGTGACAATTTGAATTCATAGCCCACGACATCGACCGCTCTCTTACTAAGAATCGCCAGTTCACTCAAATTTGTTCCCTGAACCATCCATGCACAACAAATGAGGTAGGTCATGCATCCTGCGAAGTTGCACTGTCTGCTGTTTATCAGCTTGGGGAGCGGATCCTTAGGATCGCCCCACAGGCAAGGGTCCAGCTCGGGTGGGTACAACGGGCCGCTTCCTACCCGCGCGGGAGGCCCACTGTCGTGAGCGTCGAAGAGTGTTCTAAATCAAGCCGATATTGGGAAAATCTGTAGTCTTTCTTGTCAGGAAGTTGTATCTGCCGACCTGTTGGTTTCGTTCGATGCTATTACCATGCTGCAACCAAGCCAACTGACTACAAATCGCTAGTGATACGTCATTTGTCGTCTCGAAGATTTCTAGTTATAGCATTGGCATGAGCGCTTGCGTCGTTCGTCCACTTCACAAACCTACTCGTTGTCCAGGCTCCATCCAGACTCTACAGCTGTTGGGCTGTATACCCTCCCTTTCGATCTTCCTTCGTCGTGCTACGCATCAGGTGCCTCTATCGATGATTGTGCGTGCTGTTTTGCTCACAGAATCCATCCTGGAGCTCTTTCTCTTCCGCACCCAGAGTCCAGAAATGAGCTCAGGACCGGGTTTTTTACAGTGCTTTGTGCCCGCCCGATTCCGTGGAAAGAGGGAAGAGCAGTGCGCCTCACGTTCTGGCTTGTTTGCTGATGCGTGGCATCTGATTTGCTTGTCTTTGCGCAGCAGCTGATCGAGGCTCACTCGACGCTCGCGGTGTGTATATTTTGCGCGATGTGAGTCCTCTCAACTTGTGAATCGATGCATCGGTATTTTTGCAAGCTGTCGGACTGGTCACGGAGTGTGCGCACGTTTTACCATGTCGTGCAGAGATTCAACATCGGCTAAACGGTGGGGCGATCAGTCCCGTGGGTTGTGGTGGATCGTGTTGATGTTGGCGGTGAAAAATGCGTGTTGCCTGCCAATGCACGTGTAGGCCTTGTGGCGTCGTGCAGTGCTTCTCTGATAGTTGAAAGATGATTTGATTGGCATGATTTCCCATGTTGAGGCTTGTCGGTGAGATTTAGGCATCGTCGAAAGACCAGTTTGTGCAAGACTGTCACGTGAGTTCATTCTTTTTCTGAAATTGAGTATCGCGCTCGTTTATACTGTACTGCATGACATTTACACCTGACACCACATGAAGCTGCATTTTCTCTGCCTAGTCGTCCTGCTTGTCATGAAAGTCCTCCTTAGTCCTGTCTGTCATGAAAGCTTTTCTACTTGTCATCAAAGTCAATCTTCGGTTCTGCTTGTCATCGCAAGCTGTCTGTGGTCCTTCGTGTACTGTAATCATGAGCTATCTTTGGTCCTGCTTGCAATCGTGAGTCATTTCTACTCCTGGAGGTCATCGTATGCGATTATTAGTCCTCCTCGTCATCTTGATTTATTCTAAAACCTGTTTGTCATCAAAGCCTATCTTTGATTCTGTTTGCAATTTTGAACTTTTCTGGTCATTCTTGTAATCGTGTCTTACTTTTAGTCCTGGTCGTTACTCTATCGTGAGTCATCCTTACTTCTGGTGATCATCGAAGTCTATCTTTAGTCCTACTCGTGGTCGTGAGCCACCCCTTCTGGTGGTCATCGTAAGTCATATTTAGTGCTTCTCATCATGGTACTGTAAGCTACAGTACAGTATCTTCTCAACCTGCTTGTCGTCAAAGCTGGACTCTAGTACTACTTTCAATGTTGAGCTATTTTTGATCATTCTTGTACAGTAATCGTGAGCTGCCTCCGGTTTTGCTTGTAACCGCGTGCCGTTTCTAGTCCTGCTTGCAATCGCGTATTATCTTCAGTCGAACTCGTCATCGTAAGCTATCTTTGGTCTTGTTTGTCATCGTGAGCTGCTTTCGGTCCTGTATGTAATCGCGGGCTGTCTCCAGTCCTACTTGCCACGGAATCTTTGCACTTCTGCTTGTCATGAAACATCAAGCAAAGTCTCGCTTGTCATCAAGCCCTGTCTCTGATCCTTCTTGTCTCTGCAGGCTGTATTGATACTGTATCAGCTTGCCGTCTTTCATGCACGTTGGCTACGTACAGTACACACGATTTGTCATCGCGACCTCGGCTCAACCTGGCTTGCACAGCGGGCCAGCCTCGATCGAAGTTTGCTTTACGGAACAAGAGAGACTCTGGAAACAAGATATTCTCGTACAGTCAGGTTGGAAGCACACCTCTCAGGATAGTGCAATACACGCTTGTCACATGTAGCCTCTCCCCATTCGCTAAGCATAGTCTATAGACTAAAGCGTCTCACCAGATGCTGGATTCGTTGTAACTTGATCGAGGAAATCTGTGCGTCCGACGATACTGTACACACAGCAATAGACAACGCTCTACATGACCTGTATGACGCCATGTTCCGCGCGCTTCTCGATTACATGGATCCTTAAACATAGTTGTTATCAGATAGAATCGTGATCGATCGGGTATCTGTAAGCTCAGTCTGCCCCAGCTGACAATGTTTGGTAACCATGCAGCTTGTCCCGAAGATGCAAGTTCAGTAAAGCTTATGTCCGCCAGCACTGAAGCGCTCCCCTAATCAATGCTTTTGGTGGCTATAGACGATGTATCAAAACAGTCTTTCACTGTACTGTACACATTAGCCACTGCTATGCCGTTGACTCCTTTGCATGCTCGGATTGGCCGAGATCGTGATGCAATTCAAGATCCTAACGTAGTTGTGGTTTGGAGGGAGTGAAATACGCCACATAATCAGGTTGGTGGGACAAAACACAGGCCTCGAGAGTGATCGTTTTTTCGAAAGGTGTTCTCAAATCCGGGGCTTGGACTTACGCGTCAACCTACCATGTGGTACATCGAAACACCATATTGCAACGTAAGCTGTTGTGAGCCACGTCACGTATTACATGTACAGTAGAACGTGCGTGCGCCTGTTTGGCTACAGCACTCTGCTGCGTGATGACTGACTGCAGAGCATCACGGTGATGATCACATGTTTCCTCTCATTGAAGTCTATCTGACCTGATGACTCAGGGGTTATATTACTGATTATGGGGTTACAAGACTGAAGATGCAGCACATCACGTCGTTGATCTGTCAGCCTCCTGTTCTGTAAGCTAGCAAATCCTGAAGGCTAATGTCTGCCATCACCATAAGTGTCGGTGTTCCGACCTTCGTTTTACAAAGAGCTCGTCGTACGTCGTTGAAGCTATATCGAACATGTCTTTCCTCACATCGTTCCAGAAAGAGCAGAAAGAGGCCACCACGCCCCCAAGAAAAGGGAAGCGCAGCTCGCTCTTTCAAAGCAGTGTTGACAAGCCAGGTTCTTCCGACGGCGAAGATGATGCAGAATCGCGACATGTCCAAAAATCCCAGAGGTCGACTCCCATTGGACTAGACGATCATTACAACGTTGAGAGATCAGGCATATTTGCGGGGACTGCAAAGAAGCGTGGACGACTACCATCAAACGATTCCTCAGGCGACCCAGCAGTGTCTGCGAAGAAGCCTTCGATCCTCGACTTCAGACCATCAAAGCAGACAGGACCAAAGAGCATTTCGTCAGGATCCGATTACGACGCAGAAATGACAGAAGAACCAGGCGGAGAGGATATGGCAGAGACAATCAAGGGTAAATATATGAGGGAGATCGGACGACCGAGTAAGGTGTCCAAAGCTTTTCCATCAACTACCCAAGCCAGCACCAGGGCGCCTGTCGATCCACCTGACGATGCCGTCAACTCGCAACTCATCAAGATTAGACGGAAAAAGCTCGAAGCTCTGGAAGACCAAGAGAAGCGTAAAGCAGAAGAAGAAGAAGCCCTAGATTTGAGGAAGAAGGATTTGGAAAAGAGACAAGCAGACGTCGGAAAAAGGCAGAAGGCGCTCAACAAAATAGAACAAGATGTATCCGAGATGAAAGGTCATATTAGCGGCATCGAGCTTGCACTAGGCGTTCAATAACTTTGCTATGAAATGTACTCAGGTATTTCAAGATGTAAGATAGATCCGTACATAGATTCAAACATACCAGGCTCGCATTGTCTTCAAGCGTAAGTTGATCAACGCGGAAAAAAAAGATAACGTTGTTCTTCCCAGCAACAACTCTTGGCTGCCGTACGGCAAAGCAAGTACGGCGTCGCTGGGCTTCTTCGACCTAAGCATCGGCCTTGGCCCTGTACCATTCTACACATGCATCGAGGAACATCTGCTTGGCCTCCTCCGTCTTGCCTGATCCCGCTCTTTTTCCACCCTGTGAAGTCCTCCCGTTGCCCCCACTCGATCGAGACTTTTTCCTGCGCCTTTCCACGTCACCGTGTCGATGGGTAAGGCCCATGTCCTCCAAGAAGAAGCCGAGCCGTGTCCAGATGTCGGCCTTCTGCTGCGGCGTGAAAAGACCTTCCATATCGATGTTATGCATGATCAGCGTGAGCTTCTCGAAGTCTTTCGCGCCGATTTCGTCGTTCGTGTGCACTTCTTTCGCCAATTCTCGATGTACACACTCGATGGAACGGGCAAAATGCGGCGCCGTGTAGAAAAAGTAGCCTGCCGCGAGGCTGTCGTCGACCGTCATCACGGCGTGTGGAGTGCCAGGTCCTTGTATACTGTTTTGTCATTCCACGATGTCAGAAGTTGAACTACAGAATCGCACTCAGTTGATGCGGGCCACTCACATGAGGTCCCCTTCGGCTAGACTCGTGTGGCAGATCGGGTGGAGATACTTGGCACCAGCAGGACCGCGCAACACGAATTCATCAAACACTTGCTTCCAACGGCCGGATATCGTGCACCAGTGTTTTTCGCCGGCGAGAATAACGAGCATCGTGCAATAGCCAGCGGCGTCCACGTGAAGAGGGGAAAACGCCGGCCCATGAGTCAACAGCATCCACTCCTCGTTCGCCATCAGATAACCTTCTTGGCGACCTGCGTTACCAGTAAAAAGTCGTCGTCTGATCAGGCCGACCAAGTCGACGTCACCGATGGCAGAAGGCTGAAAGGTACGCCCAGACAAGTTTTGGAGGTTGAGACAGTTGAGACCGTGCTCGGAGACTTCTGCTTTCTTGTCGAGGAAGATGCGACCAAGATCTCTCGCCTCGATCCTCTGGGTAAACACGTTGTCCTTCGATGATTTGGCCGGCTGGTACGCAACGCAGTATCCATTGCCCATGCTCTCAACCTGTTTGCGGATGTCCCAATCGTGAGTATGGACAACTTTCGAGCTACCCGCGGCCTTGACGAAGTCAAAGTCCGTCTTCAACACATCGCTCAGCTGTCTCGAGTCCTGTACCATGTGAATGTCAAATCGGTCGAAGAGAGAGGGCTTGGAGTGGTATCCGGTCAGTAGGTTATGCAGCAAATTGTTTTTCGACAGCTTCTTCAGACCTGAGAGCCATTGTTTCACAGATGTGTCGCTGTCACTGCTGCTCACACACTCTTCCTTCAGCGCTTTTGCCATCTCCATGGCTTCGCGCTGAATAGTGTCGTCACCTATGGGCAACGATTCAGACGGCCAGTCCCAATGTTGCCGACCTGGTGCAGGCACCTCTAACTTCTGCCGAGACAAACGATGGCTAAGTTTATGCCTGCGCCGTTGGTCCCGTTTGTGCTGCTGCCTGGTGGCAGCATCGTCGTGATCTGGTTGGCACAGCTCGGCTGCGGTGGGAAGGGGTGGCCGATGGAGATTTCGGGATGACATTTCTGGACTCGTCGAGGTGATCTCTCATCTCTCAGGTCATAAGCAAGCAGATTCCAGTGAACACAAGCGAAGAGGGAATGCCATAGTAAATGATCGCGGAGAGGAAGGCAACTTCCAGAGGCTGGAAGTTGAGCTCGCCCGCGGAAGGCCTCCCCCAACTTCGCGTGAGCTTTCCCACCCCGCAAATCCTTCTCCCTCGCTTGCGCGTTGGCACCCTTTTGGCGGTGTTGAGGTCATCTCGCTTCGTACACGCCGTGATTACAGGCGGCCGATCGCGATCGACGTGACACGACGGCGGAAACTGACCTGATGTGCAGCCACATTGCCAGTCACCATCGAGCAAGCACATGTCAGGCCAGCATTCTGCGTGCGTCACGCGTCCTGCCTCGCGAGCGCACGCTCACAATCTGGTATTTCGGACTGCGTCTACAAAATTCAAGTGTTCCTACGTGGCCGCACAATAACATCTTGCAGGCCCCATACAAAATCAATCAGCTTCTTGTCATACGACAGTTGACTTGTATGACCTGAAAGCGGACCGGAGGGTGACGCGACTCGTCACTGCTGCGAGTAATGCGGTCTATTGACCATCGCCTAGATGACCACGCGGGCGCGCCGATTTGATCTCATTCATGTTTGTTACGTGTTGTTGGTGGAGCACGCAAAGGATTGGAAACTCAGCACGTTCTTTCGCATGACCAACTTTTGGTTAACGTTAGTTATTAGTGATCATTTACATACGTGCTATGTACCGTTCACCACGATCCACGCCGAGCGTCTGCTTTTGCTCTTTCGAAACGTCGGTCACGGAGGTTCCAGTATCGAGCGAGACATGGCCAGATACATCTCGGAAATTATGCTTGCCATGAGCCGGATAAGGCAGAGCTCGCACACCCTGATTACCTGCACGGTATGCCGTGTGACATTGTTGAGAGGAGCCATAGTGTTCGCAGTGATGTCTATGCCAAGTACCAGAATGAAGATGGCGGCCAAGCCCGCAAGGCACTTCCACAACAACCATGCGACTAAGAAGTTCACGATCATGCGATGCAGCACGATTCTTTCCCTTCTCATTTGAGCAAGCGGGAAAAAATGCTATCAGAACCAGGCAGGTTTCTGGTGGAGTAAAGATGATGGCTCGCAGTGGCAGAGCACAACATCCACATCAATGTGGTGCTGGCACGCGTGTAATATGCCTACTTTACTCCTGGTACCGATCTCGATCCTAGAATTGATGCTGATGCCATTGCTACTGTAATTTAATGCTGACGCTATTACTGTTATATTTGCCGTTACTATTGCTGATATCATCCATGATCATGGTTGCACGTCCTTCTCGAATTTTCCGGCAAATGATGATTTTCCTCACCGAGATGCCGTATCATCGCGATCACCAGAGCGGGATCCGGCGGCGAGCCACGCCGTTAGCGTCCAGACATCTGCGCTGCGATAATGCTCATTAAGCTATGCTGTACTTCTACGCTTGAGGTCAAGTCAATCGCACCTACAGCACTTGGTCTTGTGATATTTTCAAACACTCGTAAATTGGACACACAGCTACATGTATTACAGATTCTGTCTGTTCCGCGATGGACTTGTGCAAACGAACGTGTACTGCATCATTCTTCGAATCAGAATGAGACAGCTTAGTAACTCTATTGTAGGTCCACTTGTAGGCCTGTGTTTGCATTGCCGCGATGCTAATGCTTTGCTCTGCAGATCTCAGATTACTGATTTCCAGGTCGTAAACAAACCTGCAGTTATGACAGGATGCAGACATGTCACATGGTAGAACATTAAACCAAAGATTGCTTGCGATACAGTAACCAACCGATTTGAATAATTGTGGTTAGAATGAAGGCCCTTTGATGGAAGAAAGTTCCTCGGCGCCTACGCACGAGCACGTACAATAATATGGTGCGATTTTCCAAGCAGGAAAGTCATGCGGTAAAGTTAGAGTCAAACCTCGAGTACAGTATTGTACTCTCCATCACGCCGCGGAACTATTGCTGATTACAATAGTCTACAAGCCCGTCCGAGAGAAAGGAAAAAAAGAAAAACATATATACCTGTTCCAATATCGTCAGCCAATACCTATCAGTCGTATCTTCGGTACTTTCGGAACTCTCGGCACAGCGGCGGACGGCTCCTTCCGCCCCGTTCCGATCTGCTACGTGAGGTCATTCTAAGTGCGACGTGAACTTCACACCCTGGCCGGCCCCTAACTACCAAACATAGCGTTCGTGAGACAGACAGGTTTCGGCACTCGTACACGCTGCTCTATGATCATGCTACCGCGTGCTACTGCTGGCCTACCGCTGGCTACTATCAACACAACGCTAGTCTATCCCGAGACATTCTGATTGCTAGGAAATGGTTCACGGCACGTTCCTGAACAAAGCTCGACCCTCTTGAAAAGAGTATACCATAAGCTTGCCCAAGCCGCACCATGTCGGTCGGCTGTCAGGCTAGTGCCTAGGATAGCTGGAATGTGTTCTACGCTCGTATAGACACCGCTCGCGCGCATGGGCAATCTCAGAGCTGACCGCCTAGAAAAACAGGACACGTCTACATTGGACCCTCAGCGCACTCCAACCGACGCGCCTGTACACCGCACCGCCGGCCATGAGTGATCTGGCTGCGTGACGTCGATACCGAGAATCACTGCGAGATGCGGAGAGGATAACTTACCTCCGATACTATACCGCTGACACTCATCGGGAACACCCTAGGCGAGATGCTCTGGGCGGGTCCCATGGTCATTGTGATAAGGGAGAACTCCATGGTCGTGGGTTTGCGGTTATGCAAAAATATGACGTTAGCGACATATAGGGACGCGGTTGATTACCCAGGGAAGTAGTCACTAAGGCTAAGAGTGCTGTAGAGGTCTGCTGACCTACGTTATACTGGGAAGCTAGATCGATAAGGTAACCACCACTCATGCAAAAAGTGTCACGTCGCGTCACCGGGTAGGGTCCTTTTCGACACTTCACACCATCACATTGGATCAAAAGAGGTCTACAACACACGACCTTCCGAAGCATACTACTACTTCTTCGCATTTCCTCACTTCATACCCGTGTGAACAGCTTCCTCATTCTTCAACTTGTTTGACAGAGAAGTAGGCACGAATACAGATCAGCAATGATCCCTAACAACGAGGTTACTTTGGTAAGGGCAACGAACTTGTAACATTGGAAAAAGAGTGGACTTACGCTAGTTTATGCTCGAATGTTGCAGTTCTTAGGAAAAGAGGCTAAGGTGCGAACAAGCCTTCTCAAATCCATGATCATGTTGTTGCCGCCATCTACGTCGTACCAGCCTATATCAGTACATGAAGTTTGTTAATAGGCAGATGTGACTAACGTTCAGTGCAGTGGTTTTTGCCTGTTACTGCCCAGTTGCTACAACCTTTCGTACGGCATTTCTGAGCAGGCATGGTTGTGTGATGTACCGGGAATAGAATCTGAGCTTGAGGCTTTGATTAACGCTAGTGTTGCAAGATATTGTGTGAATAGTCAGTCGTGTGCGTCGGTAGATTGTTAGAGTCGAGCATTGCTACGGCTAATCTTGAGAGCAGGAGCACAGTACTTATAAAGTCAGCTATTAGCTTACAGTACTTCATGCACCGTCCAGGCAAGCATATTGGGCTTCTTGCACGTTATTGGCTTGGTCAACAAAGCAGCGGCCATGTCGCATGGCTTACAGCCCAAGCTCGCAAAGGAAGCAGCTGCATTAGTTGGTTCTCGAGGGTGTGCCCGCACAGTGCCTGCAAATGAAACTCAAGACATCATCCCTTGTCTGCAAACTCTTCAATCTCGCCTCTAACGTTAACTGGATCATAACAATGCTATCCTTAAGATATACCTTAAGACATAATCTCAGGCCGATGCTGCCCAAAAAGCTAATTCTTGTGGTCGGGATTAATACATGCACGTTCCGTCATACAATTGGTTCCTACTACCATAGTGCAGCTTAGGAGAAGGATCGTCACTACTTGAGTGGCATTTCCTATATGTGACTGTTATGACGCGAAGTATGTTCGTGGGATGGAGAGTGCAGACTAGCACCCAAGTTCTCAAGCCCATAGCAATGAGCTTAAATGCAGCATTAACAACGGAACATGAGAGATGCAGTGCCAGCACAGAAGCCAAGTGATCTGGAACCGACGAATGATATTTTGCGGCTTCTGGCCGGCCGTATCGACTTTGTGATATCCGTGGGCTCATGCCTGAGACTGCATACGGCCCATTCTTCCGTATGCGATGGCCTTTGTGGAAATATTACAAGCATAAGTCCCGTTGTCAGACTTCCCGAGAACATCACGCGTCGCACATCAGACGTATAACCTCGCGGCCTTGGGCTTGCCATTCTGGCATACTGCATGGAGCTCCTCGATCTATGCTACAATCACGGGCTTCTTTACCTAAATCACGACGTAATTTGGATGCAGGTTCAACACAGTCGGAGTCGTAACACTGAAGCGTCTGCAGCGACAACTTCGCTAACTAAGTTACGTCCACACCACTACCCGACCATGCACGTCTCACTGCGTCGTAAGCGCACCCATGCAAAAGTGAATGTAATACGACCCTATCCCGCTTCCCCGAATGCACGTATGTGGGGTAGTTTGGGTGCGACTCCATAGTGCTTCAGTAACAATCAGCAGGGTAAGTTGAAATTGACGGTCAGGGCAATACCCACGAGAGAAAGTCCCCGCCGAATCTGGCAGGCCATCACATCGTGCTACACCAGATTACTGTAACTCTTGTTTCACACACACTATCCAACATCCGCTGATTTCGTTATGCCTCTTCGAAGGTGCAGTTTCAGTGGTTGCTACAGTTTCGCTGAGCGGGACTGTGGTAGCTGCATGATATGCTCCGAGCACCGTTGCTCGAAGCATCTAAGCTCGGAATTCCATTCTTGTCCGTCAGAGGTCAGTACTGCTATAATGTTCATGTGTTAGGCAGATTTTGACGGAACAGGAAAACGACCCCGCCGCATTCTTTGCAGCTTATGACTCTGCTAGAGACAGACATTTACAGGCTTTCCTTTCGAAGATTGACTTTAACGCCCTCGTCACAATTGCAAGTGGAGCTCGTAGCGGAACTCGGTGCAACTTACCGGCAGTGTCTGGAAATGGAATCATGGAGCCTGCAATCAACACAAGAATGGTCTCCAATCAGATGGGGGGTCAAAATTGTCATCTCGATGTCCAATTCGAGGATGGCACCGTGTGGATAGCGAGATTACGACTGGAAGAACCGACGGTTCTGCCTCGCGAGACACAAGAGAAGATCTTGGCCAGTGAAGTGGCCACTCTACATTTCCTCGCCCGAACCAACCTTCCAACCCCGAGAGTGTTCTATCACAGCCTAGAACCTAGTAAAATTGGTTGTCCGTTTATGCTTATGGAAAAGATGGCCGGTAGTCCCCTGCAATGGTCCAAATGCTCGGCGCAACAGAGGACTAAAGTCATGAAGCAGTTGGTTGAAATTTTTCTCGAACTCGAGAAACATCCTTTGCGGGCTACGGGCTCGCTCACCGAAGATGGTTTAGTCGGTCCATTCGCCCAAAGCCATACGTTCTCAACACCTTCGTCATCGCTCGGTCCTTTCATTACCGCGAAAGAGGCACTCACATCCATCGTAAAGCATGAAATGGAGATGGTCAAAAGCGGAGAACTCAGCACGCTCGCAACCGACAATTATCTGACGCACGTCTGGAGACTCGAACGAATTCCGGAGTTGTTGGCGAATGCCGCAGATGGCTCCTTTTACATCAAGCACTTCGACGACAAGGGCGATCATATCCTTGTTGATCATGAACATAACATCACTGGTATCATAGACTGGGAATTTGCGTCAACCGAGAGCAAACCATTTGCTTTCGGTTCTCCGTGTATGATGTGGCCAGTAAGCGACTATTATGAGGGCATCAATCGGCTGTCGACCGAGGAGATTGAGTTTGCCAATATGTTTCGGTCGCTCGGACGGGAGGACATGGCACAGACCATACTACAAGGCCGCAAGTATCAGAGGTTTATGTTCTTTCTTGGAACAGCAGTCTCTGTTGAACGGAAAGAATTTGAAGATTTATTTCAAGCTTTGAGAGAAACGTTCGATGGGCAATCCATTGAGCCGTACTCGGATTGGAGAAGTGCGGCAATTGCGAGGAATCTCGAGGGTGACCCGGACTTGTATGAACAATTGATGATAATAGAACGGCAAAATTAGGGCAGTTGTTGACACACGGCTCCAAAGACAGTGATAGACAGGAGATGGAGATGAGAATCCCTTGACAGTGCTAAGATTTGCTGCGCGTGGGTGTGGCCTTGATAACTAGTAGATATCGAGTAAAGTCCCCCCCGGGGATGCGGGACACCCTGTGTGCTTGGACACTTCGACGGAGATTCGTCTTCGACTCACGAGAATCGCTGGTATCGTCCTCAAACACAGCCCTTGCTGTTCCTTGACTCTTTCTGCGTCCGATAGGCTATACGTGAGGTCTCTAAACACCAGGTGCGTCTTACAATCTTTTGAATCCATATTGCCGTCTCTTCAAGCTTCGACTTTGATTGCTGCGCATGGTCGCTATAGCGCAGAGGTGATGTTAAAAGTTGGATCATCATATACGCCTTAACGAGAAGAGCAAATCGCTATAGCACACCTCCACTGTGCGATCTTTAGTGGAAAGTGGGGTGGACAAATGTACGCCAGCCCGGTCTTCCTGCGTGATCCCGCTAATTAGCGCTGCATGCAGAGACAGACCGGTATCGCTTCTCCAATGCGCTTTGATTCGCTCAGAAAATGCTGGTGCTGGGCCGCGCGTGCCGACCGCCCGCGTCCCGTGCCGTGAAATCGCAGTAGTTTTGATACAACTCATGGTTCGCGACAGCGTTGAAGGCTGATGGAATTTGTACATGGAAGGTCGTAAAATGTTCTGCTTCACACGTGATCAAGTTCCGGCTCATGGCTTGGCATCTTTCGGGGTCTACGCTGGCCCTCACGCTCTTCCTCGTCGCCGCTCTCTGCGAGCCCTCAGCACTTGCGGCGTACTTTTGTATCGCTATACGAGACATCCAGCAGATGGACAAAGCTAGCCACGCTTTGGCTCAGCCCCTTCCTGCAAGCGTACCAAGATCCTTCCGCACTATCGCAGATCACACCAGCGGTCCCCGCTCTACCCTGCACGCCCGCGCACGCGGCAGACGATCCATTGAAGCCAAAACTCAGAGCCAGTAGTACCTCACACCTGCCGAAGAGAAGGCAATGGTGGACATCGTGCTACAGATGTCTACGCTCGGTACCCCTATTCGCATCAATCACATTCCCTCCATAGCTGGTGGCCGCTCTCGACTATATGCCGCTCGCGCTCGCCCAGGCAGGCGCTTATATCAAGCAAAGAGGTCCGAGATACTCAGTCGGGCGCTATCTGGCCAAACTCAGAAAATTGAGAAGTCGCAGACCAGCCTGCTCACCTCGGCTTCCAAAGAGCTCCGCCGCGACGAAGAGGCGCAGGACTCGATCATTTTGACCTGGCAGATCTCCTTCGACCACATACACGCCACGAGGCCCTCGGCTGCCAATCTGTTGTCGGTAATGAGTATGTACAACTACCAAGGCATCCCAGAGTACCTGCTCCGGACAGGGGTGAGTAGCTCAAGAGCTGGCACAGGACCCGCTCCTGGACCAACAATTGTTGATTACGACAGCGATATAAGCTCGAGTGCGTCACACTCGGAAGACTCCGAAGTAGACGACTTCGAGGACGACATCTTGACACTTGAGCATTTTCATCAGCACGATGTTTTCGAATACGGCCTTCGAGATGCATCGGCTGATACGACTTGCAGCACGCGTGTGGTTGCGTTCATATGGATTGTATAAGGAACGGGCCCGAAAGGGCATCGAATAACTGGATGAAGCTCTTCCCAGTGGTGAGCACGAGAACTGGGGACGGTGCGGCGAACTCTACCCTCATGTAACATCAACACTAAACTTACAGCTTGACGACCGAGACGCTTCCCTCCGGCTTGCATCGATACAATACAAGGCTGCATGTTTCGACTGGAGACGGGGGCTGTGGTCCAAGACAGAGGCACTAGTAGCAAAGTCTTCCAGCATGAGAGACAAAATGCTAGGGTCAGAAGAAGAGGAGACTTTGTCAGCGCTAAATCTTTACGGGTTAGTGCTGAGAGATCAAGGAAAGTATGAGGCAGCGGAGGAGGCCCACCGCCGAGCGCTGGAGGGCATAGAGAAGGTGCTAGGGAAGGAGCGTCCCGACACGCTGATCAGTGTATGGTGCCTCGCGGACCTGATGGAACGACTAGCTCGCAAGCCTGACGCGGTGCTGCTTTACGAACGTGCTGTGGCGGGTCTCAACACCTCCCTCGGTGCTCGGCATCTACACACATTACAGTGTCAGGGTTCGTCGAAGAGACTACAGGGACGATGTCTAAACGAGATAATCTGGTAGCGAAGTATACGAAGTGGTTGACTGAGTCTCTTGGAGTGTTTGACTCAAGATTTGCCCGCGCGTAGCCGGTATTTTTGGTGTATGGTCAGTCTCAGACTTTAATTCGCACTATATCTATGATAGATGATTGTCCTCACGATATTGAGCTTCCAATATTGGAGGAGGCACTCGGGCATCATCTATGGCTTCATCCCAATAACCTGCTGATTTTATATTCTGAATGTGAGTGACTCCAGCCCCCACTCCACGTCGCGTCCTCGGACAGCAGCGGGTCAACAGTCAATAGCCAAATGTCCATGAAGAAGTCTAAGTCACTCAGCTTCTCCACCACTACGCTGCTAGTAGATTGGAATATCCACAGCATCACGGTGGCGACCCTCACCATTTCACTGATAGCATTTGCGTCGACGCAAGGAGCAAGAAACTCGTTCATAGCATTGAAATGTCGGACCAGGTCGCATATCCTAGACGTGCTAAGCCTGGGGGTATTACTTTCGCGACAGACACATACTAGCCAGGCACTGTACTGCAAAGACGTCAGCTTCAAGATGTGGTCGCCATGTCTTCGTATATACATACGACCGTGGTGAAGAGATCAGAGCTACCGTTTCGCCTTAACTCTGGCTCACTAATGTGGTGTCCGAGTTGTACGCAAGCCCTTCGCTTCTTCTTGTTAGCTAAATCAATTCGACAGTTACCATCCAGACTTACCACTTGTTTTCTCAATGCATCTTTCCAAGTGATATGAAGATAGGGGTGTGAAGCTTTCAAGCCCCAAAGGGCATTACGAGCAATCGATCTATCCATTTTTCGAGGCGTTCGTCGAAGGGTTGAGCAAGACTTTGTTATATTGCTCCAAGTAATATATGTAAAGGTATGCGGCAACACTAATTATTATGCAGGGGCACCTCAGGCCAAGTTTGATCCTCCGAAACCGTATTGAGCAATTGAAGGCTTGATCATGTATACTACTGTTATCGCTAACATTACAATATTCGTCCGATTTGTATCTTGATACTGGCTCTGACCTGAATAAATTTATACAAACATGAAAGCTCAGCTTGACCACGCTGCAGATTTGACAATCGAAAAGTAGGGGTCGCCCAGCTAGAACGAGATCATATGCACCCCACCCCATCCCTTCAAAATTAGCACCTTCGTGTATATATCAAAGGTAGACTTTGATATTTCCCTTCACAGCTACTCATCTGTCACCTGCTGTTATCATGTGCGATTACACACAAGTCGAGTATACCTGTAGGCATCTGCGGTTCACAGTCAAGGCATGGTGTAAGTAAAATTGATCGGTGAGAGTATCGACGTTGCTGACAGATTTGCTAGGCATCAAGTATCAAGAGTCTCAAAAGATATGCCCTCCCGATATAGTCGCCTTCGAGTATCTACCGAACGAGAGATACGGTATGAAAACTACAATAAGCTGTTCTTTTCAAGCAGAGAGTGACATTATTAGGGGATTGTAGGGAGCCAGTGAATCGATTCACGACAAAGAACAAGGCCGTACAAGCTTCTCAATCATCTGCGCCAGAATAGGGAGTGTGATGGCATGCTATGCGCTCGCAATGTATCGGATGAAGCGGAGTAATAAGGATTTCTGGATCATCGTTGAGTAGAGCGGGAGATTGTGGAAGACAACATGTAGTTTATGTTGAGTACTGTATCAAGGAAGTGTGCAACAGGGAGAAGCCGAATCGAAGGTGAAGTCAGACTTAAGGCAAAGCATAATCTCATTGGGCTGTGACTGAAGCCTTGCCAAGGCCGCGGACAGCGGATAATGTGGAGCGACGTCCAAGGTCCCAGCCTCGAGCGTACGCGTCCGTATCTTCACCACATGCCACTCCCAACATGGCCCCAACAATCATCCGCGCAGCCGTACCTCGTGGACAATGCGTCGCTGCTGCAATCGAGGTCGAAAGAGCCAATTCCGTTGGAGAGGGAGGATCTTTCGTGGAGTACAAGATGTCTCCGACCTGCGATGAGATTGCCCGACACGCCCATGAAGTCGGTATCCCAACACCTTCCTTATACTTGAATATGGACTGAAACACACTCAGGTCCATGGATACCGCATAAGCAACATCAAACCAGGAGTTTGTCCCCGCACCCGAATGCTCGCAATTTTCCGGAATCCAACACCAACATCACCGAGAAAACGAGAAGCGCCCGGCAATGTTTACTTCGCTATTGCCCTCACAACGCTAAGTGTCCGGTCCGGGATCTCACGCTTTTTTCCGCATGAGCACATCGGCGCAAAAGCAGAGGTACTAGAACCAGGAGATGGCATTATATGCCTCGGAGAAGACGTGAATCCACATGGAGATGGTGAGGGAGGCATTGTGTTCATGATCCGTTATCAGTTGGAGGCCAAGAACTCCTGTTAACAAATGTATCCCACCATACCTCTTCGGCAAGAAATTGGCACTGTTCCGAGTTGAATATAGTCTCGACTGTGGAGTTCACATTAGAGTCGGCTGTTGGCTCGACTGTTGGGTCTGGTGTTGGGTCGATTGCTGAGTCGACTGTCGAGTCGGGTGTTGGGTCGACTGTTGGGTTGGGGGTTGGGTCGCCTATCGTGTCGAGCGTTGGTTCGACTGTTGAGATGAGCTTTGGTTCGACTGTTGAGACGAGCCTCGAGTCGAAAACTGAAAACAAAGGTGGGTCAATCGCCGCGCCTTGCTCGTTCGTGCTGAGAGGTCCCGTTGCTAGTGTGGTAGCTTTCAATACCGACATAGGTTTCGCCGCTTTAGTTGTCGCACCAAACCAATCTTCGTTTGGATTTTCAACTGGCTGACAGGCGAAGCTTAGGGGCAGAGGAGCCGCTTCGATACCAAGAGCTATGCGTCCTTCTTCGAACCTTGGCCATCTTGGTGAGTAGGTGGTCTCGTGACAACATGAAAACAGTACTCACTTACGAGTGATCATCGGTAGTGATGTACGCTGCAGGGTCGAGCGCAAATCGAGGTTCCATACCCATCCAGGCCGTGTCACCGCTTTCTACCACGTTACGTACAATTTGCAGAGCTAGTCGTTCAAGCCTGGCTGCGGAGAAATCATCATACTCCCGCCGACGTGGCAGAACGCCATCGTCCAGTGTGGATGCCCCTGTCCTATGTCAATTGATGTCATAGTCCGAATCAGACTAAGCTTCTTACAGGTCATGGCCGCGCAAACCTTGTAAGCATTCAGAGCAACAGACTCGTCATCTGGAAATCGTATTCGGAGGCTCGCATAGAGATGATCGATGATTCTTATCACGAGACCTCCAGCTTTCCGAAGGCGGGCTTGAGCTTTGCGTGCAGGTCCAGTGCCGGAAAAGGTGGTTCTGCTCCTATGAGCATGCGCTATTAGACACCACGCGTATACCATCTCGGAGATTGTTAGTTCAGACGTGAGTGTGTTCGTATATGCCGCTTGGGCTACTAGCAGCTCTTGCAGTGTCGAGTGGGATCTCTTCGGCCTCACTGGACAGAATGCCCGGCGATCATCACCTTGGCTGACTTGGCCTCCGAGGCAGATGGCCTGAGCGAAACGCTCTGCGATAGTACTCAACTCGAGGTCGTTCTCGCGATGCCGACCTTTTTGCCCATACGTGTGTTCGCCGCTATCACTCTGTCGCTTCCTCTTTTTTCCAGATGCTAGAGTCTTGCCAGAGCCATTGACGATGAGGCTCGCCTGTCGGTCTGTCATAACGCAGTCATTAGTCTGCGGTAATGGCTGCTTCCAACCAGTCTGAGGCAGAGCCACCTCGACAGACGGAGGTGGTGCAGGGCACCCCAGAAGAGGCGGTGAAGTCGATCTTTCTATCGTAGGAGACGGCGTATCAAGTTGGTGAGTGATGGGAAGTGTTGTCTGTAGATCATTGAGTGGAGGCGCAGGAGTGGAAAAACCTGGTGTTTCTCTCCAGGCTCGAGTAGACTCTGATCGGTACTCAGCAGAAGGGCTCGGTGAGGGAGCAAAGTGTGAACCACGTGGTGTGTCTGGTATGTCGTAAGTGAGGTGGGGCGAAGGAGGATGCGGTGAAGAATATGACGAGGTGGGCGGCGCGTTCTCGAGAGAAGGCAGCAGTGTACGAGAGGAGCACAGCTGCTCTTGGGCAGCGGTAACCTTTGCTGGGGTGGGTGTTCTGGTTCGAACACTCCTTTGCCCTGTCTCTGTTGATGCTATGGCTGAGGTGGTCGTATCGATCCGGCAGTCTCTCGATAAACTTTGGAGTATCAGTCTATACGTGACCTTATCTTCAGACAAGCCGCTCTTACCTGTCACTTGTAAAAGACTGATGACGGGCATGACTGGTCTTCTGGGGGTGTTTATAAGGCTGTACCTGATACGCATCCGCATATCGTCCGGGGTCGTCCTCAACGGCGAAGGCTACCAACTCGAGTGTGTAAAGGGTTCTCGTCTGACCATCGATCTCGCTATCAGTAGTGTTGACCTTCACAAGTCGACCGAGAAGTCCATTCTGTATGCCAGAAAGAGAATTGCAGGTAGGCTCTGGCACTTCAGCCTCCATCGTCAGGGGAAGGCAAACACTTCACAGATGGAGAGAGGTGGTGGGGCCTCAGGTGAGCACATGCGAACACAAGAGAGTCTGGAGAGGCTGGAGCCTTTGAATCCGCTGGGAGCCCAAGATCTTGTGGCAATCCCAATTGGGGTTCCCCCCCAGGGGAACCCCAATTGGGATCATTGTAGCGTTCCCACAGGTGAGCACATGCGACCACAGAAAGAGTGTGGAGAGGCTGGAGCCTTCGGGTCCGCTAGGATCCCAAGGCCTTGTGGCAGTCCCAATCGGGGTTCCCCTGAGGGGGAACCTCGATCGGGACCATCGTATTGTTTTCTCCGACGAGAACATCGTTTTGCGATCTGCATTGATAATCAACCAACTGACAGTCTGCATGTTGTTTTACGGTACATGCTACCAACCAAGACGATGTAGGCAGTCAATCAGACACAACAGTCAACGATGGAGGATGGTGTAGTTCCTCTAAACAGACTCAACTATAGCTTTGACCAATACGCCTCACGTATCTCCTTGGACGTCACAATCAAACGCAAAGGCGGCATTCACGCATTCGGAAGCATTGAGGACTTTGCCATCGCCCAAGACACCAGCAATGTCTACACAGCGAAAGAAAGCTGGCTACAGATCCATGACATCTACAAGCCTAGCAGTTACCTCAATCCGCTCCAACTCAAGGTCACGATCGGCCAAATTGTCGTTTCACTGGAATTCTTGTTACAGGATCCCGTTGGACGCGCTGCCATTGAAGACCACTTTGCATTGGGCAAAACAGATCTTGGACGGACTGAGATGAAGGACATCCTAGGCCGCTGGGGACTCGAGGCGCAGCAACAAGATGATTCTGTTGTCTGGACTTCGGCTAATGGGTCGACTATCTTTTGGGGTCCCAAAGGCCACGCCAGAGGGTATGGTACAATAGATCTTGGGCGCACGAAGGCAGGCAGGGAGTTGCTCTCGATGGTCTGCTGGCAGCGCGAAGTCAAGCAACGATTGAGTCTGTCCAACACTCAGGGGTCGCCTACCTCAGGAACGACGCAACGGATAGAGCGAGCCGCTTTTGAGACTAGCCCACATGAGGCATGGCTTCGTCTACTTGACCTGGTCGAACCCCAAAGTCTAGTCAACACAGAGCACGAAACGGAACTCAATATTTACGACATCTACCGTCCGCTTTACTACAGGACTCCCGCTGACTTGCTTGTACGATTCGGACCCTGAACTCTCCGTCTCGTGACATTCTGCAAGCTTGCACTCGGTCTTGCTGCTTTGGAACAACTGTTTTATCCTCTTGCATGTGACGTGCTGGCGGATGTTCAGGCATTCCGGAAGTTTGTACGACTGACGGCACGGCAGTGGAGAGAGCTTGGGTCTACTGGCAATGACAAAGACTTCGACGCTTCTCCATATACGATTCAACGATCTGCAGAGACGTATTCGATCCGGCTTTGCTCAGATCACTGGCAGACGTACGACAAAGCGACGTTGGGTACCGGTCCGATAGCCACCCACCTCGCTAAGCCATGGGTCAACACCTTCGACATTGATATGGACAATGAAATGAGCGCCCCTATGACGCATCAAACTGACACGAGACGCTCTTCTCCCGCTTTGTCCAGGATCCACTGCCATAACTACGCATTCGGTCAAGCACTCGCTACACCTACGCCTACACATCAACATAGAAGACAACACAATCCTCTCTTGGGTTTTCACTGTCTTGAGTTAGACGATGAACATGCGGCCTTCCGTACGCCTCCGCTTCATGCAAATGGTGACTTTGGTATACGTCAAAAAGACAAGTCAAAGCGAGTTCCAGTATACTCTAACACTTTTTCCCCAACGAACAGCTAGTCACAGGTATCCCGGGGTCTTCGTCCTCATTCGCAAAAGAGTCACTGGATATGTAGATTTAGGAGTTTGCTGAAAGTTAGATCCTTGACAAGACAGGCGTGATCTCTGAGACTGCTGAAGGACAGCTTTTACTCATGTCAACACCTGGTGATTAGGTAGCACATTGTCGAGGCTTTCGTACGTCAAACCACTTTATGTTTTGCACGCAGGCTGGTAGCTTGGATCAGTATTCATTCTCATCTCTGTCTACTGTGCTGCGCCAAAATCTATCCCGAACTCGAACAAAAATACAGGCTCAATCTCTTGTTCCCACAGTAGCTTGAAGATCTCGCGAGCACTACGGTGTATGTCGTGGAGTATGTCGCGGTTGACGAAGATGTGTAAAAGATCGTTCGCTAAAAAAGCCGTAGCCACGAATTGGCAATTTTCTGCTTTCGAGATCCTTGTAGCCTTCCCTCGCGTAGAAAGATGCAGCTCGATGTTGGCGAACGAGTAAGAATCTGTCGTGATGTCCATTGAAATTAACTAAGCATAATACTGGTCACTAATTAGTGAATGGCTTACTGGTAGCGGGTGCGAACTTACGACAACATTGTAGAAGCACACACTGCGAGCTCTGATTGGGTAGCGGGAAACGAAATCCCGTAATGTCTCTTTGATGCTGACGCCATGCCATCAGCACTCTCTCGATGCTGTGAGTGAATGCATAAGTAATCAAATTGCCTGAATTTCTGTTGAGTGGTGTAGGTCAGGCTAGAGCGGACAAACCCAGATGTCGACAAAGATCTCCACAACTACCCTATAGACAACGCTGCACAGATGACCAAGAAAATGAGGTCCCCGTCGATATTTGTACAAATATATGACATGCTTTGTTATCCGTTCAAAATCATCACGCGTTAAGCAAGCAAACAATTACAGTCACTGCTGATGTGCCAGTCTAGGTCAAGTCAATGCACTTGACTGATATTCTGCCACGGTAGAGTCAGGGTTAGGGTTACGGTGAAGACAATCGTTTCTGTGTCTTGCCATGCGTCTATCTGAACGGTAGGCTGAGAGCCTGATATAGTATGGTCAGGATCTAGTAGTACCATAAGCTCTAGATGCCAGTAGCAACGACCGCCTTCCGCAATAGCATTCTGTCCCGGCTGAGGAGGTGACAAAGCTGGTGTCCTAAAATTATGTTTGGTAAGGCCATGATGGAAAGCAATCTGGCGAGTCTAAGCCGTCGGTCGCCAGTCATGTCAGCACTCATGAAAAGAAAAGCATTGTTTTCAAAGGCTATAACAATCGCTCACACCAAGCTGGCAGATGAGTCACCGTGTCGGTGGTCCACGAACAGGCTCTGATATAAAAGTGCAGTCCCGGAGGACCTGAGTCAAGTCCCGAGTGAGTGCCAATTATGAAGCGCCTGTACGCTACAATCGCGTTGAGCCTGATGCAAGGCCGATGTTGCCTCGCGCAGACGACAACCACGACGCAGGACAGTGCACTTGAAGAAGCCAGGTTTCCTGTCTCTCGCGGCTCCAATTTCACATTTCAGCCCTCGTCAGGCTCTCTTTGCTACTGGGCCGTCGCCCAGTATGCCGAGCGGCGCCACGAGTTCTTCAACCTAGAGTCGCAGCCCGTGTGCTCTCCTTCGGTCGCGAACGTCTCCACCACACTACTCATCCGCTTCGGCGGTCGCTCGAGGCCGGGCAATGTGACACTGACCGTTCAGTGCGGCGAACCGTCGGTTTGGAACTTCCTGGTAAAGGACGATGGGGCTTCATACGACGGCGAGACCACTGTGCAGCCCATCTGCAGTGAGAATGAGTCGCACACCGACGGTGATGATCCAGATCTCCCTCCGTCCCACGGTACTGGTACGCACGGTGGCCACGCACAAGCGTCCGACGCCCTGCCAGCCGGATCCCTAACGTCAACGCCTCCGGCATACTCTCAAGGGAATCTGTCTTTCGGCGTCCCTCCCAGTCTTTCAACACTAATGACAAGCTTCGGCAGTGTCCCAAGAGGCTCAGACTGGGCGTTGCAGATGCATCCTTCGAATACCGCCGGCCTCTACGGGCCGTCCTTGTCGACCACATGGCCATATGATGCCATATCGCCAGGCAGCGGAGTACCTGGGGCCCCAACTGGATCGACAGTCGAGCAGCCGACTCAAGACGCCTCTGTGACTTCTTCTCCAGAGAGCGATGCAACCGTACAAGGCCCCGACGGGGCGGCGTCAAGTCACGGTCTCTCGGTCGGTGGTGATCGGTCCATGGTGCCGACATCCACCGGCGGAGCCGCAGGCATGAGTGCGCCTTCCGGTTCGGGCGGCGATCCAGGCTCGTCGAGCACGAATTCTGCATCTCCGGATGACTCTGCCTCGTCCCAGGATCCTAACTCATCCAGCTTACCGGCCTCGCCCGACGACCCTAGCTCGTCCAGTACACCCGCCTCGCCTGATGATCGCACTTCACCTGGCGATTCTCCTTTGACAGAAGACCCTACCTCATCTGACAGCACCAGCTCGCCCGATGATTCCACTGGATCCGACGACCCTGCCTCGCCTGATAATCCCACTGGACCCGATAACTCTGCCTCGCCCAAAGACCCTGTGTCTTCGAATGGGCCTTCCGCCTCGAACACTCCAGACCCGTCGTCCCCCAGTGGGACTGCTCAGAACAATCCCGATGTTCCGAGCGCAAGTGCGCCATGTACGTGTGTATGTTGAATGTCGAGTTGTTGTCTGCCATGACGTTGGCCGCAATGCGTCCGCGCCCGCCCAGGCATATGTCCGCAGAAGTCGGAGAAAGGCAACAAGTCATGGTTAACGACGGATATCGCTGGTGAGTTGAAGCAAGGGCGGGGACTGCAAGATTGGGGCATGAGCTGCAAGATGAGAGATGATACATACGAGCTCTCGAGGGTGACATCTCTCTTGCGTGATAGACGTATTGCTTCATGTCTACGGCGACAGCGCGGGCTAGCGTTACACAAGGGGGTGCCTAAGTTCCACTCAGGGTGAGCGAAAAGTGAGCGCCAACGTGGCTGACCTCCCGTAAGTGGCTCGGCTTGCTTTACATTAATAGGCAGCGTGTGTAGAATAACGTTGAATCTGATTCGGAACGCGACGCGATGATCAAATCTTCCATGCTCATCCCAACGTTCCAAGATTGTTTTTGCTGGCTGATTCTGAAGCGTGTGCGATAAGCAGCGTGAATCACTTTTGATCAGAAACATGACATGTGGTGAAGGACGAAGAGGGTTTGGGCAGCGAAGACAGGACAAGGTCGACGTCACGTAAGGATGGTGATCTTCGAAGACTGGCCATGATGGAGCCAGTCGAGCTAACTTTACTGTGAATGAAGTCAAGTCACTCCCTTCGAACCAAAGCGGTACGCCCGTGGCGTAATGCATGCAGGCTTTTGACCCGCGGCGCAGAGGCTCACGTCGAGCGCCGAGCCGAAGCACTTGAAAGTTGTGGGGGATGATGTCAGAACAAGCAGCGGGCGCGCCAGGCTTTCGGGTGCCTGAGACCTGAGTTAACTTATTTCTACGCGAAGCCGTTTCCTGAAGCGGAACTCCAAACATCAAGCTGAAGTTCTTGATGGTTACAGTATCAGTCAAACAGTGACCGGATCATACTCCTTGCGAGATCTCCGCTTTACAGCGAAAGGTTGAAGAAGACTACTGCATATTGGTGCCCCGCTTCGCGAGCCAGCGCCACTGGCACGTAAACCCCTGCCACAATGCAGGTTAAATGAGGCGACAGGCATGCGCTCCGCTAGCCATGTCGGTCTTGGGCTTTCACGTTGCTACTTAAGGTCTTACTATCTTCGCTCGCTTGCTTTCCCTCTTTCCTTCCGCTTCGTCCGGAGACTGACCTGCCGCGCGAGTCGTCCATTGCGGCTAGACACGCCAGAGCAACCGCCAGCTTGTTCGCCTGTTATCTAGCCACTCGCCCTAGCCTCCTGCGCTGTGTGGTCGGTCCGCAAGGGGAGAAGGCCCTCCGACACCACTGCCATCGACAACGCCACCAACGCTCAGCCTATTTGTCCGCGCCCTGCTCGTCACTTTTCGGTTATGGAACTCACAGATCAGCCGATCCTGTGGTTGCTCGAGGATGGCGAGGACTGTGGTTTGTGCGGGGAGATTCTCGATGGTGTATGGGAGGTCGAACACTCCCCAGGCGGACGCTGCGATGAGCATGCTTGCACTCAGTGCTGGAAGGGCTGGACGTCGTCCATTGCCGACACAGACTACAATGCGGACCACGTGCGCTGCATCTGTAACAGGGAAATGGTCTCACTGTGGACGATCCGGAGTGTATTGGCTACACCAGACTTTGAAGTGTAAGTAAGCCGTAATTCTCCGGACTTGTCTCGAGCTGACAGCAGCCCAGACTGGCCGAAAAGCGGAGCTTGATGACCGTTCAGCGGATGTCGAACGTCGTGACCTGTCCCATGGCCGATTGTAATTACGGCCATGAGCACGACGTCGGCGGAGACGGGCTTCAATGGACATGCTTCAACTGCGGAACACTCGCTTGCGCTTCGTGTTGTGCTCCGTGGCACAGCAACGAGACCTGCGAGCAATACACGACGAGGACCTCCCTGAACATCGAAGAGACCCAAATAGTCGAGGGCGGGTCGAGGAGACCAATCGTGAGATGTCCGTCCTGCGACGTTACGATACAGAAAGAGAAAGGATGCGACCACATGAAGTGTCGTTGCGGCGCGGAATTCTGTTACGGCTGTCGGGCTTACTATCTCTCGGCGCAAACGGAAGGGTGGCAAGGTTTCCTGACCGTGAGACACGAGAAGACCTGTCATCGCTACGCGGACTTTTTTCAAGGTCACGTAATCGAAGGCTTGAGCTGGATTGATCTATGGCGTAGAAATGGAGTCGTCGAGTTTGGTTCGAAACATGTTGATTGGACCGTCACGTTCGCGAAAGTTGAAAAGGGTGTGAGTGTTTCTTACAAGAATCGCGGCTAACGATCCAGGCTCTGGAAGATGTGTGGTGCAGTTGTGACGGGAACAATCGATGTAAGCCATGCCTCTGTAGCACAGCTCGAAACTGTACTCCGTCCGCCGAGTCTAGCACTGTCACCGCTTAATTCGAGCCCCAGTAGCCCACTCTCGCGCTGAGTCGACATATAGATCAGCCATGGCCCTACTGGTCCGGTCACCATGCGAGCCATGCTTTGTCACAATGTGTGATCAATGCCTGGCTTGCGCAAGTGCAGTGTGGCATCTGAGTAATGCTTACGGAAAGCTCGCGAAGCGGTCATGACGAGACTATCTTCCGATCGAGTAACACTATATCTAGCTGCAGACGGGAAGGCGATCACGTCAGCGGTGTCTCTATAACTCTGCAACAGATCGTTGGTCGAGCCCGCCGTTTCTCCCAGCGACCATGCTGCTGCTGGCTGGATGGTGTGGTCGTTGATTGAGCATGTCAAAGCTCTGTCGACGAAGATGGGCAGTGCAGGCTTGCTTCAGGCAGAGCCTACATTTCAAGCATGAGGGCAAACCTTATCGAGCAGGAATGCAAACACCCATGCGCAAGGGGGTCGACCTTGTCTGTCGAACGTCTTGCAGTGTATATAACGCTTCGCCGAGCGGAAAGGCTCCCAGAACAGCTTGTTGCGGTGGCGCGGCTCAAGTCACCGGCGACGGTCGGTTTCGTGTGAACAAGGAACTGGACGAGGCCTCCCATCCCGAGAGTATTGCCCGATCCAGTACCATTCCGAACCGTAAGTAGAACATATCTGTAACGCAGGTAGCGTGTGTTAAAGCGGCGGTATCTTACAAACTGACAAGGGTGGTTACGGTACTGTACAGTGCAGCGTATGATCTCTAGACTCCAGGAAACATACTGTGGCAATGTCGCACCGCTAGAGACCTGTCATCCCTGTACACGGCATCGAGAGATTGGTCCGGTGCTCATATTCAAAAAATGCGAGGTGAAGTTTGCCAGACCTCATACATTTGTGCTCAAGAAAGCAGTGACTCATGCTTGAGATTACATATTTGAGACGATCAAAAATGGCGAAGTATCGTTCCGTCATCGCCTGCCTACAAGAGTTTGGGCATCTTTGCCTGTTTGCCTGTTTGGCAGAAGGCAACCTCCTGCGTGTCTGAAGCGAGATGGCGCTCGACCATGGGCCAATACCGCAGCCTCAGGGCCTGGTTGCCTCCTTTTCGTGAATACGGTATTGGTCGAGAGGAATCGCGCTCGGGTTCCTCAAAAAGTCACGCGGGTCTCACTTATTCCTGATCTGACTTCGCACGGCATCTTCATGCATTCTGAGCCACTCCGCGGCCACTTTCTCACCTTGCACCAGTCCACTCACATTTCCTGGCAAGACTCCGGAACTAAAGTGCACGCTCAAGTAGCGCGTTGCGACTGAACGCCTGACATTCTGCTTGGAGAGTGTTACACTTCTCCAACCACTGGAACCTTGCGCTCCTTCACCATGGAGTCGACCCGACGAACGTGTGTCTCAGACCTTCGTTGGACACAGCAACTCGAGCATATCGTGGCTGAAGAAGGCCAATACCTGCAGCTGTGTCTCGCAAATCCACCTGTGTCTGCAGAAGGGCCATTACATAGAGCAAACTATCAGTTTCAACACCCGTGCGGAACAGTCCCGATCTATGTGCCGCAAGATCCACAAAACGCACAACCAGCATACGATGAAACAATGATGATGGTGTCGGGATACACAACCGCCGGGTCTGCCGACTCTGCGGCCTATCTCAGAGGTGCAACACAGAGCGAGTGCCAGGTACCTCAGGTCTCTTACAACGCTTACGCGCAGCAGCCGAACTTCGCGCTTCCCAAGATAAGCGCGACGCCAGCCATGTCACTGTCGGGCTGTCATGAAGCGTTCGTTATCGATCCACAACCGCCAGTAGGACACTCTGATATCACGGATTCACCCCTCGCAAACTCTGAACAGCTCATACACACAGTGTCATTGAAAGTCAGAGCAGGGGAGCTGAGAGAGATAGTTGGCCATTTGATGGACAATTTGCAGTATCTGAAGACTCATATCAAGGGATGGGGTGAGCCAACTGTTATGATACACTTTCGATTCGTGTCTGTATTGGCGCTGAGATTTCTTCTAGGATTCACTGTCGACCACGACGACTGGAAAGAACTAAAAACGGGGTTCTGGGACAATGTCAACAACGCTTGGCTTGCCACTCTGCAGCACCAACGTGATCTCACGAGAAAGATGATGCTGACCAACCAGCCGATACGCAACTCCGACGCCATCATCAGCGCCGGAGCACTCGAGCGACTCGGTGATGAGGTGGTGAAATTTTGTGACGATATTGAGAAATACGGGCTGGTCGATTACCAGATGGGTTTTTGTGAGGAAGAAATTATCAATCGTGAGTGGTCCTGGACATTGTGAAAGTGGAAGACCATGTTTTGACAAATTGCGCAGTCATAATCCGTTGCTTGGATGACTTGGAAGGCGAAAGTGTCGAGTGATGGAATGCCTTGGAAACGTAGTGCGGAGAATGTAATTTTGCTCGTGGCGTTGTGTTGCTACCGGCTGTGGTCTTGCGACTCGAGCTCGCGCTTGTGCTCCCGTCTTGGTACGGCTATCGAGTCAGACTGGATTGTCATGAGCCTTGACACGAATTATCGTTTTCATCGTAAGAACGTTGCATGGCCTGAGGAATGGAGCGATGGTGGGTCGCAACCGATTCATGTTGTGGTCGTATGTGTGAGCAACAGACTTCGTTGGTTGAGGATGATCGTCCGCGAATTTCATGGTGAAATGAATGCATGTCTCTCTCAAAGGCGCGCTACTATGAAGAAGAAAGCTCCCTCTCACGATTCCTTTCTGGCAGCGGGCACCGGGCCACCCGGCTGGCAGACTTGTGACTCTCTCACACCTTCTCGGTTGCCTGTGGGATCGAGACGAATGATCTCTTGGTCGCCGACAAGACGAAGGCGAAGACGGCAAGTAGGGGCTAGAAACCAGCCGGATGCTATGATCGATATAGAGTCGACGTCACGCTTTCATGTTCCGGAGAAGTTTTAAGGACGATGCGATGAGACGCCATGGAGATACAAACTTCGCTCAAAGTCGGCTTCTACGCAGTCTCTACGTCCACACGCACAACCCACACCAACCTGGACGAAGAGGCCACCGACGCTGCCAGCATATGCTTGCACACCATACTAGTGTTCTCCGGGGTATGTTTACTCAAAACATGACCGATCCCACCTCCATCGACACCTACCTCGCTTGCACTAACCGCCTACGCCACCGTCAGCGTGACGAGCTCACCAGGCCTGGACGATGCTATCAGCGTCCACGAATCCATTGATACCGAGTCAAAGATGTTCACTCGCTTCCGCGTCTTGCTGTCCACACTTCCTAGGTCAAGTCACCGGCTAACGCAAGTGCCATGCCTCACGTCCGTAACATACGTCGACCTGGCATGCATGGTCATTGCGTGCCTTTAGACGAGTTTACCGTCCCACTACAGTACCAGTGTCTCTAGCTCTTCGCTTCATCCACCTGAGAGCACTTACGAGCACGAGCAGCATTACGACTACAACTATAGGGGCAGCGGAGACTTACAACGGTGCCTGTAACATCATCTTCAGCATCGCCGTCTGGATTGATTCAGGTGGTGCTAGGTGTAGTGAACGCCCTGCATAGCGAGCTTCCTGTCGTGGCCTGGTGAGACATGATAGAACCTCCCATCTCGGCCTAGTCGCTGGATCCAATGTGTTCAGTACAACACACATTAAGACACCAGCGAAACCTGTGAATAGTCAGAAACCACATTTGGCTATAGCTTCCGCATCATAGCATTGTAGACATCGAAGAGGCACATCGACGTGGTCTTCCGACAGACAAAAATTGGGGCGATGATGTCTGATTTGTAGTGTAGAGCGCGCGCCGACGCTTGTGTAGACGGTGGCACTGTATCTCCGTACCATTATAGCGTCTCTCAACACGCCAGCTTCTCGCGCACCCAGACAGTCAAGTCACAGCATGACTTCGTGCCAGGCAGCCGCTACATGCCTTGCCTGAACAGACACCCTAAGCGAGCAGCATATACGGCAAGTCCGAAACAGTGGAGTAACAGGGCAGGCATCGCTACATCTCGTGTATATCGAGAGCACGGGCTCGCGGCACGAGCCCTCTCGTTCTTAAATTCAGCTCTCCTGCCACTGATGTGTTTCCCTGTCCCTTGTCTCTAACAAGTTCCTGTCTACTCGATAAGCCATCCTCGTACTCGCAAAAGCTTCGCGAGCGTCAATAATTCAGTCAAAGCAACTAGCATCTATCTCGTTGATAAAGTCTGAACATACGACCGGTGGGTTGCGCAACAACAAGCGCGACGGCCAACCATCTGTACAATTCCTCTGCCTGCTGATAGATTTTCAGTATGCAACATGAGTCACAATCACCAGTAGGATCGCGTGGTCCTGTGCCACGATACGCGTCGGATGAACAGAAAAACAGCACCAGGAGTGGGTTCCAGTAAGTTGACTCTGTGACTGACCACTTGCTTGGGGAGATTTTGTTCACGCTGTTTTGGCAGAGACGGACCCGCTACGCGGTCGATCCCAAGTTTCAACTCACTCGTGGAATCTTTAGCTTTACACCCAAGTCTCGCAGAAGCCAGTCAGCCTCACCAGCACTATACAACAGGTGTGCCTCAGTGGCGTAGTGGATCGCAACAATGGGCCTGTACTTCCGAGGATTATACCTTCCCGGGCGAGACAATCAGTACAAACACATACGGAGCGGCCCCTGCTCGAGGGATCTGCGAACAGTATTCAGATCTGGACGCTGCTGAAACAACTTCGAATCGATCAACCAAGCGCAAAAAGCGCCACAGGTCTTCATCCTCGCCTTCTGTAAAGCAACGCAAAAGTAAGCAAGGCAAGATTGCAAAAGAAAAGGCATCTCGGTCCAATCAGGCCACATACTTGCAGAATGTGGAAGATTTCTTGGAGTGTGCGGTTGGCTGGCATGCCCCTAAGAAGCAGACGCCAGGCAACGTGAAAAGATCCGGAATGGCTGGCGACAAGCAGCAGACGATGGAAGCAATTATCATCCACCTGGAGAGACTTACATACAGGCTGTTATGGGAAAGGCAAAGCACCAGATCGAGACTCATCTACGTGGCGACTCGGGAATTGTGCTGCCGGCCTGCAGCTTGATGGCTGACGCAGCGTCCTCCGGTGGTTCACTTTGCACGATTGTACCTGACCACGAGCCGTGCCTGCCGGATGGAACTTCCTCTTGTGTCAATTGTCGCAAGCAACGCCGCAGGATGGCTTATGATTGCAATCTTAAGGGTATCGTTGGAGAGGCACAGGGGGACGTCGTACGCAGCTTCGAGCAGTAGCACACGTCGAGCCGGATGAAGGTGAATGCAAACCATACATTCTCACTACCGAGCGCACAAGCAGATTAGTTGTGGTATAAAAGACGAGGTGCGATCACCAACGTTACCCCTGCTGTATTTGACGTTAGAGTCGGCTTTCGAAGACTGCACTTGATATCGTTGTATAGTATACCCCATAGGACAACAGAGATACGGCTGTGGCAATACCGACGGTCTAGAGTTCAACAAAGTCCGAGTTACTTCGTATCACGGCCGTCCTATTCTACACGCAAGGTTCATGGCACATTATGTACGAACCCACACTGCCCAGCGTTAGTTGTCGGAGTCGGCTATGCTGGCCAAGCGCCACGTTTCCGGTCCTGTCAAGATCAGCGTTCGGACATGGCAAGAAACCTTTCTGCAGAATAAGTGCCCGCTGCAAGGAAATGCGGGCAGACTCTGGAGTCGAGCGCGGAAACACACAATTCAGCAGCTTTGACACCAACACCTGGATGATTTTCGCTGGTGCCGATCTTGCGAAAGCAAGAAAGATGGTCTCCGTGCAGAGCACTCACGAATGCTGATAACGAGAGTCTGGGGCAGGCGGACACAATGACTGATGGCGAATCCGTAGCGAGTGTTCGAGCTCGCGACCTCTATCCTGGAAATGTTGACAAACGTCAATCAGCGTCATGCCTTTCGGTCCGCAAACGCAGCCAGTGACTCGCTTGTACTGTATAGTGTCCCACCACCTCTTCACTGCGTTATTGTGCATGCTGGTTCTGCCCGTGACTAAGGCTACGATGCATGAGTTCGGTGGCAGTCATGGATGGCACGTCACTGGGACTTTCTGAGTTCCTGGTATCTTTCCAACCGCGAGCAGGGCTGCGCTATCGGAAGATGCACGTTCATATACTGTATAAGCGTCTCTTTGCTGGCAACTGTACCTTTGCCCTGTGTTGAGACGTTCGGCAGTACCGTATCTCTTGGTGGAAAACCACTAAACAGATCCAATCGACTGGTTTCCCCTCAAGACGACAGACCTTGTCCTCGGTCCTCTCATTCGATATCGATCTTACTGTCTTCTCGACCCCTCTCACCGCACGCATGCCAGTTGCAGACCGACCGAGATCGACAAAGGTCGCTAAGCCCGTCACTCTGACTTTCCTTACGAGGGTGTCTCTGAACCCCATTTTCGAAAGACACTTCACTCTCCTCCCGCGATGTCACCCGCAGCCGCGTTCTTGCTTACAGACATCAAATGATGCATGGTCCGATCCTGCCTAGCTCTTTATCACCGCCCGTGGCGGCATGATCAATGTCCACATGTGGTGTCCGGGCCGATATGACATGCAGCCATGCCTGTTACGCGGCACAAGCGACGCTAGCGAATCTTTTGCGTTTGCACGAGGCGACCGGGAAGTCTTCCTCCTAGCGTCGAGGAGAGTGCTGGATGGTACATGGGTCGCTGCAGGGGCGACCATCCAAAGTCAACAGCCACCACAGCGGGCCAATGGTGTACATGAAGCATCGTCGTGCCCTATATTATCTTCAACTTGCATCCGAGGAAGCTCGTCTTTGCGAGAGCGTGGCTTTTGTTTGGTGCCTACACGCTAGCAGACCAATCGTTCTCCTTCACTGCCCACGGCACCACCTCGACATCACAACAACTCCCCGTCAACATTTGGCGCTTGCACGCCATTCCTGAAGACACCTACTCCGATGCCCGTGACGCGAGCTGTTCCGCCCCAATCTCCTCCATACCATACCACGAAAGACCCGCGCATGCTACAACATGCACTGATCTATGAGATTCGGCCAAAGAATCTCTGTGCAGGAATCCCTTTCACTGCTCTGGCAGCACCAGGCAACCATACCTCAAAGGAGCGGAAAGGTTATGGGTTGCGGCTCACACAAGAGCAGAAACAAGTCCTCACCGGTCTTTTCGCGCGATGCATAAAACCCACCAAGCGCACAAAGCATGACTTGGCGAAAGATTTCGGTGTTACTCGTGACAAGATAGATGTGAGTTATGCTTTGCCGTCAGCGCGTAGTTGGGCTTTGCTGAAGCTGACCGTGGAGAATTGGTATCAAAACCAAAGGACAAATTCGAGACAAACAAAGAAGAGGAAGCCACAAGGCGCACGTACGAACTTTGCGTCCCCATCCGAAAGTCACACGATCAGCAGCCATCCTCGTCGAGACACACACCGGCGCACTGCCGTATCTTATGCTGCAAACCCAGACTCGAACAGCGAGTACAGCAATGGTCCTGGACCAGACGAAATGCAAGGGACCGCGTGTGCACCCTCAAGGACAGGAAGCCGCGAGTTTTTTACAAATGCTGATCGCGGTGGTTCGGAATGCAACATGCATCAACAACAGCTGACAACTGGCATCGCAATGGGTCAAGATCCTGCCATGCTCTGCCACAATGCGTCGCATATCAGCGGAGTGCAATCGAACACAGTATCCGATCAGACTGAGAGACCATCGGACCGCATACGACAGCCACACTCTTCTGCTACTCGTCCAGCACCGAGTCACGCGTGCTCGACTCGACCTACACATCGCGACAATCCGCCATACTTGACAGCATCGGAAGCGCTTGTATTTGCTGAGATCTCTAGAATAGAGGGAACCAGATCCGAAGCGAAACATCCGACGGTTGAACCTCCCGTCAACTTCTATAACTTCACCAAACGAGGAGCGGACTTCTTCCCAGCATCTATCCCACTGTGAGCATTCGGAGCCCCGAGATCAGACTGTGTTCTTATCAAATATATATATCTGCATAGTCACCTTTTTCTCACTTGTGCTATATTCGAGCTGTATAGATTCTGCTGCGTCGGCTATCCTGGTTGGTTTCAATCGTACTGTGTTCAAGCTGTGTAGCTTTTGGCACGTCGATCAAGTCTGAAGTGTCGCATCTTGCGCTATACCATCAGAAACGGGTGACGCGACTCATTGTGTCTTCCTTATCTCTGTTGAACGACTACTGTGTGTTGTATATCCTTCTGGCAAGTGTGTTCAGATGTCACAGACCAAAGCACTGTGGGGGTCCAAGTCGCGGAACGCAGGATGGGCTTGCCAAAACACTAGAAACAGAAGTTTGATCTACTGTACCAGACCGCATGCCTACGCTAGAGAAGACCCAACCAACACACGAATATTCACATCAACGAGAGGTCACCTTCTCGTGCAACATCAGACTCCCTAGACCCCTTTGATGAAAGCGAAATAGGGTTAGAGTTAGGTCACACGAGACACAGGTCAAGTCAGAGCGGCTTGCTTGGCGTTGGGAAGACCTTCCTCGTTCGTGCAGACCTTGCAAACTTCAGCATTCGCTTCCAGCCTTGAACGTACCTTTTTGCTCACTCGAGTGCAATCTTGGAGCTGCCGTGGAGATGTTTCGATCGACCGTTCACAACACAGGCTGTCAGCACACAGGCATCGAGGAGACTGTTATGTTGTCGTACAGTACATCGTACAGTACACGAAGTTGCGGCCAGAGACGATTGCTTGCTTGTGATGGAACATTCATTGAAGAGACACCGGATCACCTTTCGGAGTTCGAACCCGACCACTAGACTAAGTGTATCTGACACCACTCTTTGTGAACGATCGACCGTATTCACGACTTATCAATTCAAGTCCTGGCTTGCCAGAGCTCGTCGATAGAACGAATTGCGCATCGCGAAATATTTCGCTATCTGAAGCGTGTTGGCACCGTAGCCGTGACCACCGCTCTTAGCTTCGAAGAACAAAGCGTTGTGTCCATACTCCTGAAGTAGATAGGCGTACCTTCGGGCGTGTGCCGGATGCACGCGATCGTCGAGTCTGTTCGTGAATACGAGCACATGAGGTGCGCCCTGGGCAGCGCGGGTGATGTTATCGCACGGCGAGATCTTCAACCGATCTTCAAGAGACAGCGGATATTCCGCCACCCACGCTTGTCCCTCCATCCATCGTTGGAAGCGTCGCAGATCTGTCAGCGGTAGCTCACAAGCCAACGCGGCGAAGCGGTCAGGAAATCTTGGGAGCATCATGCCGGCCATCAATCCCCCGTTAGATGCACCAGCAGCAACGATTTTACTCGCCTCGGTCACTCCTCGCTCGACCAAATCTTTCGCGACGGTGGCGAAAGCGTCGTGGGCACGGATCTTGAGCTCTTTGCGTCCGGCTCTTTCGTAACGGAGGCCATTGGTCCCGTCTCCCGGCAGACATGTGATGACGGTGGACCATCCGTGCTGGTAGACCAGTACACCTAGAATCTTGTTGTAAGTCGGCAACACGGAGCCCCCAAATCCTCCGTAGCCGTACATGTAGAGAGGCATGCTTGTGCCTTTTGTTCGAGCTGGTCTGATGTGGACGTAAGGGATTGGCCCGACGCCTTCCATGTAGACACTGTGATACTCGATGACAATATCGGTGGTATCGTAGACTTGACGGCTCTGTCGAAGGAGAAGAGGTGCTTCACGTGTGTCCAAAGTGCTGAGTGAGATTCTCCTCGGCAAGATCGGGCTCTCTTCCGTGATGACAACAATACTGTCCATCTCGTGTGCGAAGTGGTTGAGTGGCTTGATGGAAATGACGCCGTCCGTGGTCAACGGCGGCATCTGGCCTTCTCGCCACCCGTTTGCGCCCCGAACAAAGAGCTTGAGGAGTGGCCGTAAGTGCTCGATCAAGTTGATGCATATGCAACCGTTGATGAATTGAAAATCTTGGAGCGCGGTATCCCCAGTGCCCTCCCACAGCATCTCGGGACAGATGCAAGCTCCATGAGCATCCACACTCATTACAAGCAGGGTATTCATCGAGAAGATTTCCGTAGCCATGGTCCAGTCCTCTCTGAGATACACAGCCGCCAAGTCATCACCAAATTCGCATCTGACATCCTGCGGGAGGTCGATCAGCTTGAAGACGAAGTCACCTTGCGCGATGTAGTGCCGTCTTCTGTCGCCATCTATCGTTTCGGTCAGATACAGACGTATCTGTCCGACACTCCAATCTCGCTCCACGCTGACACGTTTACTCTCGTGTGCAGTCGAGAACAGTATTTTGGTGTTGTCTACCGGCTGACCACGATGCCAGAGACGAATGGTCCGTGGCCCACCTGAGGCTGTAGAGTTCAGAGCGCCACCGTGCGAAGACGCGAGCAGCAGCGTATCTGCATCGAGCCAGGTGACGGAACTGATCGCCGTGTCGAGGTTGAAACCATTCTCGACAAAGGCCCTGCTTACGAGGTCCCACTCTCGAAGTTGGACGGCATCTGCCCCTCCGTCGGACAGGTGTATGATTGCCCTACTACGTTCTGTTGGAAGTATGTCGACCCCGTCCCAGAAGTACTCTTTTTTATCCTCCCTGGAGAGCGCGTCGAGGTCCAGGAGCACATCCCAGCATGCTTCTCCACATTTGAATTTCGTGATGAACTCCGCATAAGGCATACGCCGCCAGATGCCCTGCGGGTGTTGCGCGTCCTTCCAAAAGTTGTAGACGAACTCGTCAATCTTAGTCACTTCAGGAGCTTTATCGGCGTGTCCGAGTGCTGTGCGTAATTCGTCAAAGTCTTCGTGGTAGACGTCGTCCTTGAGTAGCTCTTTGGTTCTCATGTTCTGCCTCTCCACCCAGACCACCGCATCGCGGCCGTGGAGTTCGTCGAGCCAGTCAAGACGGTCTGAAACCGTTTCTGGATCCGTGAGTCCAGCATCAGTGGCCATGCTTGTTATGATTCAGTCAAACGTGTTTGCGATTGATGCAGCTGATAGGCAAGCGATTGAAAATGGCGATGGAGGAAGGCGAGTGTTCACCGTGGGATTAGATGGCCCGTCTTTTGTACGGGAAGATTTGGGGCTGGGACATAGGGGCCGCTCACCGGTCGCTATCTCGACATCCGTGAGCGCAAAAACGCCACGGACGCTCTGACATCGATAGTCGCAAGTGCCTAATCCTTGTCGCCGTTGCATTCCGGTACATGGGTGGCTCTGGAGTGGAAATCGTGTTCGTTCTGATTGGTTGGCGCCGCTGTAGCAATAACGATCGATGACACTTGGCAGCATCCCTCGCTGAAGTACGACTTATGGTGGGAGATGGGACATGTACTGTACCGGGATGCAGTATGTAGCAGCAAATACAATATATCTGAGCAAGCACGGACAGCTGTTGGAACAGGGAGAGAGTGTGATTCGTTCTGTTGCCCACAGCAGTTCGACTCTTGCGTCGCCCAATACAGCTACAGAGGCTCCCATCAGATGTCAGAGGACCAGAACGGGTGTGAATCGATCAATCAGACCAGTAGCTAGGCCAAGTACCAATACCAAGAGTCCACATAGCTTGACCTCATCGCAAATCTATCGACAAACGTCTTTAGTCCACCAGCGTGCCGCATTCTGGACAATTCTTGCCCGGCACCACCCAAGTGGTCCTACCCTTCTTCTCACATGTTGGGCATCTTTTGCCTGGCGTCTATGGTGGCGATCAGTATCGGGGTAGTAGATATACCGGCGCCACTTGACATTACACATACTGGTGTAGTGATAAATGGTCCAAACACAATTGACGGAACACCCTCGCAAATCTCTGTCGGACATCGATCGGGATCTTCGCGTGACGAGAGTCTCACAGTAGAGCTGACTAGAGCTCTGGAGTCCAGTCGGTCGAGAGGACATGGCTCGCCGAGGATGGGGAACATTGCGAGAGTGAATGCAATGATGAATAAGTTGGTCGTTCGATCGTATGAGTGTGACAAAGGTGGAACGAAGTGTAGACGGGCAGCGAAGGAAAATATATATACCTATTTGAAAACTGCTCAACCCTGTTGCCCCTTGGCATACTTCATCACTTAGCCCTGCTCATCCTCACATAGCATATTGTTTCGACGCACACCGCTTCCATGCGACCGCAAGTGCCAGATGCTATCAATGCAAGCCGTGTCAAGAGGCGGCGTGAGACGCCACGAGGCACGGGCGTGACCCTCACCGAGTGCTGATTGCATGGCACCAAGCATAACACATAAGAAGCCCGCTTCCTTCCGGCTGGTACGATGCAGCTCGGATCGAAATGTCTGACACGAGCGAGACACCACCGATCTGTGGTCCACAATACAGTACTTGCGCAACACTCCTGAAGATAACATCAGGTGATATGGCATCCAGGCACCCTGGAGCACATCCGCCACGCTCGGCGACCCGACCACGTCACTTGAAGCCACGAACAAGCAATTCTAGAACTTGATATCTCAAAGCTGCTTTCCAAATACGACGGCGAAGCGAGTCGTCCCAAGAATGTAAGAACAATCGCCTGGGCATCAGATCCAACATCCAAAAGCACCAGTTATTATACAGTACAAGTTGTAAGCACAAACATCAGCATGATTCCACGACGATACGACCATTCCACATCTGCCAGTTCGAAATGATCTTTTCGCCTTTGCAGAAATTCCATCGCTGCCAACCTCATTCACTGAGCCGACAACCAATCTCTTGAAGAAATTTCGGTGGCAACTTCTTGGCTTTTTCTTCGATTTTCGAAATATCACTCTCCAAGCTGCCGAAAAGTACGGGTTTCATGCCCCATTCTTCGCGGACGCGGTAATAGACGCTGTTCAAAGCGTCTTTGGTCCGAGGGCCGAAGAAGTTTTCGAACATCTTTTCGATATCGTCCCAAGATTCCTCCTTGATGACCCGATGGTACATGATGAAGAATCTTTGCTCTTGGCTATACACAGGCCGAGGGGGTCGCGATGCTCCTTGTGCTGGCTCGATGGCTGTAGAAGTGGTAGAGCGTAGCTTGGTGGGTCTTCCCGAGCCCTCAGAAGCGTTCGTCGTACCGGCCATGCAAGAGTATTCATCATTTCCGCGTGACGGACCAGGTGTGCTGACTTTGGTGGCACTTACGCGACTCCCATTGTTTTGGCTTCCATTCCAGTTGCTCGAGACTGCGACCCCAGGAAAAGCTTTAGACTCTTCAAGACGTGCGGGACCTGTGCTGCAAAGACGACGTGTTTCGTGATTGTGGGTGTCACAACGCCCCAACGATGGCAGAAAAACAGATGTCCACGATGTTTGTAAGAGACAAGGATGAGCCAGCCGGGAGGCGGACGGGGTGCTGCTCGAAAAGTCTGTTCCCACTTGGTGCCCGGTATGATCGGTGGCGTGAGTGGGAAACGTAAGTTCGGTGTTTTGGTGTCGATGTTGACGCGTAGGTATCTCTGGCAGCATGCGAACGCCTTGCACATCATCCATTTTGCGCGCATTCAGGCATGCGGTGGCTTCCGATGGCTGTGGCGAGTGAAGTGTGCGCAATGTGCAACAATGAGGTCGATTGAGCAGCTTTGGATGAGAACACGGTGGAACCTCGTCTGTCTTGTACGTTGCCGAGCTCCACCTTGTCCTTCACAGACGCAGTAGGGCGATCCTGGTGCGCGTCGGCACCTCGAATATGCCGCAGCACATGCGACGAGGCTTGACGGATGAGGTGCCGCATCGTCGCTAGCGCGCGCCTCGTTTCCATGCTGAGTCGAGTGCGCATGATTGCGACTGTAGCATGTCAACTACCGTGCCGCACAGAACAGTACTTGCCAATTGCGGCTGCGCCCTGTGTCAAGGGTTTGCCTCGTCGCGTCTCTACTCGCGTAGTTCTAGTCTACCCGCCGCTTCGGCTCGCTCCCCCAGCCTTGCCAGCAGGAATGTGATACGTTGCACGGCGCTTCACAGATCGAGTGTGGGAGAGAGCTGCATTTGGCGTGCGCTCAACTCGTTGCGACTTCGACAGTCGATCCTATTGGCATGATTACGGAGGGTGTACTGTACTGCATGACACATGACAATTCATCAACCCAAGAACCGACTGCAGCGTTTGCTCACGCCGGGCACTCAGACAGAAGTCTCGTCGTGCTGTTCACACGTCTTCTCGGACGCTAAGAATCCGCTGCTCACAAGTGAGGTTCCATCTCCCAGTGTCCACGTGCGTCGTGGCAGTCAATCTTGAATGCTCATATTCAGTCAAACCGCGGCGCGCTTTTTCTATACACATAGAGTCAGTACAGAATACCCATCCGAACTAATGTACTGCCAAACCTTACCTGCTCCGGACTCAATCGACTGTAGCCACCCGGCGGCTTTCCCTTGCCAGAGTGCAAGAGCATCTTGGGTGTCAAATACGGCGTTAGGCAATCCGGACCTGTGGCATTAGCGGACGTCCTCAATACCGTTCATCGAAGAGGCAGATTCAAACTCACTACATTTCCCGGGTTTGTGTTGGTCCCATGCGGATTTTATGTTGCATGGTGGGTGACAGAGCTCTTTCTGTTCTCCTTGGTGACCACAATCAAACGTGAGCCGTACAATGTTACACATCGTGGTTGATAGCTGTTTCGCGCGAGCTGTGAAGTCGCTGGTATTGGAAATTGCAGCGTAGCTTGGAGGACTGACATTGCGGACAGATCGAGATATATATCCCTACAGCAATGAGCATTCCAGCTGCTACCGAGCGACGGACTCTAGTCGAGGGCCGTTAATTCGTCTCATTCACCTTTGCCGCACAACATGTACCTATCTGAAAGTAGATCCTGGTTCCTGCAAAGATGGCGCGTTGCGGGGGTAGCATGGTTCGTGCAAAGAATGGCGTGTTCAGTACATGACCGTGTTTGTAAGTACGAGCAGACGAAGGCGTGACGATGCGCGCCCGCGGCCAAAGCATAAAGTATGGTAGAGAGCTCGTTTCTCCCACAAGGATGAACGTTGTCGTTCTGGGGCAAACAGCCTTGCAACATGGTCACAAACTGGTCTTGTGCAGACCTGCCACGAGCGGTGCTAGCTGGGCTCAAACGATCTCGCCAAGCTACCGACAGGGCCAGGCGGCACTCCCCGCTGTCTGAGGGCAAACGGTCACGTGGCATGGCTGCACTGCAAAGTCGGTCACTCTTGGCCATCGGTACCTACAGAACACTTGGACATCGCATGCTGTGCGTGGTGCTCGTCTGCCAGCTAGAGGCATATGGCTTTGTCTTGTCGGAGAGGCGCTAGAACGATGGATTTGTTCGCGCCACAGATCACAGTTTGTCGCAGCTTCCACGTTCGATCATCTCTGTACTATTACGGAAGGTGTGCTGTAATACAGTACACACGACAAGCTATCCAATCCAAAAATCGGTCGCAGCGTTAATTCTTGCCAATCGCCGACCATCCCGACCATCCCGACCATCCAGGTAGAGGTACCGTCGTGTTGTGAGTAAACAAGCCATCTTTCGTGGATTCCTGCAGAGTGGAGTTCGATGGACACGCTGACAGCGCTGACAGCTTTGGTGACCCTGGTGATGGCGGTGTTGACCCATATGCTGGTGGAGGAAGTCGCGGCGACTGCGGCGGCGGCGTGTTTGGTGCTGGTCGTGTGTCTTGCGACGGGCGACCCCGTGCCGTCTCCCGCGACTCGACTTGCTCGCCGATCTTGGGCGAAGTCTGCCGGATGGAAGTCGAAACTTGGTCCTGCCAATGTCCCTCCTCGAGTTCGTGCTCGTCGGGTGACTTTGGCGGCATCTTGATGACCACCGGCAAGGCTGCCGTGAAGACGGCGGCGAACGCCAAGAACTGAGTCGATATGACCGTCGTTGCAAGACCGCTGTCAAGTGCATCGATCCGCAAAGAGTCCACGTAGGCCGAGAAATGCCAGATGGCAATCGCCGGCGTTCTGTCCTCGGTCAGCAGCGCGCACATCCGGAGAGACGGACTGACACTCACAGCAACTGGGCCGAGAAAACCACATACAGCTTCATCTTCCGATCTCGCTGCATCTCGAGGCGCGATAGCAAGGCGATCCACGCCGCGACGAGGCTCACCCCTAGAAGAGCGTCGACTATCGTCACGGCCAACCACCTGGGAAACTGGTTCACCGTCAGCCGCTGTGCATCCGCCTTGACTCGCCGCTTGCTCGACTTACCTCTGCCGGAATCACGAATCGGCCAGCTTTGTCGTCGTATGTGCACCCTCCCGTCACGAGTGCCATCATTGCACATGTGCACAGTGTGGACACGCTCACCGCCCACCACTTCCCTCGTTGCACCGACATTTTAAATGGATGAGCTGTCATCGAGTTCTCCTGTGCCTGCCATAGCTCGAACAGGAGAAAGACGGTGGCGAGCTTGGCGGCCCCAACACACGCCAGCGTCGACGCTTGACCCAGGAAGAACATCTGCGTGGCAGTCAGCTCGAGCTCGCTTGCGGCACGGGTGGTGGTGTGAGTGGTCCGACCAAAGCAGTCTCGTAGGCAGTGCGTCCATCACCAGGTCGTGAGTCCTTCCCGAAGCCATGGCCCAGGCTGACCGCTGTCAAGATCCAGAACACCAGGCCGAACGCCTTCCGGACGGTCAGTTGACTTCTTCACCACTTCATGTTCATGGGGAAAAGCGCACGTATGAAAGACCTGCCATGCCGTGTCAGTCAATGCGTTGGAGCGATCCGGACACCCTCTCCCTCCCTCTCACCGTACATACCATTCATCCAGTCACTCCAGTTCCATCGTCTCAGTCTCACTTTCCTGGAGTAGACGCGCAGTAAGATGATCGACGTGGAAGCGGTGAGCGTGAGCGCCTCCGTGGTGCAAAGCCACTCCCGCGCGTTGTCGAGGGTCATCGTCGTGGAGAGGTTGCCTTGCGAACGATGCAGGTCATCTTACCGGCAGCCACGCTGATATATCTGTGGTTCGTCCGTCCAGAGTGGTGTGGCTGGGATTGCGAGGGAGAAGGGCGTCGCGGGTCAAGACACCACCGAGCACGCGAGTCTGCAAGCCTTCAAGCCAGATGCAGAGGATGCGAGGATCGAAACGCCTTGCATGCTTCTCCAACCGAGATTGTTGACAGTGTCGAGTTGATGGCCGGTCACCAGTACAGGGATCGTCTTCGGCTCCCTTGATGCTTGCCAACCGCCGTATGTCCTCTCAACAGACCGTGGAGGTAGCATCGGCTGGCGGCTGCCCTTCTATTGAGCCGCAAACCATGCATCGGGACGTGCGTCAGCCCCTGGTCTTCTCACGGCGAGGTCACCACGCGAAGCAGATGAGCTCGTGGTGCGTCCTCCGCGAGATTCTACGGCACACCTCCGCTCGGGACGCACGCGCGGATTGTCGTCCCAGTAGGGAGACACGGCGAATCGTCGTCTCTACAGCACGCCACCGACATCACAGTCTGCACATGCCCACTTGCTCTTCTATGGTCTGCTTTAGGGGTGCTTCTTGGGGGCGTGGCGCGTTCATCATTTGTGGTATGGCTTGTACACGTTGTAGTCTTGCTGAGCTACGTAACACAATCGAGGACCATATTGCCCCAGGTGCAACCCGCATCCGCCTCGGGGCACAGTCGCTCGTTCAGCTCCCGACAGTAGATTGCACCGTGATCCAGACCGTGTCTGTCGACTCCCTCTCGAGAGGTCTCGCGCGAAATTCGAGCATGCCAACCCGCAGTTTGGAGACCTTATGACACTCTGCGTCCAATCGTCCCGACATCCGCTTGAGTTCTCGTTGCAGCGCTGCGTGCCGTAGCACGTGGCCTTTGCCTGTTTCTTAGTACGCGTGCAGAAGCACGAAGCTCGCGCGATGCTTACCGACTCAAATGTTTCGTCTCCTTGCGCGCACGCGTCACGCCAGCTTCGCCACCCTGGCGGCGGCGGCGTCCATCCTTGGTGTGTGCCTGGCCCGGCTCAGTGCGCGACGTGTCGCTGCAGTCCATCGTCTGAGGCTCCAATGAAGATCTGCCGGAATCTTGAGCCGATGTGCCCGTAGCTGTCGACGAGTCCGAGTCTAGCAAAGTGCCACAAGTCCAGTATCGAGTCGGGGTTGCGGGTAGTCCAAGCCTGGTAGGACGTCTCCAGCAGCTGCTGAGGCGGCCTGCTGTCTGCGTTCCAGTGAGCCCATCGCGATGCAGATGCGGTGCGAGGTGCGGTGAGAGATGCAGGCGTTCTCAGACTGGCCTATGGCGCGTGGGGTTCTTCATATCTTTCGTGCTCGTCCGAATGTCGTATCACTCACAAGGGAGCCCCATTGGCTCCGTGTCACACTAAAATAGCCATTTCCCTCGAATCCTTCGCCCAGACATGAAAGTCCAAGCGTCCGAACAGTAGGCTGTTCAGACGCTCGGACACATGGATAACATCTGTTGCCTAGACATAGACAGTGCAGCTCTAGCTTCCTCGCATCCTGCTGTTCGGACGCTCGGTCATCATCTTCGTGTTCTGTTGACCCAACAAACATTCGGATTTGTCATGGCTCTTCTATCGTTGCAAAATCTGGCACTTCGACTCGCTCAACTGACAGCTGGTTATTCGGAGCGTGAGTGGAAGGAAAATGTACAAAACGTCATAATCGAAATCTGAACCTACCGCTAATCAGAGCTGTAGCAAGATTGCCTACTACGAATACGCGCATCGACATACAAACCAGTCAAGAAACCCGATAAGAACACATCAGTCACCACGGACGAACGACGGGTCAACGGATGCTCTATAAATTATCCATCAGAGCTACTGCAATTGCTTGAGAACGCTCCCGACGCATCCGAACCGCTTGAGCCACGTCCGGGGGCTCTTCAAAGTACAAAGGACGTCATCGAGTATTGTAGCAGCAACAAGTTCTCAAAAAATGTGAAAGCTACTGGCAATGCTGTCATCCGCGCTCTTCATCACCCAGAAACTAGTTATCAGAGCATTTGGGGCAATCAGGATTTCTACAAGGATAGTGGTTCGATGGCCAGCCGATTTTTGAATGCTGAATGCGCTATCTTGGACCAGAAACACGTCAACGGTGCGAGGTATCGCATCAATGCCCTGCTATTCGCGCTGCACTACAACGCACAATTGCAAGATCTTGGTGCCAATGCTAACAGGCAAAGTTTAGTCATGGCGGGCCTCATGGCAGAATCTTCCAAAAAAAAGCGCCAGATCGAGTGTTCATTGAAACAGGGAAGGTGGAATGCATTGTGGGTCTCCAAGTTCGGTATCGGAGCAATCCTTGCCCTTGGAGAGTTCCTTGCGTAAGTCAATACACTTTGGCGAGCCAGGCTGCCACTGACCAAAGAATGAGGGTCAACAACACGATCGCAGAATTTGCGAACGTGGTCCAAGTATGCGGTGAAATACACGGTTTCCATCAATATTCCAGAGCTCTGTTGCCTTTTGCAAAACAAGCCATCTTGGAAGCCATCAGACGGAGCACAAAAGCTTCACAGGCCAGCATTGCATCGATCACGCCAAGACTCGCTATTTGTGGCGACAGTACCCGTGACCAGCGGCAACTTGAGGAAGCGCAAGTAAGGACCGCGCAATCCCAGCAGGTATCGAATACCGGTTCGTGCGCAGGTCTGCGACCAGGAAGCTATTCAGAGGCTGACCGGTCACAGATACGTGCAGACATAACTCAAAAGACGTTACATGCCGACCAGACTGGACAATATCATCACACAGAAACACTGCAGCATCAACGATCTCGACTCAATCCATACGTGACATCTGTCGACCAACAAACGTTTGGACAACATACACCAACCCAGGGACTGCTGAATTCCGGGCCAGATCGACCACACGGCCCAGCTCATTCCGCCGAACCGCTGTTTTACGCAGAAAATACGCCTTTGCATACATTGACAGGAGTCGATGAAATATGTTCGGGGTATCCTGGAGAGAGACCTCTCACGGCTGGAGTTCATTCGAACCTACCTGATTCCAGAAATGCAGTAAGATATATTGGTCACGCAAATACGCTGGCACAATCAACAATACCACAAGAGACTACGCCCAACTCTCTGATGGTGATGAACGAAGATACGATGGTTGGACAAGATCTGCAAAGCCAGTGCTACCAGCAAGGCGATAGTGTGGCGTCCCAAAACATTCCCGGGTGGGGCGGATGGATATCAGAAGCTTTGGACGATGTGTACAATTTGCCGTGAACCATTCAGTCATTCTTTCTTTTATGGAGCATGTAAGCAATAAAAGAATCTCCTTCCATGACGGGAAACTTCACGCCGGCATTGAACGAGCTGCCAATCTTATCCTTCTCCTCCCCTCCAGACGAAATGGCCAGAAACCAGACATCTCCCATCTGTATTTGCTTGCTGGAAGGAGCACTGGTGCTTGCTGTATCCGATAAGGGAACAGTCTTGGTGATTACGAAGACTATGCGCCATTCTATGTCGCTTTGAGGATGTCGCTCTTCGAGCAACTGAAAGAAACATCTTAGCTGAAACGATTCGTGTCTGTAGGGTATGTAATTACCTACATTATTCTCGAAGTGCTTCATCGCTCTTCTGAGATCGCTCGACCTTTCATTTGATAATTTTTCGGTGTCGAAATCCTCAATCTTAAACGTGAGATGATTATCAGTCTTACGTCTCGGACTTAAGCCCCTCTCCAGCATTTGCCCGACATGCTCGCCCGCGAGCTTGGCGATGTTGGACCAGGTAGGTGTAGGATCGTCAGCCATGATCTTCGAAGGCTGTCCAAAGCCCTGAGCGATGTGCAGCGGTGTGGTCCGTGTGGTGTCCAGGTTCTGATGGGCGAGAGGGGTGACAGCTCGCTGTACGCTGTGAAGATCGAGAAGGGGGTGGGGGCGCCAAGATACACGTCATCCCCAGGTCGGCTCGCTTGTTTTCACGCTGACAGTGTTTGAAATGACGCTCGACACACCGATTATATACAATTTCGATTGGCATGCATGTACTACGAGCAGTGCAGATATTTTGAGGCGAGCACTGTGATAGAGACTAAGGACTAGTGCAAGATCTTTCAAGCACACCCGACGACGCTTTGCGTACCTTGCTGTTAAAAGCTTGTTACTACGCAGTCACAAGGCATGCACATGTGTGCCCGAGCAGAATCACGGTGTCTGACCTGCAAAGCGTCAAATTAATCAGAGCTATGTGCGACGACTCGTGGAAACTAATGTAATGGTATCGAGCAATACGTAGAAACGTGGTCCTCGCCAGACGCGAGCTCCGGAATCAGTGCCCAACGAAGCGTACCGTACGGATCAAGAAATGTATACGTAGCGATGCCAACGTAGTGGGATCATAAATGTGATAGGTACATATTGGTTGAGCCGCGTTGGGATTCCGCTCTTTGAGCTTTTACCGGCCAGTTTGCTTCGTGGCACGCCGCTTGGGAATCGATCGCTACATCACTGCAAGACTTCTTCTCATCAACACCTCTATTTATACCAGAATGCACGACCAGTACTGTGCAACTCGTCCTCCAGGCTCGAGCACCGGTATTGTCCACTTGTAGCTCCCATTTTTCACCTTGTCCCTTCTCACGATGCTCATGATACAGATTGGTCCCCACGACTGTCGACCCCCTTCCCAGATGTGCATCGGCGAAGCAGCCATGTACTTTGAGAGAAAGGAAGCGTGGGAACGGCACTTCCGTCACCTCGTAGTAAGTGTCCATTTAGCAAGATAACTGGTTTTGTGCTGACATTGAGACCAGACACAAGCATGCATGACCGTCCGTGACAGTCGTGTAAAAGGCGATGAAAATCCTGGGGATCTTCTTTTTTCTGCTCTGGTAATCCTTGAGGGCGCTTTTGTGATAGACTATACTGAGCAAGTAATTTACTGACCATACCACGACAGGTGCATTGTCTAGATCAAATCGTCGACGTCGTCATCCAGCAGAATGAACCTCTTCGAGTGGACACAAACATCAACTTGTGGCATCCCATGAAAGACACTGGTGTGTGGAGGGAGGGCGCGCAGCTCGATAACATTGTCGCCTTGGCCATTGGTGTCCTGAGCATCTATCAAGATGCGCCCGTCCCGGGTCCCGCGGTCATCGCCAAAGTGCTTGGAGATTTTGAGGAGATTTGGTTACACATGATCGCTCCTGTCTTCGAAACAGAATCGCGATCCCTTGGTCAATTCAACGGAGGTGGCTGGCTCCACAAAAGACTTCTGGGTGATGACCTGTATCGTCGAATGGCAAAGTCGAGGAAACAAAAGAAGACGGCTCGTGGTCAAGGAAGCAGAGCTGAAAAAACGTAGGCATGAAGAGTTGCTTCTCTCCACAGCCATATAGTGAGTAAATTAGTCACAGAGTTTATGCTCCATAAGGGGTAGAATCACGGCGTTGGGCAGCGCCAGAGAGGCGTACGTAAGGAGGTGTGGATACTTCAAAGGCGCGTGTACAACCAAGACAACGATTCCCATTGGCATCGATTCAAGAAGTGACTGCATCCAAATTCGAAATATCGTGAACGATCCGCCCCACGCCACTACCGTACTGTGCGGCAAATCGGTTGTCAAATGCATGGTGTTGTATATTGAATTGATGGATTGATGGATGAGTGGCTGGACCCTCCTCACTACATTCTTCACCTTGATCCTGCTGCTTGCAGCTTCAGGCCCAAAAAGGGTACAGTACGGAATCCATTCTTACTCCACGCCCTCATCGCCCGCCAAAATCACTACCAAGTCCAATAGCTGTTCTGACGCAGGACACTTTATTTCGCGGACCGTCGCAGGTTACTGCTGCACATGGCATTGGCGTACGGGGAAAGATCGACAATACAGTCTTATTGGATGCTAGAGTACAGCAAATCCACTTTGGCGGGCTCGTGTTGAATTGCAGCGGGAGAAAGAGATGTGTGATCAGCTGAAGCAAGAGGTCACAGCGTGCTCTATTGATGCGCTCGAGGCCGAGGCCGAAGCTGAGGAGGCTGATCACAAGGGGGTGGAGGTGGAAAGGCTTCTGGAGATGCGGTCGGAGAAGCGAGAATTGCCCACGATGACCTGGAAACCGGCGAAACGAAAAGAGGCCGTGTGGAGACTGCAGCCCGGGATTACCTCACAAATCTCGACGAGAAGGCTGGAAAGCTAAAACCAAAACGATCCGAGTTGCGCATTAATATGTCCAAGACGGCAGGGCATGGGGCTCACAGCATCACTGCAGTGCACGAATGGCACCATTCTAGGATGCAGGAGCTCGTTTGGCGCATTGTGTGACGTAGATAATAAGCTGTCGACCGATGCAGGAACTTCTGACCTTCTGCCTGCACGTGTATACCCCGCACAAAGGAGGATCTCTTCATACATACAAGCAGATGCACATCCATCTAGATGTGAAATTGTTCTGAAACACCTCACGAAGTTCCAGTGTCGTGCATCGTACAGCGCGCAATTTAAAGTCTCCTTGACAACCATGTCTCAAGAACAACCCATACCAAGGCCATTGCTACCAAAGCCACCTACCTCACCTTTCCAGGCACGGCTGCAAGCCAGTAACTTGGATCCACGACTGCAAGAACAACCCAACAATTCTACACCACAAGCTAAAAAGACCCAAGTTCGGGTAGCTTGTGGTGCGTGTCAGAAAAAGAAAGCAAAGGCAAGTCAACCGCTTGCGACCTGCGTTTGAATGATGACGCCTGACAGTAGGGTAGTGCGATAGCGTTCGACCTTCATGCGTGCGCTGTGAAAAGGCAAACGTCGTTTGCAAGTACGATGTCGAGCCTGACGTTTCACGACTCACGTCTATGCAGCGAAGGAACGAAGCTTTACAAGCTGAGCGTGACCTACTGCATAAACTCGTTGTCTATATAAGCACTTGCTCTGAGATCGAAGCACATGATATCTTCCGCCGACTCCGCACGTGCCATGACCCTTTAGAGATGGCAAAGTCATTGAGCGATTAGCATGCGGGATGAGTAAGTGCGAGTTTCCGATTTGTGACTTACTGCTACTTTGTGCATATGCTGAGGATGTGACAGTGCCATCCAAGCTCAGGCGTTGAGCTATGTTGCGAAACCATCAGGGCTGGCAGGTGCTGATGCGAGGCTGCGTTTGCAGATCCGACAGCAATGCAAAAGCACGGGGACACTCGGATTGAGTCTAGCATGCCACTTCATCACAATATGTCGTACAACAGGAGACAAGTCAGACCGAACTTGTAGGGCAAATTCAAACATGCGAGTTACATGGTGGAACGGGGCAATGTCCGATCGAAGTACGGTCCATGTCGCAGTACAGTAGAACTTTGCGATGGTTGAACTCTTCTTTAGCGATTCATTCCTCCGAATCGTCCTCGATGCCGAGTTGCACTCGTAGACGTTTGGATTCCTCCGCGAGCTCCAGAAGTTTCTGTTCTTGGACCACCACGCGGTGCTCGTTTGCTAATGCATCGTCCAGCTCTTTTCGTGCAGCCTCAGACGCTAGACGTGCTTCTTCGGCGATGCGTGCCTTTTCGGTCGCTTCCGCCTCTGTTTTCTGTTGATTCTCTTTTAATGATTCGATGTCTGGGCGTCCTTCACGATAGATCTGAATCCAGCGTTTGCGTCCCTCCCTTTCTTTCTTATGGTCTTGTAATTTCCTGAGAATTTTCATGTCTTCGAGATCGTTCCTATCTTCTTGGTTGACTGGATCGGCAATGCTCACCGAAACTGCGACGGCTTCCGCTCGAAGTGGTTCGCCGCCGCCATCGATCGGAGCTGCTGCTTTGTCTGCATTCGATGGCGGACTCTTTGTCTGGTTTTGTTGGTTGATCCGTGTTTCTGTGGTTATGGTAGGCTCTAGCGATGTCAGGGCTTGTGTTTCTCTGCCAACGCGAGCGCTTGGTTCCTGCACGGCGCTCCGGACCTGATCCTCCTTGTCATAAGATTCATGTCCGGCTTCCTCTCCATATAGCCTGCTCGCAATGCTGTCATCGGATGACCTAGACTGTGCGTGTGACATGCGAATCCCTTGTGGCTGCAAGAACATACTGTGAGACTGTCCTCGTCCTCCTTGAAAGGGCTTCTCTACAGAGCGAGTGTGAGAGTCCGCTGAATGCGCCTTGTTCACCAGCATCCACACCTTCATGTGCCTCTCTTTGATCCAATAATCCCAAAATCGGGGATTCTGTCTATTCGTCGTCTGCTGGTGTAATGCATTCCTGACACCATGTTCGTGCTTGTCTGCTTCCTCGCCATGGTATGGTTGGAAATTATTCTTCAACCACTCGAGTAACTCCTCGGTTGACAAACCGTCCGGTCCGGCGTTCGTGAGCGCGTCGACGATGTGTTTGGTGTACGGGACGTATCGAGACCCATCTGGATGGCTGGATTGCGAACGGGGCGTTGTGATATGCGAAGGCTCGTAGGAGGTCACTTGCGAGGTCGGCGTCGTGACGGCCGCACCCTCAGACGAGGCTGACGCCCTCCACTGGCCAAAGGAATTGGTCTTTACGCGTTTCGTAGAATGCGCGTTTGCGGCGGGTCCTTCGTATGTCGAAACTACTTGGTCAGTTGAGTACGCTGCAGCTGCGCAATACCAGATATCGCTTACGGTCGGGAGAGGTAACCATCCTTTATGCTGGCGCGTGGTGCTACGCCAACTGCTGAAGCTCGCAAAGTGTTCGTGTGCAGTACTGTACTACATCCGTACTGCCCGTCATAACAGGAATGTACGCGACCTACTGTGATCGGGAGCTCGCGTCTGTCCCGAGCGGCTAAATTTGGCGAGCTGGGCGGGCTAAGTTACTCCTCACCACCTTGTACTCGGGCCTTTCACCTTCACCATTCAGTAATCCATGCGCGTTCGGCTATACTACAACGGTTCGTGATTGGCTGAAGGTATGATTGAGAACTTTGAGAACTTAATGATGATGTGTTACCAGTACATGTAGGACCACAGTTTTTGGAGTAAGCTTTTGCCCCGAAACCCAGACTCATTGCTGTGAGCCCTGCTGACCATTCTTGAAAGGGTCTTCTATGCTGCCGTTGTGTTGTTTGTTCGATAGCTGGTCAAGTTCACCGAAACCTCACCTCTTGTACCTTTACACAAAACGAGAGTCTATATATCAAGTTTCTCGCCGAACCTGGTGGGCTTGATGTGCTACCGCTTGCACTGCAGAGAGGACAGGCAGGTGCACCGTGAAGGCTAATGAGGGTGGTCGATGTTTCGAGTGACATGTGAATTTGTTCAATCCAATGTCGGTCGTCACTTTCCTCATGAACGATGTCAGCTTTCAACCACTGCACCTTTCTGACAACATTCTGACATCGAGAGGACCCCTTTCAAACACTACTTGGCGTGTTTTGATAACAAACCATTTCGGAAAGTCTCGTTGTGCTCGTGCTTCAGGGTCAGGGTTGGGGTGCTTCAGGGTCAGCTTGCACAAGTTTTGTCATCTTGGCGGACTCGATCGCTTTTGCGACAAAACGTCACCGGCTGCTCCGGCTGCTCGTCTGCGAATTTGCCAGCTTCGACTAGCATCAATCTACCGTGCCTCCATTCACAACTTGCCTTCTAGCCTCGTCCTGAGACACCTTATCGACAGCATCTGAGCCCAAGCCGGCATAGTGTTGACGTAACTCCGGAAGACCTCTAAAGCACCAGACATATGCGCAGGGTGTCCCCTTGACAGGTTTGTGCGTCCTGAGATAGACCACGACGTCTTACGACGAGGCCGTGTTCTAGAGCGGTGCAAGATGTGAGTAGTATTGTACATGTACAGTACGGTGCACCATTTCCACAAACAGCGACATTATGAGCTTGTCACAGGTCAGGCTCATGATGATAAATCTGCGATCACTCGCCTTCCAACATGCCAGCTGCTAAAGTAATGGTCAAAACTCCTCATACAGTAGTCGCGCCACTCAGTCTATCGCGGAGAGTGGTTTCGGGTACATTATAGAGCTTCGCAGCAGCACGGCGGCTCACTCCATCTGATTTCTGAAAAGCATTGATAGCCAAGACGACTCGCGCTTCGTTTGTTGTCCTCGCATCGTTCAATGTGATGCAATTGCGTTCTGAAGTTGCGGCATGGTGTCGCTCTGGTAAAGCGCGCGGGGTAACTTACTAGTATGCGCGGGCGACTAGTGAAACACGTTATCTTCTTTTCTCTATATTACCGTCTATGGAAGAAAGTATTCAGTACGCCACGATGACTTCTGGATAGGGTCCCTTCCTCGATCCTTAAGAAGTGAGTTTATTAAGTACGGTACAGTAGTACTATATAGATAAATTTAGAGTACAGTACTAGGAATCGTTTATAGCGATCGACCTCGAGTAAGTTCACTATTAGTCCGCAAGTATTATTAGATTAAATCTTGTTTTAGGCTGCATCCTAGATGATATCGTAGCAGGGAGTATAGCTTAGGGTCTCCATGATTAACCCTTGAAATCAATATCTCCTAAATAGAAAAAAAATCAATTCTAGCTAGTTCATCCTTATTACGATTCTCTTTCTCTAATATAGAACTCAAAAGTACTATATAGGCGCCTTGATTTAACACTTATAGGTGTAGAGATTATTACACACCTATTTATTAGGCAAGTTCCTACGTAACTACGCTAAGTTGAATCGAGGAAAGCCTATAAATTACCTAATTAGTATAGTTAGAGATTTGTTTTATCTTAGGCTATATGCTATAAGTTATATGGTTTTCACAAACAAAATATAAGTGTGCAAAGAGACACTGGAATCGCCGGTCACTGTAGATGAATACGTCGATATTGAACATCGCCGAAGAAAAGTATCGCTCTCTCGAAATGCCTCAGTTAAGCCGTCGAAGTAGGATTTAATCGCCGGGTATACAAGGCCCCTAAAATGCGGCGTGTCGATAGGTCGCATTGAACACATACTGACTTAGAGTGAGCGGCTTAAAGCGATCGATCTACCTTGTCGAGGTAGGCGAACTTATACGCTAAGTAGCCTCTCGATATTGATTTAATCAAATCTTACTAATTATTTACGCTTCTAATTTTAAAAATGTATCTAGAGACACAAAAGCCTATTAATATTTGAGCTTATATCGATCATTAATCCTACAATCAGGGTGATATATAATGGAACTATAAGTCACTCTTAGGGAATAGAAACCTATCTTTAAGACTACTGATTGTTTTCCGTAATAAGCCTAGGTTAAAGCTTAACTTTCCTATTTAATATGATCAAGTCTCGAATGTAGTAAATAGTAGAAACCCTCCTTTAATACTATATTAGCAATTTACATTATATACTCATTCAAAAAAAAAATTCTCTCGAAGGTCTACGTTCTACTTTCTAGTAGGGCGTAAGAGATACTTATTTTAAGGGTAACATACTAGTAGGGGTAGTAATCCACCCCGGAAGTGAGCTACTTTTAAGATAGTTAGAGGGAAAAGAAAGTTAGGGCCTTATTTTAAACAACTCAATAAAATGCCTATAAAGGCCTAAATCCTAAGAACCTAAAGTTCATTTACCGAATCCTCTTCGTCCTTATTCTCTTCGCTAGAAATCTCAATAACGGGTTTTTTACCCTTTCCTCTTTCTTTTACCCTTTTTTTCTAAGGCCTTCCTATCTATTCTCTCGACCTACTTTATAATAGACTCCCGCGTAACGATAATCTGACCTGATAATATACTATTCTTTCGCCTATCTTACGTAGCTTACGTGCGTTTAGGAGTTCGTCCTTCTCTCGGAGTCCCTTCTAAAAGAGTGTATCTTCTAAATCCTTCTCTTTAGCGAGATCGATAATATCCCTTATAAAGGACCGATACAGCGAGGCTATATCAGCTTCAGCTATAACCTATACGGCTTATCGTCTTAGGAGTAGGACTAAAGGAGTAGTAAGCTTAGATCGGCTTACTAGAGAGTCGGATAGCTCCTCTAGGCAAAGTTTGATCTCAATTTAAAGTAGTAGAGTCGTCCTAGAGGTAGAAAGGGTCGAGAGGATAATGTCCGGGTTTTTCCCGCGTTTCTAAATCCGGATTCGATATGAAAGGACTTAAAGCACCTTACTCTTACCCGAATATACGCGGAAGTCTACTCGGTCCATAATAGCCGTTTAGTAGAGTGCCAGAAGATCTAATCAATTTCGATATTAATTACGGTTTCAAAAGGCCCGAAATAAGTAGTATCGAGAGGCTGCGTAATATGCGACGTATAAGGTGATAATAGGGCTACGTTAATATCCCTAGTAACGCAGAATCGAAGGAATCGAGCCTTAACGTACGAAAAAAAATCGTCTATAGATAAAAGTCGGCGTTATCTATCTATTCGGCGCGTTAGGCTCAAAACGCGTAGATAGCTACTTGAACCGGATGATATCCGAAGTCCAGCCTTATTTTGACCCTCAAAGATTAAAGTCGGAGGTAGGGTCGGCTCTAAGGCGCTAATATACTCAATTGCTATAATCTATTCTTGTCGGCTAGCTTGCTTATTTTCGCGGCGTTTAATAGCTAGATCTACTAGGACAATTACCTCTATAGTAGATACAATTAAGAACCCGGTCTTGTTAGCGTGATAGATCCCGGAGGGAGGATAATAAGCCTCTAAAAGTACTTCCGAGAGTTTGTCGAAAAAGTGCTTAATAGACGCATAATTAACGCCATTTGCACCCTGCGAGTCGATAGAGCAAGTAAAGATAGCCTGAATATTCGACTATTAATTCTCTGATTTTTAAAATCACAAGTCGAATTTTGAAAATCAAATAAGGGGTCTTATAGATAGGCTAATTAGCTTATCATTTCCTTTAACTAAGAAGAAGTCTCTAAGGTGTGAACTAGCCTATTAGGATTCTCGGAATTAGGGTTAATTAGCGTATAATCTCAAATCTTAAACAAAAAAGCTATAAGTGACATACTTCTAGGAGTAGCTAACTTTCCCTATTAGCACGTTAGTAGTAAAGATTTACTGAGATACGTGGCTTTCCTTCCGAGTTTCAGGATCCTGAAGTCGACGCCTAAAAGTTTCTCGATTAAGCGCAAAATTAAAAGCGACTTTTCGGATTGGTAACTTCGGATCGGCGCGTATAGTCACTATAGCAGCTACTATACGGTTCTCGGCGAGTTTAGGCATAGGTAGTAGGGCTAAAGAAGAAGGGATTCGAAGGGGAAAAAATACTAATAGGTTATCGGTAGGGTTTGGCTGTTTTACATTTTTGACTCTTTAGGACCCTTAGAAAGAAACTTTGCAAATTACCCGCATTTTCGATTCTTGAAAATATGATCTTGATATGTAAGATACGAAGATTCTGAAACTTTAGTTTTTGTTACTGTAAAATCCGATTATCGGTTCTCGAGATATCTAATTTTTAAAATTAGAGGTCGAATTTTAAAAATCATTAGTGAATTTTAGAAATGAAATTCAGAGCCTCATATCTGAAATTTAGGCTAATTAGCCTAAGATTCAGGGTCTAAAAAGAGAAGTCTTAAGACTCTACTTTGGTTTATCAGCATTTTTGAAATTTGAGCTAATTAGCGTACAATATTGACTCTAAAAATAAGCTTAAAAGTGATACACTTCTGGTAGTAGCTAACTTCACCTACTAGCACGATATCAGAAAGGCTAATTAACAAAAAAAAAGCTAGTTTTCTCTAAGATTCAGAAGAGTTATATGATTATACTTTTCGAATAAGAGCTAAATAGGCAGCTAATGAGATATTTAATCAAGATTAAAGTATCTCTATTTATTTCATATTATAGTAGTAGATAAAGTCATTTTAATTAGGATCGAAAGTTCGAAAAGTTATAAGATCGTATTCTACTAATACAGGCTAATTAGCTAGATCCTAGTAAGCTAAATAGAGAGTTATACTTCTACTCTTCTCATATAAGAAATAGAACCTTTATCTCATAATATTTAATAAGCTAATTAGTAATTGTAGAATTAGATTTCTATCTCGAGAATCTGATTTTTATTTTTAAAATTACTATATTCTTATAAACAATTAGTCGAATTAGGCTGAAAGTTAATCTTTATTAATAAAAGCCTATATAAAAAGATTCTATTTTTGAAAATTGAAAAGTATAGCTAATTAGTAAAGATTTACTTCGTGAATCTTAAAAGTCTATTGACAATAGTAGGAAGATTATAAAAATATTACAGCTATTAGCTAAAATCAATATCCTAAATAGTTATTAGTATACGAATTATGAATCCCGAACATTAAAACTTGCTACTCTAAATTTGATATTATTCCCTACTACGATATTGTAATATAACATCAGTGTAGGGGAAGTCGGACAGTAGGGGAAGCCGGACACTTTACCGAGGTTAACTACTTATACCCCTCTTTTTTCTTTTAAATTCCTCTTCCTTTCTTTATGCCTTCGTATACGGAAGAAGAGATTCAAAATGCGTTAGCTACCTTTAGGCGCGGCGATTATCCGACACTTCGGCGTACTTCTACTATTTTTAATATTCCTCTTTCGACTCTCTCGGATCGACTTCGAAAAGTTAAGACGCGAAAACAAAGTCACGAAAAACAGCAATTACTCTCTACTATCGAGGAAGAGGAGCTCGTAATCTGGATTACTAATGCGAGTAAATTAGGCGTCCCTACGCCACTTCCTCTCGTAAAAAATCTCGCCGAAGAAATCCGAGCTAATCGGTTTGCAACTCGCGCCGATTCTTTAGATATACCTATCTCGACAAGGTGGATCGACCGCTTTAGGAGGCGTTACCCTACGCTAGAGACGTGTTTTACGCGACCTATCGACGCGTCGCGTTTCGAAGGCCTTAACTACTTAGCAGTAAAATCCTACTTTGACGGCCTAAGCGAAGCTATCCGAAAAGAGCGATACCCCCCTTCAGCGATTTTTAACGTCGACGAGACTGGTTTTAGCCTCGGATCTACCCGGCGATCGATTGTACTTCTCGATAAGAAGTATAAAAAGCGAGGAAAGAAGCAGGCTGGACGGCGAGAGTGGATTACAGCAATCGAGTGTATCTCTGCCTCGGGAGTGACCCTGCCGCCAATCCTTATTTTTAAGGGGAAAAATCTTAGCTCTGGCTGGATTCCGGACGTAACGCCCCCGGGGTGGGCCTTCTCGACGTCGAATAAGGGCTGGACTTCAGATATACACGCGTACGAGTGGCTTACGACCCGATTCGAGCCTTTAACTCGCCGAAACGACGGAAAAAGACGACTACTAGTCGTAGACGGGCATTCTTCGCACTATACTACGCGCTTTCTCGCGTTTTGTATTACGAATAAGATCGACTTAGCCCTACTACCACCGCATACTTCGCATGTTACGCAGCCTCTCGATATCGCGTGTTTTTCGCCTCTTAAAACTGCGATTACTTCTGAAGTCGACGCGATCTTTCGAAAATCGGTAACAAGTCTCCTACGCGCCGAGTGGACTTCTGCGTATATCCGAGCTAGGGCTAGGTGCTTTAAGCCTTATACTATCGAATCCGCGTTTAGGAAGGCCGGTATCTATCCGCTAGACCCTGAAGTTATCCTTTCGACTCTCCCTACCCCCCGGGCGACCCTACCTTCCGGATCCGAGAATTCGACGCTTCTCGAGGATATGCCTCGAATCCTAAGAGAGCGATCGAGGGATAAAACGCCTCCGATTATCCCCTTCGAAGACCTTGTCGAAGAGGTTATCTCTCGGAGTTCTAAGCCCTCGGAGTAAGGCCTTTATCCGAGAACTCCTTATCTTCGCAGAAGAGAGGAATACCGAAGCGACGCTCTTACGGAGAGAGCTACGCGAGAAGGACGCATTACTTAACGCACGTAAGAAGCGTAAGATAGGTAAACGCGTCGCAATCGAAGGCCGGGTTATCCTTTCGAGGGACTCTATCTTAAGGGAAGTCGAAAAAGCAGAAAAAGTCGTAAAGGAAAAAAAGGCGAAAAAGGGTAAAAAAAAGGCTCCTATTATTTTAAGTTCTTCGGAGGACGAGGAGGAAGATAGCGAGGATGAATTAGCTTAACTAGATTTTTAAGATAGGCGTTAATTAAGGAGTTATTGATTTTTAAAATTCGGATTTTTAAAAATTGTCCGACTTCCCCTACTATCCGACTTCCCCTACACTGATGTTATATCTTCTATGTACACTTATATATCGAGTCTCTACGCAGCTGCGCTAGACCAGGTCAAGGAAAGTCTGCATTGGTGCTACACCCTCATTGGCTCTGGCCCCACAAATTCCAGGCAGAAGTGCACGCTCGAAGACGTTATATATGCTGAGTTGAAACGATATATATGGTTAACAGACTTGATACATAAGCATCAAAAAGGACACTGGAATCGCCGGTCACTGTACCTTCCTATATACTAACTTATCGAGTAGCTACAGATTACTAAAATTCTTCTTTTTAGTGTTACAAAGACTAGGTAATTAGTGAGCTTTTTCTTTCGGAGATCTGAAGAGCTTACATAAATTTCAGCCCCAAATGGCTTGCCTTGTTGATAAGCAACAACCAGCACTAATTAGCTACAATTGCTATTGATTGTTTAGAATTCTACAATTTAAAAAAATCTTTGAAACTCTTAAGATTCTTGAATAAATTATGGGCAAATTAGCTTATATATAAGACACCTAATTCGATTTTTAAAATTCATATTGGATTTTTAAAACTCGACCTCTAATTTTATAAATTGCATATTACAAGAACCAATAGTCGTATCCTAATACAGATTGAAGTTTTGGAATCCATATAACTTATATAGTAAGATCTTTTTTATTTTAAAATCGTTTGATTAGCCTTAGTTACCTTAAAATCAAAAAATGAAGATAGACTAAAGCTAAAAAAAGATCAAGACCTTATTGATCAGGCTTTCATTAGAAAGCTAGTCAGTTTCTGGAAATAGAAGTTCTAAAAGGGCTTTCATGGTTTTTCCCCTGTGATTTTCACAAATTAACTAGCCACCGAAGACAGAAATCTCAAAATATTTGTCAAAAATATGCCCTCAATTAGTCCAATTAAAACTGTTGGGTCATAAATTCTCCCCATTGGCATAATACAGAATTTTGATAGCAGGCTTCTTGAGTTCATACTCTAGGATCTATTTGAATTTTTGTTAAAAAGCTCTTTTGACTAATTAGTCTTCTCTAGGTCTAGGTTCAAAGCTGACATTTTCTATACTAAGGAAATGCTGTCTGGATCCTCGTTTGACTCTTTAGATACAGTCCCGTTGGATCCCCTCTAAGTGGATACTACTGTTATAGACATCTCACTCGAGTCGGTGTCACTGTGGACTTTTTACGTCATACTAGTTACGGGATAACGTGATAGTAGGGGAAGCTAGCTATTTTTAAGGTTAAAAACAAGTTACGAGGTTACATCTTACTGCTTAGGGCTATTTAGATGAATACTAGTAAGCCATTCCTAATTTTATACTTTATTCTCTTGATATACAGATAATTAACCCTGAATATTGATCTTGAACTTCAGAAGAGGGATAATTAGCATTTCTAACATTAGTTCCTAATGTAGAGTTTAAGGATCCCTGATCCTAAAACTCTATATCTCGCTACTTTATACAGATATTGGAACCTAATCCCTTGAACCAGATTGACTAAAGATAAAACGTTTAATGTCCAAGTCTAAAAACCTCGAATTCCCCGTAATTAGCCGAGGTATGAGAAACAAGAGGAGAGAGAAGCTTAAAAGCTCCCTAAGAGCCTTATTTTCGAAAATCAGAGAACTCCTTAATTATGATCCATTTTTAAAGAAAGCTAATCAGCTAATTTATCTACCGAGTCCGCCTCTTCTTACATCCCTTTCCTTGAATAATAAAGTAATAAAATAATAAAATAATAAAATAATAAAATAATAAAATAATAAAATAATAGAATAATAGAATAATAGAATAATAGAATAATAGAATAATAGAATAATAGAATAATAGAATAATAGAATAATAGAATAATAGAATAATAGAATAATAGAATAATAGAATAATAGAATAATAGAATAATAGAATAATAGAATAATAGAATAATAGAATAATAGAATAATAGAATAATAGAATAATAGAATAATAGAATAATAGAATAATAGAATAATAGAATAATAGAATAATAGAATAATAGAATAATAGAATAATAGAATAATAGAATAATAGAATAATAGAATAATAGAATAATAGAATAATAGAATAATAGAATAATAGAATAATAGAATAATAGATACAAAAGAATAATAGAATAATAGAATAATAGATACAAAAGAATAATAGAATAATAGAATAATAGATACAAAAGAATAATAGAATAAAATTTTAAGGTTCTTCTCGCGCTACAGTACCTAATTTAGACCGTATACGAGGTAGAATCCGATAGAGCGAGGAATAACGTTATATCGTTAAGCTAGTAGTGTAACTTAACTCTAGTCTCCGAGACTACTTAGTCCTGCGTTACTGCTATAGTGATGTACAGAGTGTACTATCTACTGTGGCAGGACGCGCGTACTAAGATTGATTTTGATATGTAATACAGAAGCTATTTTACATAATAGTAGAAGAGGTAAAAGCATAATACAGTCGCATGCGTATTACGGGCCAGGCCCGTAACATGCCTATAGTGTTCCTACCTGTAGGATGGCAGGTGAGCCGAGAGTCGGCTTCACCTGAGAAATCCGTTCTGAACCGCATTCGTAGCTCTTCGAGCTACGTCCTTATCATAGAACCTGTCTGTAGGTTGGCCGTAGTAAACTATATATCATCCTGTTTACACCTACACCTACGTCCCGACTCCCGCCCGTGACAATGCGATTCCAGCTTCCAGTTGCAACTTTTATGTTTTAGCTGTAAGCATATTTAACATCACTAAGCACATATATAGATCTTCTGCGTAAACATATATTGATTTAATGCGGAGCTATACTAGACTAGATCTGGCTTAGTTCTAGTTTATGCTAAGAACGACTTGTTATCTACGCCGCTTATAGAGTAGAACTACGAATGCTACCGAATTATGAATTGATATATATAGTGTTATAGAAAGAAGATAAAGCAATTTAATAGTGATATATAGGAGCATAGAGGAAGCTGCATTCGCGTTTAACTATACAAGTAGTAGCGGTATACAATTATCCTAAACTAGGCTTACGACTATTAATCTTCGATTACCCGCCTCTATATATACTATACTACCTTATTAAGTAGCTATAAGTTACTAGAGTCGTTAAAACTCCTATCAGTCTTCCTTCTATATAGGTTATATTGATTATAAATATACGAAGTATATCGAAGCTTACGAGGTTCAGAAACGCTTAAATTCTAAAATTCTAAAATTCTAGACATTCCACTCCTACATCCTAAGTTAAATAGGGCTAACTAGTAATTTTAAAAATAGTTCCGAATTTTTAAGATAGAGGATTAAGCTAGTATAATACGATATTTGCATATTATGATTTAGAGATTTTATGACTTATAAGACGATATATGATTGATCTTAGTTTATATCGGTTATATAGCTTATATATTGTTATTTATTAGGAATTCTTCTACCTAGAATTAGAAACGAAAGCAATTACTCTATAGAGAGCATTTCGGACGCCTAAGTCCTCTACTAGTATACCGGCGCCTTAAGCTAATTAGATATTTAGGCGTAACCTAGTATATTAGAGTATTATTATTAGCTAGCTTTAGATTTATACTGTATATAATATAACATCAGTGTAGGGGAAGTCGGACAGTAGGGGAAGTCGGACAATTTTTAAAAATCCGAATTTTAAAAATCAATAACTCCTTAATTAACGCCTATCTTAAAAATCTAGTTAAGCTAATTCATCCTCGCTATCTTCCTCCTCGTCCTCCGAAGAACTTAAAATAATAGGAGCCTTTTTTTTACCCTTTTTCGCCTTTTTTTCCTTTACGACTTTTTCTGCTTTTTCGACTTCCCTTAAGATAGAGTCCCTCGAAAGGATAACCCGGCCTTCGATTGCGACGCGTTTACCTATCTTACGCTTCTTACGTGCGTTAAGTAATGCGTCCTTCTCGCGTAGCTCTCTCCGTAAGAGCGTCGCTTCGGTATTCCTCTCTTCTGCGAAGATAAGGAGTTCTCGGATAAAGGCCTTACTCCGAGGGCTTAGAACTCCGCGAGAGATAACCTCTTCGACAAGGTCTTCGAAGGGGATAATCGGAGGCGTTTTATCCCTCGATCGCTCTCTTAGGATTCGAGGCATATCCTCGAGAAGCGTCGAATTCTCGGATCCGGAAGGTAGGGTCGCCCGGGGGGTAGGGAGAGTCGAAAGGATAACTTCAGGGTCTAGCGGATAGATACCGGCCTTCCTAAACGCGGATTCGATAGTATAAGGCTTAAAGCACCTAGCCCTAGCTCGGATATACGCAGAAGTCCACTCGGCGCGTAGGAGACTTGTTACCGATTTTCGAAAGATCGCGTCGACTTCAGAAGTAATCGCAGTTTTAAGAGGCGAAAAACACGCGATATCGAGAGGCTGCGTAACATGCGAAGTATGCGGTGGTAGTAGGGCTAAGTCGATCTTATTCGTAATACAAAACGCGAGAAAGCGCGTAGTATAGTGCGAAGAATGCCCGTCTACGACTAGTAGTCGTCTTTTTCCGTCGTTTCGGCGAGTTAAAGGCTCGAATCGGGTCGTAAGCCACTCGTACGCGTGTATATCTGAAGTCCAGCCCTTATTCGACGTCGAGAAGGCCCACCCCGGGGGCGTTACGTCCGGAATCCAGCCAGAGCTAAGATTTTTCCCCTTAAAAATAAGGATTGGCGGCAGGGTCACTCCCGAGGCAGAGATACACTCGATTGCTGTAATCCACTCTCGCCGTCCAGCCTGCTTCTTTCCTCGCTTTTTATACTTCTTATCGAGAAGTACAATCGATCGCCGGGTAGATCCGAGGCTAAAACCAGTCTCGTCGACGTTAAAAATCGCTGAAGGGGGGTATCGCTCTTTTCGGATAGCTTCGCTTAGGCCGTCAAAGTAGGATTTTACTGCTAAGTAGTTAAGGCCTTCGAAACGCGACGCGTCGATAGGTCGCGTAAAACACGTCTCTAGCGTAGGGTAACGCCTCCTAAAGCGGTCGATCCACCTTGTCGAGATAGGTATATCTAAAGAATCGGCGCGAGTTGCAAACCGATTAGCTCGGATTTCTTCGGCGAGATTTTTTACGAGAGGAAGTGGCGTAGGGACGCCTAATTTACTCGCATTAGTAATCCAGATTACGAGCTCCTCTTCCTCGATAGTAGAGAGTAATTGCTGTTTTTCGTGACTTTGTTTTCGCGTCTTAACTTTTCGAAGTCGATCCGAGAGAGTCGAAAGAGGAATATTAAAAATAGTAGAAGTACGCCGAAGTGCCGGATAATCGCCGCGCCTAAAGGTAGCTAACGCATTTTGAATCTCTTCTTCCGTATACGAAGGCATAAAGAAAGGAAGAGGAATTTAAAAGAAAAAAGAGGGGTATAAGTAGTTAACCTCGGTAAAGTGTCCGGCTTCCCCTACTATCCGACTTCCCCTACACTGATGTTATATATGTAATACTTAAAGAGAGTATATATAGTATCGAAAGGTAATACGATTATATAATAGAAGCTATACTTATATTCTACTATAGTATCTTCTTACTTAATACCGGAAATCTAAGCCTAATATATAAGAGATTAATCTAGATTACAGCTATAAATTATAGAAATAAGAGAAAGATACTAGTGTTTATACTCTATTAGTCGATCCGTTATAATATTATAGAGACTTTAATTAAATAATAAAACCGAGTAAGTTTATACTATCTTTCTAATATATTACTCTAAAGCTTTAATCTAATTATATTATCTATAAAGTAGTATTCTATTAATCGGATTTTTCTTAATTTACTTTAATTCTATAATTCTAGATATTAATAAATAGAGTTCTTCTAAATTCTAAAGTTCTTAACTAATATTAAGGATCATAGATTCTTCTTAAATACTTTAAGAATTTAGAATATAAGAGGAAAACTACCTTACTAGGATTAGGCTAATTAGCTCTAGTTAGTAATATATACTGTTATAATATTATTAAACCTTAAGAGTAGCTAGCTTCTTTTACTAGCTAGGTTTCTCTAACTTACTACTATATTAATTATAAAGATTCTAAAACTTATATAGGGATTTACGAAAAAAATAACTTATAATTTATTTAAAGTAATTTCTAAATTAGAGAGAATATGTATAATGAATACTAGTACAGTCGCATTCGATTTTAGCTTCCTAACTTGTAGAGCATATATCGATTGTATAGCTTATATATTGTCATTTATCATAAAGTTTCCACCTAAATTTAGGAACAAAAACCCTTTCCCCGCAGAGAGCGTTTCGGGCGCTTAAGTCCTCCGCTAGCGTAACGGTACCTCGAGCCAATCAGACCTCTAGGCAAGACCCGGCGTACCAGAAACAAACTTAAATTTGTGCTGTGGAGAAAAGAGATATATGATCCTTAAAGAGAGATTATATAGTATTCAAAGATAATATAATTATGCAGTAGAAGCTACAATCGCACTCCGCTGTATTATAGTAAAGAGAGTTAATTAGTAGAGATAACTAGTAGAAAAAGCTAGCCAGCGTTTAGTCTTTCTAGTATAACAATATTAAGTTAACTTATTTAGCTTTATATTTTAAAATTCTCAAAACTAAACTAATAATTTAGATTTAATCTAATAAGATTCCGACTTTTTAAAGTTAGTAATTCACTTTTAGAAGCTTAGCTTAGAAGTTATCTTTTCAAAAAGTTCTATAATTTCTAATTAAGCTAAAAATAAGTATAATAGTACAGTAGGAGAAGCTAGCTACTTTAAGATCTAAGAGATTTAAGAGGCTGTGTTTTACTAAATAGAGCTGATTAGTGAAGATTTATATTTGATTCTCTTAGTTTATAGAAGAATAGCTTTAAATATTTATTTTAATAGAACTAATTAGTATTCTTAAAATTAGGTCTTTATTTTTGAAATTTGATTTTTAATTTTAAACATACTATACTCTATAATATAATGCAAAGAATTAGCTAAGATATATATTATAGCTAATATCAACCTTAAGTACAGTTAAGTGCGATTCTAGCTTCTATTACTAACTCATATTTATTTTAAAATTGCTATTATTATGTTTTCGTAAAGCATATATATTATCTCTCTAGTACTTATTTACAGATAGCGGGGAGATTCACTTATGTTACGCTAAGGAAAGCTAAGGTTCTCAGACTAATTTAAGAGCATCTGATTGTCTGCAAATAACAATAAGCTAGTAGTTAAATAATGGTACGTTAACAGAGTTCGACCTAACCAGTTCGGAGTAGAGACGCCGACGGTCTAAGGGTGAATTAGTACTAGGTAGGGTAAAATTTGTCAAATCATATATGTTCCTAAAAGACAATATATAAGCTGCAAAAGCAATATATGCTTTGTAAGAGAGGAAGCTGCAATCGAAACTAACTGTATCGATCAATTAAGCTACAGTCGTGTGCGATTGCAGCTTCCACTTGCGCTCTTATCAACTGTTACAAAAACTCATATATAGAATTTGTTTACTCATATAGCGTCTTTGCAGAATTTATATAATGGATTTTCCCAAAAGTCATATCTCATTATTTTTGAACATATATATATGCTTATAGAATACATATAACGTTTCTGAAGTTCGCTTGTCCCGTGCTGCTCCGATGGCCACTAGAATTTAGTGTAAGCCTACCCACTCCGCAAACGAAACACATTTTGACTTTCATACCAACATGTATCCCGCTTGTGCAGCCCGCTCGCTAGGCAGCTTCCGTGCCGCTCCGACACGGACGAATTGCCGCAATTGAACACTTGCCCCGCGCTGGCTCCCACCAGGCAGCATACAAGTCTTCACTGCGCTGTTGGACTATACAGTATCGTCGCCGAACCAGAGTTCTATCTTGACTAAATGGCAGATTCATATGGATCCAGTACGAATAAGTCTTGCCAGCTCTAGCGTTCACATACTGCAACATGCGCTCCACTATCGAAGCGAAGTCGTGGCTTTGCAGCAGCCACTACCGTAATGCTGCGTCTCGGCTGCGCAAGGCTGTGTTGAGGCGCAGCTCTCAGTGGTCGACTGTCATTGCCAATATAGCATACTATTATGGTCCATGCCTGAACTACTCTGACCTTTGTTCTGCGACAGTAGCCTCACATCCGTCACTGCGTCCTTATCATGGAAGTGGCAGGCAGCGCAGTCGGCATCGCGTCCCTCGGAATCCAAGCCTGTCAGGGCCTGCTGTTATATTACGATGCATGGAAGAGCTACGATACCGACATCAGCGGCACCTACCATGCGATCACCGACTTGAGCAAGACGCTTACGATTCTTAAGACCACGCTCCGGGAGGAGGTGGACCGAGAAAGAGTTGGGCGAGTGGATACATGCGTACAAGGGTGCGAGGACGCCCTTCTCAAGCTCGATGAGAAGCGGCACAGCCTACAGAAGTATAGCCAACCCGAAGGACTGCGTCAAAAGATGCGGTCAGGAATGCAAAAATCTTGGTATCCTTTCAGGAGGGAAACTCTTGCAGCGCTGAAAGCAAGTGTCACTGACGTCGAAGAGCGTCTCAAGCTGGCTCTCCACGTTCTACAACTCGATATAGGCACAGAATTGCATAGCGAGGTTCTTAGATTGATGAGCCAGACTAAAACACAGAGCGATTCTATAGCGCAGATAGCAGCTCAGAACCAGTGCATTCTGGACGCTCAACAGTCAGATCAGTTCCGAAAAATCGTCGCCTGGCTCGCACCGCCTGATCCTGGGACGAACCACGATACCGCCCGTCAGCGCCACGAAAGTCAGACGGGCGACTGGTTCCTGCAGTCGAGTCAATATCAAAACTGGAAAACGGGCGAGGTCAGCCACCTTTGGATGTACGGCAAAGCTGGTTGTGGTAAGACCATCCTCTGCTCTACAGCGATCGAGGACATTCGAGTCACTTGTGAACAAGATGCAGACACTTCCTTCGCGTACTTCTATTTCTCCTTCTCGGACGAGCGCAAGCAATCGGACAACGACCTGCTTCGTTCACTTGTAGCTCAACTCGGATGGAGGGAGCCAGGTCTATCTTTGCTTCGCCAGGCTTACGGGGACGCGAAGAGAAGTGTACCAGGACCAGATGAGCTAGAGAAAATCTTGTTGGCCTTGATAAGGTCGTGTGCCAAGGTCTACCTTCTTATAGACGCTCTTGACGAATGTCCAGAAGACTATCAGACCCGTCAAAGTGTTCTAGCACTGATCGAGAGACTGACCCAGGATGCGCCAAACCTCAGGATTCTTGCAACGAGCCGTGAGCTAAACAGGATACGTGAGTCTATGGAAGCACTGATCGCCGAGCCACTGCGTGTTGCCACACGCGCAGTAGACGACGATATCCGAATTTACCTGGCAAATGAGATATCCCGTGATAGGAGTCTTCGAGAACTTAGCCCGGGCATGCGCACCTTGATCGAAAGCAAGATTGCGTCTCAAGCGGATGGCATGTAAGGGGAGGCTACATCCATGTCAGTCTGGCAATGATACTGATTTTCGCGCTTTGTATAGGTTCCGATGGGCGTATTGCCAACTGCAGGAGCTGAAGACCCTCGACTCTCACAAGCCCAAATACGTGAAAGAAATACTCAAGACCCTACCGCCGACTTTGGACGACACATATACTCGAATGCTCACCAGAATCAAGACGATGTATCATCAAGAAGCACTAACCCTTCTATACTGGCTGGCTTACGCACGATCGCCTCCGACGTTAGGCGAACTTGTCGATGCTGCGATCACTGATCCGGCGCAAGAGAGCTTCATAGACATAAGTGAGCGCGGCGGCTTAGGCGATGCATTGAACATCCTATCAGGACTTGTCACGACTGAGAAGAACCAAGTCACTGATACGAAAGACTACTCAAGGGCTGAGTTTGTCCCCAACGATACCTCAGCCACTAGTGATAGTAAAGCCACCAGTACGTTCGATAGTCAACGTCTAACCATGGACACCAGAGTAAGGCTTGCTCATTTTTCGGTGAAAGAATATCTGGAGTCCCACCGAATATTACACAGTGATGCACGTCAATTTCACCTTGAAAGTGTGATGGGACATGGGTTCCTCGCCTCGAGCTGTCTAACATATTTGCGGTACTACAGCTCTAGCAGTCAGCTGGAGGCAGTGAAGCGAGCTGTCCAAGGTTTCCCTTTGCTGCGATATGCGGCTCGGTCATGGGCGTACCACTCCGCTCTATATGCCAATAATGACTTTGTCCGGGAAACATCATTTCTTCAATCGGAGACAGTCAAGAATGATTGGCTTCTTGTCTATGACCCGGACAATCCTGATGAACCTCCGTTCCAAAGTCCTGACAATGTCGGTTCGAGTCTATACTACGCAAGCAGATTAGGACTTGAACCGGTAGTGTTCAACCTGCTGCGCAATGGTGATGATATCAACGCAAAAGGTGGACGCTTTGGGAATGCCCTCCAAGCTGCCTCAGTGGGAGGCTTTGTGGATATCGTCCAGCTTCTGGTTGTACAAGGCGCTGATGTGAACGCGATTGGTGGAGAGTACGACACTGCTCTTCATGCAGCCTCTGAAAGTGGCCATGTCACTGTCGTCAATTTGCTGCTCAAAAAAGGTGCAAATGTTAACGCCTTGGACAGAGATGATGGCACCTCCCTCCAAGCTGCCTCTCGCGGAGGTCATTTGGCTATCGTGCAGGAGCTTCTCAACAACAATGCCAATGTTAAGACCATAAGCGGTGAGCATGGCAGTGCTTTGCAAGCCGCTTCGCTGGAGGGTCACGCCGATGTGGCGCGCCTGCTCCTCGAGAAAGGTGCGGATATCTTTGCCGAGGGAGGGCAACATGGCAGCGCTCTGGTAGCTGCCTCAGCGGAAGGTTGTACAGATGTCGTCGAGCTGTTAACCCACGAACTTGTCAAGTACCACGCCGGACCTGCAGAGTTTGGCAACGCCCTAGAGGCTGCGTCTGTCGGAGGATTCCTGGATGTGGTGCAAATCCTGCTTGACGGTGGTGCGAGTGTCCACTGGGAATGTGGAGATTTTGGAAGCGCTCTCCAGGCCGCCTCATATGGAGGCTGTGAGGAAGTGGTTGAGCTGCTGCTAAACAAAGCTGCGGATCCCACCATTCGTGGTGGACGCTATGGTACTGCCTTGCAGGCTGCGTCAGTACAGGGTCACACAAAAATCGCGCAGATGCTGCTCGAGAGGGGTGCAGATGTCAATGCACAAGGTGGGATCTACGGCAGCGCCCTTCAAGCCGCCGCATTGGGAGTTCAAGAAGTTATTCTACAGTTACTGCTTAGCGATGACGTCTTCGGCGAGCCAAGTCTTATGGATTATAACGAGGCGTTCCGACAAGCCTCGTATGGAGACCACAGAGTTGTGTTGCAATTACTGCTCAATTGGGGTGCCGACGTCAACGCTCAGGGCGGGAATTATGGCAGCGCCGTCCAGGCTGCCGCAGCAGGAGGGCACACGGAGACAGTGCAGCTGCTGGTCGACTCGGGCGCCGACGTTAACGTTCAGGGTGGACGCTATGGCAGCGTTCTCGAGGCCGCCGCAGCACAGGGACACAAGGAGACAGTGCAGCTGCTGCAGTCGCTGGGTGCTCTAGCAATAACGCAAAACAGCAAACATGAAATTGATGTGTAATTTTTCAGCTGTATGCATTCCACAGACAATTTGAAATCTGTGGATCAAAGCGCCAAATACGGAAGTCGTGCGTGGCCATGTCTGGTCACTTTCGGCATGCTGATATCGACATCGGAATCGTACGGAAGGGTCTTGGCAAGCAGGCTGCAGAGATGATATATAAGTTTTACAAGAATTGATATATGCTTGCTCGTAACGATTTTATCGAACAATATAGATGTTCTGTAAAGAAGATATATGCACACTCACACCCGCTATATAAGCCTCCAGAAAGTTATATGACACCACGTCTGGAAACTGCAATCGCATCTGGCTGTAATTTTCTAATTTGTCATTAGAAAAATAGTATTTCTTAAATTAGAAATTGAACCTTAGAGATTAAGACTTAATTTTAAAAATACAAATCAGCTTTCTTAAAACTAAGGCTCGAGGCTACTAAGAGAATAAATCATAAAGCTCAGACTAGCTTACTAGTATTAGACTAATAAGATCTAGTTAGCGATATATAACCTTATAACTTTTTAAAATCTAAGTAATAGCTAGCTTTTCCTATCGATTTGTTACTTGAAGAGTGCGCCCTGTATCAGCCGGGCTCCCATCGGCTTGAACGACGGCACGACGAATGACGGGGAAGATTTCGACGTCGTCTTGTTCTGTCACAGCATGTATGCCATAAAGCCTAAGCACAAGTTCGTAAAGCAAGCGTTCAAGATGCTCAACAAGACCTCAGGGAGTAAGATCGTTCTGGTGTTCCATCGTAGCGAGGGCATACGGTTTGAGGGCTTGATCTGCCATCGAACATCTTCTCTCTCTACTGGTCTACTCCGTGTGGCAGATAAGGACAACGTCATTAATCACTTCAGTGCTTTCGTGGCCAAATTTGTCATGCAGGAGCCAGACACCGATCAAGCTGCTCGAGCAGAGATTCGCCTGATGTGTCGCTCTTTGGGTCATAGCGACGAAAAATATCTAGGCCAGCTCTTGTTTATGTCGCCTGAAGTCGTGGTGGCTTTCAGCTAACAATCGACCACTTTGCCGAAGTTGATGTCGAAAGTACCGTTGATACGCATAGACGCCAATGTCAAGAACCCGGAGGCCCGCCTTCACCATCGTACGATGATAGTAAGGTCGACAGAGATCCAGCAGCTTCAAGAGTGCGTTCAGTGGGCTCTAGATCATGGACACAGCTTGACGGTTTTGGGTGGAAGCCATAGTGGGCCATTGCCTCCAGGACAATGTTGTATCGATCGACATGGGCGCTTTCGATCAGATCCGCATTGTCACAGCAGCGGAGCGAAGTGAGATGTCTGGTCTGGACCAAGAATCTTCTATAGTGGCCGAAACAGGAAGTAAATCAGGCGACATCATTGGCAAAGCCATAGCAGCTGGTTTGATCCTGCCCTTGGGAGCACGCCCAAGCGTAGGCGCAAGTCTATGGTTGCAAGGTGGTATTGGGCATCTGGCTCGGCTGCATGGACTCGCATGTGATGCTATAATTGGTGCAGTCGTCGTCAGCGTTGCCTCTGGCCATTAATCTTGGGTCGGCCTTGTACCTAACCAGCATCGGCCTATAGGCCCAGTGCGTCCAGACGATGAGAGCGACCTTATGTGCGCGATCAAAGGCGCCGGGACAAATTTTGTCAAACTTATGCTACTGGTATCTGGTTCTCTAGAGCATCCTCGAATATCCAGCTCTTCTCGCTTCCATAAACACTATCTTCAGCTAGCCACTGGAGCATCGTTGACCACTCTTCACGGGTACTCGCGTCCTCCTTAGCAACTCGACTCTGAAACAACTCATCAGCTGTTCTGCCCTCTCCATCGAGCAGGTCGGGGAACAGGCCTCCAAGATACTGCATGTGGAGAATTCGTATCGTCCGGCTGTCGGCGTGCTGCGCCGCGATATGCAGCAGGCTTGAGTCGCGTTTTGCTCCATACATGCGAACCGAGGCTCCCGACTTTTCTATGAGCAGAGCTAGCATATCGTGCCGGTTGTGCACCACCGCATCCACCAGAGCAGTTTTTCCCCAATCATCAATCCCATCGATGTTGCATCCTCTGTCTAAAAGCCAGTGGGCCACCGGCATGTTGTTCATTACCACGCATCGATGCAAGCCAGTTCGTCCGTATAGGTCGCTAGCCAAGACGTCGCCTCCATAGCGTTCTAAGATCTCCAGCACCTCGATGGCAAGATATGGATCAGTCCACGACTTTTCGCAGGCGTAGTGTACTGCAGACCGCCCATGCTTGTCCAACAATGCCATATCTGGCTTCGGCGTACAGTCGAGGACAATCCGCAACACTTCAGTATCATTTGCGCGAGCGCACAAATGGAACGGTGTAACTCCATCTTTGTCCGCGTGATCAGGGTCTGCTGCAACATCGAGCAGCCTTTGGATCATCGGTCTATCGCTGCGCCACGTGGCCCACCAAAGAGGCGTTCGTCCATTTGAATCGATACTATCCACATACATGGATTCCCGAGAAAGCTTTCTGAGAGCTTCGTTGACGGTGATATATCTGTGCTTGACAGCTACAAGGTGAAGCTCATTGAAACCCATTGCCGCAGGTATCTCGGTCTCGAAAACGTTGCTCGGCAATACCTGACAGTCAGCCATGAGTTGCTGGTCCCAGATGGCGTCTGCAGCTTGCCTGGCAAATGGTCAGTTAGGTACCAACTGGTCGCACTGTGGCATACCATCCGTTGTGGTCGACGATGTATGGATCAGTGCGCTGTTCCAGCAAGAATTGGATTGGCTCCATGCCATTCCATCTCAAAAGTGAGTACTGATCGGGACCGTCAGTTGGGCCGACCACAGTTCCCTCGTCATAGAGGAATATGAGTCTTACATGCAATAGTGTTCGGCCAGTAGGACCATGGATATCCGATGGAGAAGCTGAGCCCTCTCGGAAAGCCTGTTGCAAGGCCAGAATGTCGCCAGCGAGTGCATGCTGCCAGACTGCAGCTTGAGGTGATCTGATTCGTGGGACCTCCAAGGACATTCTCGGCGACTGCCAGGACGCGATGACTGCGAAAGAAGGGAGCATCATCGACCGCAGGTACCAGCGAGGAAAATAGTACTGCACCCGCCAGGACGTGTTAAGTTGCCTTTGGCAGTCAGACCGGTCACCTGATACACAAAAGTCAGCGTCGCTCAGTCAGAGTCGATCCCACTTTGGCATTTCATTACACAGATTGCTTAATAGTGGAAAGCCGCTGTAGCCAACGAACAATCGACCGAAGATGTTTTGCAGGACTTCAGGGCTTCTCATCGACCCCTCCAGGTGACAGCAACATCGACATGGCGGTCCACAAGTGTTACGAGCTTTGTAGTGCGATGTTACCACAACCACAAGTTCTGACGACTGCTGTCGTTCGGAACTGTTGTCTTCAGTCGATTCCATGTCGGCAGTTGGCTCTTGCGCGACACTGCAATTGGCTATACGCTCCAGTTCAAGGTGTATCCTTCGTCTGGCAAGGGTGTCAGCTGCAATTACACTGATTATAGCGGAGCGTACGATACCTGTGTAAGATCCCCAGGTTCATTTCCAAATCGCGTCGCAGCTGCTCAAGCTTAGTTTTCAGCGTCTTCACCTTCCCTCGCGATCTGGCCCAACGAAGCCTTGCGGATGCCGAACCCAATCTAGAGTGACGACCACGCTCCAGAGTCACACACTCCGCGAGCTGTTTTACCAACACATCGGCAGTGGAGAGCTTGGCTAGGAGGTCATCATGATGATTCTGCCCCAGCCTCCCCTGTGACACCAAGGGCAGCATGTCTTCCTCCAGGCATCTCATGTTCACTTGGACTTCGGCCAAATCGTTCAGAAGAGCTTCCATCTCTCCAGGCGCTTCGTGGAAACGTTTCGCTCCCTTTACGGTTGCTGTTGCGGCGCTGAGGATGGCTAAAGCGCTCGCGGTGATGGAGAGGGGATCCATTTAGATTCGAGTGACGAATGAGTTGGCACCTATTCTTCTTCCTACTCTTGAATCGTAGTTGTCGCATGTGACAGAGACGAGGAGAGGAGTCCTATCGTTGTGTGCGTGAACAGGCTGAAAAGTCTAGACAAGGCTGAGGCGTAATGCTTGAGATGTCATTTTCGGCTGAGTCCTGCATGTGTGACAAAACTGTTGTGCAACTTAGTTCTAAGCCCCGCAACATTTCCTCTCGCGAGCTCGTATGCCGACTCTTGTATGGATGCCAGATACCATCAAGGATGTTCCCAGACTTCACTGTCACTGCAGCTATGTATCAACCTGAAACTTTGGAGAATGCACGAAGCCCCGCACTGTGTGGCACTGTGTGACCACACACGTGACTTCCTGACCGGTGAGAGAGATGCATATTTGGGCAAGCCACGATGCACGCTATACCAAGCTCAGCTTTGGGGCGGGTCAACGTCAGACGCAGATGTCTAGCTATCATACGGACATGGATTCTTGACTTCGACACACTTACACGCTAGCGCAAATTGTTACGCATTACATGTTGATGAATCTAGAATCGAAAGAATTCCCAGACTTTTTGTAGCGAAGGACTTGGTATTTTACAAGGTGGGCCCCAAATAATTCCTTGGATCGAGGTTCTCCTATCACTAAAACTATAGCATCGCAGTCTGATTGTCCAGCATGCATGAGCTCAAATATGTCATCACGACCGCTCTGGTTCTGTCGATCTTCGTAGTGGCCATCGTCCAGCAGTCGGTCTTCACATTTGATTTCATATCGCGAATCCTACTAGCTGAGCAGAATTACTATCTCAACAGATGGAGACGTAGGACCAAGACATCTGCTCAGGACAGCAGTGAGCATAAGCCCATGCCGATAATAGCGTCGGTGATTGGCCATCGAGAAGATCCGCTAGTGTTCAAACGATGCCTGTCAAGCTACAGGGACCATCTCAAAGCCGGTATACTTGTAGTAGGAGTCGATGGACGCAACAAAGACGATATGGAGATGCCCACTGTCTACTCCCAGGTGACTCCCCATGGCTTCAAGTGCCACGTTTGTAGCTGATGGACGGCAGGTCTTCGGTGTTCGCGCCGTCTGCGAGCTCGAAAAGCCTCTTTCTGTCGTTGCTGAATCGATTCTACTGCGTCTTCGCAAGCACAAAGACTTTCGAGATTTACTTTTGGCCGATCAACACCGGAAGTTGATTGCAGAACTGGTTGCTGTGGTCAGGTATCGACTGAAAAGACACTTCTGCGAACATCCTCCGGAAGATCATACTCATGCTCTTGCAACGCTTTGCTTCAACCAGCCCCATACCCATATCAAAGGAATCAGGTTCGCAGCTTGGGTATTATGCCTTGCGCTTGCTGAGCTTTATCACATCGACTACATCTGGAGTAGCGATTCTGACACCTGGTTAGTTGACGACGTTGTCGACCTGACGGTTTCGGTATTGGAGGGCGATCCTAGTCTTGGAGCAACGTCAGCACTCATAACAACAAGCAGGTGGCCGAACTATCTCGCATGGTCACAGTATCGGTGCCTTGTGCTTCTAGATGCTGCGTTTCTTGCCGCTCACGGCCGGTCAAGCTGCATCACGGGTCCTTCTGCTTGTTTCCGCGTCGATGCTCTGCGCGATATTCTGCCCTACTGGCTATATCACCGCGATACGCGCGGCGAAGGCATCTCAAGCGAGGATACTGTAGCCACTACCTGGCTTGGGAAACGTGGCTGGAGGAGAGGATACGTCACTGACTGCCATGTTGAAACGTCCGCACCGACTAGTCTGCTGCCATGGATCAGGCAACAGGTAAGACAGGATTCTGTGTCATCCTCGTTTTACAACGTTGACTGACTGCGCAAAGTGCCGTTGGTATCGCGGCTGGGGCAACGAGCGAGTGACAGACTGGGCTTACACCATTGATCAAGGGCCCTGTTATCTCTGGTGGACTTTGAGGGACGAATTCTTCGACGCAGTGTTCAAAGTCAATCTTTTCTGCACACTAGTTGGGTTCCAGCCCTACAACACCGGCAATCTCGAATGGCTTTCTTGTCTCGTATTTCCAGTCCTCTATAACTACTTTCGAGTGCCGGACTACGACTACAAGCTGTACGACATAATACTGACACCTCTGATGATGCTGCTCCATCTTGTCTGTATGCAATTCGTGCATATATGGGCGACGTTCACGCCGTGGGAAGATGCTGGCAACACTCCAGCTGGTGAACGTAGAACTCGTAAACAATGGACATTGTCGCTACGAGATATAGCGTTCTCCTGCTGGATTGGGCTATTAGTCATAGCCGCTATTCGCTACTAATAGAATTGATTTGAAATTGTGAAGGGCGAGCCCTTTGGGAGTACAGCGCAGGCATGGCCTGTGCTCCAGACTGGAAGCCGCGACTCCTTTACCAGCTTCCGCCTTAGAATCCTCTTACTCCTGTATCGAACTTGTTGAATACTACATTGAGTCTCAGCGTATGCGTCGCTCTCCCGTAACATTAAGTTCGATCAAATGAATAGACCGCAGTCCGGCGATTACACTCCGGACACCGGATCGTCACGCTCAGGTAACGAGAACGAAGACCTACGAAACATACTCTAAGAGATGTATGCCCGTCAGGGACGTATGGAAGCCGATATAGCTACTACGCTCGCCGCGCTCTAGCAAGCGGACGCCGCTCGTCAGCAAGCAGAGCGGCTAAGACAAGAGGAAGAAGTACGAAACCGAGCCGAGATGGCGTAGTTCGCGGAGTCCTTATGTCAATACGCAGTTCCCCCTATAACTCGAACGGAGGAAACCTTTATGAGCTCCCTCCTACGGACCCTCATCGAGACGTTGACTCTGAACGCAGCCCCGCGACCCGCTAGAGAAGCAGCGGGCCCTAGAGAATAGAAGCCGCTGTCCTAGGACGGATAGGCGGAGACCTTTAGGGATTACCTATTAAGAATGAAGAGCTCCTTTAAAGTGCGTTCCGCGATGAAACCGACGCTCCCTAAGGAGTACTATTAGGATACCATTTACAACACCCTTCTAGCGAGGGAACGAGGTCGTATGCGTTATTTCTAGGAGAAAGGATACCCTATAAAGGGCAAGGATACCGAAGCATTTTTTGCGTAACTCGAAGAAGTTTTTGCAGACTCTAACGAACAGGCAAAAGCCTTAGAATAACTCACCTACCTACGACATGTAGTAGGATAGCCCTAGCACGAATATTAGCTAGAATTTGACGGACTCCTACTAAGCGCAGACGGAGATAGTTAGAATAACGCTCTGAAGATCGGATACTTAAAGAATACCTTCTCTAACGTAGCGAAGATCTATACGGCTTCTATGCAAAAAACGGCGGACTACTACGCTTTCTTAGAGGAAGTAGAGAGAATTATAACTAACCTAGAAACTACGGACTAGTTTAAAGCTGCTAATAAGTAGTAGTCAAAAGAAAAGAGTAAGGATACCCGACTAATTATGATAGTCTCTAGTCAATCACGCGGACCTACTATAGTCGTAAGGATAGATGCAGGTAGGGACATAATCATAGCTCCTATATAGGCATTTAGAGACCGCTAAAGATCGCGCGGAGACCGTAAACCCTCGGCGGGAAGGCGACGGGCGAAATAGGTTAATTCCGCAGAGCGCGAAAGGCGTAAGGAGAAAAGACTCTATTTCTAGTACGGAAGCGACGGATATCGCATTTGTGAATACCCCTATGTAGTAGCAGTCTAACCTATAGGCATTTACGCAGGTACTATCGCGCTACTGTAGTGGAGTTCGCCTCCGACCACCAAACTGAGTTCAGATCCGTACGCACAAGGTCCAGCTGCGCCTCAGGCCGTAGAGGTGGGAGAGCGACTATGTTCAACTATAGCGTAGTAGGTCCAGTACGCGTAGGATAACGGTTCGGTTCTGTAAGGCGCTCTATAGCGAAGGGAAAAAGGGAAGTATAGTAAAAGATCAAATACAATCTAGGTAGCCCACTCACGTACAGATGGGTGATTCCATGCCCTAGACTGCCGCAAAGAAAGCAATCCTAAACGCCGTGAACTGTCCTGTCTGTGTTGTTGTTGTTCTTCAGATGCCCCTCAAAGGCATACCCTTTTATCCTTCCCAAAACAGGAAACAACTGCCGAAACATTAAAAGTAAAGCTGCCCTACGACACTACTACTAGAGAGCAATGTAGAATCAGAGGAACCCGTTCAATTCGAAGCGGGAAAAGAGTAACTCCTGCTTAAAGTTAGGAGTAGGGAGTAGAGAAGACATTAATACGAGATTAGAACGAGGTATAGGACAGAATGAACAGAAATCTAGTATATACCGACGTAATCCTTTAAAATAACCTAGGAACCTTAGCTCTAATCGATAAAGGCTGCTAATGTTATACTACAATTAACGGAGACCTTATAAAAGGTCTCGGACTCCGCTTTATAAGTCGTAAAGCGAGAGAGGTTAAAGGAGCTTCTTCTTTTATAAAGAGCTCTAAGATCGAAGGAGTACTATAGTCGCGTTCTATATGAGAATTGCTAGATTCCGATAGAAAGTCTACGCTTATATAGTACTAGGACTCGCCTTCCTACTTATCTTAGGGAACCTATAGAAGGCGTATAATAAGGTACGGACTATACCCGAAGTACGATATTTCTACTACAGAAGGGCGTAGAGGTAGATTAGGGAAGGGCGTAACTACAAAGACTGACTAGACTACGGATACTTTATGATGCTAGCTATGGCTATTACCTCGGATATCGAGAAGGCTCTTAAAACTAAGGAGTACTCTTCTATCGAAGAGCTCTAGAAGAAACTCCCTCTAGAGATTTATAATATAGTATGTGAAGGGCAAGCCTTAGAGGATATGAGCACTAGCAAGGCCTGTGCTACGAAGCCGGAAACCGCTCCTTTTCGGACGGTTCCCTACGTAGACTCTCCTCCTTCCTATATCGAACTTGTTGAATACCACACTGAGCCTTAGCGTATGCGTTGCTCGCCCGTAACATAGTACCTTTGTTTTGTTCATAGGAAGCAGATAAACTACTACCTTATCGGCCTAGTATTAACTATCGTATTAATCTCTAAGAGCTACTAGATAGATCCCTACCGACTTTACCCTAAGGACTGTTATATAGCATATTAAAGGAGGAATTATTAGCCCTCCGTAAGTCGCTTAATAACCTCCTAAAGAAGGGTTATATCCGGCCTTCTAACTTAGAAGTAGTAGTACCCGTTCTTTTTATTCGGAAACCTAGGAGTAGCCTCTAGTTCTACTATAACTATCGAGTACTAAATGTAATTAGCAAGTAAGACCGCTACCCCTTACTACTGATCCTAAAGACCTTAAGGAACCTAATAGGAGCTAAGTACTTAATAAAGATCGACGTAGTCGCTACCTTTAATAAGATTAGAATAGCTATAGGCTATAAGAATAAGACTACTTTCCGAACGAGGTTCGGCTCTTTCGAGTAGCTTATCTACTCGTTCGGTCTATTAGGGGCTCCGGCTATATTTTAATAGTACATTAACACTTTGCTATAGAAATACCTCGACGATTTCGCCTTAGTATATATGGATAATGTTATCATCTACTCTAATAGTATAAGAGAAGACTATTTCCGTAAAGTATATACTATACTCTAAGTACTTTAGGATAGAGGCCTATCCCTAGATCCGAAGAAGAGCGAGTTCGCTTAGAAGAAAATTAAGTACCTCGGGTTTATTATACATGCTAATAGGAAAGGCATTAGTCCCGACGACGAAAAGGTAGAAGCTATTCGGAACTAGAAGGTTCTAAAAACGCAGAAAGAGGTCCGATGCTTCTTAGGATTCGCTAATTACTACTAAGTATTTATTCTAAACTACTCGAAGATTGCTATACTATTAATAGCGCTAACTAGCAAAGGGATACCGTTTTCCTAGGGAAAAGTAGAGGAAGAAGTATTCGAGAAGCTATAAGAGAAGTACTATTAAGTACTAGTACTTTCTTACTAGGACCTAGTATTACCTACGTTCCTTAAGACTAACTATAGTAGGTTTGCATTAGGAAGTATACTCATATAAGAAAGAAACGGAACCCGCTAACTAGTCGGCTTCTTTACTTAAAAGCTAAATAAGGCCGAAATTAACTATAATATCTATAATAAAGAAATGCTAGCTATAATTTGCTACTTAAAATTCTAGGAACCCGAGCTAAAAGCGTACGGATCCTTTATAATTTAGATAGACTATAAGAACCTCAAGTATTTTATAGTTAAGAGATAGCTATTAGAACGACAAATCAGATAGTATAAAATCCTCATAAGGTTTTAATTCTCCCTAGTATATCGACTAGGAACTAAGGCGATTCTTCTAAATACCTTATCTCGACGAGAATAGGATACGCTAGGAGATGACGATAAGTCGTCGCGGTTTCGATAGTTCCTAGACTTAGACCTCGCTCTAAACTAGCCGGAATCTAGAGGGAAGAAGGGGGTAGAAGTTACTACTTCGTCGGTTTAGCTCTTAGCTATATAGCTTAACTAGGAATCCGTACAGAATGCTTAGGATACCGATAGCCCCTTTTAGGACTAAGAACTAAACGGCCTCTAGAGAACTATAGTAGAGAAGGACATAATTTAGGGTTTTAGGGTTAGGGTTATCACGGGTCGCGAAATCCCTTAGGGTCAGACTTATCGAAACAATTTACATTATGTTTTATGAGACGTTCTGATAGAGAAAATGAAGCACTATCATTCTATGTCTTCAGAATATTCACAGCTGCTTTGGCTGTTGTGTATGTCGTCGTCGAAGTCATCGACTTTCTGGTAGTCGCGACGCGGGACGCCAAGAGCGTGACAATTCCCGACGAAACAGGTAAGGCGCGCCAAGAGCGTGACAATTCCCGGCTGGATACGGAAATGTGACCCTAGAGCAACAACATCTTCCTACGCAATTATGCTTCCCCGGAATGCGTCGCATTCCCGCAAATCACCCAAATTGCCGCATGTTGCACATTTGGAACGCATCGCATACCCTGAACGTGCACTATTGGAGTCGTGGCTGCAGATTCGAAACGTGCCGTGTTTCAGCAACTGCAGGGGTATATCACAACACTACTAAAATCATTATCCAGTAGCGACAAAGTGCTCCTCTCTCGCCAGTCAATTAAGCATACCACCATCTTATCATTCCCCTTCGGAAAGCATCGACAAGCGATATCGTCTTTTAGCACCTGTCCTATAGCTGGCCGAGCATTCTTCTCTGACTCCGGCTATTCGTAGTTGGAAAAGTCTGTCAGGTCAGGAACTCCATCAAAGATTGACATCTCTTGGTCTTGTTCTCGACACACAAGAGAAATTCATCATCTGTACAAAATGTTAATATGCACTCAAGCCTTCGGATGCAGTTTCTAAACACCTCGGAGATAGACACGACATAAGTAGGAGAGCGCGTTACGGTCTGAGTGCCTTTGTGAAACAGCTCCGGCTGCCGGATCCAAGCAGGCTAGAACCACGGCTTGACGGCTGTGCATCGCATCCGAACCTCGCCACGAAGTCTGGCGTGGCCTGCGGGCAGTGCGACTATCGGTCTACTAGCCTAGACCTCGTCCAACGACACCTTGCAAAGACTCACGGTGAGAAAGGTGGTCGTAAGACCTGGCTGCGTGACCATATTCGGAACAATCTACTCCTCCAGAGCTGGACACAGAATGGGACTGCCTACTGGATTGTCGGCGTGAACGGGGGAAATGACCTAGGAGCCCACCTTGATACACCACAAGTCTCTCCAGAACGAAGACAAAAGTTGACCGCGCTACACGAGCGCGATCTTCAACGTGTCCGTAACGAAAAAGCTCGACAGCAAGGGAAAGATTCATTGGCCTCTGATCTGGCACTGACAAGTAATTGGATAAGGCGAACTGGATGGCTCGAAACATTTGCTGGAGTCGACCGTTCATTACTTTCACGTCTTGCCAGTGCCCCTGCTAGAGAGGGCTTCCCTCTGCTCCTGGCAGATGATATCGAAATTCCGACTCAGAGCAGCATTGAGGACGAGTTGAAGCTCTCAAACTTAGGCAAAGCGGTGGACCATTTCTTTGATCAATGCGAAGATACTGCAAGGAACACCGATCACTCCATACGTTGCTGGCTGAGAAGCCATGTTCAAGGCCGGCCACACAAAGCCGCCTTTCAGCTGCCAGGTCGATGCAACACCCGCAAGCGCTACAGGTGGTTCTGGAAGAGTATGATGTATTTCGTGCTGCGGCTTTGGCGCCTGGACGACGCCGTGAGAGAGAAGAGCTTGGGACTCAGACTTTCTACAAAGCAGAGCAAAGCCATTCAAGAGCTTTGGACATTTTTGTCCGCGGATGACAATGCGACAAACTCGACCGCTCTGGCGAAAACCCTTGATTACCATGCGGCACCGGATGACGATCAAAGCGAAAGTTCTCTGGACGAGGATTCTCACGTAAGCCAGAGCAATAGGGAAATGTTCGACAAAAGTGCCACAACATCTCATGCTGAAATGCAGCGAAAGACTTTCGACTCTTCAGACAGTGGAGAATCGAGCGATGATCTTGAATCTTCCATCACCGAAGGTTCAGACAACAGTGAAGGCGACCTTGGACTGATTCAGAGATTACACCCGACGATACCTAGTGAGTTGTGTTTTCTATCTATGGTTTCTTCCCACTGACCATTGAATAGCTACAGAGTTCATACCACATGATGGTGATGCCAGAAAGCAGGAGCTTGCTGATCTTGTGGGCAAGCTTTCGTTCCATTTGTGTAAGGAAAGCTTCGTAGATGGTCAGCCCAGCTCGACGGTCCTCATCTACTTTAGTGGAATACTCGGATTCTCTACAGATCCTTCGACCTTTGAGAGACCGCGCAACTACACCTCCAAGCTCTCCGGACTGATATACTGTGCCCGACTTTGTTTTCTGGAGGCTGTCCTCCCACGCTTTGCACATCAATCAGTCGGATGGGAGAAGCGACCTCGGCATGGGGGCTTAAAGTTACTTAATCGGGTCCGAGAGCGATACATGTGCCTTGGCTGCCAGTCGCCCTTTGGGGAGCTGCTCAGTCTACGCAACTTTGGACGTTCGCTATCTCGCTCCGACGGGCCGAGTTTCAGGGTGCGATGGAGCTCTGATGCCCAGACAGTGTCCTGGGATGATGGTCAACTGAGCATGAGTCAGTTCAGAGCCTTGAGCAACACAGCTTTCGATTCTGCAACATCATGTATGGAGCGACTGATGTATGGGCTAAGACCGAGGTTGCGACTGGACGACATACGGGACTGTATGTCCAATCAGAAACAGGGGTATTCATTCATGCTGGATCCTGCGAACAATCTGGAACGCGCTTACCTAGAGCTATCTTCTCGGGCTTGCCTCGATCCCGTGGATGGATTGATGGTGGGCGATGGCTGGAATTACAAATCCGTGCATCGCTACTTGGAAGAGGAAGAAAAATTGTTACTCCAGGTCATGCTCATCCTGTATTTATGTGGTGGTCAAGCTCCGCGATCTACCGAACTTTTCAGCATCGAGCATTGCAACGGACCGACCACATCTCGTGGGCTATACACTCATCGAGGTGCAATCTGCTTTGTGACTAGACACTCGAAAGCAAGGCATTTTACCAACCAGGAGTTCCAGGTGGCACGATATCTCCCTCGCAGAGAATCGGACTTGGTTCTCAAATATCTGGTGTACATCCGCCCTTTTGTCGAAATGCTTGATCGAGAATGCTTTGGCAGCAAGAAGGGGCGGTCCCTCTTCTTCAGCTCGTCGAATAGCCCAGAGCGGCCCTGGACAGTCGAAGTACTGACCAAGGCTCTGAAGAAGCTATCGACTGCCGTTTGCGGTATCCCTTTTGGCGTACAAGTGTATCGGCAGCTGTCCATCGCAGTGACTGAGAAGCATGTCAAGTGCATCAGTCGTCCTTTCGACAGCAACGATGACAAAAGCGCTGATGCAGCCATCGAAGTTGCGTACGCCTGGCAAAGCGGACATCGGCCAGTCCAGCGCGGCACTACATACGGCATTGATTCCGCCTTCCCCGACTCTCTCCAGCCAGCATTGCTTGAGGTTTACTACTGGGCCTCGACGGAGTGGCACAAATTCATATCTACACAGGGAAGTGCGCCGAACAAACCGACAGGCACCAGTCATCTTGCTGAGGCCTTGGGAGAAACTAAAACGTCACGTAAACGCCGCGCATCTGAAACGATTGGCGAGGCGTGAGTACGTTCGAGTCTGCTTGTCACGAGCTTTTCGTCAAGGATAGGCAGTATTGCCTCAGAGAAGACTACGTCGAGGCCGCCAGGATTCCTGAGATCGTGCCTAGAGGGTGACCCTAATCCTGACCAGCTCCCCAAGTCCAGGAAATCAGGAAAGGATACTCTTTCTATCGATGCGGAATCAGGGCCGGCAAACGGCAATCCACCTCCAAGAGCCACATTCGAGTCAGATGAATATCGAAGTCCTTGGAGAATCTTTGTTTCTTCATTCCAGAACGGTAATCCGGATGGCGATGCTGCCGATACGACGTCCCAGTCTAATGCAAGTCATGAGGATCCATCTACTACTGACTTTGGCATCCGCAACTCGCCTGCGACGAAGCAAAAGATCGCCCGGTTTTTCGAAGAACAAAGGGAGTTGATCGCAGAGGAGCGATCTGCCATCCGTAGATTCGAAACTTCGTGAATCTTGCACGTTCACTGTATGGAGGCTCTAGGAGTATTCATCTCTTATTCGCAGAGACAAGACGACGTCAACCGATGTCGGTAGAATAAGGAGGGGGAAAGAAAAAAGGCGGTCAGTATTATAAACACGTGTTTTCCCTAGACTAAAGCAACATGCATGCTATCATCAACAGTGATTGAATTCACATCCATGAGCCCATTCACGTAACATGTTCCCCGGAAAATGCTCTCACTGGATTCAACATCAACAACGCTTGGAGTTTCCAAACCCTGTATCAGGTAAATCAGTCCACCTGGCCGTACACCAACATTTCCCAAACCTAGACGTCCATCTTCCGTGACGAAGAAGATCCTGTTACGGCAAAGCTCCTCGGCGAGATTGCCGAACCGGGTCGATTCCTCAAGCCCGACTATGGAATTATATTGAAGGATTCCATCGACTGAAGGGAAATTCCTAGCCGCCCAATGCCTGAATAACGTCGGCAGTTCGTGAACTGATATCTTGAGATAATCTCTCTCAACGCCATCGATCCTACAGTCCATTGTCAAGGTACTGGCGAATTTGTCCGCAATATCTGTAGCTCCCAAAATTGCGCAAGCCAAAGCGTACCAGTGATAGAATATCTGATATGCGTTCTTCCCGAAGCTCCTGCACACTGATTCACAATAGGGTAACCCACAATACCGGATCCGGTCTATTTGTTGAGCACGGACACGAAGTCTTCCGTGTAAGTCGTCGATCGCAAAATCTGGAGTCGTTGAAACTGACGTGGAAGGGCAGCGGTGCTGCTCTCCATGTAAGGCTGTCAAAGCCAGTGGGCGTAGCCTCACTCGCCAGTCAGGAGCCCAAGAAGGTGTTCCATCTCTGCTCTCGGAGACGGACACACCAAGCAGCCCATCAACGGTTTGAAAGTTGAGGCGACCACTGTCCACACAGCCAGCAAAATGAAGAACATCCAATCGCCGAGTAACAGTGATGTGGTTGGCAGCGAAGCGCTTGTAAAGATCTGGTACGCTCATCTCGTACGAAGGCTGGAACCATGGTATTACTCTATCGTCATGGAAGACGATGCCATACAAGGCATTGAGCCGATCTTCGTCCTTCTTACATTCCCAGATACTAAGGCGATGTGCCAGATAAGGGAACGAATGATGTTTTCGCGATTGGGCTTCTCGCATCAATTGCCCCAATCTATGGGCATTGTGATACTGACTGTGCAATGATTCCATGGGAGGATCAGAAACGGTTGAACACAGAGCCTCAACACCGGCGAAGAATTGTTGCGATGAGATCGACAAAGTCCCGCACCTCAACTCCAGTACTTGCGCTAGCGTCGCTTCTTGCACGATCCAAAGTCTCCGAAACCACGGTCGCAGACATAGAGTAGCGGCTGCTCGACCCGTAATAGAATCGGGATGGAACAAGTATTCCATGTCTTGAATTAGGCCGGCTTCGGTCAACTCACGTATCGCCTGAGCAGTAGCTGACTCGCCATCCGAGCTCCCCACCTGGTCAGATCCGGATGCAGAGTCACTCGTGGAAGATCCCAAGATACGAAAGAGATTAAACGCAAGCTGATCGCTTTTGACTGGAAGACCGAGCCAACCGATCACGACTCGAGCTTGTGAGAATATGCTCGACATCAGTCGTACTTGTTGAATCTTTTCAGCGTCATCTTCCTGGTTAATGGAGATTTGATCTATCCAGAGCTTGGAGTCCTTCTCCGAAGATGCGAGATAGCTGATAGCGGCATGGAGTGATCTCGTCACTTTATATGGCTGGCCATTGACCACCAATTCAGGATCGTCACGAGAAGCTTCGCCCCATACGTAGGATAACGCAGAATAGGCGGGCCTGTCGCGTAATCTAGCACAAGACACATGGGCTCTTATTGTGCCATCATCTTCCGGTTGGGCCAGAGTAAGCGTTCGAATACTGTCGTTATGGCTCAAGACCGGATATCTGAAGTGCTCATTGTTGCTCGCCATCATGACAACTGGATCTCAATCTGTTGTGTCAGTAACAATCGAGGTCTGCTCATTTGTGGTGACACCAGATAAGAAATGAGAATGTATGACTACTGCCATGCAACATGGTACAGTTTTACGCTGGGTCTTCTCCCTATTGCTCCACACTAGAGCTCAGCCGAGCCGAGCTGAGCTTCACCGGTCGGCAGCGGTAGCACGGCGCGAAACTGAAGCAGTGCAGCTATGAGCTCCAGCTACCCCACCATGCCCACCATACGAACGCAATCGTTCCAAAACCTCCAGAAGTGGGACAACAGGTTCGTTCAGTCATGATTAAAATCTCTAAACTCCCGCACGAAAGATTGACACATCTTTGCCTTCGTCGGGGCTGGCAGATGGATGAATACCTAAGGCGTCTCTTGCGCTATGGAGAAGAGGAAGGCTTCGATGAACTTCCCATCCATAACGCTATGTGCCTTGCCGATGGCTCACTTCCTTTAGTGGTGGTACTGGAAGAGCCATGTGCGTCAGCGGACTGGTTTGACTACGAGACAATGGTATGGGGTGACGAGGACGCCAATATGAACACCCTCCGACACGATGGCAGTGCCACGCTTCAAGAAGTGGACAGCCTTATTCGAGAAGCCTCTGACGAAAGATACGACATCGAGAATGTCTCCGTCTTCGATTTGAACACCTTGCTATCGCAGAACTACGAGACATCGAGACCATGCTTAGACAAAGCGCACAAATGCTTTTGGGATGTGATAAAAGCGAAACGGCCGAAAGCCATTATTGTGATGACCGCGACTGCGAAGAAATCGAATCACAAGTCTGTCAGATTGCTCTGGTCATCGAGACATGTCACCACGGAAAGGACCGACATTACGTTACCAGGCGACCCGAGGAAAGTCGCTGTAATTCGAGGATATCATCCAAGCGCATACCTCAGGGGAGGCTATGCTGCGACGTGGTTGCGAGACGAAGAAGACGAGATCCTGGCGCGGCATATGCTGCGTATCTGCTTTCACAAAGCACTTGCAGTAATTGAGCCTGAAGTTTATAAAGATACTCCGGTGCAAGATGCCGTGAAGAGATGGCATGGACTTCTGAAAGGCGTCCCGGGGACATGTCAAGAGCGGCAAAGCGACGAGAAACCCACAGGAAGCCATGGAGTTACAGTGTCCCGAGAAGTAGACCTACCTGACATGACCAGACTTTCAATCCACGAAAGATAGTTTGGCAAAGCAGATTGACACGGTCTAACTACTGTTCGCGAACCCAACGGGCCCTGAATCCAATGGGCAGAACTTGACCGGTTCTTTTTCGCTCCCAAATTCCTACATGTAGGAGCTCGAGTCCGCGCGAACAGCTTCTGTATGTGTACTTTTCGCCAATTCCCAACACCGCCTTTGATTTTCTAGATGAAAATGCATCTTCCACCTGTTCTTGGTGTTCTTCCAGTACGCCCAAAGCCGCCCGATTGGGACTAGCCGGAAGCATGACGTGTTCTGCACGCGTCTGTCTGGGGTTCGACGTGCTGCATTTTGCCTGCATGTCTTGCTTGTTTACTTTGGCGCTTGAGGGTTAGAAGCTGCCCGTTGTGACCAGAATGACTCTTGCCCTTGATCATTTCCACCACCTCTCGCAGTACGGTATAGCTGTGTGCAAGCAGTGCTTATGCGCCGTATGGCTAGCACATGCTTATGCTCACCTCACCAGCAAAGCTCACTGTCTGCCAAAATGTGAAGCCAGGAGCATCGCAAATGACTTGGACAGTTGGCAAGGTCTTTGTTCTCAAGGAGAATTTCAGCCGCCGAACCTCTCTGTAGAGTATATGCCTGAGCTTAGTCTCTATCATGACGGTCTTCGATGCCTTCTACAGCAAGACGATGTGCCGTGTCACTATGTCTGTCGGAATATGAAGAGCCTAAAAGAGCACTGGCGAGGGGAGTCATCAGCGGAAGCTGCAACTCACTAGAGTTGGCTCAGGTTTTGCGCAGAAAGAAATCGTTGCTAAGCAGTTGGCTAAAGCTGTGCGTCATGTACGCTGCCAGAGATTCTTCCTACATGGTCAACACTCGAGCTATTTTGAAGTCTACACGTCAGACCTCACAATTTCGACGTCCACCATGTCCTCTGTGTCAATCGCCGCAGAGGTGCGAATCGAGCTAGCAATGCTCGAGGAACAAAGACGAAAGCATGGTCAAGTAATGCACGACTCTGCGAGTGCAAAAGAGGTTTCGCCTTGGTTACAGCTCACGCGTTGGCCAAGGTACCTCGAGGGCTATCCATTACCTTGCTTGGCAGCACTTGCAGCACTTCCTCAAGACGGCTCTCGTCCAATTCTTGACTTGCTATGCTCAAGCCTAGTACATACACGCAGGGAGACAGTGTCGCCCGGCTCTTTCGGGGTTCAGCGTCTACGCATCGAGCCTAATCCCCTGTGGAACACTGTTTTGCTCTCCGCTTTTGGCGCGGCGTCGAACGAGTCTATCTCACCCAAATTGCCGCACATTGTACATTTGGCACGCATCGCATTCCCTGAACGTGCACTTTTGAGGTCGTGGCTGCAGTTTGGAAGCGTCCTGCGTTTTAGCAACGAGAGGGGTATGTGGCAACGCGCTTGAAAATGCTTCTTGCGATAGAGTGCCCGTCCCTAGCTGGTTCAACGAAAAGTCATAATCTCAAAGTCCCCGCTCAAACGACACAAGTAAGCGACCTCATTCAAGAACACGTGTTTTGCAGATACCTTATACACATATTCACCGCAAAGAAACATAAAGCAGCCTTTCAATGGCAACCGAACGACGTTCTCGGGTACTAAGAGTGACACAGCATGATAGGCAGACAATAGAGGGAGAGAATGGTTTAACTTGATATCATACAAGGGTGTGCATAAACAATTGTAACAACCGCGAATAGCTAGTCATCATGTCATCGCTTGTACGACTAAGTCTGCACCGCCATGAACGCTTCAACGCCTAGTGTATGTCTTTCGTCGGAATAGATCATATGCGAGGCCACCAATACCTGCCACAGCGTCTTCAAAATCAGGATGTTGTACCAGAGTGAGGGCGTGTCGCACGATTGTGTCTTTTAAGATGTTGCGCAGCTCAAATTCACCGTCTGGCGTGAGATTGAAGACGACATGAATAGCTGCGATGAGGTCGACAATCTCCCAGCTTCGCTGTGTTTCATCCTTGAACTTCTTGCGGGCCACACACTCCAATGATCTGATGTCATACTTGGACGCGATGGCAAACACCTTTGCGTGCATCTCCAAGAAACTGAGATGTCCCTGAACAGTCGACGGTGCGGCGTCGGCGGAATCTGTCGGAAGATGGTAACCTCCAAACAAAGACCCGGGCACTGTTTCTGGTTCTGGTTGTGGCTCTGGTTCAGGCTGCCACATATGCGGTCTTTTCATTATCTTCTTGCCCTTTTTAACCTTCTTGGCAACACTGCCAAACCCCCAAATATCATCTGCAACATTCATTTCGACTGTTCCATCGACGGAAACGTCGACAGCCTGCTCAACTTCTGCTGCACGATCTGTGCTTTCTTCCTCTTTGTAGTCCTCGTCGATAAGGACTGAAACCAGCGCTATAGCTGTCCTTGGGTCATAGTCGTGGAGGTACAGGTAATCTACCATGAGTTTCACCGCACGAGGATCGTCGTCTCCAAGATCTGGTGTGCTTTCCTGAGCAGCCTTCAACTCGATGGTACCGGTATAGCCCTCCTATATCAGGTTTGAGCTACTGCTAGAAGTACCGCATTTGCGATATCACTGACCTTCCATTTTTGTTTCTCGCAAGCGTTCCGAAAAAATGTCGATTGTGGACACACAATGCATTTATGAACCCGAAACTCAGCGTCGCCGCATTTGATAGTCAAATCTGAATAGGAACCGTTGTCACGCAGTCTGGTTATCTCCATACATCAGTGATTGCAAGTGTAACAGATAGTCCTATAGTGCTTACTCCCGTAGCAAATTGTTGCTCTGATGCGTCCTTGGCGCGGCCATGATTAGTGTGTTGAGTGGAATTGTAGATTATCGAGGACCAAGAAGGTAGAAAGGACAATACTTAATTTGAGAATTTTTCATGCTTGTTAAAATTAGCACGCTGCATGGTATCCCCGCCTACGTGCATAACTATGCGCGATTCAGCTCGGGTAGCCGCGCGCGTAGACAACTGGTTGACGAACGGCGACGCACCAACGCACGCGCGTCTGATACGGGGAGTCACTAATGCTGTAACCTTTGGTAGACATAGTCAACATCGATTGTCACCCCGGCGCTGCGTGAATAAGAAGGCGACGAAGCGACTCATACAAGCCCTGCGACTACCGCTAGCACTAAGTTACGGAGAGAGCGGAAGAGGCCGAGGATGCTGGATCAATCTCACAGAAAGACATGTTGAAGCTCTGAAAGGCGAGATATTCAATATTCTTGACATTGATCTCGATGAAAGCTTGACTCAGGGTGAAATCACATGGATGCTGCCCAGCCAACGCGTCGGACCTGTATTTAACCATCAATTGATGGGTCACACGCATTTATTGGAGCTCAATTTTCGCGAAAGTGATATCAGCTGGCACCGTACTCTGTTACCAAAGCTGCACCAATTGTCACGCAAACCCCTGAACGGGTGTCCGCGAGAAGGTGTATCTGCTCTACAGGCGCCGCCCGTTTCACCTGACGCCAAGGGTTAGAGTTGAGCTTCGCCTCTGATTTGGAAGACTCGAGAGCACTGTATCCTAGCATGCTCGATGACATTTAGCACAGCATTCCCCTGGTCCATCGCGTATATGTTACACTTGAAACTTGATACACTTGTTTGACGTCACGGAAAAGTGATCTACAGGCATTGCGCTCGCACAAACTTTGGTCCGAGATCGTATCGTTGATCATTTACCCCGGACTATCAAACCATGCATTTTGCCGTCAAGTTTTGTGCGATTGGAGGGTCATCTATCACTCAAGACCACGGGTAATGAAGATAGTCCACGCTATGCCTACTTCCATATGACAACGTCGCCCGGATTAACTTTTTGTGTATACGCATGACGTTTGAGATATTGTGCGCTCGCAAGCTGCCACTTTCTCGTGTTTCTGCAACGTGTTTTATAGAAATTATTAAACTTTCCGATCACTAGTACCCTTCGTTACCTCACCGTGGGTGTGACCGGGTAAGCTGGCCTTGAATAGATCGAGAAATCGACAAGACCTCTGACATCCATTCATGGACAATTTCAGTCGCGAAGACATGACTTACCTTTGCATTAGACGGTGGTAATACAAATTCATTAGGAATTGGGCCATATGAACAAATGTCAACTTTTGTAGTTACTCGTCATACTTTGATTCATCAATGGAGAAAGCCCATGACACGCATTTTAGTACCCTCACGCCGAGATGGTCTTCGCTCCACTTCCGTTGAACCACAAAAGAGCCCCAAAACTGAACGCGAGTAACACAAGAACCGATACCAGCATACTCCACGGTGCAGAAGTCATACCATGATACATCATCTCTGTCGTGCGTGTGATTGATAGCCTTTGCATTAGATAAGTCGGTGTATAGTCATCCGTACGTGCTGGGTTGGACTCAACAACAGCACGAGTGCGTGTTTGGATATCCTCGACACAACTTGCGCAAAAATGAAAGGTCTTCTGCGTTGTGTGGCGGTCACACTCGTCGTCCTGGAAGAGTATAGAAGATGATGTACCCCGAGGGTGAGTGGTATCCCTGAAGAATGTCTTTTGCTGGAACCGTGTAGTGGCATTTCGTTCAAACTCCTGGTTCTCAGCCAGAATTCGGCTGGAAGCTGAATGCTCCTCGAGTTGCAACTGAAATACTTGCATTCGCTTTTCTCTTGCGATCACCCTGAGCTTTTCTTCGTTCGAACCGGAATGCGCAGATAAGTCTTTCAAATAATCTGAAAACGAACGATGGACATCCGAGATCTCTTTTGCAGCTTCTCTATCGTCAAGCAAATCCAGAAGAGACTCGGCGTCGTCAAGAAACAACTGGACTTCAAGAGCGGTAACCCTCTGTCGGTGCACCGCTGTATGCCTGAGCTGGACAAGGGAGCTCAAGACCGCCGAAAGAGGTCGATCAGACGTCCCGCTCTTGAAATTGTTCAGCAGATCTTTTCTCCTGCGCAAGACTTTCACCCAGTCGTTCAGCTCGACACATTGTGCGCAGTTCCACCCCTTGTCGTTTACGACCTCCTGCATCTTGCTAGTGCCAAATTTGAAAAGACAGTCCTCCAGCAGATTTTGTGCCTTCACCAGAAGGGAGTGCTGTAGGCTGCAAGGAAGGTAAATAGGGTTGAGTAACGAAATGACCTGGTCAGCATGAAGAAGCTCATTTCGAAATTCTCCGCTGAATACGTTGCATAGCTCGGGATCTAAGGAAAGATCGATGTCAATAAATCGCGGGCGTGTATTTGAGGCACTTGTCCCTACCCAACATGTTCGTACCACTTTGCGCTTCTTCCGGAGCAGTGGAGGAAGTTGCCAAAGGTAGTTTCGATGCCTGGCCAGGGGGTTCATTGTGAGCGAGTTCCGACGCTTTCCTTTCTGGGCCTGTCTGTAGAAGCATTAGCATCTGCGCCATTTGGCGAACCCCGATCAAGTGTTAATACCGGCGGCCGAAGTGATCCCTCATTTACGAGGCGTAATGTGAATCTACACAGCTTGTCCAGACCATGTACCGCAACAAGCCTCTCTATGGTCACGCTTTTTGAATGCGTTTGAAACCGTTGGCGGACTTTCTTGAGTTTTGTAGGCGGCCTCACTTCTCCAAAGAAAGGTCGAAGATCGTGGCACAGTTGCGCTTTGTCGAGTTCAGTCTCGTCCGTCATCTTCGAGAGTAAGCTACAAGCCGTGAAGGTCCTGCGTTCAACCATGGAAAGGTAGTCCAGATAAATACCAGAGGCCATGTATGTCGTATAACGCCCATCAGCGTCTGGACCAGGACGTCACGAGTGTACCTAGGTTCTTGAAAAAGCTTCTCAGCTAAGAAGATGTGCAACGCAGACCTTTGCCGCATTAACCTTGATCAATGCGTCTTCCCTGAGCGCGGTAATGATGACTGCAGCCATGTCGAAAATCCAGATTGTGACCATATTGTACCTAGTCTTGCAACAACATAGCTATAATCGACCTTAGTGGTTCCTTTGTACCTCGAGGAATGGACGCATGACAGATGCGCAGATTCTACCTTGTGGCTAGATCATGAAAGGCCGCTGCCTCGCGACCGGACCACCCCCATCAGTGCCTCTCATAGAATGTCTCGATATATCAGAAACCAGACACTTTCTCCGAAGGCATGTCTCCCTAATTCTACTCCACTCCAATTGCATCAATATACCCGCATCACGTCCATTTATCAACAAGCGATCGTATCCTTTTCGTCATGGACGAGATCGACACGTTTTTTGCTTCTTTCCCAACCTTTCAATATAGGAGGCATGCTTCCTCGCCTCAGGAATTTCGAAGGATGTGCGAATTCTTTGGATGGAGAAAAGACTCCAACGATACGTATCCTGTACAGCGACAGAAGGCAAGCGCAAACTTTCGAGTGGCAATGGTTCGCACCTTCAATCAGAAGTTTGGGGAAGATGTAGAGGTCAAGCGAGCATGGCTGTTCCTGTGTACCGTCATTGGAGTCGAGCCGATGCCAAACACAATCGAGGACATGGAGGAGGTGAGTCAAGCGCTTGGGTCAGTCATGGGAGATCACGAGTCTCGAACCCAGACCAATACATCGCAGGCAGTGCTCGATACCCATGTCAATTTATCAGACTTGCTGGATAGTGTACGGATAGGCTCACCAGTCAGGACATTCGCGACTCATGCTGAGCTAGTCAACTACACTCGAAGCCAGGGTCGTTACTTCCCCAAATAAGATGCCTACGCGGGTGGACTGTTGAAATATCTCCTTCGAGAGATTAACAATACATACCATGGACGCCGTGGGAAGAAGTTATCTCGAGGAAAGAAGCGTGACATTTCGTGAGGCAGTGAGGGAGCGCATGATGTTCGTTTCGCTAATAAATGAAATGTAACACAAAAAACACGTCACGATCCAAGATGCCTCAAGCTGACACAACAAACCGTGCAATATTGATTTCTGCATGTGTTTAGAAAGAGCAAGGTGTGGTCCACTCTGCTGCAGACGTGTTAAGCAAATGGCTCGCCCAGATCAAAAGAGGGAATCGCACGTCATATCTGGCTGTTCGATACACGTGAGTATGACTCTCTCCTCCAATGCTTCGATCTTAGACGGGTTGGAGGACCAGAATTTGCCATTGATGAGGCTTTCCATGATTGGCGCAGCGACTGCGCTCAGTCGACACAAGTGATCAGGCTGGAACCGCTGCAGTATCGTGACACAACGAGATATAAGGCCCTCCGGTACGGCCAGCAGTCTGGACTCGTGTCAGTTCGCCCCTCGATGAACACAATCCCAGAATACACACCTATTGAGACTACAGCTAGTCCCGAAAGCATCAGCGTACGGAAGAAATGCCAGAATGCCGAAGCCAAATGCATTGCAGAATAGAACGAGTTTCGCAGCTGTTTGTCGCAGCTTCTTGATCGATTGCCGTTCTAGTCGGTACTCTTCAGAATCTCGGGCAAGGTGTGGATAAAGGAGGTCCATCTTTTGCTCGACGACGGCCGCTTTCGACATGATCAGGGGATTGCCAGTTGACGTTGTTCGAGGTCCGGCAAAGGTCGTTTGCGTTTGGATCATGAAAGTTCCGCGGGTATGGGCCAAACCTTCTACTTCGTCCTCGAAGAGTTTAACGACGTGGCACATGGTGAGTAGAGAGTCGGCTGCAGAACCTTCACGGAGCCGCTTCACGATCCGTAGATTATCTGCACTAGATTTTGCGCCCTCAAGAATGATGTCATTCTCACTTTTTCTTGCTCTTAGATCGCCGAGAGCTCTTTTGAAAGTGATCAAAGACTGGCTACTCCCCAAATAGTTGAAAATCAAACGCAAATCTTTCGAAAATGGTTCGTCGATGGTCCTACCAATCTCTTCATCGAGCTTGAGAAGGTGACAGGATCGTGGAGCAGCTGGCCCGGGCATTGGCTCTGAGGGCTGGCGTGCCATAGTAGAGCTCGATGAGGATGTCGTCAGAAGTACGTCGCGTCGAGAGTGTGAAAGTTCTGGCCCCGCAGGCGGTAGAACGACTTGAATCTCACACATGTCACGCATGCCACCTGATGGAAAAGGCAGATCTTCGTTTGGAGCGAGACTCCCGCTAGGATGCGATTCTAGGCCGCTCCCTCCAGCATCGTTGACATGTGTCCACTCGAGAAGATCGAATTGACATATATGTTCCATAAGTCGCACCTCTTCAAAATGTACGAGTGTCAGTTCTATTGTCCATGTTGTCGAAATACATTATTCTCACCAGCTTGTTGTGGATCTGCGTGTAGAAAATCCAAAGTTTCAAAAGATCCTAATTGATCAGCTGAGAAGTCAAATCTGACGGCACCGCCTGCACCCCACATGAACAAGCTATCCGGATTGTCTGACAGATTGGATATATCAGGGCAATCGACCGAGAGTGACCCCAAAGAACATGCCCTTCAAGACAGTCAGTGATTTACATTGGAATGCCTTTCGCTGACTGACATACCCGAGCCGATTGAGAAGGTCTGCAATCTTCCCTATCGCGGATTCGATGTCCTCTTTACGCGCACACAAGTCCTCGAAAACAGCGGCCACGACCGCGCCGACCGTTGCAGCGCGAACGTTTTTGGAAGGTTTCTCATTGCCTTGCCGTGCGCTTTTCTGAATAAGGGGAGTGAAATTGAGATTATCGCACGCAGCTGCGCGATTCTTTTTGCTACTTGCCCATTCCGCCCTCTGTTGGGCGACATCTGCTGCGTGTCAGTGATCTGATTTTGGTACATGTGATCGCTCGCCCGATCTTACAGCGAGGTTCCGTCCTCACCATCGATGAGTAACGCTTTTCAATCATTTCAATGATTGTTACGCCCAATTGCGCAAGACCTCGATTCCCATCCTCTGCAACTCCATCGAAAGCATCTCGGTGGGCAGCTTTGAAACAAGGGATAAGGCGGCTAACATCCTCGAAGTGATAATCTAGCTGGCGTTGTACGAATTGCAATTGTTGGGTTTCTAGTACCATTACTTGGAGCAGCAAGCTACTGAAGATCTTTCTGAGTACCCGACAACAAGGTAAGACTGCGATATGAATGAGGTCAAAGTCGTTGCGAGACGAGCTCAACCTTTTGAGCTGCGCGCAATCGCCATGACGGGTGAGTCATATGCTTATTTTGCATGGGAGTGGGATTGTGACATGCGGGGAGCCGATTAAAGATGAATCAAAGCTCATCGTCTGAACTTCTTTCCCTTGTGTCACGATTACAAGTCGCAGCTCAGGAGGGAGCTTACCCCGCAGTGTATCCTCGTCGGTCGGTACACTTCAAGCTAAGCTGTAATAGGAACTAACGGCTGCGACGGTCGTAATGTACGCTTCGGGCAAGATCGACATGTGCCGCACAAGCCCAAACTTAGGCTTTCAGTTCCGACAGCGCATGAGGTCATGCATGATCAATGTATCCATTAAAAACCAATCAGTCTCGAAAGATAATGATCGAAAAAATATTCAAGGTTTCTGGAGCTTGGATCGCAACCGATGAGACATGGTTTGGGCCTATGCAGGGAGCAGCAACGCACAGGAAAACTCTGTTATCCAATCACATCGCAGCCAACGCAATTTGTGGCAGTGTCATCACACAATAGCCTCTATGAAGAGAGACTCACTATCCTGCACAAGCGATGTACAAGGTGATATAAGTGGACATCGTTAGTCAAGGGACTGGTCGTCGAGTTAAGAAGAGGATCAGTAATCTTGGGCCTTTTTAGGACAGACCGACAGAGCGGGAGAATGAGTGGCAGAGTGTGGCAAAGCCAAAACTCGATCGAAATCTCAAGCAGCGTTGGAGTTGGTCTCATGTGATAGCGGGTGGGGAAAAGGCTATGAGCTCTGCGCACCAGCTTGGCTTGTGCCTTCGGAATCTGCCCGCGGTCTGATATAGCTCCGAAAGGCTGTTCACCCTGCTGGGCGACGCTTAAGAGCTCATGGCTTGTCTATCCCCGTAAATTGCCATTTATATTTACTTACATAAAGGATGATGAATTTTTCTGGCCTCGCCTATAGACCAACAAAAACGTCCATAGACCAGCACGCAAACAAGTTCGCCATTTGGTCACTCGATGTGCGCTCTAAGGGATGGTCAGCACACGCTCTGGATGCATGATCCGCGCACTATCAGCACTGTCATACAAGTAGAGCTCGATGATAGCGCAGCATTGGCTGATCTAGTCAAAGGAAAACAGCATGAAGGCGTTGTTACTGATGCAGAGTTCGCTTTGGAACTCTACATCCAAGAGATGAGAGCTTGCCAAGATATCCTCGAAGATAGGAAAATGGCTCAGAGCATTGCTTTAGCGGTTCACCGTGACGGCCGCATGATTTACGAGAGCTATCGACGAGAAGACCAGATTGCCCGAGATCGGACGCTCGCCATGAATTTAGGATCCAGTGGAGTCGGAGCTGAAGCATGCAGCAAGAGCGAACCCCAAGTCTACGCAGATGAACTTGAGGCAGAAGATGCGTGGCTCGACGACGAGATGCTTGAAAAGGTTGCAGCCCTATACAACGCTGATCTCCGGATTTCGAACGATAGCTCGCCTAGTCTGGGAGACGAGAACAGCGATCCACAGCCAGAATCCTCTACCTGGGCCAGCTCACGTGTCACAAACAGTGCTCCGAAGATGGGACACTGTGTCGCGTGTGGGGACACGAAAGATTTTTTTGAGGTGGTACGCGTACCTTGCAATCATGAGTACTGCCGTGAGTGTCTTGAGAGTCTGTTCAGAGCCGCACTAAAAGATGAGTCTTTGTTCCCTCCGCGTTGTGATGGGCGGCCGATACATCTCAATCAGGTTCGCTTCTTCTTGCCGTCCGGCCTTGCTCGTGAGTTTGAGAACAGACGTGAAGAATTGACCTCCAGGAACCGGGTGTACTGTCACGATCCACATTGTTCCACTTACATCCCGTGGCCTGATGCTATCGAATCAACGGAAGGAGACTGGTTAGCTTGTCCCCAATGTGGGAAGACGACTTGCACCATATGCAAGGCTGTTGCACATACTGGAGATTGTCCTAGTGACACAGCTCTACAACAACTTGTTGATACTGCCAATAGAGAGTCGTGGCAAAGGTGCTTCCAATGTCATCGGTTTGTGGATTTGGAGCAAGGTTGTAACCATATGACGTTCGTACCGTAGATCATTCTAAAACCCAGAAAAGGTGCTGACGTTATCTAGGTGTCCTTGCGGCGCGCAGTTCTGCTATATCTGTGGTTCGAGATGGAAGACGTGCGAGTGTCCTCAATGGGAAGAACCACGCTTGTATGCAAGGGCTACCCAAATCGCCCAGCGCGACGCCGACCCGCGACGCCGGCTCTTTCGACCACAACGCACTATACGGGCGCAACCCCAAATACCAGCTCACTCTGCTTCGAACAGCACGGGTGTGACAACAAGGGCAACAGAGCAGCCGAACAGTCAAGACGTGGACTGGGAGTCTGATTTCTCTGATCACTCGGAATGGGAACAAGACTGGACTGATGCCAGAGGAAGTGCAACCCCAATTGCAGTGCCGCCGGCGGCTTCTCGATCCTTCAATGAAAGTGCAGAGCCGTTGAAAAGTGTATTCCCGCCATCTACCGACCTCGACCCCACTATACACGAGCATGATGCAGCGGAAAGTCCAGATCTGCAAAGCCTCGTGACACATTTGCGCGAGAATCACGACTGCTCCCATGATAGATGGCGCTGGTTGAAAGGCCCTCACCATTGCGAGCAATGCCATCACAGACTTCCATCGTATATCTTTGAGTGCAAGCAGTGTTTTTTGCAAGTTTGCAACAGGTGTCGCAGGAACAGACTGCGGTGAGACCACCGAGTGCTGTCAGCCTTCAAATAAAAAGCTACATACGAATTTTGCTTCTTCGCATTTCCATGTATTGTTGTAATTCCTGGATCGCATCGCATTTCTGAAAGTGCACTTCTAGAGTCGTGGCTGCAGATTCGAAACCTGCCGTGTTCCAGCAAGTAAGAGGGTATATGGCAACACACTTCAAACACTTCTTAGGATGGGGTGCCCATCCTTCGCTGGTTCAACGAGAATATCATAACTCGAAATCGTCGCTCAGACGACACCATTAGTTAAGCGATTTTATCTAAGAACTCGTGTTTTGCAGATAAATGACAAACACGTATATCGCAAAAAGTTCCCGAAAGTCTTCGCCTCAATCTATTCAGCTACTCATCCGAGTTCCATAGCAAGCATTACATATCGGCTGGGTGAAATCACCGCCGAGGAATGCAACCAGTTTGGACGTCTTAGTCTCTTGACAAGACTGACATGCGAATGTTACTGTCATGCTCATTCGCGCAAAGGGTATCTCCGAGTTCTTCGTCAAGTCTTTGACCACGTTGATTCCCTCATCGAATGCTTGTCGAGCAATGCTGGTAAGGTCATAGCGCATTTCTTGGTCAGCCATTCCTAAAATCAAGTCAATATACCAAAGAAGTCGAAGCATCAGTGGTCGCAGGCAAGAGGGAAAACACTTACTGTTGCACTAGACTTTTGAATCACTCCGTGGAGCGGATTCAAAGATGTTCGTAGATTCAGTATATGATGCGAGTTGGGACAAGGAAAAATATTCCACAATGGCGATCTGTACAATCAGACCGGTGGCATCAGTATGTCTAGCAGGACGTGATACGCTATAACCGAAAGGCTCCAACTCATGGACACAAGGATAGCGAGTATCCTTGTCACAGTACATACTCTAATGGCGACGGATTCTGATATCAGTGGCAACAAGCCACATGCACGTCGGCGTGGCATGCTTCAATTGGCTTTAATTTTCACCGGTCCTGCTACCGGCGGCGCCGCAAGCATTGAACACATGCTCAAACAGAGGGATTCGGATTATAGCTCAGATTATCAGTTAACGCAGCAGACGGTGGATGGAGAAAGAGTACATTAACATTCACGACAGCATAAAGCCAACGTCGGCAACGATATGATTGTGAGCATGGATTAGCCATGACAGACACAATGGCAGACAGTCCTGCATGGTGAAACAAAGTTTCTCGAGTTTCCACCTGTCTGCGGGGACTACCTGCTCGCCTGCAGAAACTGTGGGGCAAACCGGTGAACGAAGAAGATGTCACGTGATTGGTTTTCAGAAAAGCTCACTCAGATCGCGGTAATGTGATCAAGGGATTCGACTTCACCATTTGAATTCCAAGCATCCAATCTGCGACTACGATAGAGTGGTGCGAAAGAATCACATATCGCGAAGACACCTCCACCCAGCCATTGGCGGCACAAGCGATGCGGACAAGATGACTCGTGCTATGCAAGACGATAGACGCAAACCCCTGAAAACCATCTCACGTCTCCATCACTTGAGTCTCGTATCAGAGCTTTGTGTGATACAGAAGCATGCACTGCCGGTCGAGAAAGCGCATGAGTGGGCAGAAAACCTCCTCTGCTTACGCTATGATCCATCTCTCGGTCCTCATTTTCGAAGAATCTACAATCGTTCGACAAGGCGCAAATTTTTTGCTGTCTCATGGACCCGAGAGCCGTCGGTTTGGGAAAATCCCAAGTGGGGCAAATATTCCATCTTGCCCACGCGTGGTGGAAGGTACTCGAAGCAACCCACGCAGCCTGAGGCGTTCCATGTGAGGGATTGTGTACTAGACAGAGTGATAAACTACATGACAGTGCACAAATTAGACACCTTCTGGATCGACAAAGCTTGCATTGACCAGAGGCACCCGAAAAATAAAGCCAAAGCGATAAACTCAATGGATCTGGTGTATCAAAAAGCTGACAAGACTGTCGGGTTACTTTCGCGTCGGATCTATAGCAGCAACGGAGCACTAATGCTGGCGGATTTGCTCGATGGCTGCCTGGCATTGAAAGATGACCTTGGGCGGTTCCATTTCAGGCCGGGTGTCTGCCACAGTACGATACACAAAGTCCTGCGCATCCTCCAAGACCTAATCGGGGATAAATGGTGGAAAAGAGCTTGGATATACCAGGAGGAATATCTTTCCAGCAAATATATGGATCTTCTCATCGCTGTTGATTTTGGTGTTCAAGTGCCGCTGCCCTATGGTAGGGTACCGGGAGAGTTTTGCGTTCAAGCAACAAGATTTCGCGAGCAAGTAACAATCTTCCTTCTGGCATGCACTGTTGACGATCGTACTCGGAGAAATGCCTCAACTGCAAGAATGCTCGCGGTCGTGGAAAGATACAATATAACACTCGAGGGGTTCTCTGGCGTTTGGAAACCCATGTCGGCCAGAATTTTCGCGGATATCGCGCATCGCGAGGTGAAAGATGCATGGGATACTCTCGCAATCACGGCAAATGTCTGCGCATACGACATTCGACTGGATGCTGAGGCATTGCGGCGTAAAGGTTGCAGTTTGAGTATGTCTCTGCTTGCACAATATTTCCTTAATGGCGAGTTATCCTTCAACATCGGAGCCCATAAGAGAATGAGGCGCAACCTTCTCGACTGCAATATCTTTGAGTTTTTGGAAGAGATACAACCTGAATTTCAAGATCTGCCCATTGTGGCACAGAAATTGACGTTTCTGAAACATTGTCGGCTGCCATCGACCAGGATTCTTCCTCAGGGTCTGGGGACCAAAGGCTTCATATGGTTTTTACCGAAACATGCAGATATCGACACTGGTGAACTTCTCCTGCCAAAGGTCTATCCCGCGAGAAGAGAGCACTTGGAAAAGCACCCTTGGGAGTCACTGGAGCTGAGGAGGCTAGTCGAGGAGCTCGAGCGGCAGGATCAAGCTCTACTTGGAGCTGAGCTTCGACGTTACCTGGAGAAACGCAGGACAGCCAGAACTTCTCCAGCGCTTGCATTCATGGACATTATGGCTTGTGAGCTCTTCCAAGCGATCACGAGCGGCCTAACATTGCGCTGCGGATTCCTTCCTGGCCGGCCTGGAAGCGGTATATTCATTCCGCGGCAATGGGAAGTGGATCGACCCATGCACGTTTTGACAACATGGCAGCCTCCAAAACGAGGTACTGACGAGGATGGGAATGCTGTTTCGTTGAAAGTCAGTGTGAGTGCGAGCCGAGTCGTAGACCCTAAGCGGTGGATAAACGGAATGGTGTTCTTCTCCAGCAACACTGCTGACGATGTCACACTCGGCTGGCCGCGATCATGGACGCGACGACCAGCCCAGGCCGATCGGAAATGCCGAATCTACTAGAATTTAGATGATGACGGTTGAGTTTGGTGGTAGGGCGATTGTAGCAAAGTCAAGGATAAGGTTAGAAATCATTTTCGACCGTGGAATGGGCTGAGGTATGGGATACGTGAAAGCTTCCACTTCTTTGTTGGTACATGAGGTTCTCTCACATATCCTGTATTTTGTAAATTAGCTTTGTTTCCTCCACATATGCTTATGATGTGGCTAGTGTACGCTGTCATCCTTAGCAACAGTGATAGCTGCGAGATCTGGTCGGATATGCCTTGCTTATAAACTGATCTACCTTAGTAGCACAGTAAGGACAATTAAATTTTCGTCTTCTCAACAAGCGGAGATCCCATCACAGCCTTCAACGATGACCACGAGGATGGAAGGATGAGGTAAGCTTTTGATAGATTCTGGAAACAAGGTAGAGTTATTTGGACGCTGAACATCAATGTCGGTAGACACGTTGGATCGCACGATCGTAGTATATCCGTGAAGTGGCGAGCAATCTAGGTGACGATGCTGAGTTCTCAGGATATTATATGTCGAACGACGGATGGTAGAACATTTGTAAGTTAACGGTTGGTGGGCTCTATCTTGCATCCAGCAGCCACCGAGCCGGCGATACGTTGCTCTTGCATGGATGGCGTAGCACGAGCAACAGATCCTCTGCCTCGACATCCAGGGATTATGGCAGCAGATATGTTGTATGTTTATGTTGAATGAGAGACAAGTTCATTTAATGGCGCTCAAGCCTCAAGTTTCCATAAAATAATGTACTTGAGGCTTAGAACTAACTTGGATCTCACAGAAATCTCCAACAATAGTCCAAACAGCAATCTAGGCTCTGCGGCCCTCCTTATCAGTTCGGTTCTCAATTCCTCCAAGCAACTCGAGCGTTCGGGATCCCAATCACTTGATGTACTGTTACGCACGATCGAACGCGCCAACACGTAACATGTAGTCCCGCGCTCGAAGCTTCAAGCTATGGACTTTCGACTTTTGTCTAAGAATGCTCAGGAGAAATGGGTTCATTGGATCGGCGGCTGTAGCTTGGATGATGGTAGAACAAAATCTGCTTTCGCTCAAACCATCACAAAAGCATTTGTGGTCGGCGTAGCTATCGGAGTTACGATAGTTATTCATAACTTGGAAGAGCACGCCGATTGAGTTGACCAGCGGTATGCAATTCGCCGGCGTTGAGACAAATACTGGCCACTAGTGCTGCTCCGTCATTCCGTCTACGCCATCTTCTCGAGCGACTGAGTACATCTTCATTTCCGAAGTATTGCCATGTGTTTCCTCTCCAATCCTTTCCGGCGCCTGGGAAGTGTCCTCGATATCGTGATGAGTAACCTGACTAGTCTACTCATTTCTGGAAATCACATTGTTCCCAGATGATACTCATAATGATTCAAAACCACAGCCTGGGATGACTAACACAGACATGTGCGATAGAATCACAAAGTTGTTGAAAACACACGCCTAGACACTCCCGTAAACACTCCCGTAAACACTCTTGAAAACACTCTTGAAAACACTCTTGAAAACACTCTTGAAAACACTCTTGAAAACACTCTTGAAAACACTCCCGTAAACACTCTCGAAAACACTCTCAAAAACACTCTCAAAAACACTCTCGAAAACACTCTTGAAAACACTCCCGTAAACACTCCCGTGAAAACTCTCCAATCTTCAATACACTATTCAATACAGTCTCCAATACAGTCTCCAATACAGTCTGGCGTCTTTGGCCTTTTGGCCGAGAGACATCCTTCCACCGTGTACAGAAGAGCGTTCCTTTTCGTCTTTACACCAACGACTACTGCAAATATTCCAACTGGCAATGGTCAGAATTCATATTCTGACCGGTGATGACGCGCGATCTGTATGTCGTTTAGGACTCGAAGTGATTGATTTCTGGATGCTTCGCACACCTCGATTCAATTGTGCCCTGACGATACTGTCTAGCATCGCCATATCCGTAACGGAAAACTCAGCACAAACCTGCTGCCACTGGCTTTCTTTTGAAAGCCTGAGAAGTCGCTCTGCTAGTCGTTTCTTTTCCGTCTTTCGACCGATTCTTTGGATGATCGGCCACGACCTGATCAGCTCTGCGATCAAGGAATGCCAGCAGGAAAGTCGTCCAAGGGTAGTGTAGATCTGGTCCAAAAGGTTTGCGAAAAGTCCTCGCAGGCCAGCGTCGTCATACCGGTCGACAAATGCTGGACTGAATCGCAGAGCTCGAATGAATGCTGGGCCGTTGTTTGCAGTCATGAAATTTCCGGCGTACATGAAGCCACCTCTCAAAGTCACAACGGCATGGATACAACCACTGCTCAAGTACAGCGGGTTGTTCCGGCATACGACCACGCATCGACCTCCCCCAAGATGATCGATGATGCGGCTCAGACGCTCTGGTCCTGGGGGCTCGTCGTCTAGAAGCTTTAGATTATGCTCGGTAGGAGGCCAGCAAACAAAGAGCTTCACCGTGTCACCCACAGGCATTGCTAGACCGGCCAGAAAGTGATCTATTGTACATCAGCCGCAAGTTTGCACGGATGTTTTTCGTTCATTGAAAATGAATACCAAGATGGACGTCCGACCATGACCCTGCCGGACTTGCGAACAGCTCGGCCTGTTGCGGATGGTACAGAAAGTCTCGATCAATGTGGGCTCGAGAAAAGTCGAATTCAGACTGGTCAAGTTGTACTTTTGCATATCGAGGATTGACGAATCGAGGCGGAGCGGACAGATTGAACAGTAGAGTGTCGTAAAACTCCCCAGGATATTTCTCGTTCATCTCCGCATTGTCGGACTGACCAATGCTGTAAAATTTGAGGTCGGAACGGTCTATTAGTTTGCCAATTAGACATGTTCCAGACACAATCAAACTAGCCTACTCACGATCTCGAAGAGCACGTAATGCATCCGCCTCATTTTTCGAGGGGAGGTCACTTGCCTTGACAATGCTAGCAAGTGCATGCTCGCTCAGCGCATCCTCGTCCCCAAGACGCGGAAGCTGTAGAAGCTTCTCCAAGAATGAATTTCGATTCCAGTGGTACTGTTTACCATGAATCTCCTGGTACCATGGCTGTTGTGCATACCATTCGTTCGAAGGATATCTGACAGACAGAATCTGGTAGTCATGAGGCTGTAGCTCGCATGGTTGATCGTATGACGCGCGCTGTGAAATGTCGATTTGATAGTTGATTTCTGTGCGACACGCGATCGTTGTCCTTGGACGGCCGCGCGGTTTCGGAATCTGTCCATGAGATTTAAGATGTCGGGATTTGTTCTTTTTGTCAGCCACGGTCTTATTGCAGCCAGGCCACGGACATTCCCAGCTTTTCTTTAGAGCCATGTTTGTTATTGGATTCACTCAACGAGGAGGGGAGATGTTTAAAACACGTGCCTTCGAGGAGTTCATCACCGGCTGATTCGAGGACAGTCTTCACCCTGCCGAGAGCGGAACAGACCCGCTTCGAGGCGGCTCGAGCGCAAGCTATCACTTCCAGTCGCGTGTTCCAGAGACATGCCTCTCGCGCTGACAACCATCCCTCGGACCCCGCTCGTCACGCATTCTCCACCACACATTGCATGGTCGCGCTTTTTGTCGCGCTCGCTGCGCCATAAAGATGAGAAAACGGGCACGCCAACAGCGAGCTCAAACGACATTCACATTACGAACCGCACGCGGTGATCAACAGTACCATTGCGCACGGAGGCCACAGGAAATATCCGAGCTAGTAGAGAGCTTAGAGCGTGAGTATCACACCATCTCGCACGTATGATCGCTCTAATGATAAGGGTACTAGTGAACACTTCGAGAGAACCGGAGAGCGTTATTCGAGTAGGAGGCTGGGTGTGGGTGCAATACGTTACGGAGGATGGAGAAGTGGACAACAACCTGGCGCTAGTAGTCGCGATACTGCGGTACAAAAGTGGCAGTTCCGCCGTTGCTCTGCTTTGGGGAAAGATAACGGAAGCTGGATGGGATGGCGGCCCACAACGCGTCGTTTGTACGGACGACTGCCAGGTAGTGGACAAGGAAAGCATCGGCGGCGGGGTCATTGAGCCAGAGGAGTGTGGACGTATCCCGACGGAGAATAGCGTAGGTGCCAAGTTCTCGCTCGATCGTTATCATGTTTCCTCCCACTCGTGCGAGAATCTGGAAGTGAGTGATTCTACCACCCCCATCACACACAGTGCGTACTAACTATTGCTAGCGCCTCGAATTGGTCTCTTTCGAGACGGAAAGCGGTCGATCGTCTGAGCGGTTGCTGCAAGAAGTGACACTTGCTGAGAGATCTCCTATGGATGTACATTCCCCAGTACAGCCAAGTCCGCTGAGAGGCGCTTCTGAGCAAGAGCAAGTGGAAGTTCAGGATGGCAACACAACAAAAGAGCTAGGATTAAAAGAGCAAAGCGCAACCACGGGAACGCCAACGATATCGGAGCCATCGCCAGGGCCAATGCCAGAGTCAAGGCCAAGCGCCGTGCAAGATGGGAAACTAATTTCTGGAGCCGACGTTGATGTAGACGAAAAGAAAGACTCGACCGCCAGTGTTCAGGCAGATAGCGAAGCAGACGCCGAGACGGATGTGGACGAACAAGGCATCGCAGATACCACAGCAAATACTGAAGCAGTTGCTAAGACTGACGATGCGGTACATGCTAGATCAGACATCGAGACAGAGACGACGGACGTTCGATCTGGCTTTTGGGCAATTGTTGACGTTGATGGCATAGGAAATACTCGAGTAATCGCCGAACCCGACACTGACGAGGACACCGTAGCAGATGGCGAAGCAGACGGCAAATTGAGAGCAGAGTCAGCAGCAGAGACCGAGGCGGACGCTGATACAGACGCTGTAACGAATGTCGAACTAGCGACTGAGGCGGAGACTGAACCAGCGCCTGATGCAGGTACTGAGTCGGACGTTCATGCGAATGCTGAACCGAAACGCGCAGGGAACATTGGATCACACACCAAGGCAGCGGCAGAACTCGGTGCAGCGCCTGGAGCGGAACCTACGACAGTCGCCGCAGAGGTGCCCAGAATCAATGGTGAGAATGTCGATACGGTTTGTGCTGGAGAGAGGTCTAGCTTTCATCGAAAGCGTATTTACAATGGCACAAGCAAAATTGATCAGGTAAGCTGGTGGCGGTCATCATTGGAGGCCCGTATGCTTACACGCCGCAGCCGCCAAAGAGGGCAAAAGTCGCTGGGTCACCAGCGGTATCGGGATCCGGAGAAGAAATGCCATCAAAAGCATGCTTGACCAACAAAAGTGCGATTATTTCCCGCGATCTTCGGAAGCCCCAGCCATTGTCGACTGCAGACGAAGGACCCGCGGTAGAAGAGAGAGAGAAGCAGTTGCTGTTCGCCCGCCACAAGCTGCAGAGATGGTTTCTACGAGACACTTCTGCTCCTTCAGAGCTGGAAGTGTCTGCTGCGGACAAACTCCTTGCATCGCTTGAGCTTCGTCCACATTTAGAATGGGATCTCATGCATGAAACCAAGATCTACAAGGCGCTCAAGATGGTAAGAGACCTTTCCTCCATTCCTGGAGAACGAGGAGACGCATTGAGAAGACGCTGCGCAGCGTTGTTCGACGTATGGGAGAGGCAGAAGAGACTCGACAGTGGGACGCCGTCCACGACTGATTAGGAGAGCATGGCTCATTCTGAAGTGGCGGATGATGGTAATGCCAGCAAAGGTTAAATCGTACACGACATGGGAGTAGGACAGGGAGCGTTAGCTGATTACTCAGCATAATCATGAAAGGCAAGCTGTAAACTCATGGAGCATACAGGTTTTGCACATGCTGGACCCTCGTGTGTCACGCGGGATTGCCGTGACACAGCTTGACATAAAGTCTGTGCTTTTGTCGGGAAACGACGTATGGAGACTAGGTTCTAGAACGATCTCTCCAGCTTAGCTCGCAAATGATGATGGACTCGTATCCTTGGGACCGGCGGGGAAGCGCTGCTGTGTCGATCCTGTGTATGCTTTGCTGAAATCTGTATCTTGGTTGCTTTTGAGCTTCCTTTGTGGTTCATAACCACAACAATGACCTTTGCATCCAGAAATTGTTGGGTAGGCGCAGGCGTGACCCTGGCAACAACGAGCGTTTTTGCGACCTCAGGTGGTTGCAGGCTGCCGGCAGTGATCGAATTTGTGAGCATTGCATCCACTGAGTGGTACACCTCAGGATACTACGTGCGGAGAGGATACGGCGATGTCGCGTCAAGCGTGCCTGAGGTATGGCAATAATTCGTCTGGAGAATCCTCGCAGAGAAAGAGATCATCTCGCTCGGCAATAACCTAGCCATAGGAATTATTCTAGTAGCAAGCTATGTATCGCACGACGGGCAATGAAGAACGCCGACATATTCGGCCATCACACCGCGCGACATGGACTGTATCACCGGAATCCAACCTACTACGAGAGGCATGTTCGCCAGTCAAAACATCGTACGCGATCGCTGACGTACAAGACAACTGCAGATGGCTTTTAATAATTATGGAAATTTATCAGGGTGGTGTATCAGGAATGATTTCAATAGTGTTTTCAAGAGTGTTTTCAAGAGTGTTTTCGAGAGTGTTTTCGAGAGTGTTTCAAAATCTCTCTGACGAGTCTTTGCAACAGAAAGATCGGACCTGGCATTTTAGTGCACTGTGCTGGCGTCAACCATTGCGCAAAGCTAAAGGATCCAAAAATGTGCACAGTGAATCTCATGCTCATGGTAAAAGAAAGAAAGATTTTACAGGCTTTACCGTAGAAGCTGCGGTGATTGGGGAGGTACTCGAGGGGACCCTTAGCTGGGGATGATATGTAAGGGCAGAGAAACAGACCTGAAAACGATTTTTTTTGACTTTTTCAAGGATAGATTCAGTATTCCGGGAGCGCAAAGAGAGCTGATCAAATGCTTGCGATCGACATTTTAGGCGCCTTGCTGGCGGGCACGTCAGACCGCAGCAAAGGTGGCAGAGGACCAGTCCAGAGTGACGCCTAAGGCTCCGGAGGGCGCAAGGAACCCCCCAAACCAATCGGAAGACACCTCCAGTTCTCCGCCCCTCAACTTCGGGGAGGCATGAAGCACTCGTGCTTTACCCTGACGCATCTCTGCGGAACACAGTTGCTGGTGTTACAATGACAGCTGTGGACTTTGAAAGACCTGGTCGCGTGCCAGCAGTTAGTACCAGGCTACAGTAGGAAGGGAACAAACATGTATCGTCACTGCTGCGGAAATGAAGGATATTGAGTTCGCTAGGCTTTACGCTAGAAGCATGGGAAGGCACTTCTCCGTAGTGACAGACAGCCAGGTATCGATCACATTGATCAACAAGAGTAACCGCTCAACCAAGACAACAGAGACAGCTGATACGGTGCTCAGAGCACTCGGTTCTTGTCTGGAAGAGAGGCTGGATTTTGAAATACTCTGGGTACCCTCTCATAGTGGCGTAGATGGAAACGATGCAGCAGATTGTGCAGCAAGAGGGTTGACGAAAATGCCCGGGCAACTAACAAAGGTTCCGGCATTCTGGGTAAGCGAATGGGCAAATGTGATTGGAAGGTTGAGAGAAGCGGTCGGGTGAGAGAACATGTTTTGACCAGCACTCGGGGAGTTACACCTACAAACTCGACGCCAGGCCTGTCGACAGTAAACAGTCAAGATAATGGGGCCTGTTTGTGTTTACTGCTTAAGAAACGGACATCAATTTATTTGTTTGGCTGATTAAACACAAACACGCCTGTCTGATTGGAAAATGATTTGACTGTTCGACCATAACTAAGCAGCAATCATTGCTATGTAGAGCTGCATACCTTCTTAGATTGAAAACGCCGCACACGCCGTCCACAGCGATATCAGCAGCCTCGAAGAATCTGTGACATGTAACATAGTTCACAGGATTTGGTCATCGTTCAGTTCTTGTAACGAAGCCTATATCTGTGCGCCGTCTACAGTAGAGTACCAGAGATGAGCTAGCACTTTAGACACTGTGCAGCCTCGATGATATCCGCTCTTGAGCTGTAGCGCTGCTCGATCATCATATTCTCCGCACGGCTGAAACCACGCTTACATTCAGCACCCATGCCAGGCACCGTGAAAAGAACGTAAGCCACTCGAGTGAGGGTGGGATATCGCGCATCTCCAACTAGCAGAAGTCCTTCGCTCTATCGAGAACACAGAAGTGGACCGACCACTGACCAATAAAGAGAATAGGGAGGACCACTGGGACATCAAATAGCTAGATCAGGGAGCGGAGGGAGGGAAAGTGATGGTGGGAGATAATGGGTAGTAACGGCCAAATCGCGGTGTGACAACAAGGGAAGTAGGAGGGCGCAAAGTCCAGAAATGTGGCGGCTTGGTCAAGTCAGGACAGCGAGCAGGACTATACGAACAAAAAACAAGGCGGAAGCATACTTGGAGGTCACAGAGATTGTCGCGAAATAGCCAACGTACCCTAAGCAATTCAGCTTGAATGCAGTATGATTCCGAAAAAGAAAAAGAAAGAACAGCAGACCCAAATGCCCAAGCGAACAAGTTGGGCGGGGATCCAAATTCTGAGAAATCTGGCGATGGAACCTTGAACATACTTCAATCCTGTGTTCATGTATGCTTAAACCACTTTGAGGCGCTTTCAGTGCCCTACCCTACCGTGTGCCGCTGTTGACAACCCGATCTATAGGGGTGGTATTTTTGCCCACCATCCAGCTCATACTCCGTCATCTCTGCCAGCTCGTGAACCGGGCCAGGACTGCTTCCTGTATGTCCTGTGTATTCAGGCGGTGGCGGTGACTGAGGTGATAGCTGAGGTTGGGGCCCTTTGGACCAACCGTCATGTCTGACTATCGGCGTTAAGTGGTCCGGCCTTTGCGCTGCTCGAAAGTCAATACATGCTGATTAGGTGTCATCGTATCTGTCTAGTGTTAGAGACCATTCTACTCACAATATTGCTTGACTTTTGGCTCGGACTCGGAGTGAGCAGATGTGTCAGGGTCGTCATGAGACTGCTTCCGACGGACCCACAGGATTGCAACTATGAGTAATGCGAGCACAAAGAAGCCCCCGACGGAGCCGCCGGCTATGGCGCCAATGTTCAGAGAAGCGCCTGGATGCGACGTGGGTGTTGATGTTCCACTTTCAGATGTCGGAGACGTGAGCGATGGAACCGTGGTCGTGGCCATTGTGGTCAAAGAACCCGTATCTAAGCTGATTGCTGTCGAGCTGACAGTGTCTACCGTCGAGGTATGAGCAGCGAGCCAGGTCGAGTTCAGACTAAGAAAATAAGCAGCTGAGGCTGCGTTGTTTGTGAGATGCATATTCGCGAGATCTGAGGCAGGGCAGCTATCGCTTTCGCAATGATAAGAGCCTCGACAGCAGCCCATGAAACCAGAGGCTTGACAGGTGTAGAAAAGACCGTCGTCACATAGTTGATCTGGAAATTTTGCGTACTGGTTCGCCGGGAAATGAGCAGGTCTGATGTTGCCAGCAGAGCACCCAGTCGTACCACAGGGATTTGTCGCACAACAACCAACGAACTGCCCCCCCTCAGAGCAGACGTAAAACTCGCCTCCATCTGGGCAGGAGAAGTCCAGATCCATGCGGTGCTTTGTGGCTTCTAGTTGACAAAGAAAATAAAGATCTTAGTTAGACTGACGCCGTATGACACCAGTTGGAATAAAAAATTAGTTTACCTTGTACGAGACTGCATCGTTCGGGTATTTAACCTAGACGTATGTAGACTGGGAGCTGGGATAAGCAAGCGAGCGTGCGTTGGAGATCCCGAGCTACCCCTCTCGAATCAGAGCCTTCCGAAGGAAACAAATCGCTACACACGATTTGGTTTTGCGCGATGGCGAGGGCTCTTTCGACCACAGGTGTGCGTTAGCGCGCCACTCAATAAGCCTCAGTAAGCATGCGCCATGGCAAATGCGTTCGCTGGCGGTGAGGCATTGTCGACCGTGACAACACTAGATACGCCAATTACGAACCGTTTCACTTGTCTCGAAGCTGTATCCCAGCTTCCTAACGCATTGAGCCTGATAGCTTATTGTATTACATCACGCCCCATGTTCGGTGTTGGAGGATTTGCCAGCAGCCACATGCTACACATATGCACAGCCTTATCCCAGAAAGAGCTGTAGACACCCGAAAGGTAGTAGCGGAGCCTCGCGGCTTGTGCAGGTTGCATCACACGTGTATACGTCTCTCATCATATGCCATGCAAGCCATTGCACGGTCTGGCGAAGCCAGAATTCGTACAGTAGAACTAGCTTCAGGATTGGCTGCAGACTTCCCCAGGATGTATGCAGCTCACTTACGTGACGGATATACTCACGGTGCTACTCTATTATTCTGTCGAGAACGCGAAGCGTTTTCGGCAAAATAATGGAGAATTCAAATGTAGCACACTGAAACGCGTTACTAATCCCACCAAATTTGGAAACGTGCCGCACTTTTCGGCTGTGAAGCGCTTTACTAGTGGGGTTGGGACTCAGCTGGGGCGGGTTCTGCTCGCAATGTGTCGCATGTTCAAAGTTCGGGGCAGACCCTACAGCGACAGTCCATAAGTTTACGGATTTTGAATTCCTTGGCATCTAACTAAGATAATACCATTATCTTCATGTTCACATAACTTCACCAGAGTTAGATAGATTCGTGTGATTTTTGAATTATACCGTAGCCTAGATCCTAATAAAAAGAACTGTCTATCTAGTATCTAGTTTTCCAGCCGTTAGCAGCGATACATGTCTTAATCCTTGCAGGCATTGAGTTTATTAGACTTTCGATTATAGATGGATTCAAGGCTTCCCAATACAAAGGTAATATCTCCTTAAGTATCCTCTCCTATTTAGCCTTACTTTGAATACTATCTAGCTTAGGATATCGTTCGTAGATCATCTCTTTTAGCCTTACCTAAAGGTGTTCGATAGGGTTAAGATCAGGGCTATATGGAGGCCAATCTAATAGTATTAGGATAAAGTGATCCCTTAACTAAAGATCTACTAATCCGGCTATATAGATACTAGCTGTGAAGGGCAAGCCTTAGAGGATATGAGCACTGGCAAGGCCTGTGCTGCGAAGCCGGAAACCGCTCCTTTTCGGACGGTTCCCTACGTAGACTCTCCTCCTTCCTATATCGAACTTGTTGAATACCACACTGAGCCTCAGCGTATGCGTTGCTCGCCCGTGACATCAAGTTCGATCACAAATGAATGTACCGCAGTCCGACGACTACACCCCGGACACCGGATCGTCGCGATCGGGTAACGACAACGAAGACCTACGAAACATCCTCCAAGAGATGTATGTACGACAAGGACGTATGGAGGCCGACATGGCCACGACGCTTGCCGCTCTCCAACAAGCGGAAGCCGCTCGTCAACAAGCGGAGCTCCTGAGACAGGAGGGTGAAGCCCGTCACCAAGCAGAGATGGCCCACCTCGCGGAATCCTCCCGCCAACACACGGCCCCCGCTACGAATCGAACGGAAGAAGCCTCGATGAGCTCCCTCATACGGACACTTATCGAGACGCTGACCACAACATCAGCTCTGAGACCCGCCGTAGAAGCGGCGGGTCCCAGAGAATGGAAGCCTCCCTCCTGGGACGGCCGCGCGGAGACCTTTAGGGACTACCTCTCGAGAATGAAGAGTTCCTTCAAAGTGCGCTCCGCGATGAAACCGGCGCTACCCGATGATTATTACTGGGATGCCGTCTACAACACCCTGCCAGCAAGAGAGAGAGGACGTATGCGGCACTTCTGGGAAAAAGGACACCCTACGAAGAAGAAGGATCCCGAAGCATTCTTTGCGCAACTCGAAGAGGTTTTCGCGGATTCCAACGAACAAGCGAAAGCCCTTGAACAACTCACTCATATGAGACACACAGCAGGCCAGCCCTGGCACGAACACCAACTGGAATTCGACGGACTCCTGCTTAGTGCAGACGGAGAGAGCTGGAATGATGCGACAAAGATAGGTTACCTGAAGAACACCTTCTCTAACGTCGCGAGAACTTATACGGCAGCCATGCCGAAAGTGACGGAATACTACGCCTTTTCGGAGGAAGTAGAGAGAATCATGACCAACCTTGAAACTACTGATCAGTTTAAGGTCGCGAACCGGCGTTGGTCCAAAGAGAAGAGCAAGGACTCCCGACCAATTATGACGGTCTCCGCGCATTCGCGAGGCCCTGCCATCGTTGCCAGGATGGATGCCGACGGAGATACAATCATGGCCCCTACACGCACGTTCGGGGACCGCCGTAAACCACGCGGCGACCGCAAGTCAACGACGGGAAAACAGAGAGCGAAATGGGTCGATTCGGCGGAGCGCGAGAAACGGAAAGAAAAAGGACTCTGCTTCCGGTGTGGAAGCAATGGACACCGTATACGCGAATGTCCGTATGCCGCCGCTATACAGCCTACGAGCATCTATGCAGGTACTATCGCTCCCCTCCTGGAAACCGATACAGAACCGGAAGAATCCGCACGATCGGAATCGGGAAAAGAGTAGCTCCAGTCCGAAGTCGGGGACTGGAGACAGAGAAGACGTTGACACAGGGATGGAACGAAGCGCGAGGAAGAATGAACGGAAACCTGGTATATACAGACGTAATCCTTCAAAATAACCTCGGAACCTCCGCCTTGATCGATGAAGGCTGTCAATGTTACGCTGCAATCAATGGAGACCTTGTTAAAGGTCTAGGACTCCGCTTTGTAAGTCGCGAAGTGAGAGAGGTCAAAGGAGCTTCCTCTTCTATGAAGAGCTCGAAGATTGAAGGAGTGGTCGCGTTCTGTATGAGAATTGCCGGATTCCGACAGAAAGTTTATGCCTATGTGGTGCCCGGACTTGCCTTCCCACTCATACTAGGTAATCCGTGGAAGGCGCACAATAGAGTACGGACTGCGCCCGAAAGGAGACGGTTCTACCACGGGAGAGCCGAGAGGTGGGTGAAAGAAGGACGGAATCATATGGACCGACCGGACCAAGGACGAATTACTGTGTTAGCCGCATCTATTGCGTCGGACATAGAGAAGGCCCTTAGAACGAAAGAGTACCCTTCTATTAAAGAGCTCGAAGAGAAGCTCCCTACGGAGATTCGTGACATGGCCCCGTTGTTTTGTCAACGGGAAGCCGACAAGTTACCGCCATACCGACCGGGTATTGACCATCGCATCGATCTCCGCGAGCTACCAGACGGATCCCTACCTAGTCTCCCCTGGGGCCCGTTATACGGCATGTCAAAAGAAGAACTGTTAGTTTTACGCAAGTCCCTTGATGACCTCCTCAAGAAAGGGTATATTCGTCCTTCCACGTCTGAAGCAGCGGCACCCGTGCTTTTTGTGCGGAAACCCGGCGGTGGTCTCAGATTCTGCTGCGATTACAGAGCGCTAAACGCGATCAGTAAGCAGGATCGTTATCCCTTACCGCTTATCCCGGAGACATTAAGGAATCTGACGGGATCCCGGTACTTGACAAAGATTGATGTTGTCGCTGCCTTTAACAAAATCAGAATGGCTGCAGGCCACGAGAACAAGACCGCGTTTCGTACGAGATTTGGCTCGTTTGAGTGGTTAGTATGTCCGTTCGGATTATCCGGGGCCCCAGCAACATTCCAACGGTATATCAACACTTTGTTACGGAAATACCTCGACGACTTTGCGTCCGCATACATGGATGATGTTATTATCTACTCGGATGGCACACGAGAGGACCATTTCCGCAAGGTCCGCACTGTACTCCGAGCACTTTGGGACGGAGGCCTGTTCCTTGATCCGAAGAAGAGTGAATTCGCGCAGAAGAAGATCAAATATCTCGGGTTCATTGTGTACGCCGATGGAAAAGGCGTGGGCCCCGACGAAGAAAAGGTGGAGAGCGTTCGAAAATGGCAATCCCCTAAGACGCAAAAGGAAGTACGACGCTTCCTAGGATTCGCGAATTACTACCGCGTCTTCATCCCAAACTACTCCAAGATCGCCGCGCCATTAACGGCGCTAACCGGCAAAGGGACACCGTTCTCCTGGGGAAAACCGGAAGAGGAGGCTTTTGAACGCCTGAAGGATAAGTATTGCCGGGCCCCGCTGCTTTCTCACTGGGACCCGACTCTACCCACATTCTTAGAAACGGACTGTAGCGGTTTCGCACTAGGGGGCGCACTCATACAAGAAAGAAACGGGATCCGCCAACCAGTCGGCTTCTTCAGCCAAAAATTGAACAAGGCCGAAATCAACTACGACATCCACGATAAAGAGATGTTAGCGATTATTTGCTGCTTGAAGTTCTGGGGACCCGAACTAAAAGCATGTGGACCCTTCACAATTTGGACGGATCATAAGAATCTTGAATACTTCATGATTAAAAGGCAACTCTCCGAGAGACAGATCAGGTGGTATGAGGCCTTGTCAAAGTTCCAGTTTACCTTAGTGTATCGACCGGGGTCCGAGGCGATTCTGCCGGATGCTCTGTCCCGAAGAGAGCAAGACACACTTGGGGAAGACGACAAATTGTCACGTTTCCGCAGGTTTCTGAACCCGGATCGCGCCCCGAATTGGCCGGACCTAGAGAGAAGAGAGGGGGTGGAAGTAGCCACTTCGTCAGTCCAGCTCCTCGCTATACAGCTCGACAGGGGACCCGACAGTAACCACCAGGAAACCGATGGCCCGTTCCAGGATTTAGAATTTAACAACCTCTGGAAAGTCACAGTGGAGCAGGACACAATGTACAATGCCGTGTACCGTGCGATTGAAGGCGGAGCCCGTGTCTTACCTAGCGATATTAAGGTGAAAGTCCAGGCTGGTGACTGCATGATTGATGATAGAGGTTATCTTCGCCACAGGGGGAAGATCTGGGTGCCAGGAGTCCCGGTAGCAACGGATGCCGAGTACAAAGATACGGAACCCGATGTACGCGAAAACGATATATTAAGGACGAGGCTTATCCAGTCCGTTCACGACTCACCGGTTTACGGCCACCCAGGGCGGGATTCCACCGCTTCGATACTGGCACGCGACTTCTACTGGCCACTTCAGTCTAGGCATGTCCGTCAGTTCCTGAGAAACTGCGATCACTGCGGAAGGAATAAAGTATGGAGAGAACATAAACACGGCCTCCTACGATCTCTTCCGGTTCCCGATCGATTCTTTCAGGAAATCTCTATGGATTTTATGACAGACCTACCAGACTCTCAAGGCAACCGATACCTCTGGGTAATCAAAGACAGGCTTAGCAAATGGGTAGTCACCGAAGCGATGCCCACCATGAAAGCAGAGGACTGCGCCCAGAAATTCATGGAATGCTGGATCAAACAACACGGCATCCCAAGAGCGATCACTACTGATAGAGGAACTAATTGGACTAGCACCTTTTGGAAAGAGCTCTGCCGACTCCTAGGCGTAACCCAGCGATTAAGTTCCGCATACCACCCGCAAACGGACGGGGGCCCAGAACGCGCCAACCAGGAAATACAGGCTTACTTGCGAAACTACATCAACCAGGAGCAGTCCGATTGGTCACAATGGCTACCCTTCGCACAACTCGCGCTTAACGGTCGATATCAAGCGGGGCTCGGCATGAGCCCCTTCTTTGCAACGCATGGGTATGAATCAACGTCACCCGTCGCTTTGGCGACGGGGCCCGACGACCTATCAACTCTCTCCGCGGCATCCCGTGCGGAGGAGTTCGTGTCGAAAATGAAGCGAGTCATAGACTTCTGTCAGACAAATATGGCGGCTGCCGTTCAAAAACAAGAGGAAAACGCGAACAAATCCCGCACGCCGGCACCTATCTACCAGGTAGGGGACAAAGTATGGTTAGACCTCCGTAACTATAGAACCGCACGGCCGAAAAGGAGTCTGGACGCCAAGCATGGTAAATACACGGTAGCCGAGGTTTTGTCACCGGTCTCCGTTCGATTATCCGGGCTTCCCAGGAATGTACATCCAGTCTTCCACACAGACCTACTTCGACCCGCAAGTCAAGACCCTCTACCAGGACAGGAATCCGATGATAAGCAGCCGGACCCAGTACTAATTGAGTCGCACGAAGAGCATTATGTCGAGGAGATCCTATGCGCTCGAACAAGAAAGAGAGGAAGGGGAAAGACGAGAGAAGTCCTGGTAAAATGGGCCGGATACCGCGAGCCCACATGGGAACCCGTTGAAGAATTATCGGACAACGCCGCGATGGACGTGTTCGAAGAGAAATACGGGGACCCTCTGGAGAACGACGGCCCTAGGGGAATTTGGGAAAAGGCAGAACGAGGCGGGAACCGGGCGAAATCGGTCGGGACCCGATACATAGCAGAAGGAATCCCTCTTGGCAAAAATGCCGAAGGGTAACGCGGGCTCAGGAGAGGTCCGAGGAGAGGAGAGGAAGAAGGACGCAGAAAGAGAAGGAGAAGTTTGGTAGAAGAAACTCAGGAGGAGGAATCCGACGGATTTCGATCGGATCCCGGAAGACACTACAATGTCGACGAATGTGGAACGAAGTCTCGGATACCGCGCGATCTCTACCGGAATCCCCGATTTTAATCGCAAAGTCCGAGTTCAAACTGACAAAAACGACGACAAACTCGTCAAGAACGGAAAGACTTGACAAAGCAAAAAGAGAGACATGTCTCTCTTTAGGAATTTAGGCTTCTTACGGCGGGACCCGACGATTTTCGGGCGGATTCAAGCAAGAGAAAACAGGGGGTATCATATTTCATTTGATTCATAACAACATGGCGGACTCCGCCGCAAAACGCCAGGGAACCGAATCAAAACTTTAGCGTGCACGACGCGGACCAAGCACCAAGGCAGGAGGGGTGCCGAGACTAAAAGAATTGATGGTTAGCGACGAAAAATCGACGGACCCAGGAAGAAAACTTACGTCTGCTCGCTTTGAGCAACTACAGAGACCACAGAGGTGGTCACTTCAGAGGCAATGTTTCTAGAATCGACGGTTAGCGATGAAAAACCGACGGGGTCCGCGATTACTTACACGGACAACAACCCGGACTTCTGCAGGGGGATCAAAGCTTTGTGAGCCTTGAGGCATCTTTTGAGATCGTCATGGGCCTCGATCCTGAAGAAAGGTTAGGAAACCGCTCGAAATATCGCGGGACGCGACACTTACTCGTCAACGTCCGAAGAACGGGTCCAAGCAGCATAGGCGACATGGGCCATCTGGGGACTATTGTCGGTTAGCGCGGGTTTTCGAACGGGGTCCGACAAATACCAACAGGTCTTTGCAATTCTTTCTGGCCCCAGCACACTGGGCGCAGGCGGTGGTGCGGGATCCCTGAAGGAATTAGCTGGGTCCGTCTAAAAGGACGCGGGATCATTTACTTACCGCCTGGTCACGGCAATTCAGGCCAGCTCTGGCGCACTCGAGGCAATGGATGGTGGAGCTCATCTGGAATTCGTAAGTATTTTGCCGGATTTCGGAGGAAAATGAACGGATCCAAGGTGAGAAAATCTCCGTCGAAGACATCGAGGGGACCGACGATTTTGAGAAGGTATTAGCGAGAAAAGGGGCGGGAGGATATACTTACGTTGACGGTTGTTGAGTTGTTGATGAAAAAGGTTAGGAAGAAAAGAGGCGGAAGGAAATACTTATGCTACGGAACCAGCGCGCGATCACAAGCTACAGGTCACCGAATGACTTGTGTCGCGACCCATGTAAAAGAGGAAGTGAAAGCGAAAGTGAATGACCGATTTCGACAAAAGCCACGGATACCTCGCAAAAATCGACGGATCCAGCGAATTTACGGGCGAAGTCATTCGACAAGCAATTCACTACGCGCTCACTGAACGAGTTTCAGAGTCGAGTGAAGGTGATATGCGAAGTCGAATGAGGAAACCGACGATATTTCATCGGAGACCGTCTGATTTTGCGCAGCCCCCGACGGTTCCGAGAAATGCGCCTCTTCACTCGCAGTTCGTCTGTCTAAGCTTCACTCTCGAAGGGATACAAGTGTCCTCCCTTAAGTCAAATATACGGACCCCGATTGAAACTGTCCGGGGTCAGTAAGATTTTACCAGGGGGGGGAGGGGGGGAGGGGGGTAATGTGAAGGGCAAGCCTTAGAGGATATGAGCACTGGCAAGGCCTGTGCTGCGAAGCCGGAAACCGCTCCTTTTCGGACGGTTCCCTACGTAGACTCTCCTCCTTCCTATATCGAACTTGTTGAATACCACACTGAGCCTCAGCGTATGCGTTGCTCGCCCGTGACACTAGCATTATCCTATATGTACCTAAGGCTCCTACGATAGATAGGAAGGAGTCCCTCGTTTATAGCCTCTACGTAGGACTAAGCTGAATAGCCATTCTTTTTAGCTGTTAGATCCCTTTACATAATCACTAATAGGGACCGAGTCGTATTAAGGCCTTATATATAAATAGCACTCTATAATGTTCGATAAGGTACGGTTTAAAAGTATGTACTACTATCGAGGGGATGTAGGTAGCGTATAGTATATCATACTCCTACTAGGTTAGGAGTAGACTATAAGACTGAAAGCTACCGCTTTCAATACGTAGCGGGTACGCTACGTATATAAGGAAAAGTACGAGCGGGGTAGGTAAGCAATTAGTCAGCTAACCTCCTAGCTCGTATGGAAAGATACGCTCCTATCGAGACGACTATTACACACTCTAAACTATTACATAGGCTTGCTTTCCTTTTAGGAAGGTCTCAATTATATTACCCTAAATTTAGGACCTCTTTATACTAATCCCCTTCTTAACGGAGCACTCATCTAAGAAGATAACTTTCGACTAGTCTATATAGCGATTAGTAAGGCAAAAAGCCTTGCGTTTCCGATAGTGATCCTCGGTTAAATAGGGCCTCTTTTTAGCTCGCTATTAAGAGATGAAATGCTTATGTAATAGCCTCTTAAATTGAGACCTCCTAATAGGGATACTAGTCTTATCTACCACCTGTTAGTAGGTCTATTTAGGGTGCGCTCGAACACAGCGAAGTATATTACGCTCTTGTAGGTGCATAAGCACCTTAGGACGTCCATTTCGAGGTCTCGGATTAACGTTATTAGTATCGGTGTAGTTTTGAAATACAGTGTGAGCTGTTAAGATAGCTACCTAATTCCGGCTTGCAACTTCAGACCACTGTAGTCCGGCCATACGGCTAGCTATAATAGCAGTTTTATGCTCATTTGAAAGCTGATGATTAGGCCTTCGATTTCCGCTTATCGGCATAAGGATATCTTGCTCGGTCATAGTGTTGTAGGTGGTTAAAGATAGAAGGTGAAATACCTCGGGGGTGAAGTGCGGGGAGTTTTCCGTAAACTTAGGGACTAGTACTGTAGCAACTAGCTGCGCCACTATCACGCATTGCACGGACCTCGCGACGCATTTCCACTAGGGTTGCATCGCGACGCGTTTCAATTTGACAACATGCATGCAGTTGGCTCTGGATTGGAATCGCGACGCGTTTACGCGGGGCAACTTCCACCCTGGAGGCGAAATTCTGGAATCGCGACGCGATTCCCCGCAGAATACTAGAGTAGGAATAGGTCTGCAGGATCGCAATATTGCATATACTCGATTATGACTCATCGTGAGTAGAGAAATTGCGTTGCTGTGGAAGTGAACGCGCGATGTGGAAGTATCCGCTGACACGTCATCTTTGTCGGACCTCCGGTAAGTAAGCGTGGGAGCATCCCCGTGGCTGGGAAAACCGTATATATGCTTAGCGCCTCAGGGGATTCGTTCCGCCTTCCGTGAAATCCGTAAGAGCTTCGCTTCTAGGTCGCGCGACGGCTCAGGCGGAGATAGATTGTCTTGTATAACGCGAATCATGAGGTACATGTTCGTCCAAATTTCAACAATGCTGGCCTAGCTATACCATATTTCTCATGTTTTATAGAGGGTTCGTTTCCCCTTTAGCTCCCTGCCTGGGATTCTTAGATTATTATACCTAACTATGTCTTCCTCAGCCTCAACCAATCCTTCACCTTCGTCCAGAAATACTTCCACATGGGAAGGTTGTGGAGCGCCCAGTAAAAGAGTTCGCAGAGCATGCGACCGATGCCGCATGAAGAAAGTGAGGTGTGACGGACAAAATCCTTGTATCAGATGCAAGGTTGACAATGTAGTATGTTGCTCGAAGTAAGTTATGCTACCGCTGTCTTCGTCTGATCTTTTCTTTGGACATTTGTTGACGTATGCTAGGGAAGGCCAGAAAAAAAGGCATAGAAATTTCCCGAAAGGCTATGCTGAGATGCTAGAGAAACAGCACAACCAACTGGTCCTTGGCCTACAGGAGTTGTACTATCGACTTTTGAAGGCGTCTCTCTGGGAAGGAGAACCGCTAGACGTGTCCACTGGGCGGCCTCTAACACACGATATCTTGGCTTCACTAAACCTCTTAAATGATCAAGAAGACGATAATGAGGCAGAATCCATCGAAAACCCAAGGCTAAGCTTGATGCTTGAACGGAGTGACCACAATGGTAGTGTTAGGAAGACCTTGACAAATTCTATCCAAGGGTCTCCCCGGGTCACGCTCCACAAGCCCGCCATGTCCTTCGACTTGCAGCTCCAGGAGGAAACAGGAAAGTCCAGATCACCAAGCTATGGTCCATCCCCGACAATTCCTACCCTGCATCACCCACATGAGCAGGTAGGATTGCACTCGAACGATGTGCGAAACTCACCAATTGAATCGCTCCCAGAGGTCCCACGATCATTTCAACCAGATATTCTGTGGACCGACACATCTAATTTTTACGACACACCTCAGGTATCACCATCTCAAACCAGCAGCCTTTGCAGCACAAATTGGCCCTTCTCAGCTGCTTTCATGCTCCGATCATCACAGACACAATTACCAATGTCTTGCTCATCTGATATGCTTGACTGCAAAACACTAGCTTGCGCAGCATGCCCTCTTCTCGACAAAAGCTGGTTCGATAATAGCGTCGGCGTCGACAACATCGAGTCCATGTCTAGTCCCACTGGGTCGACCCCTAAGGATGCCACAGCGGACAATCACTTTGCCTACACTAAGATAGTTTAGATTTTGTCAGGGTTTGCGAGAGAAAATTGAATTTGATGCGACACAAGGCCGGGGTGATTTGTCACGGGCCTGGCCCGTGACATGCCTATAGTGTTCACGTTGGCAGGATCAGCGTTGTCATTACATGACACGTGTAGGTGGACGTGAGGACCCTCATCCTACACGTACCTGCCTCATCCTCATCCTACACGGCCTACCCTCATGTTACACGTCCAGCTACACGTGTAGGCGCCGGCGCACGGGCCAGCTCTACGTGCGTATAATTCATCATGGAGCTGCATCATGCATCACGCTCGCAGATCCGTCGTTGTTGCGGACCCAGGTGCTGCCCTTTAACTGGAGGGTCTTGTCCAATCATACGTATCTCATATGTTCATTGATTAGCATATCCCTTGAATATTGCTTCCAAGCTTCGATATGTCTTTTCACTCGTCAAAAAAATATTCGACATGTTCTCATCATTACACCTCAAACATGTCATGAGTTAGGTGGTGAGTTTGTGCCAAGACGCCAAGGCTCATGTCCTACATGTCCTACACCTCATGTTACATGTCCATTTCTCATGCTACATGACATGCTACATGTGGTCCCTACATGACACGTGTCATGTAATGACAACGCTGGGCAGGATGGCAGGGGAGCCGAGGATCGGCTTTACCTGCGAACTCTGTTCTGAACCTCATTCGTAGCTCTTCGAGCTACGTCCTTGTCATAGAACCTGTCCGTAGGTTGACCGTAGTAGACTATACATGATACTGTCTGCATCTACACCTACGTCCCGATCTCCGCCCGTGACATGATTATTGATGAAGTAATTTGTACTAGTAGGCAATTTTTAGGTGCTGGCGATAGAACTGTCACAGTGCTTTATTATAGGCGGGATTTATTGACGACTTCTGAATACGCTCTACTCTGGTAATTACGTGACGTACGAGTCAAGGTTTGACACTACACTAAATTTCTTTCCACGTGAATAATTGGGGTGGGGTGGTCTTAAGCATAGCGGTAGCAGTACACCGTCCCACGAATATCAAAGGAAGTGGCAAGGCACAGGGAGCTTGTAGAGATTATGTGTCGGATTTGAGCTTGTCACTGCTACCTGGTCCAGGTGGACACAGTACACGGCGCTCCGTGAGTACACCTAACAGGTATGGCGGCCCAATGGAACCGAAATGGCGGGCATACTGTCAACTTTCCAGTCTAAACGCTGACTTGAGAGCACACAAGGCAGCCGTAGAACTCGTGAAGTAGATAACCGACGTGCTATAACTTGCGTGAAGGGAAAGCATCATGATGGCAAAAACCAGTTGTTTGATTGTGTATGCACGTCTCCATTGCTACTTGTTTTTCATGTTCTCTTGTTTTCTTTGGAGATCTGTCTCTCTCATTTCTGTAACTCCTTCTCGTCGCAACTTTTCATTCCATTCACCTATAACATTCAGTCAGTCAACTTCACGAGTATTCAAAATCAAGCGTGGAGTCACTTACGATCCATTTCTTCCCTCAAATGTGTAGCAGTGGATGAATCGCTAGACGGCGAGAGCAGATAAAAGCCGAGGGTGGATCCGAGCCCTCCAATCAGAATGAGAAATGACATGGGTTTTAAAATGGCGCCTGGAGAGGATGGCCCAGCCTCAGATGAGTTCTCAGGTACACCACAAGCTCGATCAATTTCCATGGGATGCTCAGAATTGAACGGCTTCTGCTGTTGAGATCTCAAAGCAGAACTTGTAAGGTGGCGTTTATTAAACAACCTGGGCTGATAGGCTGATCTCGTAATTTTTTACATGCGCTCCATGGTTGAGAATTGATGGAAAAGTGTAGACCACGGTGTGTAAACCACAGAGATATCAAGCAGTAGTTATGCCAATGGATGCAGTGGAAGATCAAGTAATCTATATAATCTAGGCTTGAAAAATGCATCGATAAATAGATTAACTACCATTACGCAGGTTTCGGATATGCTGACACGTTGTGCCTCGGATGTGGCGGATCATAATGGAATGATGTCATAATGGTTGAATTGACAGGAAGCAGATGCTCTCGAGCTGCTCTTCCGACTGGGCCGACAGATCAGCACGTCAGGTTCGACCCCACATGCGCACCCAATTGTCGGTGTGCTGGGTAACCGAAAACTCAACCTGACCGAATCTCATGCTAGAAAATGGGCCCTACAATATAGCGTTCCTGCAATCCCACAAAGCACAAAGAGACCGAGAAGACGTTTCACTCCATCGGACTGCTTCAACTATATTCGGAAAACAAAAACAATCATCGAGCTGTATATCGCATCCTCCCAATCTGCAAATTAGCTCGGCCAGTATGGAACTCGACTCGCCAAAGATGGCGCATTCTCAGGGCCCAAGAATCCTCATATTTGGGGTCGGCGCGGTTGGTACTTGTTACCTTCATATCTTAATGCAGGCTGGATGCCAAGTGACTGCAGTCTGCCGGTCAAACTACTCCGTTGCGAAGCAGAACGGCTTCACTCTAGACTCCGCCTTGTTTGGTAACCACATTCGCCTTCGCCCACGTGTCGTACGCCGGGTGAAGGAGGTTGAAGGAACGATCTTCGATTACGTTTTGGTCGCAACGAAAGCCTTTCCTGGAACATCGCCAAGCACTGCGGATCTTCTCAAGCCCACGATCAAGATAGGGTATACATCTATTGTGATTCTACAGAATGGGATCGGAATCGAAGATGAGTACGAAAGTCTGTACCCTTTGAACACGATCATTTCCTGCGTTGTGAATCTGCACGCGACACAGCATTCGCCAGCAGTTGTGCAGATGGGATTCTCGCAATCGTTAGAGCTAGGAGTCTCTGAATCTCATGGCCCTCACGAGATGAACGACAACCCCCCAGAAAGAGCTACGACCTTTTCCAGTTTGATATTGAGGGGCGGAGGGAAAGCGAACATGTTTCAGAACATCCAGCCCAGGCGGTGGAGGAAATTGCTGATAAATGCATCTTGGAACCCTGTTTGTGCTTTAACTCGGCTAGATGACGCTACTGTTCTACAATCATGTCCAGAGGCAATAGTGTATATTCGGCGATTGATGAGCGAAATCATCAATGTTGCACATAGCCTCGGACATTACTCAGTCAGTCAGGCCGATGCTGAAGAGGTACTCAATGCTATCATTGACCGATCATCGACGTGCGGTCATGAGCCCAGTATGTCTTCGGATGTACGGCGGAGGCGGCCTATGGAGATCGAAGCTATCTTAGGCAATACCATTCGAATCGCTAAGGCTAACAGCATCAAGGTAATAAATCTGGAGGGACTATATGTTCTGCTTTGCGGCCTAAGTCTAGGTTTAGATTAATTGAATACAGCCCCGTATATGCTCTGGAAAAGAAAATACATGTCATACAAGAAAGTTCGCAATCGAGTGTAGTCGAGACCTAGTAGGCATGAGATTCTACTTGGAGACATAGCTGTAGCAGAAGTCTTTCAGCCTACAGGTGATACAGACGGAGGCAAGACACTAGGCTAAGAAGTTGTTAAGTGCGTCTCATAGAATATCAACCTGCTAGACTGCAGAGATTATGAGACGGGAAGATGCTACTATGGATCGAACAGGTGAGGCAGGATAGTGACTTGTTACGAGGACTAGAAATTAAGAGACCGCAAAGCCTGAATTCTATTGCGGCTAGATGGACTGGGCGAACATGACAGTATAGTGTCCCGAGATTTACTATGGTCATGTTTTCCTTCGTCCACATTACTTCGTAGGTCTGCACCTTCATAGAGCGTTGACTCTGATATCACAGGGATAGATCATACCAGGCTTTAGAGAGATCTGCATCGTCGACAAGTGCTGACAAGACTGGCGGTAAGTTACGGATCCTCGGCTACATTGGTACAGGTCTAGAAATCATCGACTGTAGGCCACGGCTTCTGCGGAATATTAACCTGAGGCTGATACTACAGTAGCGGGCTATCCCAGTATCTCTGCAAAATCAGGGTACTTTCCCCGCTTAGTTCCACCTTCCGATAGACCCGCGAAGATAGTTGCTCAAGTTTCGTGCGGACTTCGATTTTATCAGACGAGACGGGCGGCCCCAAGTCCTGCTAGCTAATGATCATCCCCTGCACCTTGGAACAGAAGTCAGTCATTTGAACGGACTCACGTATTACGGACGTCATTATGAACATGCATGACATTTCATATCAGCAGATGTGATCATCAAGAGCATGTGAGATTCACCATATATACAGTGTCCACCTCTGGCCTTGCTACACTTGTCACAAGACATTCATTTCATCCTCCTTCTCCCATCATTACTTCAGCAGCACCTCCGTCATGCCGTTGCTTCATTACACCTGCCTGCTCCAGTATGCGGCATTGGTGTATGCCAACAATGCGTTGAATGTCAATACTAATACACAAAACGACAAACACGTTGACGAGGCCATTACCCAACTTGGTTCAGACTGGTACTACGCAATTTGCGCCATCATGGGCGCCACGGCAATTGGAATCCTATGCACCTCATATTTGAAGCCACGGTCGGATCGCATTTTCTTCTACATGTGTGCAGCCATCTGCACAACTGCGTGCATTGCATATTACGCAATGGGTTCCAATCTAGGCTGGACACCGATCGATAATGAATGGCGCCGTCAGATCTCCGGAGTTGATGGCCGAAATCGCGAGATATTCTACGTACGATACATTGATTGGTAGGTTGAGTCCCATCCCACGAATGATGATATGTTTATTAATGGTTTCTTTATCCCCAGGTTCGTTACTACACCGCTTCTATTGCTTGACTTGCTGCTCACGGCTGGCTTGCCATGGCCTTCAATCATGTGGACCATCTTCCTTGATATTGTCATGGTCGTGACTGGTCTCGTTGGAGCGCTGACGAAGACTCGATATAAGTGGGGTTAGTCGACCTTGGTAGTCCAATTTCTCATGAGACTGATACTGACAGAGTCGAATAGGCTTCTATGCTGCAGGTTGCGCTGCCATGATCGGTATATTCTACGAGCTTGCCATCGTCGGTCGCGCAAACGCAAAACGTCTTGGTAATGATGTGCACAGGATCTTCACTATCTGTGGTGTCTTGACACTTTGCGTCTGGTTACTCTACCCAGTCGCATGGGGCTTGTGCGAAGGAGGCAACGTTATCACACCAAACGATGAAGCGTTTTTCTATGGATGCTTGGACTTCATGGCCAAACCTGTCTTCAGTATTGCCCTCATCTATGGACATTGGAACATCAACCCTGCCCGCCTGGGCCTTGCCATCTTGAGTGGTGAAGAACGTGCGGAGCAGTTGTTAAAAAAACATGATGGGCTTCCATCGAACGGACATGGCCATAATCAGACTGGTCAGAACGGTGGTACTCGGCAAAACGGTTCCCATCGGGCCCCTGATGATACAGAAAGGGGGGCGAGCGCTGAGGTGTTCTAGTGTTGTTACCCGCGATTTGGAAGATTCTTGTGCTAAAAACTTGCGCATTCCTGTGTGGGAAAGAGATTCTTCGTGCTTGGGCTTGAGCAGATCCCAGTATCGGTTGATCGTGCTAGCCACCTGGACTGTTTGACTAATATTTTATCCTTCAGTATTGACATTGACTGATACGATAATGATATTCGAGCGTCGAGGCGTTGATGTGGTAGACGATAATCGGATATATGGGTACATGCAGAAGCGTAACACAAATCTTGATATCAGATGTTTAATGTATCTTTACTGTTCTTCGCTATGATACATTCGCAACAAAGTCACTCTGGATGGTTTCAGACACCATCCTTCCCTGACCACTAATAGCGGCTGCGCGCTCGCTATTACAGCCTTGATTCGTGGCAGCGTTCCTGGGCCAGTCCAAGACTCTCAGTATCTATATTCAGACCATAATGCCCGTCACATGAGACTCTACACGCTCAACATGACGGGGCGATATGATCAGTATATGCGAGTGTCGAGTCATGAAGCCATGGTGTCAGTGCTTGCAAGTTTGCTAGTCCCTTGTGCTTGTTAAAAAGATCTTCTGAGCGTATATACCAGGCGACACTAGTAAAGTAGAGCAACAAAGACTATAATGACGAGCATGTACTAACTCATATTAACACTTGAAGGTTTGAGAAGAATACGGTGCGACTTACTCCTAGCAAAAGTAAGATCAACATGCAAATATCCCAACCGCCGCTCCGTACTTTGCCATTCAATATGAGGCGCTGTTGCTGCCAACACCGCAATCCCCCTACAGAAATGACCAGAATGGCCAAAGAGATGGATACCAGTCCAAGGGGCTTACCAAGACGGGCAATATGGGGAGACTGGGTCTTGGAAAGGCGAAAAAGCTGAGTGACGACGACTCCGAAGTGTGCCAAGGCTGTCGAGGAGCGCAGCCATGCCAGATAAGTGCGCTCTAATGCTGTGTGAAAGGCATATTCAGCTCCATAGACCTGTGCCAAAGGTTGCGCCAGACGACTAACCGTAGAAGTCTCTACAAGTGTGCATAGGCACATCTAGCGCAATATGTCTCTGCCACCACGAGGATTTCTTGGTCGGGCGCGCGGCTGTAATGGAGATGCCTCTTCGATCGAGTTCTTCCAACTCAGAGGCGGGGGTTTGCTGCTCGGACGACATGACCTGGCGCAGTGGATGCGTTAGACATGAAGCGCGTGAATAGAGCTGGCGACACTGCTGATGAGAATGGCCAAACCAATGTTCAGGAATAAGTGATAATGAATTGGCATCGACTTGGCAGGCACAAAGGCAAATGCTCTCGGCAAAACACGTGATTATTGGCATCGACAAGGAGTTCATTGAAGTCAGTACTAGTGCCGGCAACACCTCCGGTGGCCGCGTAATCACTCGCAAGCGAGTGCCGCGCAGCTCAATGATCCTTTATGCTCAATGACCACCTTGTTAAGATGCCACCTTCTATCTAATAACTCATCCATTATATGGAGCCAAATAGGTGTAATCTTAATGCGATGCTGCTTGTGTAGTGGCCTCCAATTCACAGGTTGAATCTGAGATAATACACGTTTGCAACGCTTCTTAAAATCAGCCTCATCTGCTCGTCGTATTGCAACACGGTGCTTCTCAAGATCATTATTATCACGCTCTTGCACCATCTTACGTGCTTGTGCTCCTGTAAGAACACCACCTCGTTGTAGGTGAGTACGCTTTTGCAGGCTCCGAGCAGTACGTGCTGCAGATGCCACAGTAGTATATTGTAGTTCATCAATTGCCTCAGCCCCTTCAAGAGCCTGAATTGCTGCACCACGTAGGATCGGTGAGAGTCGATCACGCAATGCTGGATCGATCATCTCATCGTCTAAGATTGCATCAAAGCGACGCTTGAGTGTTCTGATCGTACGAGGTGTTGTTGATGACTGCGTTGTTGGTGGTGTTGGTGTTCGAAGAGCCTCAATTGCTTCAAGGCGACCTCGTACGTACTCAAGGATAGGAGTCGGATTGAATGGCCATATACCAGTCTTCTCAAATGCAGCCTTGATTGTTGAAGGGGATAGAGCCTGCCTCCTGAAGTATTCGAAGTCGTTAAAGAACTCAAGCTTGTTATAATCACTGCATCCGAGCCGTGCAGATCGATCAATAGCTTCTGCATGATAATGCTTATATGGCTGAAAAACCACGACGTCAAGAGGCTGTAAGAAGTGCGTTGAATGAGAGGGCAATCCGAAGGGGATAATATAGTGTTCTTCGCAGTAATTGATAAACTCGAGCGTGTGATGCGAGCCGTAGCCATCGAGCAGTAGTAGCCGCCAGGTACCTCGTTGGCGATGAGCTGAGTGCTTCTCAAAGTGCGCAATCCACGCAAGCATTAGCTCGTCATTCATATAGCCAGTATCTGCGACTCCTACGAGCGTGTCGTCGTGGAGGCCTTTAAACCATGCTGCTTGGTGTAGCTTGCCAGTGATTACAAGCATTGCAGGTACTGCTTCGCCAGCTGCGTTGATTGCTTCTGCCACCGTAAGGCTCTCTCTATTCTCACTGCTTGGTAGTATGTATGTGTGCTTCTCGGGATGCTCCGTAAGTATGTATTGGCCTTTGCTAACACCAATACGGAAGCCTGTTTCATCCATGTTCCATAGATCTTCAGGTTGAATACCATGCTCTTGAATCAGCGTACCAAGTCGCTTGAACCACTCCTCAGTATCCTCAAGATCATAGGCAGCTACGCGCTGCGACTCTAGGCCTTTCTGCTTCCTTTTGACGAAGGTAGGATGACGTTGTAAGAAGCGTAGGGTCCATTGCTGAGTCACTGTTGGTGGTAGGCTGTCACCTTCGTGAGACCGGCGGAGTATTGAATTGGCACTGATCGTGATCGCGCGCGCGCGCGCAAACACCGAGACGCTCGCAACGTCTCATATAGGTAAGTATGGCCTCCTCTTGGTCACTACTGAGTCTCATATTGGTAGGAGGTCGTGTTGATCGTGAGGCACGACCTTGTAGGCGCCTCTTCAAGCGTTGGTAGGGTACGTCGAACATAGTAGCTAATTTGGTGATTGTAATAGGGATTTGCGTGGTGGAGCGATAATCCATTGCCTCAGCGATACGCTCCTCGATTTGGTGGTATTCAGAAGCCATATACGTGATTATAGATAGATAATACGATAACAAGAAGGCCTTGGTCATTGAGCATAAAGGATCATTGAGCTGCACGGCACTCGCTCGCGAGTGTTGGTGGGCATGCGCGGAGCCATTGCCGGCACTAGTATATGGGGGATCTACCATGACCTATGACGCCTGTCAGGTAAACTGTAAGCCAGCTATCGGGATCTGCGGAAGCGCTAGAAGAATTCGCTCAATACCGGGCGACGCCCCGCACTTATCATCCCCCTGTCCCTATATATCTTGACTAAAATCGGAACTTCAATCTTGACTTAGAAACAACAATTCCGAACAACAACGTTTTCACCTTTCAACATCACTCTCGGCACCTAGACACTATCACGTACGCCTGTACTGATCCACCCTCCTCCATGGCTTGTCAAAATGATTGCTCGACCACTCCTACCGATCCTTCTGGGCTTGGAGGAGCCTGCGAAGCGGCCATCTGTACACGGCGTCGGAAAGGTTGGCGGTCAGTCGTGCGTAACTTCACCCCCTCCTGGTTTTCGGTCAACATGGGCACTGGAATTACGAGTATTCTGCTGCACAATCTACCTTACAACGGCCGTTGGCTGCAGTATATCTCTTATATCCTGTTCGCGCTCAACGTGCTCCTCTTCGTTATCTTTTTGACAATCTCCGCCTTGCGATATTGTCTCTACCCTAAGATTTGGATATCGATGGTCCGCCACCCGGCTCAGTGTCTCTTTCTGGGCACCTTTCCTATGGGACTAGCGACCATCGTCAACATGATTGTATTCGTCTGCGTGCCTCAATGGGGAGGCGTTTGGTGGAAGGTTGCATGGGCGCTCTGGTGGATAGATGCTGCCGTATCGGTCGCTTGCTGTTTCTATCTGCCTTTTGTGCTGTAAGTTTACACGACAATTACATGGCCATGGTCAGGGACAAAGCGCTGACATGTGTTTTAGAATGGCAGTTCATGGCCACTCAATCCAGACCATGACTGCAGCCTGGCTGTTGCCAATTGTTTCGACTATTGTTGCTGCAGCGACAGGATCCCTGGTCGCTGGCATCCTTCCGCATGTTGAGTACGCCCTCATTACGCTCCTCACATCTTACGTCCTTTGGGGAACAGGCGTGCCGCTCGCAATGGTTGTCCTCGTGATCTACTTCCTGCGCCTCACGACCAGCAACTTGCCGCCTAAGGCAGTCGTGGTGTCGACATTCCTACCGCTCGGGCCGCTGGGCCAGGGCGGCTTTGGTATTATGCAATTGGGCAAAGTGGCGCTGGAAGTGTTTCCCAAGACGCACACCATTCCTGCAGCCTCGCACGCAGGCGAAATATTCTACGTCGCCGGCTTCTTCACCGCGATCATCATGTGGGGCTTTGGGCTCGTGTGGTTATGTTTCGCGGTGGCGACCATCGTGCGTTCTCGACACTTTCCGTTCAACATCGGCTGGTGGGGATTCACCTTCCCACTAGGCGTTTACACCGTGTGTACGACCACCCTCGCCAAAGAATTGCCCTCGGCGTTTTTCCGCATCTTGGGAACCATCTTCTCGATTGCAGTCACGATGCTCTGGATTGTCGTCTCGGTCGGCACATTATACTCGGTCCGGAAGGGAAGTATGCTGGTCGCACCATGTCTGAAAGACGTCGAGGAGAGGGAGGCGAAAGCGCGAGAGCCGAGCGTGCACAAGCTAGAGGCGGATGAGGGCGAAGGAGTGTGAAGCAGGTATCATTTTATGCAGTGTTGAACCCTAACCCTATCATTGCCCCTGCGCGCAGGACAATAGGAAGCGCAAAGTAGGCATGTCACTCGGAAGCGCGTAGTGGACTGGACTAGTGGACCGCGGGGAGCAAGCTTGGGGCGGAGATTGCGCCGGCATGATTTTAGGCGCACCGTACACATTATTACACCATATTAGATTGTAGTATCCAAACCCACTCCCATCTTCCACGCACCATACGTCCAGCAGCAACACGTCGCCAACGATGGGCTGGGAGGCGGCAACCAAGCAAAAGCGCGACGCCCTGCTCGCCTGTATTCCCGTGCACTGGCGGCTGAGCGAAAGCGAGCTGCGACAAGCCACGGCGCACAGCGACGTACGCGCTGCCTTGCCCGTGAGTCGCATGCATCCAATGCCACTCCACCTCCAATGTCGCTCCATGTAGCTGACCCTTTCGCCTTTGCACGTAGCCCTTGCTCAGCCCCGTCGAGCAGGCCATCACCGCCCTCCCCGCCGCGCGCCTGCTGCTCGCCCTGCGGTGTGGCGATTACACGGCCTGCGAGGTCGCTGGCGCCTTCGGCCACCGCGCCGCCCTCGCGCACCAATTGACTAACTGCCTGTGCGAGCTCGACTTCGCCGCTACCACCGCCCGTGCCCAGCAGCTTGATGCCTACTTTCGTCAGCACCGCCGCCCGCTCGGCGCGCTGCATGGTCTTCCCGTCAGTCTGATGGATCGCTTCCACATCGCCGGCTTGGACAGCAGCTGCGGCTTCGCGAGCTGGCTCGGCCATCCCAAGGCCATCGACGACGAAGGCCTGCTGCTCCGCGCTCTCCGCCACGCCGGTGCTCTCATCTATTGCAAGACGAACGTTCCCATGGGCGCTTTGGTACGATTCTTGTGCTCCTGCCCAGAGCTCCGCTTCGTACTGCCGTCGCCAACACTGACATGGCCTACTTTTGCAGATTGGTGAGACCGTCAACAACATCGTCGGCTTCACCGTCAATCCTTACAACATCAACTTGTCGGCTGGAGGCGCGTGCGGAGGTAGGGCACTCCCCATGGCAAAACCCCCGCTGCCAACAATCCTCTGCTCATGCTGACTAGGCCAGGGGAGGGCGCCTTGCTTGCCCTTGGCGGCTCTGCTGTGGGGATAGCCACGGACCTTGGTATGTGTACTTCCAAATCGGCCTTGTGTATCACACGCCTCTGATACGCTCGCAGTCGGTTCCAGTCGTATCCCTGCGGCTTTCAATGGTCTGGTCGCGCTCAAAACTTGCGAGGGCCGACTGTCCACATCCGGAATCGCGACCATCGTAAGTCGCCATTATCGACCGAGTTCATATTTCGTGCACACATGTCTCCACTCCACATGGCACTAACGTAGAACAGCTGAGAGGCTTGCCCGTCGCTCCGGGCACCATTGGAATTATGGCGAAAGACGTAAGTTCTGTTGACCTAGTGTTCAAAGCATTGCTTGAGAGTGAGCCGTGGCTGGAAGACCCGAATGTCATTGAATTGCCATGGCGCACAGAAAAGCATGATGTGATTGCGAGAAGAGCCGGTGAGCACGGTCATTCTCCAGGGAGACTCGTGTTTGGCTTGATGGCTTGCGACGGAAATGTTCGTCCGCATCCGAATGTCGCAAGAGCCCTAGCACATGTCAAGGAGACGCTCGAGGCGGAGGGCCACGAGGTATGCCATCAAAGTGCCCTGCCGTTAGAAGACACCATCGTAATGACAAGCGTGCCGTAGATTATTGATTGGAACCCACCGCCCCACGCAGAGGCAGTGGAGAATCTGGTATGCCCCTAACGAAGCTTTCTTGGACGAGGCAGCCGATGTTGACTTTCTCAAGCTAAAGATATTCGGTTCTGCCGCAGGCCCCGCCATCATCTCGGCTATCAAGGCGAGCGGCGAACCTCCGGTGGCTCAGATGCGTACGCTGTTCGATCAGCCAAATGTCATCAGTAGCTCTACCGGCGATTTCTGGGACTTGTGTCAGCAGCGAGAAGATTATAGGAAGGCGTATGCCGACTACTGGATGAGAATGGGCAGCTGCTCGGCCTCGGGCAGGCCTGTCGATGGTGTTATCCTGCCTGTTGCACCCACATCCGCAGCGCGCGCAGGCGAATTCCACTATCTCGCCTACTCGGCTATAGCTAATGTGTTGGATGTCCCTGCCGTTGCTTTTCCCGTTGCTCCCAGAGGCTACAGCGACTCCATTGCCGTTGCGAGTCCCTTCCGTTTGAGCGAGATGGACGAGGTTGTGCACAAGACCTGTAAGCATTTTCCGCCAACATTACAGTCGTGCGGATCCATATACTGACTGCAACATTGCAGACTCCGAGGAGGAATCGCAGAATATGCCAGTGGGCCTGCAGGTGATATGCCCACGGCTGCAGGAAGAGAGCGCACTGGCTCTCGCGACGATCATCGGACAAGCCCTACGCGCAAGAACCGACGATTCGCACGATGGAAACCGATAGCCAGGAAAGTTTGCGGTCGAACAGACGGATTGACATGCCAACACTAGACTCCCGTGGTCTCTGCGGTCCGTAATGCTCATACAGCCACGTTTTAATTGTTTACGGAATGCTGAGGCCTATCGTCGTCTCCCCACCTTCAAGCCCCCCACCTCTCCATAGCCATTGTAACAGACGCCTCTCAGATTCCACTGAGAACGTTGGGGCTGCGAATTGCTCCCCTTATCAGTGACTCTGCTGTGCAGACATCTTTGCTCGCCCAGCTCGATCTGTACTTTAGCTTTCCAGAGCTTCCAAGTCCACTTGCTCTCCATGCGATGTGCGATCAATTCGGCATCCACCCAGGTCTCCCTATCGGCGGAGACCTCGACTCTCGTCACCGGTCCATCCTCTCCCCCCGGCAGAGCATAACCCTCCACCGCGATGAATCCCTCTGCATCCACTTCCACCGTACCTCCATCTGTGGGCGACGTGATGGCAGAGTTGACCGGCATGGCAATCACCGGCGGGACTTTGTGCTAGAAGGCTCGTGCCCTTTCCGCGTTGTCCGCTTCTTCTGGCAAGATCTTGTAGTCGAAGTGCATGTAATGGTTGCCGCTCATTTGCCCTGCACCGTGATGCCATCCAACCATTTCACGGCCCTCGCACCCGCCACGCCCGAAACGATGACGCGCACGGGAAACCGGTGCTCCGGCGTCAACGGCGCACCGTTCATCTCCAAGGCTAAGATCACATCCGCGTGCTCGCGCAAAGCACGGTCCATATCAATCGAGGTCCCGTACCACGAGTCGTCTTCGCAGGGCACGGCGCCGCACGCAAACGCCACGTGCAGCTGCTTGCGCATGTCATCACCCGCGTGCGCAAGCGTAGGAGCGGCGCGGAGGAGGACATCACGGAGTCTCGGGCCACGCCAGGAGCAGTTCATGAGAACAGCCGAGCCCCAGTCTACACCGTGTACTTCCTTCTGCAGAGTTCGCATGGTGTGGCGACGGTTGCCGGCACATTCTAGGAGGCAGGTAACATCATGCTGGGGGAAGGCATGGCGCAGATCGGACACGGAGAAGTCGAGTGGGTTGTCGACCAGGCCGTCGACGCGCACGCGGTGTGCCAAGGCGTCGAGATTGGCTGGAATGGGGCAGTGGTTGCGGTCATAGGGTCGAATGGAAATGTCAGTCAGGAAGGAGGCGGTTAGAGAGGCAAGCTCCGGCTCGCGATTCACTGGAGGCTCAGACAGGGCTGGCATGTTCGCGAGCATACGCGCTTTTCCGTTCCAAACAGCAACGCTCGGGCAAGACAGGCGAGCAGGCGAGGAAGCCAGTGGGCATGTGTGAGAAGGCAGGCGGGTGGGTGGCTACCTATACATGGGGAGCAGTGGCGATGCAGCGACACTACAGTGCCTCCTGCCGTGCCTGCATGGGGCATGCACACCACATACAGCGCTCATGAGGTGCACCTCGCACCTTCGTGTTGCATGGTGTGACGTCACGCGGGATCCCCGCATCTGCACATGTCAGCGGCGTCGCAGTGTAGTGCAGTAGGTACGGGTAGTACGACACCTTGGACGCAGGCACATACAGGAGCGCAGATCGAACTTCATGTCTCTGGATAACGGGCTTCTGAGGACTAAATTGGAGCAGGCACAGCTAGAATCGCGCGTTCCTTCCTGTGCAAGTGGCAATGCAAGCCGCCAAGGCACGCCGCCTCCTCGAATGCTATCTTGTTGACGGCGCTTGCATAGTGTCGTCAAGCGTTCGATGGGAATACGTCGGCGCAGAATCATCTCTGTTCTGGACCGGAGGTGGAATGCTGCATTTTCTCAAGCCCGCGTAGGGATCGTCAGACTTGTGGAGAGCACTGCTGTCATTGCGTTGCGAGTGCTCCTTCCTGAGATCACTCTCGCGCGGCAAATTGCGTTCGTGTGTTGCAGTGAGACGATTGCCGTCCTCATCGCCCGTGGCACCGTGCACTTTGCGTTTGCTGTGTTGTCGCCGAAGGCGGCTCCTGATATAACCCATGTTGATTGTGCAAAAGTAGGAGTATACCGAATGTAAGGTATGGCAGAGCGGTCGAGTTAAACGGAGGTAATCGAAAAGGTACTGTAATCACATCTCTCTCTATATTGTGTGTAACTTGTCCTCCAATGCCGTGCCGTGGCAGGTTCTAGTCTTCCGAGAGGCCGTGCTGCCTGGCCCCACACGTTGTCTTAGAGGTCTGTGCCTCCCGCGCTTTCCGATACGGTCTACTATAGACGGGAGGTGCGGCTTCAACACCCTTGATCGCCGGCAGGCCCTGCATTGACCAACGTGGTAGTCTGTGTTTCGTTCGGTCTCCATTGCTGTCGCGTTAGATTATCTTTACTCTCATCGTCATTCTACTCACTGGCAAGAGTCACAAAGTGTAGCAGAAACCACGGCTACGCGTGGCCTGACGAGAAGTGGCAAGCATCTCAGACCCATCTTGCCAGCCACACCATGAAAAACAAATCGACACGCACTTCCCCCGGTCAGCAGCATAGCCACGGTCAAAACGACTATGACGAACTGGATAACGAGGAGATCGGCCTGAATGAAATTCAGGCACCGCCACCCGCTCAAAACATTGATGACGGCCCGAGTCTTGAGCACGAACGAACGCCTTCGACGAATGAAAACACCAAAAAAACTAGCTCATCCAGAGAAGAGTCGGGCCTCGACGAGCTCTTCGCTCCCCCACCCGACGAGAACCCAAGCGAAGGCGAGTCGTACCATCATGACGACTTGGAGCATCAGAGCAAACAACAGGAATCCGGGAGCACAGATGAGGTCAAGCAGACAAAGCTTTCGCGCTTCCTCATCCAGTTTTACATCTACTCCTACCTGATATGCTTCTCAATCCTCGGTGTGCTCGCGAGAATTGGCCTGCAGACTTTGACGCTCTATCCCGGGGCATTGATACCGAACACGGACGTGTGGGCAAACTTTGCGGGCTCTCTATTCATCGGGTTCTTGCGAGAAGATCGCACCCTGTTTCGCAGACACTGGCAAAAAGCTCGGAGCGAACATGACGAGCGTATGAAAGCGTCGGAACGGGTCCAAGGATCCGGTACCGACAACGGGAAACGAGAAGAGGGTGCAGGCGAGGCGGCGGTCGATGCTGCATTCCGCGCTTCTCGGGCCCAAATCCCCGGATATCTCGGTCTTACTGTAGGCTTCTGCGGATCATTCACTTCATTCGCATCGATATGTCGGGATTCGTTCCTGGCAATTTCCAACAATATCAGCACGGATGACGTTTCGAATCATTTCGTGACATCCACGGCAAGGAGTCGCGAGGCAGGCTACAGCGTCATGGCCGTCCTCGCTGTGCTACTTCTGGAAATAGGCATGAGTATCATCGCATTGAAGATGGGTGCACATCTGGCCATCACGACGGAACGGTTGATCGAGGACGCAACGGTCAATGTGAATTTTTCCAAGATACTCAATCCACTATTCGCCTTCCTTGCCGCGGGTGTGTGGATTGGCGCTGTTATCTTGAGCGTATTCGGTCACCACGATGTATGGCGCGGAAAGGTGCTCTTCTCCCTTGTCTTCGCACCAGTGGGCTGCATTTTGCGGTTCCAGCTGTCGGTGCGTATGAACCGTCTGATCGCATCCTTCCCACTCGGAACTTTCGCGGCCAACGTGCTCGGGACGGCGATCCTGGGCATGGCGTACAATCTTCAGCACTCCTCGGCGGCTAACAGCATCGTCGGATGCCAGGTCTTGCAGGGAATCGCTGACGGGTTCTGCGGGGCCTTGACCACCGTCAGCACATGGGTCCTCGAGCTAGACACGCTGCGCCTGCGACATGCGTATGTGTATGGTGGGTGCAGCATGTCTGTCGCGGTAGGGTGTATCACAGCAATCATAGGCCCGTTGAGGTGGACGCAGGGTTTCAGTGCGCCCGTCTGTAGCGTGTAGCGTGTAGGGTTGTACGCAGGTGCAATGCTAGGTTTAGGGTTGCCCGCGGAGTGTTAAGTTATTGCAGATCTCAATCTTAGCAAGTCCAGAAGCACGTCTTTGATCAGGCTGCATCAGATTTCCTTTGACTCCCGCCCGACGTGCACTGGCGACGCAGGATACCATAGAAATGTTCATAATTGTGCCCAAACCCCGTGGCCTTGCCACTCACGCCGAGCCGAGCGACAGCGCTCGCGGGCTGACACGCACGCAGAACGCGTGTCAAAGCTGCAAAGTGCGCAAGGCCAAGGTCAGTCGAGCCGTCGTGCCACCACTTTTGCCGCACCGCTGAATCCACCTGTCTTTTCTCCAGTGCGACGGCGCAAAGCCTTGTTCGCGATGCCGCGTACGCGATGTCGTCTGCGTGTACGGCAAGGCGGACGCGGCCAAGCTGGCGCTGGCCATGACCCCAGAGCGAGCTGTCACGCTACAAGAGCAGAATGACCGCCTTGCGCAGGCGGTGCGCCGCATGGCTGCCCGGCTCGGTGTGCTGGAGTCGCGACATGACAAGGCCGGCTGCGGAAACTGCTACGACTCCGACCGTCTGGGCGAGTCGCCCGCGGCCGCTCAACATGCCGGTATCGCCGAGATACTTGACCGATACGCTCCCTCGCCTGCAACCTCCGCCGGGACGCAGCAGTCCCGCCAGAGCAGTCGCCGCGGCGGGACAACATCTGGGCCACAGCAGTCGAAAAAGCGGCGCGTCGACGACCAAGACAGCGAACCACACAGCCCTTCTCATATGATCGTGCCCACCTCACAGCTACAACCCGGGCAAATGATCAACAACGAGCTGGCGACCGGCAGTGCACAGCCTAACCCAGGACTGCTTCACATAGACGACGCGGTAGCCGCTGCAACATCAAATCCAGACACGTTTAATCCTCATTCGACGGCCTACCAGACCCTGTTGCAGATATCGCAGGCACACAAAACACGGGCAATGCAACTCAGAGGTCAAGGGGGCGTGATCGTTCGTTCCAGACATTGTCAACTCCGCCCATGACATGCCGCCCTCCATGGGGCCTGTCGGACAAGATGCATCACTGTATCTTGCCCCGGGTTTTTTGGGCAATGGTTCCACAGCTGTCGACGCGGGCTTCCCGGACGCCCTGTTGGAATTGGTGGACTGGGACATAGGTCTAGAGAATTGCGATTCCATGAATTGGGATTGGACCATCCATGGGCAGTGAGACCTGTATTTGATGACGGCACATTTCTTCATTATTCATCATTCATTATCTCATGTGCAAACTTGAACACCATGACTGGAGCCATCTGACACTTGATGAGCTCAGGCAATCCCAACGAGCCATATCAATCTCGCGTCACATGAGGCCTGGCCAACCAGGTAGTGCTGGGGTTGGGCTCCGTTTCTTCGGTGGCATGACCACCCAAGCCCGGCCACGCAGGTATCGATTGTCCACCCAAGAATCTCGCAGAGTCAGGGTCTTTGCACAGCGGCGTGCATATTCGAGCCTCTTCCAGGCAAGCTCAATACGACTGTCCTGCCAGGCATTGTAGCCGGCCATTTCCTTGGCGTCTAATGCAGTTACATTATCTGGTCCGCATTGCATTCTCGTTGACGCGGAATGATTCGAGTTAGGTGAGACTGCTGTCTTCGCAGAACCAAAGCACGCCGAGCAGAAACAGGGAGCTGTGAATGTTTGCTGGACGGCTGCCGAATGGTCGGCTAGTAGTTGTTCTTCGTCTTCGAGATATCGCTTCAGTCCCATCCTGCTGTGCTCGCCTTCTTGGTCCATCAGCCACGCGCCATTGATGTTGTACTTCCTCCAACTCAACATCTGCCGGAATTTTGTGGTGCCACTCATCTTGGTCTTAAAATTTCGTGTCCCTGGGGTGCGAATGGACGCCATTGTCTGGTAGATTGGTTCCTTGCGCTCATTCAAGTCGGCACTCACCGCTATGGCAGCATTCAAGGCATCTACCCAGCCGATCGCGGCCGCAAAGCTGCCTGTCGCGCACAAGAATTGATACCCTTCGACTCGAATCCTGAACACAAAGCTCTTCTTGTAGTAATCTGTGGCCAAGCCTGCTTGGGCTCCCTGGAGGCTGAGTGGGCGTTGGCATACTAGCAGACCAGTGCTTTGCTGGAGAAGTATTTGGGTCCCTTGGAGTTGCAGGATCACCCTGCGCCACTGCCGATCCGGCCATTGCGTCGTCGGGCTGGCGAGCTCGGGCTTCAGTAGAACGTGGATAGCTTCATCGAATGTATTGCTGTAGCATGGAGGGCTCGTCGTGCAGGAAGATTCCGGAGGCTGGGCTGATGCCATTCGGGGCTAGACCGTATGAAGATATTCGGATGTATATTTTGTCTTCCAGGAGATTTGCCAGGAAGCCGGGCAAAGCTCGACCCGTGTTTGACATGGCGTTGAATTATATGCTGGCCGTGAGCCCTTGACGCATCCTTGGGGATGGGTGGGCACTGGCCTGCAGAGGCACACCTGTGACCAGATCACTTGTCTCAGTGAGATCACCGACAATACCGTATGAAGTAACAGCAACCACAGTGCCCGCGGCGCCATCGCCAGTGATAGTACCGACTGATGCCTGGGCATGGACCAAGGTTGCCGCCGGGCCCGCTGATGCTGGCGGAGCGCGGTGTGTGCGGAAGCGCGCTTGCGACAGCCCACTTCCACATCATCCGGTCCAACGTCCGTGTTGCCATCAGCCCAAACAAAGCGGAACGCATCCTGCGGGTTATGATGTAACTTCGAAGGCCAGTTCGTGGAGGCGCGTTCGGTCCGATTGCATTGCTTGCAGGCAAGTAAACACGAGTCTCGAAGTGGCCCGTTCGCCTCGACTCCTGTCTGTATGCTGCTCTGACTATGCTACCATTTTGCCCAAGAGCACGAGGCATTCTGAATAACGGCGCTCGCGGCTTCTTCTCTCCTGGCGTACCAAAACGCGTATCCCTCCTTGCGAGCCATGCAGATGTCATATTCCTTGCTTAGCTCGGTTGCACAATTATCGCCGTCGTTGTCTTCGTGACTTCGGGTAATCGTCCGTCTCTTTTGAATAGCCATACCACGGACTGCTAGGGGTGATACTAGTGCCGGCAATGGCTCCGCACATGCCACGTACGCACTGGCCACAAACACTCGCAAGCGAGTGTTTGTGGCATGCGCGGAGCCGTTGTATAGGGTTGCAACATCTCATCTTTAACAGTGTGGAAACGCATTGATTGGCGTATCTAGGGCAGTCTGTAGCAAATCCGAGCGATCAAACAATGCGGAATTGTATTACCGTCACAACAAGCACGGCCACAAATAGGGATCTCACAATAAGTGGATGCTACGAAGTGTTGTGTCATCTTAGACATATACAAATACAACTATGTAAGTGATTATATTTACGGGAGTAGGAGGCGGTCGGAGACGCAAAGGGGTCAGTTGTCAGTAAAAGCCTATTGCTAGCAAAAGGTTGCAGAGTTCCGTGATACGGTCAGTAGGCTGGCGTTCGACCCTACACTGCCAGTTGGGACACAAGAGGAAGGGGAATAGTCGAGAGATAGAAGAAGCTATACTATGACCGGCATATTAGGCCTCAAAAGGGACATCTTCGCATTAGGATGTTCTTACTTGCCCCTCATCGGGATCTAGTCAAATGTTTACTCCACTCCCAATACTTCTCTCCTCATGATTGAAGCTTTGTCCTCTACTAGATCAGCCTCAGAGCTTGAGCTATCAGAGAAGTTGTAGAATCGCCAGTCCACATTTTTCCAATATGCTCCTAAAGGACATAGTCAGGATTCGCGATTTTCTCATCATCTGAAATTTTGTCGGATAACTCACCCGTCTGATTACCTGATGCGTCCACGTTACCTGTGACATAATGCCAAAACACTCCATGGCCTACAACAGCCACGTCTTGCTCTGGACGCTGCTTGAGCCATGCCCTGAATTGTCTTGCTCTCTCTTCCAATGCTGCAGGTGTGGAAGCATAGATGCCAGTCTTGCTATTCCAGCCTTCCTCTACCATGGAAGCATCGACAAAATTCCCAAACTCTTGCATCAGTGCGGCCGGGTTGCTGCCAGTGTCGCATGGTAAATCGGTGTTCTCTTGCGCGAGCGGGACGAGAAGCAGCGGCCCATCGCGCTCTAGTTGGGGAGCAAAGCAGTATTTCGCTGTTTGAATAGCTCGACGCATCGGGGAGGAGCAGATGAGGTCAAGGCGTATATACTCGGGAAAGCTTGAGGCGAACTGCTTGCAATTTGCAACGCCGGCCGGTGTTAGATCCGGATCGTGGAGGAGCTCATTCTTCTGAGTGGGTTCAAGCTGATGGTAACCCTCTGCGTGACGGATCAAATGAACTCGAGGAGCCATGGCGAACAGATTGGAGCTTGGCGCAGTGATGGTATAGTGTGACGTGCTATGCCAGGAACGAAAATTTGCATGAGTTGCAAACATCCCAGGAGTCCATATAAGTTATGTAAGGAGCCAAATCCACACACTGCTTTTAGAGACGACGGGTGTTGCGGTTGATCTACAAGACTGCGAGGCTGGAGAGCGGCTCGAGCGGATGCATACATGAACAGAAATACGGACGTTTCGGGAACGAGCTTTACTGAAACATCGGGATGGGCGGCGGTGACGATACGTTCTTGACGTCGGAAGCAAGTGTAGCAAGCGAAATCTAGTACTGAGAAAATCTGTCACCACTACAAAATATTTGACTTCTTACAAGAAAATTCTCCCATACCTCAGTAAATTTTATTTGTTCGACACTTTGGGCGCCCCAGTCCGTTTATACAACCAACCAAGGACCATCCGTTTTTGGTTTGCATTGCAGAGGGATTAAATCATGGTATCTAGTATCCATGGTCATGACGGAGCAGGCTCGAATTCTGGGACACGTGCCAGAACCACCAACTTCCGGATGCGAATGGAGTCTTGTATCGACAGCCTCAAATTCTCTCGGGATTATCGCACCTCGCTGCCTCCATACTTGTCGCGGTTCACAGGGTATCGACCAATCGATGAGGAATTGCCCTATGAGCCTCTTGGGATTCCTCCGTTCATCTGGCTAAAATATATACCGCTAGAAGTCGAGGTCTGGCTTTTTGCTTGGATAGGCGCATTCACCAGTATTCTTCTGATTGAGGCAATCATGATCACCAACACAGCATTCCACGAATTGTACCACAGCCCAATCATTATCACGTCGTTCGGTGCTTCCGCGGTACTAGTCTTTGGCGCTATCGAATCTCCCGTTGGGCAGCCACGGAACGTGCTCTTCGGGCATTTTATCTCCGCTCTCGTTGGGACTTGCATTACGAGGTTGTTTGTGCTCGATCCGAACTACCACCAAGAACTCAGCAGGAACGACTTTTCTGGCAATGTTTTCATCAACGGCGCACTCTCAATGGCGACATCACTGCTAGCTATGCTTGTTACCGGCACTGTACACCCACCGTAAGTCTAGAAACTCTTCCACATGAGACGTGATGTATTGACATTTCACTAGCGCAGGGGCCACTGGATTGAATGCTGCCGTGGAGAGTGCTGTGGTCACACTTTCATGGCGATATTTGCCTGTCGTTCTTGCTTCAGCACTGATAATGCTAGGTTGGGCAATGATCATCAACAATCTCGGTCGTCGTCGATATCCAATGCATTGGTGGACTCCTAAGTCAATCTTTGTGCGTGAGCCCAAAAGTGAGCCAGAAGAGAAGATCTTTGAAAGAAGGGAAGCGGAGGAAATTTCTCAACAGCATCACGACGAAGGTGCCTTTCGCAGAGAGAGTATTGAATCGAGTGGAGGCGTGGAAGCTGCGGAGAGAAGAGAAAATAGTCACAGCCATCGTGACATAGATCGTGAACCAGCAGATCTTGAAGACTTGGTTAGCTTGGAAGAAGGAAGATAGTTTATCGCCATATAGATAAGGATCGAAATTACATAACAAAGAAACATGATCTGATTGTTGGCATATCTGTACGCTTGATTGCACCTACTCCGATACTTGACCAAGCTTGCTCTTCACAGGTACATTTTGTTGGCAACCGGGCTGCGGAAATCCCTCAATCTTGACGCCTCTACGGAACAGAACACAATGGGTCGAACCTCCGAAATGAAACTGTCATTTACCGTCAGTGGCATGTTCCGATAACTGACAAAGTATTGTTATACTTACCATTCCCAACTCTTCTCCTTTCTGTACACGCTGTCCTTCTTTGACAATGACTTCGCACGTCGATACCTCAACCATTCCAATAGGCATTACACAAATCAATCCGATTTTTGGATTGTCTGCCTCAATGAATATAATAGCACGAGTGGCCACCGAGGATAGGTACGCCTGACCTGTACCTTCTCCGAAAGGATCGGCCCCATGTGGGTCTGCTATACCCGTGAAAAGAGGCTCCGAAAAATACGTGCCGGATACTACGTATTGTTTCACAATTCTTCCGGATGCAGGGGAGTGCCACCGATGATAGCTCAAGGCAGATAGGAAGGCCTGGTATACAGTGCCTCCCACGAAATGCTCGGCAAGTTCGTCTTGAGCCAGCATTGTCGACACAGAATAGGGCTGCCCTTTCACCCAGAATTTGTCTGTTGACGAAACATCTCTAGCTACGCGATATGGTTTAGACTCGCAAGCGTTGGCCAAGACATCATCGTTCTCAGGATCCGCGACGGGTCGTATATTGTCCCGGTATTGACGCGTGAAGAAGTTGTCCCAACTAGTGAACCCATGGTACTGCTCATCTGGCTTGCAGATGAACATTTCCTCGAATGTATGAGAGGTGCCGCTAGCTTCATTTGCAACTCTTGTGAGTTCTTTCTTACCCTCCGGACCGAGCCAGCCTTGCTTGCCATTTCCGAGCACATTGGCAGAGCTCGGGCTTTGCAAGTACGAGCCCCACGCATTCAAGATCGCCTTGAGGTGTTGGTTCACGATTGGGTCCAAGAAGACAGCCCATCCACTAGGTGTGCCCATTGGCCAATCGAACATGGCATTGAATGGTAGGCCGACTGTTCCGGCCACATGATCGCGGTGAGCCCATTCAGGTGCAGTTGACAACAAGTAGTTCAAAACTTGGCACATATGCCCGTAGTCTTTGATTTGGTGGTGGCCAGCAGTATCATGTCGATAGGGCTTCTTCGCAGGTACCTCGCTGAACATAGCGTCGAAGAGCATGCTGAGCCGAACGTCGGATTTGATGGCGTGCCAGAAGGCATGGACGGTCGAATGGAATTCCTGAATGCCCCTTGAATCACTAGATCTAATGGTATCTCGGAGCCAGTCTCTCAGGATGCGATGATCTTTTGGAAGCCATTCTCCTACTCTATCCATTACTGTAAGCAATCTGCTACATTTACATGTTGGGTGGTGTAATGTACCTCATGACTTGTTGATCTTCAGGAATTGATGCCATAGCTTCGACAAAGGTAACTTCGGCCACGTCGTAGGAACAGTAACTAACGAAGAGTTTAGAGAAGAGGAGCAATAATTTGTCGCAGCAGATGGTTGAGATCTGTATATTCCGGTGAGAAAGAGCAAATTATATGGATTTCCTGCACTGGCAAGATTCCCCGTTCTCTTTAGAGTAGCGGGGTCGGCATCAAGTGCATGATATGCCATGACATAGGTAATGTCACATGAAGTGCGCGGAAGCTGCGGCTGCAGGGCACGTGTATAAAGGAAAGTGCGGCTGCGCTAGCGTGAAGTTGTCTTCCACAATCGTCATCTCACTGTTGCCAGTATCACATTGACATTGCCTCTGCATAACGCGAACTTTGCCATGCGTCTCCAACAGAAATCCGGTAAGATCAGCCAAGCCGCGCAAATTTCGCGTACCAGAGGTCCAGATTCCTGTTGCCACAGATCTGCATAGTAGCGACATGTCGGTCGATACATGTCAGTTTGTACTCTGCCTTCGATGTCTTTATTAACAATGCTGTGCAATCTCGAAATTCCATGGTCAAGGAAGAAATCCATTTCCCTGCAAGTTCTTTTAGGTCAATTTACAGAAAACTATCTGCAAGCGCTCCACGCGATCTTCGAGGTCTATCACGCATCCTTGTCCACGTGACTGAGGTTCCATGCAGACCTGTACAAGCCGCCCTCATGGGGAGATCGTACGCGGCTATTTCCCCCTCGATCCAGGAATGGAGCGCGTTCTTCACGCTGCTATGAAGAATTTCAAAAGAGAGACGCAGTGTAAGGCTGCCAGTCTCCGGCGGTTGGTCGGTCACATTACCGTACTGGAATTCTGCGAGACGAAGTACGGGCCAAGTTCATGGGGATTACCACCGAGCTACAATCAGTCACTGTCAAACACTACATCGACAAGGGCACCACCAGACTACTCAATCGCCTCTATAGACTGCACGCCAGCGACGCCAAATCAGGGTGGGCAATGAACGAGCACCGAACAGTTCGTTCGGTTCGTTCGGACCCTTTTGAACAAACGAACACACGCTTGATTACATAATTGATCGAATGAACAAATATATGCATTCGTTCATCATGTTCAAGGTGTTCGGTGTGGCGTTGGGCTTGCCCCAACCCCAACCCTCTCTTTGGATCTCAAGCGCATCGCTCGAAGCAACGACAGCGAATCCGGGGCCCCCGCTCTATGCATCGACCGTGCGCAGCACTGTAGGGGTCCACCAGTAAGGGCAATCGTGAGGGAGACGCGACGGTGTCGTTGCCGCCCACGCGCTAGACTACGTCGGGTCCCACGGAATACAGCATGAGCGCTTCATCAGACTTTCGGAATACACCAGCCCAGCAGGTGAGCGATGCGCACGCAGATGGACGAGATGGAAGTACGACAGCAAACTGTTCACCATCGATCCTTCGCCGCGTCGCGCCGCACGCCACGAATCTCGTGCCGACACCACCGAACAAACAGCCGAAGAGTAGCTGGATTTGGAGGCATGGAGAGGCTGTGACCGATCTAAAGGACGACGTGAACAAATGGCTTTGCCGTATTTGCTACGAGGAGCCATCGCAAAGCTCGATCGTGTGCTTGCCATGCGAGCCTACGAACCAGCCGATCCGTCACCTCGTGCGGTGCCACGCATTCGACAAGTCTGGCCGCAAGCATGCGCTGAAGCATTCGCACGATGACGAATCTCGAGATGGAAATGTAGCGATCATGATGATCAAACGCCAGAAACGTTCGCAAGAGGAGACATTCGATCGCGAAGGCTGGAAAAGGACGTACCTGGAATGGCTTGTGTCTAGCAACCAATCACTTCGCCAGGCTTCGGGAGACAAACTCAAGGCCTTGATCTCGTTCAGGAATCCTATAGTGGAGCCTCTGATCCCGCAGAGTCACCATACACCGCGGGACTGGATTGTCGAAGCTTTTACTGCCGCGAAACCCATGATCATACAGTCTTTGCAGACGGCACGAAGCACAATAACTGTCAGCTTCGACCATTAGCTCGTGGACAATGAGCTTGACCTGCTGGGCGTCGTCGCTCACTATCTAGACAGCAATCTCGAACTCAGGACCGTTCTGCTTGCGCTTAAGCCTTCGTACGGTCACGATGCGTAAGAACTTCAAGACACGTTGCTGTCTGTACTCCGGGAGTACAAGATCAGTGACAAGATTGGCTATCTCGTTGCAGACAATGCTTCGAACAACGATGCCGCCTTGCGCCTTCTATCTCACCACATCGACATCAAGCCAGCCAAACAGAGATTGCGTTGCAGCGGCCATGTGATCAACCTCGTTGTCAAGGCCATACTATATGGCGTTAACAGCGAGTGCCTGCTCGATTCTGCTCTTTCAGAGACGGACTATGGAGGCGATAGTGAACTGTTTGACACTTCGACGGTGTCCAGGTTCGAAGCAGCCCTGCGCTCCAAGGATGAAGCATCACGACTCGATGCCTGGCGAAGAAAGGGGCCGATCGGGAAGCTCCATAATCTCGTCGTGCACATCAAGAGCGGCTCAGCAAGACGTCGCTTTTTCGAAGCCAAGCAAGGCGAGATAGATACAAGGTTGTACCGGGTGATCGTCAACGGCGGGGTGCGGTGGAACTCCGCTTGTGACATGATCGAGCGTGCCTTCCAGGTCAAGGACGCATTGCAGCTGTACCAAGAGCACTTCAGGAGCAGCGGCACTGATCGCCTCGACAGCCGCGACTGCCTGTCAGCAGACGATTGGCAAGAGCTGACAGACTTGCTCAAGCTGTTGCGACCTATGAAGGAGGCCTCCTTGAAAGTCCAGGCCGTGGCAAAAGACGGCCAAGATGGCGCATTATGGCAAAGCCTGTCTATTTTGGATTGGCTGCTGTCCACCATTGAGGGTCTCAAGAGAACGCTACCTAGGAATCACTTCAGAGCATGTGTCAACCTTGGTTGGAAGAAGCTGGAAAAGTATTACGCGTTGAGTGATGCCACACCGGCGTATCGTCTCGCGATATTCCTGCATCCGTGTTTCAAACGGCGTTGGTTCGAGCGGCACTGGATGGGGAAGACAGCCTGGCTTGAGAGCGCGGATGAAGTCATGGACAGAGCGTGGCAAGACGCAAAGCGGCGGTGGCCCAACGAAGTGACTGTGTCATCACCGAAGCAACAGGAGATGGACGCCTTTGACGCTTATAACCACGACATCGATGACGATACGGACAACGACGAGTTGGCCCGCTACCTACGAGAGGAGCGTGCCCCGCAAGGCACTCGCCCGCTTACGTGGTGGCGTGAACACCATCACAGATTTCCCCTTCTGAGGCACCTGGCTTTCGAGGTCCTCGCAGCGCCCTCGAGCTCTTGCGCTGATGAGCGGATATTCTCGATGGCTGGAGACGTCGTCAATGATGAGCGACCGAACACAATGGAGGATCTGGCGGAGGCTTACCAAGGTCTACGCAGTTGGTATTCCGAAGGATTGCTGTGACCGATGCAGTAATTCACGATGCTAAGCACTTTTGAGGACCGTGCACCGAACGAACGATGAACACAGGAGTAGACCCTGAACAAACGAACAAAAGCCGCTGGATAAGCTGAACGAACGAGCACTGCGCCTGTTCGGTGTTCGTTTGTTCACTGCCCACCCTGGCCATATAAAACAACCCTAACTAAACTGATATCGAGTTGATATCATCTGGACATTGTGGATATTACTACTATTCCTATCTAGATATGGAAGGTCTCCTTTTATATCTATATACAATTAATAAGACTAGACCACTAAATCTAATCTAATAGACAGATAGGAATCGGGGAGCTATTTAGCCACTAGAGGTATTAGATATATAATCGAGCTAGGTGAGAGATAAGATATCTGTATAGCTCGAAAGGACGAATACTTGTTACATTACTGAAAGCGGAAAAAGCCACTAGCCTCTTTATACTAAGAGCCTCATACCTTTAGATAAGGTGCTAGGGTTACTAACGGAGCAAATAGAACGATAATGGTCGGTATCTCAAAGTGCAGGCGAACCCGTTGCACTTCTGCAGATCTCCATATTACACCTCGCAGATGGGTACTAGTGGCGGCCCTTATACATATCATGTATCCAATGGTTTTGGTAATGTTGGTTTTACTTACTTACTCTCGTAATCGTGAGTCGCGTGCTGTGCACAGGCTTTGAATCTGCGCCCGGTTCGGGTAGTTTATGTTATCAAGTACTATCCGTTTCTCCGGACAAATGCTCTCATTCTCACCACTGATGTGCCAGTCTGAAGTCGTCTCCAGCAAAAACATGCGCCGTGTGGTTTTCTTGCAACTCTTCCTCGATATCCATCAGCCGGTTGTATTTCGCAACGCGCTCTCCACGACAAGGGGCACCAGACTTCAAGTGGCCAGTCTGTAGAGCGACCGTGAGATCTGCGATGAAATCATCCGTTGTCTCACCGGAGCGGTGGGATACAAAGACCGACCATCCAGCTCTGTAAGCTTCATTTGCACTAAGGTATAAGGTATTAGTTCAAGACTGTGAGGGAGCACGGCGGATCGTGCATCATACTTACGCTTCAATGGCTTCGGTGATACTGCCGATTTGATTGATCTTGAGCAACAAGCTGCTGCACGCATTCTTATCTTCTGCCATGCGAATACGTTTAATGTTCGTTGCAAGCAGGTCATCTCCCACCAGCTCCACTGGGCAGAATCTCTTGAATTTGGCCCAGGCTGGCCAATCATCCTGCCCGAAAGGGTCTTCAAGTAGCACTATGGGGTATTTCGCCAGAAGACTGTTATACAAGTCCGCCAGCTGCGTGCCGCTCATAACCTCGGACCCGCCTGTTTTGTAGCCAATATTGTAGGTACCGTCCTTTTCAAACGACTGAGATGCAGGATCAATGCCAATCTTGATCTTTCCCTCATGGCCAGCGTCCGCGATCGCCTGGACCAGAAGATCAAGAGCTTCAGTCGGGCGGTAGATGGGTGGCGCAAAGCCACCCTCGTCGCCGAGTCCGATAGCTGATGCACCATGTTTGGCGACGATGAGTCTTTTCAGGCAAGTATATGTCTCGCTCCCAAGTCGCACGGCTTCTCTGAAAGAGTGTGCACCGACTGGAGCGATCATGAACTCTTGAAACGCCATAGTGTTGCCGGAGTGATCGCCTCCATTGAGTACATTCATGAATGGGACAGGCAGGACAAATTTCCCCTTTTCCATGCCAGCTTCGCGAGCGAGGAAGCGATAGAGCGGTATCCCGGACTCTGCCGCTCCTGCACGAGCAGCTGCCATACTGATGCCAAGGATGGCGTTCGCTCCCATCCTGCTCTTGTCTTCAGTCCCATCCATCTCGATCATGATGCGATCGATTTCCTTGAGCTGTGTTCCAGGGCTGAGTCCGGCTTGGATGATGGCTGGGCCAAGGAGAGATTCGACATTGTGTATCGCTTTTGAAACGCCATCACCGTGATAAAACGAGCTGTCGCCATCACGAAGTTCGACTGCTTCATAGTCGCCCTTGGATGCACCCGAGGGAACAATAGAGCTGAACGTGCCATGATTGGTCACGATACGCACTTGGACTGTCGGCTTTCCTCGTGAGTCTAGCCGCTGTGAAGCCTTGATCGACAATATTGTTGAGACCATGGTCAATCGTGGCGGGGGGTGAAAGATGGATTGAAAGTGGAGGCAGACATGGGGCACAGAGACTCCTGTTTGCTTGCCTATAAGCAATAGCAATTGGTAGAGCGCACTTTCATGGGCTGACATGTGACGTCACATTATGAGCGCAACATGCATTCCGCTTTGTTTGGGTCGGTCGGTGGCAACACGGACGGTGGAATTCTGTTCGTCCGGACGATGTGGAAGCGGGGTCTCACAAAGCGCTTCCGCACATGCCGCGCTGCACAAGCACCAGCGGGCCCGGCGGCATTGCTGTCACATGCTGAGGCTATCAGTCCGTGCGATTCTCATCGTTGCTGCTCACTACTGAATTGGTAATGGCGGCACGGGCGCTGTAAGGTGTTTCGAACCACGCGGTATCGTCGGTGCCCTTCTTGAGAAGACATGTGATCTTCTTACAGATTGCCTCTGCAAATCAGTGTTCTGGCCCCCCAGAATACGTCAAGACGTGAGGGTCAAGATATAACACAGCAGCATGCCATACACGGTTCGCGTTTCGCCCGGTAACCCGGCGAATATCACATCTTAGATACTCCCACCTGCAACGATCCAAACCTAAATGGCATCAGCCCAACCTCCGGAATATTCCTGCAGGACGTGTTGTGAAACTGGGTTCCTGCCCCTAAACACTGCAGCTGTTATCAGCTTATCATACGCTAGTGTTTCAGGTTGGCTACATATATACAGTCCCTACCTCCAGAATGTAGAGAATGTATGGGAATGATTTTTGCGCACGATGCTACTGATCAGAAAATGACCAACAGGACGAGTCCCCCGTGCTACAGCAATGCCTTCGACGAGGCCGCCCACGTCCTACTGAAAACCGAGCTTACCAGCCCGACCACGCAATGGCCTCATCGCCAGTGGTCCAGAGTTGTTCTGCGACTCCAAGGTACTCAAATACTTCTCAAGCGAGATAATGGTCCGCTTTTATGCGAACGCCCACTCAGCCTCCAGGGAGCACAGGCAGGCTTAGCCACAGATTACCATGAAAAAGAGGTTTGTGATCAGGATTCGAGCGGAAGGGTACCAATTCTTGTGCGCGACAGGTAGCTTTGCTGCCGCCATCAACTGGGTAGACGCCTTGAATGCTGCGATAGCGGTGAATGTCGACTTGAACGAGCGCAAGGAGCCGATCTATCAGACGTTGGCGTCGCCTCGAACCCCATGGACACGAAGTCTGGGAACCAAGACGAATGATACCTTGACGTTCCGGCAGCTCTGGAGCTGGAGGAAGTATACTATCAATGGCACATGGGTAAGGGATCAAGAAGGCGAGCATAGCAGGGTGGGGCTGAAGCGATATCTTAAAGATGAAGAACGAATAGTCGTCGAAAATTCGGCAGCTGTTCAGCAAACATGTGCGGCTCACTGTCTCTGCTCGGTATGCTTTGGATCTAGTCGGACAGCAGTATCACTTAACTCGAATCACTCCACGTGAACAAGAATGGACAATGCAGTGACACTCGACACGAAGGAAATTGCCGACTACAAGGCCTGGGAGGTCGACCGTACTGGCCTTGTTTGGAGGAGGCTCGAATATGCTGGCTGATGTGCAAAGACTTTGACTCTCCGAGATTTTTGGGCAGACGGTCGATATTTGTGTGGCGGGGCTTGGGTGAATATCCCAACGGGGAAACGGACCCCAACCAAACCAGTATTCGGGTGGCCAGGCCTCACGTGACGCGAGGTTGATCTGGCACGTTGGACATGCGTGAGCTTATCAAGTGTTGTTGGTGAAATTGTTAATGGGGGTCAGCAACCGTGTTCTTATGCTCGCACATGAAATAACGAAGAATGATGAATAGCATCGTGGTCAAATATGGGTCTCACTGCCCATTCGTGCTCCAGTTCCAATTGACTGATCCGCAATTCTCTAAACTCAAATCCCAGTCCACCAAGTCTAACAGGGAGTCTGGGAAGCCCCCGTTGGGAGCTGTTGACCCATTGGCCACAGGGCGTGGTGGCAAATACAGTGATGGATCTTGTCCGTCCGGTCCTAATGAGGCTGGCATAGCATGGGATGTATTGGCAATGTCTGGAAAGCCGGCGACCATGCATTCTTGACCTCTGAGTTGCGTTGCCCGTGTTTTTTGTGCTTGCGACATGTGCAACAAGGTCTGGTAGGCTGTCGAACGAGAATCAAACGTGTCCAAGCTTGATGTTGCAGGATTTGTCGCGTCGTTTGTGTAGAGCAGTCCTGCGTTGGGCTGCATACCGCCAGTCGGGAGATCGTTGTTGATCATCTGCTCGGGTTGTAGCTGTGGAGTAGGCATGATCATAAGAGACAGGTCGTCCAGTTCGCCACCGTCATCGTCGACGCGTCGCCGTTTCGACTGATGTGGCCCAGATGTTCTACCGCCACGGTGACTGTTCTCGTGGGATTCGCGCACGCCGGCGGATTCCGCGGGCGCGGGAGCGTATCGGTCGAGTATCTCAGTAATGTCGGCATGCTGAGCGCCATCGGGTGATTCGCCCAGATTGTCGGTGTCCTGGGAATTCTCGTAGCCGGCTGTAATGTGTCGCGATTCCAGTACAGCAAGGCGGGCGGCCATGCGGCGCAGCGCCTGTGCGAGGCGGTCGTTCTGTTCTTGTAGCATGACACACCGCTCCGGGGTCATGTACAGGGCCAGCTTGGATGCATCGACCTTGCCGTAGACGCAAACAATATCGCGGGCGCGGCATCGCGAACAAGGCTTGGAGCCATCGCACTGGAGAAAAGACAGGTGGATTCAGCGGTGCGGCAAAAGTGGTGGCACGACGGCTCGACTGACCTTGACCTTGCGCACTTTGCAGCCTTGACACGCATTCTGCGTGCGTGTCAGCCCGCGCGCGCCCTCACTCGGCTCGACGTGAGCGGCGGGCCCGCGGTGTTTGGGCACAATGATGAACATGTCTGTAGTATCTCACGTGGTCTGTGAACATTGAGCCGGAGCTAAAGTAAATAGGGTGGAACTTGTGAATTGCACGTTCAGTTATGATAATGATTGGAGAGTGTCTGCCAGGATCAAGGCGCCCCGAGTGACATCAGCCCTGCCGTGTGTCAAACGCCCCGCTGTAGTCCTAACCCTAAATTATCCACTACACACTGCACACAGGCGAGCTGAAGTCAACCGTCCATCTCAACGGGCCCATGATCGCCGTAATACACGCCACCGCCAAAAAGATACTGCACCCACCATATACATACGCATGTCTCAGGCGCAGCGTGTCCAGCTCGAGGACCCAGGTGCTGACGGTGGTCAGTGCTCTACAGAACCCGTCTGCAATACCCTGCAAGACCTGGCATCCGAGCACCCTGCCAGCCGCCGGCGAGTGCTGAAGATTGTACGCCATGCCCAGAATCGCCGTTCCGAGCGCGTTGGCCGCGAAAGTTCCGAGTGGGAAGGATGCGATCAGAAGGTTCATACGCACCGACAGCTAGAACAGCAGAATGCAGCCCACTGGTGCAAAGACGAGAGAGAAGAGCACCTTTCCGCGCCATACATCGTAGGGACCGAAAATGGTCAAGATGATAGTGCCAGTCCATACACCCAAGGCAAGCAAGTCGGATAGTGGATTGAGAAACTTGGAAAAATTGACATTGGCCGTTGCATCTTCAACCAAACGTTCCGTCATGATTGCCAGATGTGCACCTTTCTTCAAGGCGATGATGCTCATGCCGATTTCCAGAAGTAGCACGGCAAGGATAGCCATGACACCCTAGCCTGCCTCGCGACTCCTGGCCGTAAATGTCACGAAATGATTGGCAGTATCATCCGTGTTGATGTTGTCTGAAGTTGCCAGGAACGAATCCCGACAGATCGATGCGAATGAAGTGAAGGAGCCGCAGAAGCCCACAGTGAGACCCAAATATCCAGGAAATTGACCTCGCGAAGCGCGGAATGCGGCTTCGACCGCTGCTTTCCCTCCATCCGTCTCTTGTTTCTCGTGGTCAGTACCGGATCCTTGGAGCCTTGTCGACGCAATCATACGCTCCTCGTGCTCGCTCTGAGCCTTTTGCCAGTGTCTGCGAAAGAGAGTGCGATCTTCTCGCAGAAACCCAATAGTCAAACAGCCTGCAAAATTTGCCCATAGGTCGGTGTTCGGTATTAACGCCCCAGGATAGAGCGTTAAAGCCTGCAGGCCAATCCTCGCGAGCACGCCGAAGATGGAGAAGCACACAAGGTAGGAGTAGATGTAAACTTGGATTAGGAAGCGTGATGACTCTATCTCCTTGGCCTCATCTGTATTCCCGGGCTCATGCCGTTTCAATGTCCTGCTACTCTGATGCTCCAGATCGTCATGACGATATACTTAGCACTCGTCTGGGTTCTCGTCTGGCGGAGGAGCGAATAGCTCGTCGAGGCCGGACTCTTCTCGGGACAAGCTAGTTTTTTCGGTGTCTTCGTTTGTCGAGGCCGTTCGTTCGCGCTCAAGGGTCGGGCCATCTGCACTGTTCTGGACTGGTGGAGGTGCCTGAATTTCGTCCAAGCTGATTTCCTCGTTATCCAGTGTATCATCGTTTTGGCCGCGGCTTTGATGTCGACCAATGCAGGACCGTGTCGATTGATGCTTCATGATTTCATTGGTACACTGAGTCTGAGATGCTTTCCATTCATCACCAGGTGACTCGTGGCTGTGATTTGCGGTGGGCTTTGCGATTTTGGGGAGCATGTGGAACGACAGTGGGCGCAAGGATAGGGTGGTGACGCGACAGGCATGGAGAACAAACTCCAGTCAATCCAGGGTCTGGCAATAGTGAGTGTTAGGGTAGCCGCATCTTCCGTCCAGGACATCATGTCGGAAAGTGCGGGAGGCAAGCACGGACTCACCAAAGCCCGTCAGATAGCACGGGCCCTCAAGAGAAATCCACCCATGACGACACTGCATTGGGCGATGAGCACGCGCAAATTATAAGGAGTGGTGGTTTGCTTCTCGATCAACTTCTGACAACCACCAACTCTTGCGCACTTCGCATCCATCATACCACTACTTCTGTGCACATGCCATGGGTCACCTAATGAGCCGCCTCCGGCGACAAAAGAATGAGCGCAAAGCCCACGGTGCCATTTCCACTTCAACGCACGAACACACGCAAACCGATGACAGCACTGCTGATCCCTTTGCGGGGTTGAGCGAATGCAGCATTCCACCTCCAGTTCAGAACAGAGACGATTCTGCGCCGACGTACTCCCATCACACGCTCGAGGACAACGTGCGCGGGCGGCCGTCAAGATAGCGCTCGTCGTGAGGCCTAGCGATCGTGCGGACTACATCACTATTCGTGCAGCAAAAACCCGCAACAATGCAGTGCTTTCTTCCATCTTCCGTGCGGCGGCTGTGGATCTCATCGTGGAGTGATGATGGGAGCCTGTCGTGATGTCATGATAGAGACAGTCACCAGCATTTGATGGCGACGCGGATGGCGATTCACCCTAAGTCTCAGCCATACTTCATCCCCTAGGAATTCGTTATCTGAAGAGAGGTGGTGTTCATGGTTTTGCGCTCATCTATGTAAATACCTGTGTTTCTGCACCTCACTTTCTTCTGCCCGCGGCTGCAGATCTCTCAGAATGCGGTGACCCACGTGACGTCGTGCTGCGGGACACTACAGTGCAAGGTGCAAGGTGCAAAGGCACGTCGCATCATTATATTGCTGTGGCGTACATGGTGTGTATCGTTGTCCAGGCACACGACTATATAATGACCTCTTTTTCCCAAGTATTATTACTAGATACTCCCTCCCCTGCTCAACCCAAAGAGCATCTCTTCCTCTTCCCGCAGGCATGCCAGCCCTGGCCACGCCTCCACTGAACCGCGAGCCTGAGCTTGCCTCACTGACCACCTCCTTCCTCACCGACGTGTCTCTCCGACCCTACGACCGTAAGCACTGCCCCATTCCAGCCAATCTTGATGCCTCAGTGCACCGTGTGCGCGTCGATGGCCTCGTCGACAACCCGCTCAACCTCTCCATATCCGATCTGCGCCACGACTTTCTCCAGCATGATGTCACCTGCCTCCTACAATGTGCCGGCAATCGTCGCCACACCATGCGAACCCTGCTGAAAGAAGTAGACGGCGTAGACTGGGGCTCGGCTGCTCTCATGAACTGCTGTTGGCGTGGCCCGAGACTCCGTGATGTCCTCCTCCGCGCCGCCCCTGCGCTGCTGGGCGATGATGATGATGACGATAAACGCAACGAGCTACACGTGGCTTTTGCGTGCAATGCCGTTCCCTGCCAAGACGACTCGTGGTACGGGGCTTCAATTGACATGGGCCGCGCCCTGCGCCAGGAGGCTGATGTCATTCTGGCCTTCGAGATGAATGGCGCGCCGTTGACACCTGAGCACGGGTTTCCCGTGCGCGTCATCGTTCCGGGCGTGGCGGGTGCAAGGGCCGTGAAGTGGTTGGATAGCATCACGGTACAGCGGGGAATGAGCAGTAATCACTACATGCAGTCCGACTACAAAATCTTACTAGAAGAGGTAGACGATGCGGAAAGGGCACGAGCCTTCTGGCAAAAAGTCCCGCCGGTGAGTGACATGCCGGTGAACTCTGAAATCACGTCGCCGAGAGAGGGAGGCACGGTGGAGGTGGACGCAGAAGGCTTTGTCGCGGTGGAGGGCTATGCTTCACCCGGGGGGAATCTGGACCGGTGACGAGAGTCGAGGTCTCCGTTGATAGGCAGACTTGGGTGGACGCGGAGCTGTTCACACATCGAATGGAGAGCAAGTGGACTTGGAAGCTCTGGAAAGCCAAGATACAGGTCGAGTTGGGTGAGCAAAGATGTCTCTATAGCAGAGTCACAGACAAGGGAGGCAATTCGCAGCCACAGCGATCCCAGTGGAACCTCAGAGGCGTCTGTTATAACGGCTATGGAGAGGTGAGAAATCTGAAAGTGGTGAGGCGAGAGCCCTAATCATGGGATAGTTTAGTAGAGTTGGCTATATGAGCATCATGGACCGCGCAGGCCACAGAAGTCTGGTATTCGAACCCCCAACCGCGTGTCCAGTGGCGGGCTGTCCGGGCTATCGGTCTCATCGTGCGATGTATCAGCTTTGGCGCGTAGAGCTTGTTCAATGACTGTCGCGAGAGTAAGTGCAGTTTCTTCTTGTATCCGTGGACATATCACCTGCAAGCCTACTGGCATATTCTGTGATTCCTCCTCGCAGTCTGCCAAGTCGCCGTCAGTATAGGGGTATGTACTACCTGGATGTTGGCTGCAACCTTACAGGTCTTGTCCACGACCTCGTCCATCTCGCTCAAGTGGGTGGGAGGGCTCGCAACAGTATTGGAGTAGCCGTCGCTGCTGAGAGCAACGGAGAAATCAACGGCAGCGAGATCCAGCACATTAGCTATAGCTGAGTATGCGAGGTAGTAGAACTCGCCTGCGCGTACTGCGGATGTGGGTGCAACAGGCAGGATAACACCATCGACAGGCCTGCCCGAGGCCGAGCAGCTATTCATTTTCGTCCAGTAGTCGGCATATGCCCGCTTGTAATCTTCCCGCCGCTGACACAAGTCCCAGAACTCGGCTGTAGAGCTATTGATCACATTTGGCTGATCGAAAAGCGTATGCATTTGAGACACCGGAGGTTCGCCGCTTGCCTCGATGGCTGAGATAATGGCCGGACCTGCGGCAGAGCCGAATATCTTGAGCTTGGGAACGTCAATATCAGCTGACTCGTCCTGTAAGACCTCAAGGGCATACCAGATTCTTCACTGCCTCAGCATGGGGCGGTGGGTTCCAATAATAATCTACAGTATGCTCGTCAGTATGGTGCCTTCAGACCGTAGGACACTTTGAAAGCATACCTCATGGCCCTCTTCCTTGAGCGTCGCCCTCACGTGTGCCATGGCTCTTGCAACATTTGGATGCGGACGGACATTTCCGTCGCAAGCCATAAAGCCAAAGACCAGCCTTCCTGGAGAGCATCCGTGAACACCAGCTCTTCTTGCGATGGCATCATGCTTTTCGGTGTCCCACGGCATTTCAATGACATTCGGCTCTTGCCGCCACGGCCCACTTTCAAGCAATGTTTTGAACACTAGATCAACAGAACTTATATCTTTGGCCATGATCCCAATGGCACCGGGAGCTACGGGCAAGCCTCTTAGCTGTTCAAAAGTCAGTACCCTGCGGCGGTGAGACATGCACGATGATAGACACTTACATTGGTCGCGATTCCGGACGTGGACAGTCGGCCTTCGCAAGTCTTGAGGGCGGCTAAACCATTGAAAGCCGCAGGGATACGACTGGAACCGACTGCGAAGGCATCGTAAACATGGAGACCCTTCATTACAATTTGGAATTACGCGTACCAAGGTCCGTGGCTATTCCAACAGCAGAGCCACCTAGGGCAAGCAAGGCGCCCTCCCCTGAGTGAGGTCAGCATTGGCAGAGGTAGTGTGGCAGGCGTTGCGAGGTGCAGTCATTCACCTCCGCAGGCGCCTCCAGCCGACAGTTTAATGTTGTAAGGATTGACGGTGAAGCCCACGATATTGTTGACGGTCTCGCCCATCTGCGAATCAGGTCATGTCAGTCATCTGGACAACAGAAGCAAGTGCGGCTCTGAGCAGGCCAGAAGCATCGTACCAAAGCGCCCATGGGAACGTTCGTCTTGCAATATATGAGAGCGCCGGCATGACGTAGGGCGCGGAGCAGCAGGCCTTCGTCGTCGATGGTCTTGCGTATCGTCCCACAGTCCTCGATGCTGTTTTGACTTTTCCTCCTCACTCTCCGGTCGATGGAAGCTGCATCTTGCATACGCTGAGAGATACATATATCCCGCCAAGTATGTCTCACTATGGCCTTGGCGCTGCGGTGTAACGTCAATTTGACGTGACTTGCCTCTTCCCAACCACCGTAATCTTGCAATCTGCCGAGCATACGACTCACCGCCTCTACTGCGAACAGTGTTATATACACCGTTGAATTCTTTTCGACCTTGTCTCTGATGAAATTGGGTGTGAAAGAGTTGATTGAGCTGTGTATCTACTGCTGGGGCCATCCACTGCTTTATACCTTCAGTGGGTCTGTGGCGGTCTAGATGCTCTTGTCCGGCAATCTTCAACAACATAAAGTTGTGCTGTCTGGGTACTAGTGTCGATCGCATATCTTTGGCTGCCAAAGATGCATAGCGCGTGGACGCGCGTGGCAGCAGAAATGCCTTGACCACCGCGCTTAGCCGCTATCCTAAAGCTGAAAGCAGGACGGGAAGCCAGACCGAATCCAGGCTAGAACATGTCATTTATCTCCATGTGATCACGATTTCTCCTCACCCATCATCACTCTATTTTCTGTTGTTTCCAATGCGCGCCATGCCGGAAAGACTACATAGGCTCCTTGGGACTAAGCCGGAGGAACTCCGTTGGGGAGTGTCGGGGTAGCCTGGGTTTTGTGCCGCTGAGATACGCTGCGCTGCGCCTTTAACGTAGCGACAAGCAAACGCTCATCCCAGTTTCGGGCGTCGGTGCTAGTCGTATGATTGTACGGAAGCCTTACGGCATTGGACGAATCCAGATAGATTTAAGAAGGATGGAAGTGGCTTTCGTGGGTTCAGTTGGCAGGAATGGCATACATTACTCGCGCTGTGCCTGTAAAGGGCGAGATCGAGTCAATCGCCCTTTCAACCGTGCTTGTGGTTGCTCGTTACCCATTGAGGGGAGCGACTATCTTGGAGTGACATATGGAGTATCGTCTTGAATCCGCCGATCATCTTGTCTACCTGTATCTACGACCCTGCGAGATGGGAGATCGCTGATGAGCATCTGCTTGCATTGCATAAGCTTACTTGCAGATTTCTGAAAGCTACAGCATGCGGCGTGAATGACTCTCATTTCCAAAATGAGGCTATACAAGACAGGCTATAGCGATGTCGCAAGCAAGATCATGTACCTGGCATCTAGAAGATAGCACACCACAATGGCGCTTCCGTCGGGCGACACTGTATACAGCAGGGTTAGGGTTATGGTATCATGCCATGGATCTGATCAGGTCCTTGACTTGACGTGCAAAGGCAGCACGTGGAGGTGGAGGAAGACGGGAATAATATCACAGTAGCGCCTCGCAGAAAGATAGAGAGACTATCGCTATTGGGTCGCCTTGTCGTAGAGCTGTCTTTCGTCCACGCTCGCGCCAAATTGGTTACAACGTCGCTACGGTGACTCCCGATGAATTTAATAGACAAAATTGTCTGCGTATGTTTCATTGTAGATTGCATTGTTTATGGTAGCTGCGCAGTGTATAAAATGATGCCGAATCACTGTCTCTAGGTAAATTAACACCTCTTTTACCATCTCCAGCTATTACCATTCTGACCTCTTAGACACTTGACTCCAGACTCACGTGAGGACGGTCACTCATAGTCAGGATCTGATGCATGGTCCACTCCGAATGACTGAGCACTACCAAGAAGAATCTAGCAAGGAGGAGACCCTCCCATGGTCTTGTTACGGTCGTGCATGGGTCTGCTTCCCGATGCTCTTGCCTTCCTTCGAAACTTCCGAGTGCGATACCATTCGCCCTGGAGACCAGCTTTGGTGCGATGATTGAAGACTCTGGCAAATTCTTCCTCTGTCTCGAGCCATGAGAGCCTTCGAGTGGTACGACATTCCATTATGAAGGACTTTTCTGTTTCCGTGTAAGGATGCCTTGCAGGGCGTCGCTTTTGCTTCTTCGAACCAACCGTGGTGATCTCGTTAGCTGCGTTCACTTGAAAGTCCGTGCTCTGATGCTTGTCGAGGGTGTTGGGGTTGCTGTTACCGAAGAGTAGCTTTGACGGAAGAGGGACCATACTGTTCTCGGGAGTTCCCTCGTGCCGCAGAGTATGTCTGGGAACAGTGAACAGATCGACAGAAAATTCGTTAGCGCAGATGATGCTCCTTGCAGTATCATAAGTGCCATGTGAGGCTTTTGTGCCATCCAATTGATTGATCCTATCAAGTCGCACTGAGGCACTAGAATGGTCGAGATGCCCAGCACAGATATGAGGAATCGAGGGGAAAGGGAATGCCATAGCGCAACGCTCGGAATATGGCCGCTGAGAAGGATCGAGGGTCGCTCCTGGTATAAAACAGGTCTCGGGGTTGTAGGAATCATCACCTTTCATAGACCTTCTCTCCGGAGGGTCGGGCGTGTCGACGTCGCAGCACAGCGACTCCACTGAGATTCTGGTGTTGTTGCGCCCCTGGTACATCGCCACTACCACAGTCGATGTTCGAGTCTGATTAATGGTGGGAGTGACGTTTTCTGTCGCTTGGGCGCACGAGAAGTTCCCCCGTGTTGTATATATCGGAGGTGTTCAGGGTGGGCAAGATGATGAGGCAGATGACCTTTCGCGGTTGTCAGTTGGTCATGGATACCATCTATGTAGTTGCGCCGTCGTGGTACCAGACCGCAATGCCTCTGGTCCAAGGTTGCACAGCACTGTAGCTCGTGTGACTTGGGTGACTGCATATGGTCGCACTCAATCACACCCTACAATTGCGGTACCTTGCAGTTCATTGCCATTCCTTGCTTCAGTGCACGTGCAACATCGCAGCATACTATTTCAGTCGCACTTGATGCCCCGATGACATACAATTCTGACGTTTTGGTCGAAACTGGCCCTTTTCTGCTGTGCTGAACGCTTCATATCGTTCAGTGCGGTCTCTGTTTGTTTGGAATTCGGCTTGGCCGATGGAAGGGAGTAGACAGCGCTGTCGCTAAAGTGGCCATGATATTGTGATGTGCCCCGCCTGGTAAGTACCACGATCATAGTTCAAAGAGCATAACGTTTTATCCCTTGTTACCCGAGCGTCCATGTAAGGTTGCACAAAGGCGAACGTTCCACAGGCGCTCCCTTGCTTCTACGTGCACAGTATTGCAGTGAGCGGCTTGGACAGCAGGCGGTAAATACTGGGACATGCACGCAAGGGCTTCTGTGCCGTACCTTGCACGCAGCAGCCAAAGATTCGCCATCTGTAATTCCGAGATCCCAGCAGGACACTGTCGTTCTTCCAGGTGCGCAAGCACCATACCAGCCTCCAAGGGAAGCGTTGGTGGAGAAAGACGCCAAGATTAGAAGAGAAGGAAATCCTATCGATGTCCCATTATTGGCTCTGGCTGGAATTCATTGACGCATGCAGGCGATCGGCGAGCACGTCGTCTGACGTCAGGTCAGGGATAGTCTTTGGGTTGAGACTGAGTGGCGGCGGCAGGATGTGACGAGCGCCTGCGATATGCAGGTCCTGTGAAACAATTACGGCCGAATGTAGGACAACGGCGTTGCCATGCTCAGACCCTTGGAAGAACGTCTCCGCAGTCTGGTTGGCGGAGCAATCTGGTCCTGGCTGATCCCTGCACTTACCCCACACACTTGCATCACAGATCGAAACGATGTTGACAGCCGAGAAGTCGTGATTGCTTTCTATGCCAACAACACTCGCACATAGCATCACGACCATGATGTCTATGGGTATTTTTCGAGAAGCATGGATTTTCTGTGGATGCAGTGTACGCTCGTGCGAACGAAGGATTTAGGTGTCTCGGCAATCAATGGTAACCATAGAAGGTGCTCTAGCAGCTTTGTTCCGAAACCAGTCGACGCGTGAATTCCTGTCAAGGAAGCGCCTGTCATTCCCAGAGAGCACTTTGACCAGTTCGCCAAGCAGTCGTCTTTTGTCCTGTTCGTTATCACGACCTCCCAGACACGCTGCTGGAATCCGACAAAGAGCCAGCGACTCTTCACGCGGCTCGTATATTTGCAGGGATCCGGGAAGACGTACGCGCACATTCTCCAGAGGCGACATATCTTTGCAACAACGAGTATAGAAACAGGCAGCCCACTGGACATATAGCCTCGTCATCGACCATAGCAACATCATCAGCTCTCGTCGCATACGATGGCGTCTATGGGGAAGCTATCGAGAGGAGCGCAAAGAAAGGAATATCGGCGCCACCCTCACTGGAGAGCTTACCTACAGAAATTCTGCGCAAGGTCATGGCGCCCGAGCTGCAAGCCCCTCGGACCGTCGTTAGAGATCAGGACGGATGTTTACGGTTCAACTTGAACCCTGCGATATTGCTGACGTCCAAAACGATAAAGTCCAAATGTATTGAGTCCTGGAGAACCAATCGATTGGTCAGGGTAACGTACAAGGGTGATGCATGCTTCAGACCTACTGCATTCGTCCCTGTCACCGGCAAAACCACGTACACAATCCTTTCTATGCCGCTCGAGCAAGCGCGCAGCACTCTTGTCGCCGATCTCAACGTGACTCACAAGCTGATGAGCAGTAACGACGTCACTGTCCCTCCCACAGAGGACGTTTACATTGTCACAATAGACGCAGTCTGTACGTCGCTTGCGATCTTGGGCTGTATACAGACCGCTGAACAGATGTATACCAAAGAAGCCCCAGCATTGGAACTGGAACTCTTTGTCCACAAAAGCGATAGTATCTCCAGCCCTGTCGGTGGGGTTCTTTATCAAGCTACCGCGTTGATGCTACAATGCAGTACTAGGGTCAGCGTGAAAGAACCACGAGGAACGATCTGGCCATCGCCGGGCGAGGCGATCACAAGTGGGAGCTTAATCTACGGCAGGTGGATCTCGTCTACGTGTGCTCACAGACACGCCTCTTCGGCACTACGAAATCTTGATGCTCGACTGGACCACTGCACATACGCTTGCAAACTTCTCATCAGCCTCCACCACCTGGAGTCCGGCTCTGACGTCATGAAAGGTTTGACACATGCCGAACAGACACTTGTCGCACAACAAGCCTGCGCAGCGCTCCTCAACTGGACTTACGAATACCATCGCAGGCCCCGAGACGAAGAGTCGCTGGCTAAACTCAAAGAAAGCTGGCAGAGTGTGGAACAGGATACTTGCACGATCGATGGCTGCCCTTGCTTGCTTTGGGCCGGTTTAGACCTTGCAGGTAGGCCAATAGTGTCACGCGACGACGCTGCGAGACATGGCATCAACTTCCCGGCGTGGCTCGAAGTTCACCGCTGGACCATTGCGCTCCACTGTCGAAGGCGGCTAGCTGAAGAAGACTTTGATGGGCTGGTGGATGCGAAAGAACGGATGCTCAAAGTTGGAAAATGGATCAGACCAGGTGAGGAGCAGAGAAGCTTTGCCCTGGATTTGATCTCCTTCACCATAGCGACGTCAAGGGGTATCCGGGGTCTGGCGGACCACAGTGGAATCATGATGGTCGATGAAGATGTTGAAGCTCAAGTCGATGTACTTTGGGACAGTCTCAGTCTTGTCAAAGAACGGATTGGAAGGTCGGCACAGTGGAGAGTACAAGAGCACTCTGTCGTACTAGAGACTTCTGAAAATACTCCGGCTCACGGGGCTGTCGAGTCCGACATCATCCCCACACAGCTGCTGGCTTCGCTTTTCGCAAAGCGAAAGCAATGAAATTGCATTGGAGGTTTAACACACCGAACGAGCACTGCGAGTGGCTACTGTTCATGGGATGGGATCGAATTGAAGGTCACTCATCTTTTGCGAAAGATGCGGAGTTTCAGGAATACACCAAGGTCGCTCAGCCGTCGACTGATCTGGTTAGGCGACAAACCGGTCCATGTATTGACAATACTTGAGTTTGACATTGTGCAATGATAGACATCATCCGAAGATATTTGCTTTATGATCAATTTCACACTTAGACTAGCCATTGCATATTCAGAGGAGGCGGTGAACATGTCAAGATCTGTGTGCGTACCTGCTTAGATATTCAGGAATCTAATAAGTATTGCCACCATGGGCTAGGCCGCCATGCTCAACATACAAAAACATTGTAGAAATCCAAGAAAGGAGTAAGGTGCTCGAGACCGCGAGAATGCTCAAAGCAGCGTGACTCCCAACGCTATACACGGACGAAGCCAGCGGGAAGAGACTGACATGGTACGCCAGAGTACTCGTCCGAAGGCAAGAAGTGCGAGTGGCATAGAGAAATTCGATTGGGGGGTCATCTGCAGCGAGCGTGCTGAGAGCAGAGCTGGTAGACAGAGCGGAGGCGACCTAGTACGCCCGGAGGCACATCACCGATGCGATCACACGTGGAATATCTACAAAGCACTACCGCAAAAGCACACCCTCAAGCTCTATGGAGCTCTGTCGTGAGACCAGACAGCAATACTTATACAAGCGCGAACCGGACACTGGCGGTTGAACATATCCCCTTTCACGAAAGGATTGCGAGAAAGCGCGCGTTGCGCATGCGGCAGGGGAGATGAGACCGTTGAACATGTCCTTCTCGCGTGCCCAAGATAGGCAGACCAACGGAGAACACTCCGCGAACCGGTAGGCGACAGGTGCAGTGACGTTGCCTTCTTGTCAGGAGGCTACGGAACGAGAAAGGTCGGACAGTCTGACCAACTTTCAGATGGAAAGCGAGAGAACTGGACACCAGATATTAAAGTCGTAAAGGCGACCATCTAGTTCCTCCAAAGCACAAATCGTCTCAAGTACAACCATGTACCAGAGTAAAAGGCAGCGGAGAGAGGTTGCTCTTCGATTAGCGACCCTCTACAATGTTCGTAAAACAGGCATGAGAAGAGGACAGGAAAAGAGATGCGCAGATAGGATTTCTGGCGTAGATCAAGAAACAGGGCAGCGTACAGGGATCGCTCATGCGGACGCCGTAAATAGCCTGATGAATCAAACTGTATCAAATCAAATCAGTTTACATTATACAATTTACACGCTTTCATCCAGGCTCACTTGCTTCTAGTGGCGGTATTTGCTAGCGGCGAACGGCGAATCAAGAGCTGCGTGACACGTCAGGCAAGTCCCCTGAGGGGACGTGCCTGAGAGGACAGATCTGGTCTGTGAGCGCCGCCCGTCTCACGTGAATCCAAAGGGCAAAGTTGGACGGTCCAATGTGGTACGCACGGTCGCGCACAGGTGGAAGGGGCATGTTGTCGCGCTCGAGCCGATGCAACGACTTGCTGCAAAGCTGGTCTTGCGTGCATACAAGCCGGTGGCGATGCTTGTCCTGTGGAGTGAAGCAAGACTACAATCTGTCAGCGAGAAGCTCCACGAGCGCGTGTCGAAAGCAAGTCGAGAAACCGTCCCGCGTTTTTACCAAGACTAGCGTGTCATTTCCCGAACAAGAACTTCGCCATTTCACCAGTAATGCCTTACCCCGGACGCCGTTACCATTCTTCCAACCATGACCAGGGATAGTTGCTCCGCCACTTACATGGGAGGGTCACATGGACCGGGACCACACCAAGAGAAGTTCACGTCTGGGTGCTGATAAAGTTACCGACGTTCGCGAATACGTGCTGTCCGATGACAAAATTGTCACACATGTCTACCTCACTCATGTGATGTGGCACACAAGGTCCAAATGCCGGCAATTCAAAGCACAGCGTGTGAACGTCACTAACTTCGGATGAAGCCTTTGTCTGGACAACGTGGCTGAAGCTACTTACCTATCTACTACAATTTGTTGCTTCATGCGCAACTTGATCTTGTGATCATATCAATCACAATTTTGGAGGTCTGTTTTTCGACCCTACATGTATTCCCTAGCAATGGGAATCCCCGAGAACCTCTCCCAAACACCACATCCGTTACGGTAAGGCCTGTAAGATCGATCTTGTCTCTGCCATGAGCATGAGATGTACTGCGCCCGTCATTCGATTCCTCAGCTTTGCGCAAAAATGACGCCAGCACAGTGCACTGCAATACAACGTCCGATAATTCTGTCGCAAAGACTCGACAGAGATGTCTTGAAATACTCTTGGAAACACTCTTGGAAACACTCTTGGAAACACTCTTGGAAACACTCTTGGAAACACTCTTGGAAACACTCTTGGAAACACTCTTGGAAACCTCCCTGATAAAACACACTGATAAGCTTATATTATTTATAAAGGCCATCTGCAATTGTCTCATACATCAGTGGTTACATGCTATCGTTTTGACTGACAAACGTACATCTCGTAGTAGGTTGGGTTCAGGCATTTCCCATGGCTGGTGCATCGCCGAGCAAGGTGGTCCCTAACTCTGTACGACTTCTCCAGATTGAGCATTGCCATACCTCAGGCACGCTTGACGCGATATCGCCGTGTCCTCTTCTGCCGTAGTACCCTAAGATGTACGACTCAGTGGATGTAACGCTTACAAATCCGATTATTGCCGACAGTCTGCAACCACCTGTGGTCGCGAGAACGTTAGTTACTGCCAGGATCACGCCTACCCAGCAATGTTTGGACGTGAAGGTTGTCGAAGACTTGTGGCTATCAACCTTGAGAGGATGCTCAACAACAAACATGACGAAGATTTCAGCAAGGTATACACAGGATCCACACTGCACTGCCTCCCACCGATCCCAAGGATATGGGTCCGATATCATTTGCAAGCTAATCAGGAGAAACCGTTCTTAAGACCTAGGCTTCACATGTCGGTACCAGGCAAAAGCACAGACTTGATGTCAAGCTTTGTCACGGCAAACCTGCGTCACACACGAGAGTCTAGAGTGCGTGAAACCTGTATGCTCCATAAGTAGACAGCCTGCCCTTCATGATTATGCTGAGTCATCGACCGACGCTGTCCGTACTTCTCCCATGTCGAGTCCGTTCTCACCTTTGCTGGCATTACCATCCTCCGCGACTTCAGAGTGAGTCATGCTCTCCTGATCAGTTGTGGACGGCGTCCCACTGTCGACTCTTCTCCACCTTTCCCATGCGTCGAGCAGCGTTGCGCAGCGTGTTTTCAACGCGTCTCCTCGGTCTCCAGGAATGGAGGACAGGTCCCGTACCTTCTTTAGTGCCTTGTAGATCTTGGTTGCTTGAATGAGGTCCCATTCCAAGTCCAGGCGAAGCTTGAGTGATGTAAGAAGTTCGCCCGCAGTAGACACGTCCAGCTCTGACGGAGCAGAAGTTTTTCGTAGTAACATCCTCTGCAGATCATAGCGGGCGTACAGCAAGTCTTTCTCTCTCTCTTTTACCGCGCGTCCTTCGTCTGGAGTCGGCAATGGCTGGGACTTCCTAAGATTGCGGGAATCAATCGCATTTTTGTTAGTCAAGTATGCTTTTGATGGCATTTTCTCTTCAGATTGCGACGTCGCTGGTGACCCAGCGACTCTTGCCCTCTTTGGCGGCTGCGGTGTGTAAGCATGCGAGCCGTTAATGATGACCGCCACAAGCTTACCTGATCATTGTTGCTTGTGTCATTGCAAATACGCTTTCGACTCGCGCTCGACCTCTCTCCAGCACAAACCGTACCGACATCACCATTGGCTCTGGGCACTCCCGCGGTGACTGTCGTAGATTTCGCTACCTGTGCTGCCTCGAGCCCTGCTGCTCCCTTGGCATGTGATCCAATGTTCCCTGCACGTTTTGGCTCAGTATCCGCATGAACGTCAGTCTCAACACGTGCATCAGGCTCTGGTCTAGTCTGCACGTCAGTCTCTACTCCGGTATTCGGTACAGCGTCTGCATCAATGTCCGCCTCAGTGTCTGCTGCTGATTCTAGTCTCACTTTGCCGTCTGCTACGGCGTCCTCGTCAGCGTCAGTTTCGGCGTTCACCCAAGTCTTTCCTATGCCACCAACATCAACAATTGCCCAAAAGTCAGATCGAACACCCGTTTCCGTGTCTGTCTCGATGCCTGACCTAGCATGCGCCGCGCCGTCAGCCTCAGCAGCTGCTTCAGTATTTGCTGTGGTATCTGCCATGCCTGTCTCAGCGTCTGCTTCGCTATCTGCCTGAACACTGGCGTCAGAGTCTTTCTTTTCGTCTGCGTCAACGTCCGCTCCAGCGACTAATTCCCCATCTTCCACGACACTCGACCTTGATTTCGACAATGATCCTAGCGGTGGCTCCAGTCTCGATGGCGTTCCCGTAGTTGCATCCTGCTTTTTCGGCCCTAGCTCTTTTGTCGTGTTGCCATCCCGAACTTCCAATTGCTCTTGCTCAGAAGCCCCGCTCAGCAGACTTGGCTGTACTGGCGACTGTACATCCATAGGCGATCCCTCAGCAAGTGTCACTTCTTGCAAGAATCGCCTAGACGGTCGACCGCTCTCCGTCTCGAAAGAGACCAATTCGAGGCGCTAGCGATGGTCAGTACGCACTATGTGTAATGACTGGGAGAATTGCTCACTTCCACATTCCCATACGAGACGGAGAAAACATGATAACGATCGAGCGAAAACTTGGCACCCACGCTGTTCTCCGTCAGGATGCGTCCGCACTCCTCAGGCTCAATGACCCGGCCGCCGATGCTCTCCTTGTCCACTACCTGACAGTCGTCCGTACAAACAACGCGTTGCGGGCCTCCATTCCACCCAGCTGTCGTTATCTTTCCCCAGAGCAGAGCAACCGCGAAAGTGCCACTTTTAAAGCGCAAGATAGCCACTGCTAGCGCAAGATTGTTGTCCACTTCTCCGCCCTCTGTCACGTATTGCACCCACACCCAGTCCCCCACTCGAATAATGCTCTCTGGTTCTTTCGAAGGATTCACTAGTACATTCGTTATTAGAGCGATCATGCCGTCAGATAATGTGATACTCACGCTCTAAGCTTTTTCTAAACTCAGATATCTCCTGTGGGTTTCGTGCGCAATGGTACTGTCGATTACCGCGGGCGGTTCGTATTGTGAATGTCGTTTGAGCGCGCTTTGGGCGCGACCGTTTTCTCATCTTCATGGTGCAGCGAACGCGAGAGAGAGAGCGAACATACCGCGCTCGGTGTAGTTCGCGTAATTAGCGGGGCCTGAGTGACGCGCGAGAGCGCGCCCGAGGCATCACTGGAACACGCAACTTGAAGTATTAGTCAGGGCACGAGCCGCCACGAAGCGGGTCTGTTCCGCTCTCGGCAGTGAATCAGCCAGTGGTGAACTAAAACACATCCCTCCCTGATTGAGTGTATTCAATAACAAATATGGCCTTGAAGAAAAGCTACGAATGCTCAGTGCTTGGCTGCAATGTTACGTTGACTGACAGAAAGAACAAGTCACGACATGACTATTTAGTTCATGGACAGACACGAAGACCGCGCGGCCGTCCAAGGAAAGTCATCGCGCATCGTACAGAGACTGACTATCAGGCCTACGATTCGGGGTGCGCGTCGCACGATCGACCATGCGAGCTGCAGCCGCATGATCACCGGACTTTGCCCGTCAGGCCTCCCTGGAACGAATGGTGGACACATCAGCCGTGGTACCAGGAGATTCGTGGTAAACAGTACCACTGGAATCGAAACTCATTTTTGGAGAAGCTTCTGCAGCTTCCACGCCTTGAGGATCGGGACGTGTCGAGCGAGCATGCACTTGCTAGCATCATCAAGGCGGGCGACCTTCCCGTGAAATCTGAGGCGGACGCATTACGTGCTCTTCGAGACCGTGAGTGGGGTAGCACGATTCTCTTTGGACCTTGTCTAGTTGACACATATCTAGACCGTTCCAACCTCAAATTCTACAGCATGGGTCAGTTCGACAGTGCGGAAACGAACGAGAAATATCCTGGGGAGTTTTACGACACTCTACTCTTCAATCTGTCTGCTCCGCCTCGATCTGTCAATCCTCGATATGCAAAAGTACAACTTGACGAGCCTGAGTTCGAATTTTCTCGTGCCCACGTTGACCGAGACTTTCTGTACCATCCGCAGCAAGCGGAGCTGTTCGCAAGCCCGTCAGGGTCATGGTCTGACGTTCATATTGGTATTCATTTTCAATAAACGAAAAAGTATTCGTGTACAATTGCAGCTGATGTACAACAGATCACTTTCTGGCCGGCCTTGCAATGCCTGTGGGTGACACGGTGAAGCTCTTCGTTTGCTGGCCTCCTACCGAGCATAATCTAAAGCTTCTGGACGACGAGCCCCCAGGACCAGAGCGTCTGAGCCGCATTATCGATCGGCTAGGCGGAGGTCGGTGCGTGGTTGTATGCCGGAATAACCCGCTGTATTTGAGCAGTGGCTGCATTCATGCCGTTGTGACTTTACGAGGTGGTTTCATGTATGCCGGGAATTTCATGACTGCAAATAACGGCGCAGCGTTCATTCGAACTCTGCGTCTGAGTCCAGCATTTGTCGACCGATATGACGACGCTGGCCGGCGAGGACTTTTCGCGAACCTTTTGGACCAGATCGATACTACTCTTGGACGACTTTCATGCTGGCATTCCTTGATTGCAGAGCTGATCAAGTCATGGCCGATCATCCAAAGAATCGGTCGAAAGACGGAAAAGAAACGCCTAGCAGAGCGACTTCTCAGGCTTTCGAGAGACACCCAGTGGCAGCAGGTTCGTGCTGAGTTTTCCGATACAGATATGGCGATGCTAGACGATATCGTCAGGGCACAGTTGGACCGCGGTGTGGGACGCGTCCAGAAATCACTTACTCAGAGACCCAGAAGACATATAGATCGCGCATTATCATCAGTCAGAACATGAACTTTTATCACTGCCAATCGGAACAGTCGAAGTTGTCTTTTAGGTGAAGAGGTCAGGGAATGCCTTTCTGTACAAGGTGGGAGAATATCTCCACCAAAAGGCCAAAGACGCCCGATTGTATGCGAGTATATTGAAGAGGTATTGGAGAGGTATTGAAGAGCGTATTGAAGAGTGTATTGAAGAGTGTATTGAAGAGTGTTTACGGGAGTGTATTGGAGAGTGTTGACGGGAGTGTTGACGGGAGTGTTTACGGAAGTGTTGACGGGAGTGTTTATGCAAGTGTGTATGCGAGTATTTTCGAAAACTTTGTGATCCATCGCACAAGTCTGTATTACTCCAACAAAGTCATCTCAAGCTGTGGTTTCACATCATGTCAGTATGCTCTAGGTACAATGTGGTCTCCAAAAGCGAGTAGACTAGTCAGGTGGCTCATCACGCTCATCGAGGAGACTGCGCAGGCGCCTGGAAAGGTTAGGGAGGAATCATATGGTAATACTTTGGAAAAGAAGAAGTACTCAGTCGCTCGAGATGGGAAGAGGGCGTGAACATAATGGTCGGGCAGTACTAGTTGCCAATACTTTTCTCGAACGCCAGCGGATTGCACACCGCTAGTCAACTCAATTTGAGTAGCTGGCGGGAATAGCGGACAGCGCCACTCGGAAGGCCAGGGTAGGAGAGAATTTGAAAACATAAAAGACACGGTGCAGGACGTGCGCGATAGAGAGACATATTGCGGGTGTGTTTGAAGAGATATAGGCATATCTTGCACATCGAAGTCGACGAAGAGAACTAGGAGAAACGTTTAGAACGTGTTTCGAGAGGCGAAGAGCATAAAGTGGAGTCGAGTCGCTTGGAGAGTCGATATCTTTGGTTATACTACTTAGAGTCTTTGCAAGGTGTCGTTGGGCGAGGTCTAGGCTAGTGGAGCGATAGTTGCACTGCCCACAGGCCACACCTGACTTCGTGGCGAGGTTCGGATGCGGTGCACAGCCGTCAGCCCGTGGTTCTAGCCTGCTTGGATCCGGCAGCTGGAGCTGTTTCACAAATGCACTCAGGCCGTGACGTGCTTTCGCACTTATGTCGTGTCTATCCCCCAGATGTTTAGAAAGTACATCCGAAGGCTTGAGTGCCTATTGACATTTTGTACAGATGATGACTTTCTCTTCTGTGTCGAGAACAAGACCAAGAGATGCCAATCTTTGATGGAGTTCCTGACTTGGGAGACTATTCCAACTACGTACAGCCGGAATTAAAGAAGAATGCTCGGCCATCTATAGGGCGCGTGCTGATAGATGATAAGATGGTGATATGCTCAGTTGACTGGCGAGAGAGGAGCACCTCGTCGCTACTAGATAAGGATTTTAGTAGTGTTGTGATATGCCCCTGCAGTTGCTGAAACACGGCACGTTTCAAATCTGCAGCCACGACTCCAACAGTGCGCATTCAGGGAGTGCGATGCGTTCCGCATGTGCAACATGCGTTAATTTGGGTGATTTGCGGGAATGCGACGCGTTCCGGGGAAGCATAACTGCGTAGAAGAATTGCTCGTATAGCCATCCTAGCCCTTCAACGCTCTCGAATACCCCGAAGCAGAGCGGGAGTACCATGTCTCTATGTTCGCAATCCATACCACCTCTACCTCCCAGCTCTGCTTGTTGACAGATCGATTGCGGATTTAGGCACCAGAAGCAGCTCGTGTACGCCTGTAGCCATTTCCGTCCTCGTCCTTCGTACCGCCGTCTGGCTTTGTTCCTTTCTTCAAAAACCTCGAAGCGTTGCGGGCACGTCGAGAAAGCATGGTTCCAGTCCTGTCTGATTGCCCGGCAGAGCAAGCATGTTCCCTTCACACTCGCGAGATCGAGACGGTACTGCGCCATTTCCGTATGAGCCCGAAGCCGCTCTTGCTGGATGAGTTGGAGGCCTGTGTGTTTGGTATCCCCCTCCACCTTCTTAATAGGGCCAATCGCGTCTTGGTGAGCCTCTTCACATATATCGCATGGCACGTCGTCCGGCATACACCATCTTCGATGATGGGCGACGTCCAAGTAATCACTAAGGGAGGTCCGATAGCATTGGTTGCCTTGTAGGTACTGGTGCGCTGCTTGCTTGTCCCGGCGTTTTTGAAGCGTCAGGTCGTCTCTGTAGTTAGGCACCTTCTGTACATCGACGGACGGATCTTCTGTCACTTGGGGCTGCCAAGTCGCTGGTAATAGCACCATGGAATACGCCCGCTTGCCATCCCGCCCTGCCCGACCGGACTCTTGAGCGAAGATTACCAGTGACTCCGGCTCATCCACATTCATGACAAGTCGGACGTGAGGATAATCGAATCCTTCGGCAAGCGCAGTGGTCGCCACGATGTAAGCGCGCGACAGCCGTTGTCCAGAACTTCAACGGTTTGGTATCCCGAAATTGCCTGTTGCAGATCTCGGGAACCTAGGGGGCTGTAAAGCCCGAAGAAAGAAGCCTAAACTGATCGCGTTCGGCGACTAAGCCCCGTCAACGGCAGTGGAAGTCAATCAAAATTGCAATCCAGCGTGTGCCTTAACTTGCGAATGTTTCTCCATGCTTGAGCCGCATCCTTCAACTCGCTTTACTTCGATCACTCTAGTCTGACGATATATTTTCAATACCAAGAATGACCGATCTATTGTTAACAGACCTTCATGCCTCGGGGGCTGAGAAGGGGCAATCGCTAGCGCTTGCCTTTCGAAACGAAGATGTTTCGACTTTGACTTGGGAAAAGTTGTCGGTCAAAGTCGCCGATCGCGCGACAGGAAAGGAAAAATTCATCTTATCCGAAGTTTGCGGACAAGTTTATGCAGGTGTGAACATCCATTGAATCCCACCTCGTACTAGTCTGATTAGGTATAGGCGAAATTGTTGCTCTGATGGGACCCTCCGGTTCAGGGAAGACAACTTTGCTTAACACCCTTGCCCAACGTCAAAACTCCAGCACATCGGGAGAAATCACTGTCAACGGTCGCACACGCCCATTATCTACGCATCGTGAGATCAGTGCTTTTGTTGAGCAAGAGGACACACTCATCGGCTCACTTACAGTGAGTGAGACCTTGCAATACTCGGCAAAGCTCGCACTACCTCCTAGTGTGACTGTTCATCAATTACAGCACCGAGTTGAACATCTCCTTGAATCATTTGGTCTACGGAATCAGCGCCATACTCTAATTGGCACACCTTTACAAAAAGGCCTTAGTGGAGGGCAAAAGCGGAGAGTTAGTGTAGCCACACAGCTGATCACTAGCCCTAAAGTCCTTTACCTCGACGAACCGACGAGTGGTCTTGATTCAACAGCCAGCTATGAAGTGATCTCGTTTCTCCGGGAGTTTGCCCGTCGCAACCAAATTTTAATGATCGCAAGCATTCACCAGCCTTCGACAAAGACCTTTGAATTGTTTGACAAAGTATGTCTGTTGTCCCAAGGCAAGACTTGCTTTTTCGGTACCACACCGCGGCTGGTCTCCTTCTTATCTTCGATTGGCCTCCCCATACCACTCATGACGAATCCTGCAGAGCACATCCTCGATATCACCAATGTCGACTTTTCTACGCCCTCTGGCGACGGACAGTCACGCCTGGAGCAAATCACAGCTGCTTGGCGGCAATACGATCGAGAACAAAATCTGCAGCATGGGACTCCCGAGGCCGGAGCGTCTAGCCAACTCTTGTCGTCTTTGAGATCGACGCCGTCCACTATACGTCAAGTTTCTACCCTTTTACACCGGTCTTTCGTCAAAAGTTACCGCGATCTCACCGCATATTGGATCCGGGTTGTGATGTACTTAGGACTTGCGCTGATGATGGGCACTGTCTGGTTGAGGTTAAAGACAGATCAAGCCCACATTCAGCCATTTATCAATGCTATTGTAAGCTGAACCCGAGATCACTCCACAAATTTCGCTAATCATCTTTGTACAGTTCTTCGGGTCAGCATTTATGTCTTTCATGGCGGTCGCATACGTACCTGCTTTTCTAGAAGACCGCGCAATGTTTGTCAAAGAGCGGGCTAATGGTCTATACGGTGCCGCCGCTTTCATGGTGTCAAATTTCCTGATTGGAATTCCGTTTCTTTTCCTTATCAGCTTGCTCTTCTCAGCGGTGGCCTACTGGCTGATTAATATGCGACCATCGGCGACAGCTTTCTTTACGTGGGTGATGTGGCTCTTCCTGGACCTCCTCGCTGCGGAATCTCTTGTGGTACTTGTGGCCAGCATATTCCCTAATTTTGTCATCGCTCTCGCCTTGATCGCTTTTGCCAACGGACTTTGGATGAGTGTAGGAGGATTCTTGGTGTCGATGCCGGTCTTGAACGTCTTTTGGAAATATGTGTTCCATTATATTGATTACCAAGCATATGTTTTTTTTTTTTTTTTAATCATACTGCATTTAAGCTAAATAGCTTATGGCACGCCGGCTATGTTCGCGGCAATCTCTGTGACTTCTAAGTATGCTCCCTCCTTATTTCTCTTTTATTCTTACAGTTCAGCTCGCCGTCCCGACTTCACCAAGCCGCCACAGCTTTTGGGCATTTGGGCCCTCCTGATTTCCTGCCATCCGCAACTTCCTTCGATCCCCTCACTCTCCTCCGTCTTCCGATATCATCCCCACTTCCTCTGAGCTCTGGTCCAGTCTTTCAATGTCCCAGTGGTCATCCCTGTTCTCTTCCTTTGTAATTGGCCTGCCCACTTCTGTGTTTCCGATGAACTGAAGGACTGCTCTGGTGGCTACTTCTCTGAACAGGCTCTCCAGATCTGCTTGGTCTCGTCTCGCGCTGATGACGATCTCCTCTGCGCGCAAGCCCCGCAACAACGAGTCTCTCTGTCTTCGCCACTTCCTACAGCGGAGCAGGAGGTGAGCGACTGTCTGGCTGCTCTCGCCGCACCACCAGCATTTCGCGTCTCCATTCTTGCCAATCCTTAGCAGATGTGCTCCAGTAACCGCATGGCCAGACTTGAGTTGCAGGTATCGGGCTGCGACCGACTTCTTTGCATTTGCGATGTCCTTGTTGATCTTGGCTTTTGGTTTCCATTTTGCCTCGATGGCTTGCTTCACATACGACAGCGAAGCCGATCGCATCTCTTTGGGCTGCTGCTTCGCCGCTCGTTGCGCCGCGGCATTTGCTATGTCATAGCCTTCCGCTTCTTCGTCGTTCGGAAGCCATGTTAGGACCACTCGTCCGCCTGCCTCTTCAACCCGCTGTGCTTGCCTTTCTATGCTCGCCACGATGGGTAGGGTCCATTGTTCTCTGTCTCTGATAGCGACCAATCCAGTCCGTGACGGAGTCACGATTTGCAGTGCTGTGGTGTGCTTTTGAGAGGGTCAAGACGAGATTCTTCGTGATCATGTTGATTGCGAACAAAGCGGCGTCGACCGTCGTGATGTGTTTACCTAGTGATGACACCCTCGTCCTCCATACCCCTTGTTCTTTCCACGCCGCTCCCACACCGAAGCACACGTCCTGGATCGTGCTTACGAACAGTGTTAGTTGATGTGGGTGGTCTGGTTGCATTCTTTGAGGCGTGCTTGAGTAACCCTGAGTCCGAATCACGGGGCTTGCCTTAGGTGGGTCTGCTCGGCGAGGCAGCTGGAACCCATACTCGGTGTCGTAACTGATGTGCCTCACTATCTGCTGTGCCAGTCTGCTTCCGAACGATCGATGTGTCTTCTCTGGCCTCGCCCAGCCGATGCTTGACGGCTGTCCCGTCGCCCCCTCGTGACGGTGGAGCTCGCCTAATCGAAAGTTGGCGGGCAGGAGCTGGTGCGTGGGGTGGTCCCCGTTCGCACTGAGCGCCCGTATCGCAAACTTGGTCTGGCGGTGATCGAGAAGGTCTTGGGCGTCAGGTAGGCACGACGCTGTCTGTAGGAATGCTCGAGGAGTCGACCTTAGCAGCCCTGTGATGGCTCTTGCTTGGCTGTTCAGCAACAGCTGCACTTTGTGCACGCGGTCTTTCTGACCCCTCCACCAGACCTCCGATCCGTACATGGCCACGGAGGTCACTGCGGCCACCACCACCCTCCGCATCAAGTTGACGGACAAGCCGCCATTGCTCCTGCTGAGACTGGATACCCGCTGTAGGGCCCCTCTTGCGCTGGCCATCCTATTTTCGAAGTGTGTTTTGAACAACAGCTTCGAATCCAGCCAAAAGCCGAGCCATCTGGTCGCCTCCTGTTTGATGGTGAAGGTCTGCTTTCCGATGCGGACGGCTACGGATTTTGCGTCTTGTAAAACCTTGCGGCGTCTGCTGAACACGAGTATCTCGGTCTTGCTGACTTCGAACTCGACTTTGTTGTCCGAGCCCCATTGTATCGCATCCGTGGCGATTGCTTCGAGCTGCATTGTGCCGTCGGTCAGGTTGCGGCATTCTATCACTAGCCCAACATCATCTACGAATGAGATGGCTTGGAGCATCGGATGTCTGTCCTCTAGCCACTGGAACATCTCGCTGACGGACAAGATGAACAGTATTGGCGATATTGGTGACCCTTGCGGCAGTCCCGCTTGGATGCTGTGAGTTTCGCCCGTTCTTCCGTCAATCACCAACATGGCCCGACGGTCTGACAAGAACGAGTCCACCCAACGTACAACGTTGCCCGCTATACCGACTTGTATCATTCTACAGATGAGCTTCTGTTTGTTGACCCGGTCGAAAGCGCCTTTGACATCCAGGAGCAGCGCGAGTGCAACTCGTTTCTGCCTCCATGCGTCTTCGACTTTCGCGACCAGTTGAGCCACCGCGTCCGACGTTCCTCTTCCCCGCCGACAGCCGAACTGCCCTCGATGGAAGATATCATTCGATTCGCAGTAGGATGCGATCCAAGTTGCGACCGCCCTTTCAACCACTTTTCCGAGACAGCTGAGGAGGCTTATGACCCGATATGCTTTCGCGACGCTGTACGTGGGCTTGCCTTGTTTGCGCAGGAGGATGCCCTTCGCGGTCTTCCAAGTGTAGGGGTGGTATCCCGTGCGGATACACCCTTGCACGAGAGCTACCACGCGGTCTTCTGCCCACCGCCACAGCAGTCGAAGTGCTTTGAAGCCAATTCCATCTACGCCGGGGGCTTTGTTGACAGCCTGTGTGAACAGCGCTTCGTAGACCTGTTTCGCACTCACGCCAGCACTCGTATCGGGGATCTGGATGCTCTCGTCGTGTCCGACTTGAGGCGGGAATGCTTGCGCCATGAAGATTTCTTCTTTCTCTTCCGCTGTCGCCGCGATCTTGGCTGGCCGGCCGTCACTGCCCGCTACCTTGATCGCTGGCGTGTATGACGGCACCTGCGGCTTGGTGTACCTGAGCGCTTGCCAGCACCTTGCCGGGTCAGCTGTCACTTCCAAACCTCCGTCGGCTGGGAGGACTCCCTCGAGAAAGCGTTCCCAAGCCAATCTCTTGGCTCTCCGAACGTACGAGTAGTAGTCGTTCCTCGCCCTGCGGTACTCATCAAAACCCATGCGGCCGTCGTTGTGAGCACGTCTAGCGCATGAGAATAGCTTTCTCTGCTGTCTGACCTCGTCAGTCCACCAACGCTTCGACCGTGCCCTCGGCGTTTTGCCAGCGGCATGTCTGTCTAGCACGTCTCGCAGGCTGTCTTGCAGCCATTGCGCTTCGGCTTCGAGCTCAGTCGGCGACGTGGCCCACGCATCTACCAGCGCTCTTTCTTCACTCAGCTTACGCCAGTCTTCACTCGCGGCTTCGAGCGTTAGCTCGTCGGCATAGAGCCGATCAAGGTCCCATTTGTGCGCGCCTTCCTTCTTTCCCCCGAAGATGGTCGCGTTTAGCGGCGTCCACTCGAACACAATCACTTCGTGATCCGAAGTTGTGGCCAGTGACTCGTCAATTTCCCAGTTGATCAGTGGTCCGACCCCACGGGTACTCAGAGTCAAGTCGATTACTGACCGGCAGTTCCTCCCACATCTCGTGGGCTGGTGATCGTTGTTGTTGATGATGAGACCGTGTCTCTCGATCAGTCGCTCCACGGTCCCGGCATGTTGTCTCCCCGATACCCACGGGTCCCAAGCGGGACTGCGAGCGTTGAAGTCGCCAGCAAGGATGGTCCTGCTGTCAATCAATCGCGACATATCCATGCGGTCGATTGCATATCCGCCACCCTGGACTCTGGCCCTGTTGTAGACGTTGATGAGCCTTGTCTTTCGACCCTTCTTTCGATTTGTCGTCTCCCACACGTCTAGGCACTGCAAGTGAGGGCTGTCCACCAGGTCCGTCCTTTCCTCGAACACGTATTGGTCTAGCGCCTCATTCCGGATTGCCAATGCTACTCTCGTGTCTTTCTTTGCGCATTCCGGCCACCGGATTTGAAACCCTGGATGACTGATCACATGTTTCTTCCCCACGTACGGCTCTTGTAGGCACGCCACTTCTGCTCCTCTTTCGATGGCCGCTTCCAGCGCGGCTGTCGTTGACACAGCCGTGCCGTTGCAGTTATGTTGTATCACTATCATCGTCAACGGACATGTGCGTCGGGTCGCTGGGTTCGAAGATCTGGGCCGCCTTTGCCACCATCTTGGTTCTCGGACGGAGTTCTCTTGTCGGTCGGGGCGATGGTTCATTCTGCGGTAGCGGTTCTGGTGTGCTCATCTCTGAAGATATCGGGATCACCTGTGTTGGGATAATTTGGTCCGGGTCAGTGGGTGTCGACTCCATTTCCATCTGGTCTCCGTTCATCGTAAGATCTTCATCTTCATCTTCTTCTTCTACCGGATCCATTGCTGGTGGGCTGCTGCGTATTTCGGCCTGTCTCTGCTGGCGTGTCTGTCGGCTCGATCTCTTCTCGGGGCACCGCGGCGATGTTGCCGGGTGTGGTCCTTTGCAGTTCGCGCATTTCGCCACTTGGTGCTCACATGGCGCTGACATTTTGCTACAACCTTCGGCTGTACATTCGTGTTTGCTCCCTTCGTGGTCACCGGCACACACGAAGCACTTGGGGTCTTCACTGCACTGGCCGAAGTGGTCTCGACCACAGCAACGCATGCACATCCCACCTTCGCCTCTCTCCCAGAACCTCTCCACCTCGTGGCGCCTGCCACCAAAGGTCAGCCCCTTTGCCATGATCACGTCCGCGGCCTTCTTGCTTTTCACGGTCAAGACGAGTGTCGACCTCTTGATGCTCCCACTGTTGAAGCGTTCGGCTAATGTGTTACCTTTGATCCATCGCGGTGCAAAGGGTAATTGTTCACCTGTCATCAATTCGATCTCCTCTCGTGCTACTTCTAGTCCTCCTACGCTGATGTAACGATCCAGTTCGACGCCGTGAACCCGCAGCTTGAGCCACCTTTCTGTCTTTTCCACATAGGCGACCTCGGGGTCTAGCTTCTTCACGACAGCCATCACGACGGTTGCATAGTTGAGTAACTCGTCTGCACTTGCATTCTCGCTCATCACACCTGTCAAGTTGCCCTTGTCCGTATATCTCATTTTGGTCAGTCTTACCGTCACATGAGCTCTCGCGTGGGCGAGGGCTTTGTTCGCTTCGAACATGATGTCTCTAGGGTCGCAACTATGCGATTCCACGTTTCTGACGAATAGGATTCGGCGCTGGTCACGCGGATGTTTCTTCACTTTTTTCTTACCATTGGTGACTGTGGTCCATCCGCTACTTGCTCCCGATTCTGTGATGTTGGCCCAGCTAGGCTGCGTCACTGGCGCCGATGGTGGACGTGCCTGACTGTTGGATGTCTGTGCCGTACCTCTCGACAATGTGCTTTTCCTTGGCGGGGCTGGGATGCCCCATGCCTGCTGCTTGAGTGTATACAACACTGCCCTCACCTCGTTCATGAGTTGCGTGAGTTGATTTCTTTCTTTCTTGATTTCTTCCACTTCTGTTCGGAGGGATCGCACATCGTCCGGAGAGGCAGCAGCGGCAATGGGCTCATTTGGCATCCGCGAAGCTCTCGCAACGATGTCTTCCATCGCTTGCAAAAGCGCATTGTCTCGCGTGCCGAAGGCAGGATTGTCATCAGTCTTCCGCTTCTTCGGACTCAATGGTCTCGCGGCATGCGCCTGCTGGTCCTCCCAGCTCTGCAATCCGGCCCCTTGAAATTGAGGGAGCGAGGAGAAAAGCTGGCTTCCGATTGGCTCGGAGGCTTCCCCGCGCGTCCCAGACCCTTGAACGTCACTCGAGGTACGTCCTCCGCCACCTTTACTGCGGGCTGACATGCCCGCCAGTAAGGCGTGTGGGATTTCGATCGTGTGCACTTAATCAGCTTGCTCAGCGCTCTTGAATGATGCAAAAAATGACCTTATCTTTACCAAGCATATGTCTTTCAGGGCATGATGGTGAACGAGTTCAAGGGCCGGGACTACACGTGTGCTCGAGTTGGAGGCACCTGCCAGTGCATGTACCAGAGCGAGCTTCAATCGATCTGCAAGATTGAGGGTTCTGCCATCCTTTCAAACTATGGGTATGCGATTGGGCGAGAGGGAAAATGGGCCGGTATCTTGATCGGCATTATCACGGTATATCGATTGATATCCTATGGTGTCACCTGGTATCGAAAGTCATGAAGCTACATACAGCTATGGTCGAAGGAGACCTGGGGGAATGGGGCTGAGATGCGTTAAACGATCGAAGAGGCTACATAAGGCACTATAATCGAGACGAAAGATCTCGTGTTCATTTGGCTCACCAAGATGTAGTCAGCCTCGATTTATCAATTAATGTCAAGTCTGACTTTGAGTTCGATTTTGCTATCGACGGTATCAGATTGGTGCAAAGCGATTATCATCAGCTCGGTCAGCCCTGGCGCAGATGGCTTGGTCATGCGAGACTTAGGAATCACCTTTTTGCTAACTGCTATTAGCAACGAACCTCGTGCAGAATCTGCAGACATTACTGCGGACCATTGCAAATGGTATACGGCCCATCCAAACACTACGCTTGTCTCGCATACGTATCACAAAAGACAGTCGAAGAACACAAATAAGCATATTCTCCAGATCATTCTGTCTTATTACACACTTTGTTTGAAAACAGAAATGCCCCGGCCCAAACATGCACGTCATATAGCGGGGTGATGCAACTCCTCCCAGCGAACTAAGTTTGGGGTGTATGGGCTCGGGGCGTTCACAGCCCGTCCCGATTCAAAAGACATGTGATTGGTCGAGTCAAGAAATCGAGTCGAATTGTATGTGCATAGATGGTCAGAGGTGCGTCGAAGCGAAGCATGGCGCGGTCACGAAAGCTGTGCGGGATAGACAGCAACTATTGCAGCTTGATATTCAATAGCAAGGTATTATGTTTGTGAACCCCCCAAGCGATCGGATAGTGTCTTGGGAGCAGGGAAGAGGGAAAGTGGAGTCGATTCCTTTGGAGAGTCGATTCCTTTGTGGATACTACTTGGGAGTTCAAACGACGACCCGGGCGGTGATTGGAAAGCGTGCGACCTTACACCACCCGAGCACCCTCATCACGAGCTTCGGTGTGGTAAGCTACCATGCGAGTTTAATACGGCGACTCGCTTGGCATTCATGAATCTTATGCCAGCGAGCGTGGCTTACTTGCGTTGGATCAGATGGCTCTACAGATATCGATGGTGTGATGTGGCACCCAGGCATAATTCCCCAAGGACAAGATGGATTTACGTGCACGATATAGATCTAAGGAAGCAGCAGTCGGGGGTAGTGTCGGTCCATCATTGCCCCATTCCTATCTTCCAAGCACCTCTTCCCCCTGGAAGATGCTCTATCAGTCAGCTCGAGCAGCCTTTGGTGGGAATTCCTTGCCCTCGGCGACGACTTTGGGGCTGCACGTGCATCTGTCTTGCTCCGGAATAGGATCCATGATACTTGGAATGTGCTTGTGACGTGAACGTTAGCAGTTGCTCGTCGCGGGGACAGAAAGCAGCGCAGATACATTGCCACATCCCCACCAAGATCGCTTGCCTGCGAGGAGAAGCCATTAGAAATGCTGGCAGAGAGTGAGACATCGTTGGCACGGACTCACCGCACATGTCGCAGGTTGCCTTTTTGCACATTGTCGCGAGCGACGACGCGTAGCGTATTCTGAGGGTTTGACGTGATGAATGCGATGGCTGGGCTCGCACGGCGTAATCAGCATTCAGTTGCTGCGACAGGGAGCGCGGGCGCTGGAGCTCGCTGGAGCTTGAGATACAACTTTTGCCAAGCGGCGCCCGTCTCCGAGGCTGAAGCTTGCCGCGCACCGTCTTGTGCTGCGGGGCTGTCGGCCGTTCATCAGCGGCGATGGTGGTTGCAGTCGCCGACGTGCACCACCGCAGACGGACCCGCGGCGGGCTCCGCTCACAGCAAAAGGCCTGCGACAACATGGGCTTGTTTCGCAAGCCGTTGACACTCTCACCGCTGCCCTCTTAGTAGCCGGCATAACCTACCGTACCTCATGACGATACCTCCTCTGACAGCATCCAAGCACTGGTTAGCGCGCTCGCCGGTTGGGATCATAATCTTACGTTCGGATTTAAAGACATTATCGATCCCTCTGAAGATGTCGACTCGATGCCTTTCATAGCATGCTGCTTCATTTCGTGCGCTATCATCTTCCTCTATTCTACTAGGAGTGATCTACTCGACAGGGTCCTACCTGCGATAGATATTGCCTATATAAATGGCTACATAAAGTTGGCGCCTACTTCTATATACCACACTATTAAAGTTATTGCAGCATTGAAGGATTTGGCGAACCTCGCTATAGTCCCATGGCCTCTGAATAGGCATTCGCCCTCCTTCGTTTGCGGACTGGTATTAGGATGCATTATCCAACTCGCAGTAGCGTCCATCCATGTATGCTGTGACAGGTTAGACTGCCTACAACAGTACAGAGACACAACAGGTCTCATACTCGGTGCACTGCACGGGCTAGGTGAGCGATAAACGCTCGCCAAGCATGCATCTCAGTGTCTGAAAGTCGTTGCCGACGCCATTTTCTTGACGCATGTTAAGAGACAACGCCTCGTCGCCTCGCGCTACTGCTTTCCAAGTCAGTGTAATGACTGACAGCAATGGCATAGACCCGAACTCCCTATGGCTTGACCCTTTTGCGATGGATGAAACATCAAGTGCTTTGTTAAACAACTTTTCTAGAAGATGGTGTTGAAGTGAAGGTTGATATCTTAATAAGTTGCTCTGATTGCTAATAACCTCCCTTTTAGCCTATGTGGGCGTACGGTTTATGCATTTTGGTGCACAAACATGATTGGGTAAGGAAGGTTGTCATCTGCATGGATATAAACATCGTCCTCGAAATGATCGCCCCCTCCCGCCATCTTACATCTCTTGGCCAACTCAATGTATACCGTCCTACACATCTTGCCTCTGACTGGAACCCTCCATCAATGCGAAAAAGTGTACTGGGAACTCTGATGATTGACGTCATCAAAATTCGACTCAAGCACGCGGGGACTAGTGAACATCGGCGACTACTAACCACGCACGGCTCGCCAATCACATACCTGTACCTTCTCCGTCTTTTTTTTTTTATCCATCCCTTCGTTTTTGTATTCCACTTCCACCTCACGGGACAATTTGGAGCTTCTGCTATTGGCTCTGAGTCTGACCAAGTTCGCAATAAGTCCATATTCACGGTCAAATTTCGTGTCCAAATTCAGCATCGGACATCTTGTCCACGATGACGACATACGGCACACCTTTGAAATCACCGACCACCACCTTTGGAAGTTCGCCAATTGTCCATGAAATTTACGCAAAATCTACGGACACATGGCAATACATTGTAGCTGATCTAACTACACTGCACTGTATAGTGCTCGATCCTGTCCGCGACCGCTGCGTTGACCCGGCTGTGATGTCGACAAGTGCCGCCGATGCCATAATTGCCGTGGTCAGAGAGCGCAGCTACATTGTCGACTACATCCTGGAGACCTACGCTGCAAGTTCTCATTGCTTGTCTGCAGCTTGGTACATTAGAATGCAATTGTCAATCATCCAGGGATACGCACCTCAGCTCTGCAATGACGCTACCGTCTCTGGCCTCGACCTTATGTGGCAGCGGAAATACGGAGCTAGTGGCAAATTCTCGACAACAATCCGCGACGGTCTTGATGATGGCGAAATTATCACCCTGGGCTGGCTCTCATTGAAATGCATGCACATGCCAGGTTTTAGTAACCCCAATCGCCGCGCTTATCTTGTGGGCAATGATGTTTTTGGAGCTCATTCGATCGCGACGCTGCGAGAGGATATGACGCATACAGATCTTGGGAGTGGCGCGGTCCGACCTGCGGCTGATCCATCAGGAGATCCATCACATCATCGCGACGCTTGGACTTCCATGAAACGGGCCTTGTCGCTCCCTGCCAACACCCGCGTTTGGCGAGAACAAGGAGATGGTAGTTTGCCAACTTCACATAAGCCATGCGAATCTGTTGCCCAATGTGCAGCTCTCAACAAGCACGCGAGATCCACAGAAGCGGAGTTTCTTGCGGATCTCCGAGTGCAGACTACTTTATGGCGGGTAGCACAGCCAGATCCGAACGCAAATGGTGGTTGGAAATCTCGCGTAGGGTCCTGGCTGTCGTGATTATATTCGAACCGTCCTCAGTGAATAAATTTGGTTTGATACAAACTGTCACGGGCCAGGCCCGTGACATGCCTATAGTGTTCCTGTTTGCAGGATGGCAGGTGAGCCGAGGATCGGCTTCACCTGCGAACTCTGGTTCTGAACCTCATTCGTAGCTCTTCGAGCTACGTCCTTCTCATATAACCTGTCTGTAGGTTGGCCGTAGTAAAAATACATGATCCTGTTTGCATCTACACCTACGTCCCGACCTCCGCCCGTGACACAAACTTCATCATAACCTTTACAGTAACTATTCTTCCCAAGACCTCCATACCATCCATTCCAAGCCGTACGACAAAGCTCACGCGAAGGTCAAAAAGGACCATGGCACTAGACTTTGATAGAGCATGGAGATCAAGCGTTTTGTATGAATTATCAGGCTATGAGCTAGAAAAGATCGGCATAGCCTTCCTGGAAAACCAGACTTGTGTTACGGTTAGAATTCACCATTGCGTACTCTCCTGTCGCAAAGGAATCATCAGCATCCGCTCACCAGAAGACGATTGAGTGGGCATTCGTCCTCCACGGATGTTGATTTGCAGCGATGGGTGTATCATCTTTGGCTCCTTGAGCTGACTATCACGCTGGCTGCGCATATTCCGAAATTCTTGCTCCGATACATTGTCTTGGAGGTAAGGGTTGCACTGTTTCTGTTCCGCCACGCTCATATACGGGACTGGGTCATTCCGGTTACTTGAGGGGTAGTCATGGCCAACCCAAATCCTGTAGTTGTCGGGGAGGCTCAGCAACTTGTGAGTAGAGTGATACAAATCTCCCACGCTGCCGCCAGGGAAGTCGCACCGCGCGGTGCCCACGTCGGCGTTGAAAACGGAATCGCCGCAAAAGACATTATCTATGGAAATTTATGTCAGCCAAGTCCACAAATTCCCATCCTGTCTTGGTGACATGCTACGAACTTTCGATGAGATAACCGACGTGATCCGGCGTGTGGCCTGGAAGGTGAAGCACTTTCGCTTTCAGCTGGCCAATTGAAAATTCTTCATCGTCGCCCATAAGCTTATCAAATGCGCGGTTGAGCTCGAGCTCGGGAACACCGTAACGCTGTCCAAACACAAGCTGAACCTCGCGGATTCGCTTTCCGATGCACACCGGCGGCTTGAATCCTTGGTCCCGCTCTGGGACAATTTGCAAGTATGAGGCGGCTGTGAGATGGTCTGCGTGCACGTGTGTCTCGAGGATTCGTGTAATATGGTAACCCTTCGCTCGGATCAGAGATTGGAGGTCACCGACGCTGCGTGTGTTGATGGTGTGTGTTGCCATGTCATAATCTAGGACTGGGTTAATGATAACGGCTTCCAGACTTTGCGGATCGGCAACGATGTATTGCCATGTTCCAGTGGTGGGATCATGTATGCCCTCGATAGCGGCTTCGGGGGACATGATATTGGTAGATGCGCTACTAGGTGTGTTATGGAACCCCTAATTATGAATAAGCAAGTTGAACGGAACAACAGGATTTCGTTTCTGCACAAGCTGCCTCTGATGGGTTGATGAACGGAGAGTTTGAGGCATGAACGGAGAAATCATACTTTCTGCAACGACGATCACACTTAATCGGCGGCTGGCAACGAATATGGGCGATAACGGGCGGCGTATGATAGATATGGGCTTTGCAGTGAGAACCTAGTTTTGAGACGGAAGGCGGAAGGCGAGGCTGTGTACACATGGGTGATGTTTATAGCGGATCACTCTATACCTGAAAAGCAACAGCTGCTTGATCGGTGCGGAAGCCAAGGACACCGGCGTTTACTCGCCGACAGCCTGTCGGCGACTCATAGGTGAGCTTCGGGTGAGGCAATCAACGAGCATCGGCGATAAGAAGACTGGCGATCTTCGTATTTGAATTGCATGATTTAACCATTAACGTTATGGCAATACTGCGATTCACTCGGGTCGGGACAGAAAGTTCACTAGCTGCTCCAGTACTTAGTAGTTTTCTAGTCGGCCGTGCCCAAGCTGATGATTCACGAGCAGATAAGCCGGAACATGAAGCAGACCTCAGAGGGGAAGTGGTCAACGCTGGCTTTGCTGCACAGATTGATCATCTTCGTACTGGGAGTGATCGTGGGAAGCACTACCTTGCTGCAACAGAGTTTTATGCTAGGGCAATCCCCAGAACACGTGTCAATTCCAGCTTTCCATACTGTTCTTGGAGGTATCGTCATGGCGTTTGGTGTCAGATTATCAGGAGGATCCACATCTGGACATCTTGCAAGGTGAGGATAATTTATCGATGAAGTACCAGAATTATCTAAATCTCAAGAAACGATATTCATAAGATTCCTATGACCTTAGTATAATTCTGTCATACTGGTCAGGCCAGGACCCAATTTCAAGTCAATGACACGAAATGAAAGTTTGGAACGTCTCGGCCGAAGCACAACGAACAAAGTATGACCAAACAAGGTTGTTAGACGTTCGAACAAGAAAAACGAGTTTGTGACCATCGAAACGTCCATTCAAATCAGTTTCTGTGTCAAAATACCAGCACTAAACATAGATCCCACAGTTACCAGGCTCGAGAAGGACATGGCGCTCAGCCCAGACAAGCCGTGTCCAGAAGTACAGCCTCCGCCAAATCGAGCGCCGTATGTCATCATAAACCCTCCTGCAAAAGCGTGCCAGGCTGAAATGGTTGCGTCTGCTGAAGAGCTGTTTGTAGCAGATGGCATTTGTAAAAAGAGCATGCTGCCTGCGATGATTCCCACAGAGAATACGATGGGGTGGGTCAACCAATCCTGTTTTCCCAACTTCTCGGTGAAGGCTTGTAATACGTTCTGACTCACGTGCTCGTACATTGTTGACACTCCAAGGGGATTTGACGTGAGCAGCAGCGAGAATGCTTGTGCAGATCCAATGAGCAGACCACCAACCACCGGCGGGACGAGACTACTGGTATCTCTAGGCGCGGTGAAGAGAAGCACTCCCATAATCGTCAACCCGAAGATCGGATACAAGATCGTGTCCGAGATGCATATCACTTCCGAGATCGTGCTCTTGCAAGACAACTGGTTTGCATCTTTTTGAGGATGTGCCATCGATTCAAGCCGGTCCCGGGTCTGTACGTAGACGGCTGCGCCCGTGAAGCACCCAATCGCGGTGGCATTTGCAGAAGGAATGCCTCGCACAATTTGCACAAGGACTGTGCCAGGACAGGCGCCTGATAGAGCCATTCCAATACCGACCAAGGCGCCACCGATGACGTTTGCGTCGTATGATGTCCAGAAGCTGACCTTTGGCGCCGGCCTGACCGGCCGCTTGACAATGCAAGTCTTTTCGAGAAGGAGCATGACGATTCTGAGACAGAATGGACTTACTCAAATATTCGTTGGCTTGGCGACTTCCTTCTTTACTGCATTGACCGATCTTACTTACGCGCTTGATCCCATAGCTGTCGCAAACACATGGAACATGTGGAAGTCGCTTAGGCGGAATTGATCGATGATTACTGAAGGGACGTATACGCCAGATGCTGCGAGTGCGGCACCGAAAGCGATACCCGAAACAGCAGACATCATAGATTCAAATAGCATGATGATGAGGAACTTTTGACAGATACCTCTGAGTAGTCGGTTTGGGGCACGCTGATTTCGTAATCGCTTTGTTCGTGTAGAGAGTGGTAAAGTTGTGGTCTTAGGGTGTTCAAGACACAGTGTGTACGTCCTTCTATATATTAGATTCTAGATCGAAGCTAGGTCCAAAGTAGACTGCTGTCACATCCACGAATATATTCCCAACCCTACCAGGACTCGGCGACTTTCGGGGCGACTTTCGGGGACTCCGGACACCCACCGCACGTCAAGCCGGGGACCCGACTGAAATGAAAATATGTTCTTGTGCACTGTTCATCACCACATCTGCAACATACGTACGATCAGAGGAACTGAGACACAGCTCGGGGACTCATCATAGTCCGGAATGCGGTCCCTTGGCCACGTGTGGAATGTTACCCTATTGGGGATCGGTCGGTCACCATCTCCAGTGATACTATTATCTCCATCGTTACTAATGAACGTTGTGGGTAAGAAAACCTAACTTACTCCTACCTACAATTGTCAACTGTGATGAACTCGGTCATACACATTCATCTACTGAAGACCAATACTTCGAGGAGGATAGACCTACGGAAAGATCAATTCCACATTTTCCCGCTTCGACCGATCACGACGAATCCAGGCGCCGAAAGCCACTAGTTGTGTTCCAGCGACTAGTGATACTTTATTGGACAGTCCGTAAATGCTTTACAATTTGTCGTCTTCCGACTACAAATCATCAGGAAGCTGCCTTTTCAACCTGTACAATTGCACCCGGACAAAATCACGAACCACGCTGCTTTGCAAAAATGTTTCGCGCAATGCTTCTACGGCTCCGTACTAAGCCTCTACAGAATACCGGTTCTGTAGCACGCGATCTGCTCGCGAGCGAGAGGACTTTTCTGGCCTGGGCGAGGAGCGGTCTCGGCTTCATCGCGCTCGGCGTTGCCCTCGAAAAGGTGGAAGTCTTTGCCTCGATCTCGCCTCAGTTGCTGCAGATTGAGAACAAGAACACCAGGACGGCCGCCGCTGTTCTTGTCGGAAGTGGCAGTCTCTGTGTGGCACATGGGACACAGCGATACTTTGCCTCGCTGTCGCTGATGCGACAAGGCCTGTTTCAGCCCAATATTGTGGGAGTGAGCCTGATGGCAGCGACTTGCATTGGCGTCGCATTTGCAGGGACCCTACTGGTACTGGACAACGACAGTGTTCGGCGCAAGGGTAACATTTCCAGCCTCCGCGCATGAATGAGTCGAGATCCAAGAGACGACTGGGGAAGGCAGGGGCGAGGAGGGACAGAAGGAGAGGGTGGCAAGGGAAAGGGAGGGGAAGTGAAGGAAAGTTAGAGAATCCATCCCTCTCTCGTCCGCATACATAGGATCAACACCCTGAGGAGAAGCTACGTCTTCTGTCTCTCAGAAGCTTGACTTGCGCACATGCACTTCCACTAAAAAATTGGTCACGTCGCAATATAGCTATGTTGGTATCTCGCGTCAGTAAACAGTGGTTCCAATGAAAGATGTGTCACAACACTAAGGCGCATAAGGCACGGGGTGTGAATACCAGACGTAAGCAGCTGCAAACGCGTCTTGGTCGATGCTAACAAAACACGCTGGCACCAAGTGTAAAGCTGATAATGGCGTCCGGCACACAGTGCTGCTCCTGATACGGCCCGCGCATGCATGGAGGCCGGGTCAGATTCGCTGAGTCATCTGAAGAAACCTGCGCAGGAGGTACCTCGTGAGGCAGACAGGGAAACGTGAGTACCGATAGACTGAGTGTTGCTGCAATCATGGCGCCGTAAATTCCATCACATTCAGCACACCATACACACTGACCGCCGTTAGAGTCCTAGTATACTGAGCAACGCAGTGAGAGAACATGAGCGAAGCATCTTTCGAAGGAGACAAGACCGCCTCCATCCACTTCACGAGAAATCCTATTCGGTCCGCGGGCTAGCCGATAAGTGGCCTGCGAAGACCTAATACACACGTCCACGTCGCCGCAGGTGGAAACAGCTCGTGGGTATGAGCTGGCTAAGTGTGGGGGCAATGAGAGATGGCCGTCGTCGCCGCCTGAACGCCGCAACCGGCTGCGAAGACCCAGGGGCAGGAGGACTATACACCGCCCTGTGACTGCTCCATGACGCTACTTCCTTCGTCAAGAATGGAATTGCTCACCAAAGAGAGACAAGAGGATACTGGACACGAAAACCGCCCGACGCGCTCCTACTCTGCAGTCGCGTGCAGGGCCCGCGCTGTGGCGTTCTGCTCGCTGCAGCAATGCAAATGCCTAGGAGCGCGACAGGGCATCTCTGAGCTTGAGATACTTTGAGAACGCGCCGGATCAGCGAGAAAGGCGTTACGGGGGAAACTATAAGCCGATTTCTAGGTACCCTGTTAAAGCTAATTGCGATTAGGCATACAGACCTTGTTGAGCCGCCCGCCGCGCACCCGCTCTGGAGAACCTTTAAGCGCTATTCTCTCCTCTCTGCCAAGGCCTCCCTGATACGACTACCGCTTACGGAGGAGGAAGAGAAGGGTTCACAGTCCAACGCAGAAAAGAGATGTCACAGTCCACTATAAGGAGGGCAGAACGGAAAATCACGCAGGCCAGCTGTATACGGACCGCAGGGAGTGTCACAGGCCAGCCCTAGGGGAAGGCAGACACAAGTTATGTTGGTAGGGGATAGGTGCATAGGCTGCTCGGTGAGGCGTCTACAGAGCCACCTTTGCAAGACACGGTCGGCCTACCGTGGGGAGACCCTCGTAGGCAACGCGAAACGGATGTCGCAAGGCATTCGTGGGGCGGAGTACGTAGCAGCCACTTCTGGCTCCGAGAATCTCACCCGTTCAATGGGCTCTGACCTTCGGTATATGTGAAAGCAGGCGGGATCAAGCCCCGGCCAGAGAGACTACTATGTGGCTCGAGAGAACGGATGCGCGTGTCGGTACACAAACGGATAGGACCGTTCGTCGGGACAGAACGCTGGTGATGTGCTTTTGAGGAGCAAATAAGGAGTTACTTGGGCTGGGAGAGGTTCTGCCTGGGCTTCAATCAGCGGAGCGGGCATGGAATACGGCCTGGAAAACCAAGGCAGGGCCCAGTAGACAACGGGGCACGCCGCACCTGCTTAGATATACAAGAATCTAACAACTGTTGCCCTATCATTGCCAGGCGCGACCGAGCGGACCTGGAGACCCTGTCTCGAGAAGAAGCCACCGCAGTGGTTCTTCGGTTCGTCGAGAACACAGAAGTTAGCAGACCACTGGTCAAAGAAGAAAACAAGGATGACTACTGGGACATTGATAAGCTGGACCAGAGGGAAGAGGAAGAGGAATTGATGGAGGGAGGTGGCAGAGAGCAAATGGTGAGACGGGTAAGAGACGCAAAGCCCAAAAGCTGTGGCGGCTTGGTGGAGTCAGGATAGCGAGCAGGATTGTACGAACCAAACCATGGAAGGAGCATATTTGTAGGTCACGGAGATTGGCGCGTCATGAGCTATTTAGCTGGAATGCAGTATGATAAAAAACACCAAACGATAAGTGTCAAAGGCGAAGAGATACATCCCACGCTGAGTGTCAAGATGCTGGTGATGATTCGAGACTGCGATACCAAGAACACACTGCGCGTGCCACGACGAGAGACCTGCGGGCGGCTATGGTGCTGACACGGCTGCGAGGACTTTCGCCGTCAGTGACACGCAGACTTTTCAAAGCCACAGTAGCACCAGTCGTCGACTACGCATCTTCCGTATGGATGCATGCTAGGAGGTCCAGCACTCTAAAGTTGCTCAAGCGCGTGCAAAGAACCGGCGGACAGACTGTGATTGGCTGTTCCCCGACGGTAGGCACTAGTAGCAGAGGTGGAAGCCGGCCTGTATACGATAGAAGAATGACATTCGCGGAAAGCACTGAGGTTGTGGATAGACCTGCACAGCGTGCCCGACACGCGTGCGCTTACGCAGCTAGTCAGGCGTCGAATGTATAAGAGATTTACGTTCCCCATGCAGAAGGTCGCCCAGTCTGCGCAAGGCGCGCCTGTGAATGAACTAGACTAGACTTGATTCTGCAATTCAGCTCTATAGGAAGCACGGCCTGAAGTGGTGATAGTGTAGATGACGACATGCAGGCAGCCGCATGAGCTCATGAGACGCAAGATATCTGCATAGCCACCAGCATATCGGCTAGATATCAATTGGTCAGTATTGGTGGCGCTTGTGAGGGAACGGACTGGACAGATGGTGGCAATGAGCAGTCTGAGTACGACAGAACGATAGGCAGCAACATGCGGATTGACGCTTTTACAGCCACACTATCTTCGATCGAGACGGGACTCCACATAGTCGTTAGTGCGTATACATTTGAGCGTTGTCGCTGCGCGTAAGCCGCCGAACCATTCACGTAGCCACCAAAAACCGCGCCCTTCCGACCATAATTCAGACTCTCGGTAGCGGATCTGGACAAGCGACCACTAGCAAAATCTTGAAGCATGTGAGATATCTAGAAGGATTCATTAATCACGTGATCTTTGCATGAGCTTCAGTCAACTCTATCTTTAGGCTAGGACAGCAAGTCTACTGAGGAAGGGCTAGTCAGCCAAGACAAGTCCAGGCTGAGCAAGAAGACAGTGGAAAAAGCCTAAGAGCGAGTGAAGAGAGCAGGTTCGAAAATTTCAACGCCGGTCAGACAGTCAGTGCGTAACATCTACGCTGCATAGGTGGGCGGCCACACTCGAAATATGTACGACAATTTTATCAAGAGACAGTCGAGCATTCTCGCATAGCTCCATACGGACATAACGCCATCAAACGGGTATCTTACCAAGTTTAAAGTAGCAGAGACGGATCTATGCGAGTGCGGAGAAGCACCGGAGGCGAGGAAGCATTTCATCTTTCGGTATGTCCGATAAGGCGAACAGCGAAAGATCTTGAATGTATAAGCAGGCGAAGACAATCTTTCGCGCCCACTCGGAGGCAAGTCGACCGCAGACACCAACGACTGGAAACCGGACATGAATGCAGTGCAGGCTGTGATTCATTTCACTCGAGCGACTAAGCGATTTAAGCACGATATCGACGAGCGGCGGCGGAGGACAAAATGAGCCGAATGCAAGGACTAGAAAATATCACCCTATAAACCATCAGTACCGCAACACCCCCAAGCATACTCGCGCGCAGGGCAGGCTACGCTTCATCTGCTGGAGATAGGACGATGAACACTTGGAAACACAGCTTCAAGACCGTCCGCCGACCACTGTTCATGAAAATTGGAGAAGCGAGGTGATACGCATAATGGAAGTGTGAAAAAGAAATGTGCTCAGAGTTCTGTTACCGTTAGGATTAGTCTTACTGGGATGCATGCAGACTTGTGACGTAAATACTTTGTTGCCCTTTAGCCTTTAGGTGCCTAGCGCCGGGCGGGATAAATCCCTCCTTCTCCTCCTCCGTCCGCAATCCTAACCCAAAATCGCATGTTCGATCCCAGCACTTGGTGTAAATACGAGAAAACAGGACTCTCGCAATTTGCCGACCCCTCTTGCTACATCACATGCTCATATGGTCCCTACGAGACACGTGTCACGTAATGTGAACGCTGCTGACAAGCGACGTGCAGGATCACTGTTCTGAAAAGTAGTGGGTGACTAAAGGATCGTAAGTCGCGTTCCCGTAAGCCGAACCTACGAATTCCAGGTAACCTGAGGAGTACGATTGCGGGTACCGGTCAGTGATCTGGGAAGCATTGCCCATTGTCCAAACCGACTGCATGCCTGATAGAAAGCGACTCAGACGTGAGCGGCGACGAAAGCGGACTCGAAATCGCGGAGCGGAGCGGCGGAAAACTCACCCATAATCATGTGTTGCAGGCTGTGACAATGCATCAAGAAAACGCCAGCGTCTTCAACCTTGAGCCTCCAAGCTCTCCACCCGCTGGTACTGTTAGCCGCACCTATCGACACGTATCTATATAGCAGGGTCGTGTCTCGCTTGATCGGAGTATATCCTTCCAGCCTCCTCTCATTACTCTCCGCGTCGTAGGTTCCATTCCCACTGCCAATATCCCACACATGGCCGCCGTGCACGTGTAAAGGTTGTGTATGGAATTGTGGATCGGGGATGTTGCTATTTTCCCAAATTATGTCAATCACTTCGCCTATCTTTGCTGGGAAGATCTGGTTCATCGGATCCCAGCCGCTGTTAGCCAAGGCTGCTTCATAACTTGGCATCGCAGCCTCGCCATGCTTGTAGATGTCGACGAGGTACGGGCTACGGAGCATGTCTTCGTTCCAAGAGTTGTTATTGAACGCCCACTTTGCGGCAGTCGAGAAGTCGCTGCCGTTCCAGATCCCTTGCTGGGTAACTTTGATCCTTAGTGTTCTAGTCGGGGATCGAGGGAAGTCGTCAGTCGATGCCAACGGCTGGAGCGAATATTCGAGCCAATCATATACCGTCTCTGGAAGATAGACAGGCGATTTGGTGGGGACTGTTTGAGGGCTCTGCGCGTCGGGAAGATCGTATTGTAGCAATGCGTAGGCATACCAATCTTGGCGGCGCTCGCGGTTCTCGAGCGCTATCCAGAACGAAGACCTGTTCGTCTCGCGCAATTCAGCCTCTGACATGGTGCGTAATAATGCGCTGAACCTCTGGCCTGGGGCTATATTGATGTGATCGGTTGAGAATGGTTGGGAGTACGTGCCATCGGCCTCGATGACAGTAAGATTAGTGTGCGACTCGATACCTAAGGTCACAATGGTCTTCGCGGTTGCACCGATGAAGCGAAGGCGATATACTTGTCCGGGTTTCACGCGGAGCACGTGTGGGGTACAGGACAGATCTGCTGCACCGCCCAATCCCGAGTGTCTTGTTTGTCCATTGACAACGATCGAGGTCACCGGGCCGGCTCCATCGAAAGGATCTGCTTGGAGGCCTGAAACAATCTGTTCATCCGTGTGGTTGTAGTAGTCACCCATCAACAAGGTAATATCCTCGACGTATTCGTACGGGGGGGCACCACGATCTTCCACGACGAGGGCGCCATGCGCGGTAATGGACTGGTAGCCAACGTGCGAATGGTAGAAGTAGGTGCCGGCGTCGCCTATCTCTGGCCTGACCTCGTAGTCAAAGAAGTACCCAGGGGCTATAGGCCATTGGGACACTTGCGGTGTACCGTCCGAGAAGGGGGCCATGCGTTGTGTCAAGCCGTGCCAATGGACTGTCAAGTTTTGATCGAGGATATCGTTGTACACCCGAACCCAGTGCGTTTCACCCTCGCGCAAGCGAATCGTGGGGCCCGGATCAGTGCCATTGACGACGATGGAGGATGGGCGAGTGTGACAATCGATGGTGAGGTTCTCGGACGTCGCGCGAAGGATGTGATGTGGCTTAAAGTGACGATCGTGTACATGGCGTGCTGTGGAAGACAGGCCACCATGAAGGCCGAACGCCAGGACCGGCAGTAGAGATAGGAATAGCAACATGTACGTACGCCCGCGTGTGGCTGGCTTTCAGGGACAATGGGCGGAGAGGGACGATTGCTCTAAGTTACGTATGGTAGCGAACGGCAGTCGGCTTCCGGAATCCGCGTGTAATTTCTCCCGTTCCTGTTGCGGCCAAATAGCACCAGAACACAAGCATAGACTAGAGTTGCCGATCATACGGAGACACAATGCTTTCCTGCATGATCAACACAGTAGCGTACATAGTGACACGCGCGAGAGATACGATCTGACACTGCACAGGGCCCCAGCTGGTCCTGCTTCGCCGGGATAGCGCGTCAGAAACTTTGTCCCGGGGCCGCAGCGGGCACATTCCAAGTCCCCGAGAGGATACCCGGATCATGGTAGTGTGGGATGACTCCACTGCCAAAGCCAAGCCGCCATTGGCTCAATGTGTTTCTCCTTCAGGGTCCTACACAGAGTCAAAGAATTGATACCAACCACCTGCAAGTCCAAGCTGCGCGAATCTTTCTCCTCGTGCCTCAAGCTCCTGTTTTTTTTTTTACTTCCGAGACAGTAAGGGGACGATGAGACACGGGTCAGGTGCGTACTGACACGTCACAGCGTACGCAAACCCCGAGTGCTCCCTATAATGTCCGGCAGCAAGGCGAGGGCATATTTCGCGGCGCCATTACGTATAGACACGCTGCTCGAAGCAGAGCTCCTCATCCTGACTTTCAGCATCGGCATACAAGACGCCATCGCCTTTCCGGATTTCAAATGTTTTGCTTCGAACCAGACCGGAAACACAGTCGTTTTGGCCATTGGCGCAGCTGGTCTCGGTGGCGAACAATTCGACCTGCGGAACATTGGCATTAGCCTGGGTGCGTTTATCGCGGGCGCAACATTAACGGGCCAATTTGCCAATATTATCGGTCCCAGTCGCAGGGGCTGGCTGTTAGCCAGTCACCTCATACAGACACTCATGGTATTCGCTGCGACCGCCATCCAGCTTATCAGCAACGGTCAGGGGACTGGCTCTTATGCCATGGGATCCATCGCCCTACTGGCATTCTCTTCCGGGGCACAAGTAGCTGCGATGCGACCAATGCGGGTCCAAGAGATAACGACTGCAATGGCCACTGCAGCTTGGGTTGACTTTGTCATTGATCCGCAGCTGTTGTCGGCCAGCAATCGTCCAAGGAATCGGCGAGGTCTGTTCTTGCTCACCTTGATAATAGGGAGTTTTGTGGGTGCGTTCATGTATAGAGGAGTCGGTTCTGGAAACACGTTGATGCTATCGGCCACGTTGAAGCTCACAGTCACGCTGATGCTACTGCTCAATGCGCAACATTCGGAGATGGATGCTGCCTGAAAAGGATATGTGGATAGATTTGTTTAAAGAGTAATTGCACAGGGAGGATGTTGTATTACCGCGAGGACATGGTGAAAAGATTGATTTGCCAGGCCATCGCATACACTTATCTTATACCCTGCCGCATTAATTATACGCCTAAACGATCCTACATACACCAACTTCGATTCAAATCACCTCCGGAAGCCTTTGGGTCCAGCCCACGTCCCTTTGACCATGGATGCATAATATACCCAGGGGAAGAAGTCCTTCTTCATGTGGTAGAAGACGCGGCTTGGCTCCGACTGGTCGATGATGCGACCAAAGGTCTCGTGACGTTCGCCTCCATATGCGAACTCGGCAAGCATGACCTTGCCGTACTCGGTGATTAACGGGCAGGATGTGTACCCATTGTACAACTCTGTGGGCGCCTGGCCCTGCATAGCACTAAGCAGGTTGGACACTACGACCGGCGACTGGGCAGTGATGGCGGCAGCTGTTTTAGATGTTGGTAGGCCGGCGGCATCGCCACAAGACCACACGTTCGGGTATCTGTTGTGTCGGAGCGTGGCGTCGTTTACATCTACGAAGCCAGCTTCGTTCGCCAATGCGCTGTCCTTGACGAAGGCGTGGGGCCCCATCTTGGGCACGGCATGTAAGAGGTCGAAGTGCCTTCTCACCTCGCCTTTACCGTCGGCCTGTGCAAGAACAGCAGTGTTGCCTTCGATGGCGACCAAGTCATGCTGGAACAGGCCCTCGACGTTCCTGTCCTCGCGGAGTTGGTTCAGCTTCTGGCTGTATGCTGGCACTCCGAACATGACTGGCATGGCCGTTGCAAAAGTCATCTGAATGGGAGATGTGGCAGGCTGTACCGGGTTGTAGAGCCCGGCTCGCTTCCACCCATCCAGCGCTAGCCACATGATCTTCTGCGGGGCTCCGGCACATTTAACAGTGCCGGAAGGGTGAGTGAACAAGGCTTTACCCTTTGTGAAGTCGGCGAGGTTGCGGGCGGTCTTGTCGCAGGTTTCGTAACTGTAGATGGACGAGACGGGAGCGTGAGGGTCAGACACGGCATCCTGCAATCCACGGATACTGTTGAAGTCGACCTTGATGCCGGGGCAGACGACGAGATGTTCGTAGCCGATCTTCGCGCCGTTGCCAAGAGACAGCGAGTGCTGATCAGGGTCAAAACCTCGAACGTTGTCGTTATAGAAGCGGACTTTGGCATCAACCATGTGCGCCAGCTTCTTCTTCAGACCGTCTTTATCCATAAGGCCGCCTCCGACGAGCGTCCAGCCAGGCTGGTAGTGGTGCCACTGGGCAGGGTCGACGAGGGCGATATCTTCGTGGGTGAAACGGCCGGAGCGGAGTAATTGGTTGCTGATGGTGATTCCAGCACTGCCTCCACCCACAATGACCACCTTGTGGCAGCGCAAACCCGAGACGACGGGTGGCACGTCTGAGATGGAGGCGAGCGAGCGCCGTGGTTGGGAACGCAGGCCACGAACACCAGAGCGCCTAGCAAGGGAACGAGGGAGATGCGAAAGAGAGGAATGACGAACAGGCATGATGGATTGAATATTGTACCTTGTGAAGGTATAGTAGCCTGTGGAGATGGGTTGATCAATGGGTTCAAGGAATGCGAAGATACGCAACAAGTCCTTCTGCCAAGCCGGGGAGCAAATGTCGCCTATACGACAGCGCATCCCTGCATGCACACATGCACATCAACAGACCATTGCCACCGCTGCCGATATGACCCACAGTGCTAACGCCGCCTGCATCCGCAATCGATGACCCACAGTGATCCTTTGACCTCGCCGACTTAGCCCCCGCACAAGAATGAAAAGGAGTAGAATCACACATCATTAGTGACAACGCCCTGGCGGTACCAAGACCAGAGTCGCCGAAGCAAGGAGACACCCCTAATCATATCCACATCCTGCCTGCCCTGCCTACGCTGCCCTGCCGTGAGCGGAGTATGTTTCCTACATAGCAGTACCGGTACTTCCCTACATTCCTACTTGACTACCTACCTCGCTACGACCTGCACACATACTCGCATCAGACATACCTGATCCACCACCTTGCTTTAGAACCTGCTTGCTACTACGGCAATGATCGTGGCTCCTGCGTGCTCGCTCTGCGCTATTGGAAGTGCGACTCGACTGTGCAGGTTCGCGGACCATTGCGTCGCATCGCTGGCCCGCGCTAGAGCTATGTCCACATGCCGTCGAGCCTCGTTATGTCTGGCCACCAAGAATTCCCGCGCAGCCGCGATAATAACAGCAACACCGCATCGCCTGCATCGCCTGCATCGGGATCTACCTGACCACAACGTACTCCGTACTTTCGCCTTGTCGCGGCGTACCCACCACGCAGACTCGCGTGCGGACATTGCTGCTGCTGGCGAAGTCTCGTCCTTCGTCGAGCAGGGCCCCACCGTGCACAGCTCCTTTGACAAGGGCACTGGCTCGTGGCAGTATGTAGTGGCCGACCCAGCTACCTCCATCGCAGCCATCATAGACCCCGTCCTCGATTTTGACCCTCTTACCGGCAAAATTTCAACTGAGTCTGCCGACGAACTCATGCGCGTCGTCAACGATAATGGCTACAAAATCGACCTGATCCTGGAGACGCATGCCCACGCAGATCACATGACGGCCGCCTCCTATCTCCAGAATCGCCTCAGCCGAAAACACGGCCGCCGGGCCCGCATCTGCATTGGTAGCCGGATCACACAGGTCCAGAAGATGTTCGGAGAATGCTACAACATACCAGCCGAAGACTACGAGGGCTCCTTCGACAAACTATGGCAGGACGACGAAACGTTCAACATTGGCAATCTCACGGCCAAAACCATCCACCTGCCTGGCCATACCCCCGACCACCTAGGCTACAAGATCGGAGGCAACGTATTTGTCGGCGATTCGGTATTCAATATCGATCTCGGGTCCGCTCGCGCCGATTTCCCGGGCGGCAGCGCAGAGGCAATTTTTGACTCTGGCCGCCGGCTTTTTGCCCTACCCGACGACACAAAGATCTGGATCGGTCACGACTATCCGCCCGAGGGACGTGACGAGCCCGTGGCCTTCATGACGGTCAAACAGCAGAAGGAAGCCAACAAGCACCTCCGCAACGGCATGGCGAAGCAGCAGTTCATAGAGATGCGGCGCTCGCGCGACAGCACCTTGACGTCTCCGAGGTTGCTGCACCAGTCGCTACAGATGAACATACGCGCCGGCAGACTGCCCGAGCCTACAGCGGCCGGCGTGCGCATGCTTCAGATGCCGTTGGAGACCGAGGTTGCCTGGTGATGTGTACCTGAAGAAAGGAATGCGTTTGGCGTCACCGATTGCAACACTGTGAACAGCAATATTTGTTGGTACTCTTCCTGAATGTAAGACATTTTCGCGCGCAAGCTTCGCGTAGCTGTGGTAGAAGAAAAAGTCAGATTGCCACGAGGCCGAAAAGGCTTTTCGCGTGCGCGAGAAAGCACGTGGGGACCGTCATCGCCGTTCGTGGTTCGTTTGACACAAGCTGAAAGGCTAAACGTAGCCATACAATTATCCAATGACCGCTACTAGGAAAAGAAAGAATGAAACAAAAGTAGCAGACTCGAAAACAGTGTAAGATCGGAAACACAGAACTTGTTCGGAAAGAGGGCAAATCAGTATATAAGGGAGGGTAAGCGGAAATTCGCTCAGATGTTGAAGAAGTTGCCCTGTATATCATCTGTTGCAAATAAATCAAACCATGCGGTATTGTTGAAGACTTGCCCGACGTCCACTTCATTGCATTGGAAAGACGGAGATGCAGCTATTTCATCCGTGGGCGGTCGCGGCGAAAAGAGATTCTCGGCCACGACTTTCAAACAGTGCACCGCGTTCTGCGCAAGCGTCCATGTCTCGCCCATGTGTTGTAGCGTTCCGAGCATCAACACAACCCTATCTCTATGCTGTTGTAGACAGTCGAGACCACACTTATGCAAATGGATCATGCCTACGGCCAATTGCACCACACAGCCCAGAATCAGGCCGCAAATGAAAAAGGGCGAATGATGTTCAAGCGCTAGTGGGATGGAGGCAAGATTGGACAGCTCCTTAGACGCGGCGATTGCCTTGATCGTATGATGTCCGGACGTAGGGGCTAGTTGCGTGTAGCCTCGTGCACAAGCAATGTCGCCCGCAGACGGTATTGTAGCCGGTAAATCGCTTCGAGGGAAATGAAGGAATATACTAGCGCACAAGATGAAACAGCGCGCTTGAAAGAGCATAAGGTCGACTTCTCCAGACGAGTCGACCATGTCTATCTTACAGGCCGGCAGATTATGCTTCCAACTTGCAAGCGCGTTATCAAGTGCCTGAATGTCATCTGGGGTCGCCACGTCAGTAGTGGCGAGGCACAGAACCCGGCCGACTATACGGACGGCTTCGATCCGGTACGACATTGACGGGAAGCTGAGATTCATGTCGCGCGAAAATACCCTGTCTTCGAAAGCCCGTAGTGTCAAAGGGTGGCTTGGACCGCACTGACCCAACTCGTATGCCTTCTGTGCACATGGCAAAAGCGGGTGCGATCTTGCGGAAGCCAACTCATGAGTGGAGCGTCGATTGACGGCTGCGAGGTATACGTCCACCGTGTACAACTCCCACCATGTCCTTATAAGGCTCTCTTCGACCAGCGGAGATTGGTGGGCGTTAGCTTGTGCGAACGCGGGATCGTTCATGCCCAGACTCATTGCAATGGCGGCAGCTCTCGCGACACACGACGCAGCTTCTTTCTGCTGTTGGCAAGAATGGAGGACGATGGCATAGAGGACCAAAGCCTGGACACGGTGGGCCGTGTGTTCGTCATTCTCGGTCATGGCGGCTGAGACTACTTCGCGGAGGATAGATCCGTCGTCAGGGGCCGGCGTTGCATAGTGAAGGCCAACGAGACAAATTGTCAAGTCGAGAAATCGTGGATAATGCTGGGCAGAATAAAAGGGCTTAGGTACCAGAAAAGGATGCACAGGGAAGAACTTGCTGTAGAACAAGCCTAAGAGTCGGTCACGATCGGCGTCACGGAGGGACCATGACGCTGTGGTGGCTGTTGTAGCTGTTGTCGCTGTTGTCGCTGTTGTAACTGCTGTTACTGTCGCTGTTGCTGCCGGTGTCGTTGCTAATAAGTCAGAGAGCGGTGGAAGAGGATATCGTTGCTGCTGTTGCTGTTCTCGATACTGCTGTTCTCGGTGCTGCTGCTGCTCTCGGTCCTCTTGTTCTTGTTGCTGCATAGGCCTGACCATGGATTCTGTCAAGGGCGCGAGCTGGCTAATGAAAGATTCTGGCGGAGTTAGTAGCGAAGCTCCCGATTGCCGTTCTGCCATACACGTGTTTGTGGCTTCGACAGAGCGATCGGAGGCAGGAGGTCTGCTAAGCCTTCTTCTGTGAATGCGCCGACCCATGCCCCTGCGAGAAGGGGTGTACTGGCAGCTGAGCGACTCGGCGTCACAACGGCCACAGACGGGTGCGACGGCGTCGCATTTGAGATGTTTCCGTCTGCAGGTATCACAAGCGCGGGGCGAAGGACGGGATACATCGACGTCGACCGACGACGGGGCGGTCGGAGTCGGCATCATATCGTTGATATAGTACACCGAAGGCTGATGTGATGTTTTGCCACGAGTGGTGACGGTGGTCCGAATATGGCAGGTCAAGCGACTCTCTCGTCCACGAACTTTCGCACCAGTGTTACGAGTGTCTGCTCTATTGGCGAGTAGCCGAGGTCATCAAGGCGAGCGGGGTAAGTTAATTCCGTCCTTGTCTCATCGCCGAGATCTGACATGCAGTATTCCGTCTTCGCCTAACACCGCATGACGTGTTATCCAGTCCCCGGATGTCTTGAGATCGCCGAGATCTGACATGCAATGTCCGTTTTCGCCGGAAATCACATGACGTCGCATCCAGTCCCCGGACGTCTTGAAATCTCATTCCCACCTCTACCTCCTCCAACATCTCCAACGTCCCCCCTACCCCTAGTCGGCGAATCACGTCAGCGCATCACAGCATAGCATAGTACATATAGACACATGTTCAAGGCTTTTCGCAAAGGAAAAGATAGAACTAGGAAGTATATAGATTCTATATAGTTAATTTTCTCCTATTTTGAACAATTTAGCTAGTAATAGGATAGATATTTTACATTTTTAAGATAAATAATATCTTACTTATCCTCGAATAAATGCTAAAAATACTGATAAAGAAAATTAAGTTTTTAGATAAAAGGAAGTATAGGCTCTACTATAGAGAGGAGTATGTTGACAATGACTTATTTAGTATCCAAGTAGATATATTAAGTATATTCAGCTCTGACCTGTCCATTATGCGATTAATAGTCGATACATAATCATCTTTAGGGCTAAAGCGGGTGATTGTTCAAGTGCTGTCTGTCTATTTATGGTATAGGCGGTTGGCCTAATGCTCGGCGTCACCATTGCCGAACCCTAGCTGAGGAAGCCTCAAGTAGTACTCGCCCTGTGCTGTGGGTTTTGGCAGCCGTCCTCCACGCATGTTGATCTGCAGCGAAGCATGCAACAGCTCCGGGTGGCCCAAGGCAGCATCTCGCTCGTCACGCATTCCTTGGAACGTTTGTGCCGCAACGTGCTCGTGCACATGGCAGTTGCCCTTCCTCTGCTCTCCCACGCTCATGCACGGCACGGGACATCGGCGTTCGGCCGCCCTAGGATCGTCGTGTCCGGTCCACAGCTTGCAACGTTTCGGAAGCTCGAGTAACTTCCGTGTCGATTCGTAAAGTGCTTTTGAGCTACCCCCGGGGAAATCGCAGCGCGCAGTGCCCAGGTCGGCGTTCAAGATGGAATGGCCACAGAACACATTTTCTTCGAGGCCGTAAATACTGTCAGCGAGTCCGAATGGGAGCATCATCAGTGGCGCTGTGGGTTGGGGCCGACTTTACCTCTAATGACGTAAACTAGGTGATCTGCGGTGTGGCCTGGAAGGTGCATAACTCTGATTTCGAGTTCGCCAACCGAAAACATCTCGTCGTCTTCCAGAAGTAGATCGAATGCACTGCTCATCTCCGCGCATGGGATGCCATACCTGGGCCCCAAAATGCGTTGAGCATCACAGATTCGACGGCCGATACAGACAGCCGGCCTGTATGCCTGGTGGGGCTCGAGGACACTCTGAAGGTATGAAGCGGCGGTTACATGGTCTGCGTGAACATGCGTCTCCAAGATGCGGACGACTCGGTAACCTTTCTTCTTGACCAGCGACACTAAGCGATCTGCGGTCTCAGTAGTGAGGGTTCGTGTGGCTATATCGAAGTCCATGACCGGGTCAATGATAACAGCATCCAAGGTATTTGGATCCGCAACGACGTATTGCCAGCTGCCTGTTTTGAGGTGGTAGATGCTATCGACGGTGGTCGTTGACGTTGTGATCTCTGTGTGTACGCTGATGGGGACATGGAATGCTGGCCCGGCCCTATTCTTGAAGTATCGATCGAGAGAAATCTCGAAACGCAAAGGAGATGATAAGTCACTCAGATCTGTCCAGGACTGGAATTGCAAGAGCGCTGCTCGAGGGCAATGGGTGAGACTGCTTGTGCCGATCTGGCGTTTACGCACGATTGACATTCTGGGATTGAAAAGTGCTGGCTTGGGGTGTGGTGTCTGCCGGATGAAGTTGACACGGAAGAACAGAAGGCAGCTCATAGTTGGACACTTCGACGGTATCTACGATAATAATGGTGCACGTCTTGGTTGTTCATACGTGTATGGCAAGGCGAAGGCTAGGAACGCTGGCAAGCAAGGTCAGAAAAGCGAAGCTGGCTCTATTAGTTATTTTCTAAGCATGCGCCTAAAGTCGCCGAGATAACTGTAAAATCCTGCTCGCCGTCCCGACTCCATCGGGCCGCCTCGGCCTTTAGGCATCAAGCCCTCCTACTCTCCTATCGTTGTTGTGCTGTAACTCCTCCCTCCACTACGTACCATCCTACCTCGCATCCTGTCCTTCTTCACTGCTCCGGTCAAGTCGTGTTATGTCCCACGAGTCAACTCTGTGGATCTCGGCCTCTGGTCTCTTGCCTATCTCTGTCTTCTCCACAAACTCGAGCATGTCCACTATTGCTTTGTCTTCAAACAAGGTCTCGAGGTTTCTCCGATCTGGCGTTTTGCTCAGTGTGACTTCTTTGGCTGTCAGGCTCCGCAGCATGACATCCTGCTCTCTGCGCCATTTTCGGCATTCGAGCAGGAGGTGCGCGACACTCTGTCTCCTCACGCTGCACCACCAGCAGCGTGCGCCATCGGCTTTTTCAATTCTCCTCAGGTACTCGCCCGTTATGGCATGACCCGACTTGAGCTGCAGATGTTAAAGATATGTGGGTTGGAGGAGAGTTGATAAATGATCCATCAAGTGGGAGCATGCCTGACCTATATACAGCAGTGGGTGGCGAATGTGGCGCTGCCGATCTTCAACACTTAGCCTTGTCATGATTTTTGGTAACGTCCAAATCACAAGTGAAGGTAGCGCGCATTTCGAGGTGCCACATTTGAAAAACTCCATTACTCCGCTGAAACGCGCAGCGTTTCAGGCAGAATTGTACAGTAGCTCCAGCCACGATGAAACTTCAGTCTTGTCGAACTCTCTCGCAATGACATTGCTGACGGTTTCATCTCTCTCCCGGTTATGTGCCAATCGCTGGAAGATCTCGTCGCGTACAAGATCTGGAGTCGCACGACGAGAGGTTCCTGCACATTCGGATTCTGGACTCTGAGCCTGCGGCTCTGATCGTTTCCTTGACTTTGTTTCCGCCGATGAGAACACGGCAAAGTACTTGCTTCGATGGCTACTGAGAAAGATCCGCTGACACCTGACCGGAATCCAGTCATGTACACTGTATTTAGAAGCTGAACAAGGCCTCCCGGGACCACGACGTACTATGCCATATTCTATGCGCACATACTTGCGAATGCCCTTGACAGTGCAAAGATTTTGTGGACAGATATTATACTGGTAGCCAGAGTGCAGGTCAAGGTAGCGTCAATCTTGTATTGAGGAATCTCCAATTTTTACTTCTTAGGATCCAATAGAGGCGTGTTTGGTTGTGACAAAAGCCTTTTGGCGACACCGGCCGGTCCTCGAAATGGCAGTCGCAGCAACGCTGCCGCGAGATCTGAAGATGGCATTGGCACCTGCTCACAATCGAGATTCCTGCGCACCCAGAGCATGTTTCGCACTGCCCATCTGCCGTTGTGTCTTCGGCTTGGAAGAATACCCTTATGTCCTTGACGCCCTACTGGAATCGTGATCACCTTTCCATCCATCTGGAAGACGTGAGGTTCGCTGGCCAACGGATCTGCGTGACCCTGTGGACTAACGTCGTTCACCATGCTGTGTTGTACATTCCGCTGCTTTTGCGAGTCCATTTGCAAGAACTGCTTCGACCGGGACATTAGTCGCCAGATCCAGAATCCGGCACTGACGGCCAGATGAATCGTGTGGTCCGCTACACACTGGGCACCTGGGGCTGTATTTTTTGCCTGCTTTTTCAAGGTGGCCTAATTGAGCGCATCTATTGCAGAGTTGTGGTCTCGTGCACGAAACTGCCTTGTGGCCGACTCCGAAACACCTGAAGCGTTGGGTCGGCCCACGTCTGAAATTGAGAAGCAGGGTAAGTGCCGATTCTCCATCCACAACAAAGTATATGTCCTTCAGAAGCCTCGCTGCATCAGCGCGTATGGTCACATACACGACCATAGACCAGTACGCGTTCAGTGGGTCCTTCCAGCTGAGCCACGACAGCTTGACGGCCTTCATGTTATTCTCCTTTTCTAGCATCTCAATTACACTCAATCGCACTTCACCATTTTCATCTAGCACCGCTAGCCTGCATGCGTTGTCTACTTCGACTGTGTATCATCGGCCGCGTAAAATGCGCGACCTTAGGACTTCTTTTCGACTTTGTCAAAGATAAGGTCATTTTTTGCATCATTCAAGAGCGCTGAGCAAGCTGATTAAGTGCACACGATCGAAATCCCACACGCCTTACTGGCGGGCATGTCAGCCCGCAGTAAAGGTGGCGGAGGACGTACCTCGAGTGACGTTCAAGGGTCTGGGACGCGCGGGGAAGCCTCCGAGCCAATCGGAAGCCAGCTTTTCTCCTCGCTCCCTCAATTTCAAGGGGCCGGATTGCAGAGCTGGGAGGACCAGCAGGCGCATGCCGCGAGACCATTGAGTCCGAAGAAGCGGAAGACTGATGACAATCCTGCCTTCGGCACGCGAGACAATACGCTTTTGCAAGCGATGGAAGACATCGTTGCGAGAGCTTCGCGGATGCCAAATGAGCCCATTGCCGCTGCTGCCTCTCCGGACGATGTGCGATCCCTCCGAACAGAAGTGGAAGAAATCAAGAAAGAAAGAAATCAACTCACGCAACTCATGAACGAGGTGAGGGCAGTGTTGTATACACTCAAGCAGCAGGCATGGGGCATCCCAGCCCCGCCAAGGAAAAGCACATTGTCGAGAGGTACGGCACAGACATCCAACAGTCAGGCACGTCCACCATCGGCGCCAGTGACGCAGCCTAGCTGGGCCAACATCACAGAATCGGGAGCAAGTAGCGGATGGACCACAGTCACCAATGGTAAGAAAAAAGTGAAGAAACATCCGCGTGACCAGCGCCGAATCCTATTCGTCAGAAACGTGGAATCGCATAGTTGCGACCCTAGAGACATCATGTTCGAAGCGAACAAAGCCCTCGCCCACGCGAGAGCTCATGTGACGGTAAGACTGACCAAAATGAGATATACGGACAAGGGCAACTTGACAGGTGTGATGAGCGAGAATGCAAGTGCAGACGAGTTACTCAACTATGCAACCGTCGTGATGGCTGTCGTGAAGAAGCTAGACCCCGAGGTCGCCTATGTGGAAAAGACAGAAAGGTGGCTCAAGCTGCGGGTTCACGGCGTCGAACTGGATCGTTACATCAGCGTAGGAGGACTAGAAGTAGCACGAGAGGAGATCGAATTGATGACAGGTGAACAATTACCCTTTGCACCGCGATGGATCAAAGGTAACACATTAGCCGAACGCTTCAACAGTGGGAGCATCAAGAGGTCGACACTCGTCTTGACCGTGAAAAGCAAGAAGGCCGCGGACGTGATCATGGCAAAGGGGCTGACCTTTGGTGGCAGGCGCCACGAGGTGGAGAGGTTCTGGGAGAGAGGCGAAGGTGGGATGTGCATGCGTTGCTGTGGTCGAGACCACTTCGGCCAGTGCAGTGAAGACCCCAAGTGCTTCGTGTGTGCCGGTGACCACGAAGGGAGCAAACACGAATGTACAGCCGAAGGTTGTAGCAAAATGTCAGCGCCATGTGAGCACCAAGTGGCGAAATGCGCGAACTGCAAAGGACCACACCCGGCAACATCGCCGCGGTGCCCCGAGAAGAGATCGAGCCGACAGACACGCCAGCAGAGACAGGCCGAAATACGCAGCAGCCCACCAGCAATGGATCCGGTAGAAGAAGAAGATGAAGATGAAGATCTTACGATGAACGGAGACCAGATGGAAATGGAGTCGACACCCACTGACCCGGACCAAATTATCCCAACACAGGTGATCCCGATATCTTCAGAGATGAGCACACCAGAACCGCTACCGCAGAATGAACCATCGCCCCGACCGACAAGAGAACTCCGTCCGAGAACCAAGATGGTGGCAAAGGCGGCCCAGATCTTCGAACCCAGCGACCCGACGCACATGTCCGTTGACGATGATAGTGATACAACATAACTGCAACGGCACGGCTGTGTCAACGACAGCCGCGCTGGAAGCGGCCATCGAAAGAGGAGCAGAAGTGGCGTGCCTACAAGAGCCGTACGTGGGGAAGAAACATGTGATCAGTCATCCAGGGTTTCAAATCCGGTGGCCGGAATGCGCAAAGAAAGACACGAGAGTAGCATTGGCAATCCGGAATGAGGCGCTAGACCAATACGTGTTCGAGGAAAGGACGGACCTGGTGGACAGCCCTCACTTGCAGTGCCTAGACGTGTGGGAGACGACAAATCGAAAGAAGGGTCGAAAGACAAGGCTCATCAACGTCTACAACAGGGCCAGAGTCCAGGGTGGCGGATATGCAATCGACCGCATGGATATGTCGCGATTGATTGACAGCAGGACCATCCTTGCTGGCGACTTCAACGCTCGCAGTCCCGCTTGGGACCCGTGGGTATCGGGGAGACAACATGCCGGGACCGTGGAGCGACTGATCGAGAGACACGGTCTCATCATCAACAACAACGATCACCAGCCCACGAGATGTGGGAGGAACTGCCGGTCAGTAATCGACTTGACTCTGAGTACCCGTGGGGTCGGACCACTGATCAACTGGGAAATTGACGAGTCACTGGCCACAACTTCGGATCACGAAGTGATTGTGTTCGAGTGGACGCCGCTAAACGCGACCATCTTCGGGGGAAAGAAGGAAGGCGCGCACAAATGGGACCTTGATCGGCTCTATGCCGACGAGCTAACGCTCGAAGCCGCGAGTGAAGACTGGCGTAAGCTGAGTGAAGAAAGAGCGCTGGTAGATGCGTGGGCCACGTCGCCGACTGAGCTCGAAGCCGAAGCGCAATGGCTGCAAGACAGCCTGCGAGACGTGCTAGACAGACATGCCGCTGGCAAAACGCCGAGGGCACGGTCGAAGCGTTGGTGGACTGACGAGGTCAGACAGCAGAGAAAGCTATTCTCATGCGCTAGACGTGCTCACAACGACGGCCGCATGGGTTTTGATGAGTACCGCAGGGCGAGGAACGACTACTACTCGTACGTTCGGAGAGCCAAGAGATTGGCTTGGGAACGCTTTCTCGAGGGAGTCCTCCCAGCCGACGGACGTTTGGAAGTGACAGCTGACCCGGCAAGGTGCTGGCAAGCGCTCAGGTACACCAAGCCGCAGGTGCCGTCATACACGCCAGCGATCAAGGTAGCGGGCAGTGACGGCCGGCCAGCCAAGATCGCGGCGACAGCGGAAGAGAAAGAAGAAATCTTCATGGCGCAAGCATTCCCGCCTCAAGTCGGACACGACGAGAGCATCCAGATCCCCGATACGAGTGCTGGCGTGAGTGCGAAACAGGTCTACGAAGCGCTGTTCACACAGGCTGTCAACAAAGCCCCCGGCGTAGATGGAATTGGCTTCAAAGCACTTCGACTGCTGTGGCGGTGGGCAGAAGACCGCGTGGTAGCTCTCGTGCAAGGGTGTATCCGCACGGGATACCACCCCTACACTTGGAAGACCGCGAAGGGCATCCTCCTGCGCAAACAAGGCAAGCCCACGTACAGCGTCGCGAAAGCATATCGGGTCATAAGCCTCCTCAGCTGTCTCGGAAAAGTGGTTGAAAGGGCGGTCGCAACTTGGATCGCATCCTACTGCGAATCGAATGATATCTTCCATCGAGGGCAGTTCGGCTGTCGGCGGGGAAGAGGAACGTCGGACGCGGTGGCTCAACTGGTCGCGAAAGTCGAAGACGCATGGAGGCAGAAACGAGTTGCACTCGCGCTGCTCCTGGATGTCAAAGGCGCTTTCGACCGGGTCAACAAACAGAAGCTCATCTGTAGAATGATACAAGTCGGTATAGCGGGCAACGTTGTACGTTGGGTGGACTCGTTCTTGTCAGACCGTCGGGCCATGTTGGTGATTGACGGAAGAACGGGCGAAACTCACAGCATCCAAGCGGGACTGCCGCAAGGGTCACCAATATCGCCAATACTGTTCATCTTGTCCGTCAGCGAGATGTTCCAGTGGCTAGAGGACAGACATCCGATGCTCCAAGCCATCTCATTCGTAGATGATGTTGGGCTAGTGATAGAATGCCGCAACCTGACCGACGGCACAATGCAGCTCGAAGCAATCGCCACGGATGCGATACAATGGGGCTCGGACAACAAAGTCGAGTTCGAAGTCAGCAAGACCGAGATACTCGTGTTCAGCAGACGCCGCAAGGTTTTACAAGACGCAAAATCCGTAGCCGTCCGCATCGGAAAGCAGACCTTCACCATCAAACAGGAGGCGACCAGATGGCTCGGCTTTTGGCTGGATTCGAAGCTGTTGTTCAAAACACACTTCGAAAATAGGATGGCCAGCGCAAGAGGGGCCCTACAGCGGGTATCCAGTCTCAGCAGGAGCAATGGCGGCTTGTCCGTCAACTTGATGCGGAGGGTGGTGGTGGCCGCAGTGACCTCCGTGGCCATGTACGGATCGGAGGTCTGGTGGAGGGGTCAGAAAGACCGCGTGCACAAAGTGCAGCTGTTGCTGAACAGCCAAGCAAGAGCCATCACAGGGCTGCTAAGGTCGACTCCTCGAGCATTCCTACAGACAGCGTCGTGCCTACCTGACGCCCAAGACCTTCTCGATCACCGCCAGACCAAGTTTGCGATACGGGCGCTCAGTGCGAACGGGGACCACCCCACGCACCAGCTCCTGCCCGCCAACTTTCGATTAGGCGAGCTCCACCGTCACGAGGGGGCGACGGGACAGCCGTCAAGCATCGGCTGGGCGAGGCCAGAGAAGACACATCGATCGTTCGGAAGCAGACTGGCACAGCAGATAGTGAGGCACATCAGTTACGACACCGAGTATGGGTTCCAGCTGCCTCGCCGAGCAGACCCACCTAAGGCAAGCCCCGTGATTCGGACTCAGGGTTACTCAAGCACGCCTCAAAGAATGCAACCAGACCACCCACATCAACTAACACTGTTCGTAAGCACGATCCAGGACGTGTGCTTCGGTGTGGGAGCGGCGTGGAAAGAACAAGGGGTATGGAGGACGAGGGTGTCATCACTAGGTAAACACATCACGACGGTCGACGCCGCTTTGTTCGCAATCAACATGATCACGAAGAATCTCGTCTTGACCCTCTCAAAAGCACACCACAGCACTGCAGAAATCGTGACTCCGTCACGGACTGGATTGGTCGCTATCAGAGACAGAGAACAATGGACCCTACCCATCGTGGCGAGCATAGAAAGGCAAGCACAGCGGGTTGAAGAGGCAGGCGGACGAGTGGTCCTAACATGGCTTCCGAACGACGAAGAAGCGGAAGGCTATGACATAGCAAATGCCGCAGCGCAACGAGCGGCGAAGCAGCAGCCCAAAGAGATGCGATCGGCTTCGCTGTCGTATGTGAAGCAAGCCATCGAGGCAAAATGGAAACCAAAAGCCAAGATCAACAAGGACATCGCAAATGCAAAGAAGTCGGTCGCAGCCCGATACCTGCAACTCAAGTCTGGCCATGCGGTTACTGGAGCACATCTGCTAAGGATTGGCAAGAATGGAGACGCGAAATGCTGGTGGTGCGGCGAGAGCAGCCAGACAGTCGCTCACCTCCTGCTCCGCTGTAGGAAGTGGCGAAGACAGAGAGACTCGTTGTTGCGGGGCTTGCGCGCAGAGGAGATCGTCATCAGCGCGAGACGAGACCAAGCAGATCTGGAGAGCCTGTTCAGAGAAGTAGCCACCAGAGCAGTCCTTCAGTTCATCGGAAACACAGAAGTGGGCAGGCCAATTACAAAGGAAGAGAACAGGGATGACCACTGGGACATTGAAAGACTGGACCAGAGCTCAGAGGAAGTGGGGATGATATCGGAAGACGGAGGAGAGTGAGGGGATCGAAGGAAGTTGCGGATGGCAGGAAATCAGGAGGGCCCAAATGCCCAAAAGCTGTGGCGGCTTGGTGAAGTCGGGACGGCGAGCTGAACTGTAAGAATAAAAGAGAAATAAGGAGGGAGCATACTTAGAAGTCACAGAGATTGCCGCGAACATAGCCGGCGTGCCATAAGCTATTTAGCTTAAATGCAGTATGATTAAAAAAAAAAAAAAATGCGCGACCTTGCCGCTTTGGTCTTCTCAGCGGCTTCGTCAATACAAGCGAGCTCGCCCTCATCCCGACAGGTGATGTGGATGCGGGCGCTGTTTCAAGGTCCTCCCGCGACTGGCTTTCCTCTTCTCCCCTCTTGCATAACTTTCTCGATTTCTCGTCTGGGGTTACCGGGCGTTCATCACCACCCCACCTGCCATTTTCACGTTGGACACGTCCCCTAAGTGACGAGTATTGGTCAGAGTCGATGAGATCGTCTGGTTGGAGATCGTCCTCAAGTGATTGGGATGGCTGCCTGGCGGAGTACGGACGGCGCCGACGTAGGCCAGGTTTGGACTGGACAGCTGAGCGCTGAAAAGTTGCTTTTCGAGGGTCGTTGTAACTTCTTCCTGCGTGTTCGAAGTAACGTTTTGTTAAATGATAGAAGAGACCCGCTGCTGAACGATAGTAGTGACTTGCTCTTTGACCACAACTGCCACCTCCTTTTGAATGATAGCGGCGACATTCTCGTCAAAGGTTTTAATGACTTCATGCTGTGTGATACTCTTGACCTCTGGACACAATGCCTCACTCACCTGTAGCTACACCGTTTCATCGTCATTCCATCACGGATGGCGTTTACGATCTCACGTTGTACGGTAGCCTTGGACCGGTCCTGCACTGCCTTGACCAACTCTTCCGACATGGCCGCCTTGAATTGTTCAATACTCGACCTTTCGTCGGCGATAGCCTCTTGCATAAGCGTAAAGCGATCGTCGACTCGCGAACACCAGCGGCTGCCTTCAATATGGTGTTCAGCTGACTCTTTTGAGCTTCGCTACTCCTCACAATTGTCTGTCTCGAAGCCTTCTCTTTTGTCCAAGTACCCAGGCGAGGTTCGCTATAGTCGACCTCGGTGCGCGAGACACGCGATAGGCTGGGCCGCGTCGTGCCCGGCGACGCGTTGCATCTGAATACGACGGCGGACGCGCAACAGCGGCCATTGCTAGGTATGCCAAATTGGCATGATATTCACTTGGTGAGCCTCTTTTTATGTAACGATGTAATAAGATCATTCTTCTGTTCTTCTTTTGGTCTGCTTAGTGCACCAGTGTAGGAACGCAGCGCTTTGACCTTTCCGGCCCCGAGCAGGAAGGTGTTACGATTCGATGTTGGAGGCCTCCAGCGGGCACTCCCGCAGAGCCTCCTCCAGACTGATTTGCGGTACAACCCGAAATCAGGTCAGATCAGCTTCAATCACGAACGATCATGTTTGATCGAGCTGACGGCGCAACCCAGTCAGACTGATTGATGGGTTTTCCTTTGTGATCAGGAGTTGTGTCTTCAGTATATAGGAACCCAAGATGTCTTCCGATATCTTGTGTTCAACTCATTGTTCATAGTGACTGCTTGGTAGACAACGATACCAAACTATTGTTCTTACATTGCTTCACGCTTCAGTGCCCTCTCCACCGAGTACAAACCCGACCTCTTAGTCACCTGACTTCACACTCACGTGACGGTAGTCACTTAGATCAAGGATCTAACAGAAGGCCCGAGCGTCGCCACAGCCCCTGGATCGCTTCCAAGCGGCGACTTGACTAATATTCCCTCAATCTTCGAAGATTTAAGTTTCATTCAATAGACAGTGAATCGAAGTTCAGCGTCCTGGGTCAAACTCAATAGTTCTTTCCCCAAGATCCCATCCGTGATAAGCACCGAAATCTCGAGGCTGGCGTGCGGCTCAGGATCCTTATGAATGGTCGCTTTGCAGAGATTTTCAATTACCGGACTTCTTGACTGGACATCGTCTCGGTCCGCCTCAGACAGCGCCATTTTCTTTCACAATGGGGAGTCGTTTATCTTCCCCCTCTCTCCCATGGCCAGCCTTGAAGAAAGTCTTGACAAAGTTTTTGAACTCTTTTCGGCCATCTCGACTCCATCAAACGTCCAATATTTGCCGGTGTTCTCAACCTTTCAGGCAATTTGTCCGTCCCACGAGCTGTATCCTTCCGCATGACCTCAAGAGTGTCCGTGTTCAAAGCTTGGCTCACAGCTCGCTGTATCCTAAATGCTCGTTTCCTTGTAAATGCCGCGTCGCTCACTGAATTGTAAGTTCTGCCAAAGTAACCATCGCACAACAAGAAACGCACGATCGGGTTCGTTCGGAGTATTCGCCACGTCATAAGCCGCTCGCGTTCGCTTGGATGCAGTGGCATACGTCCTCTTCACGTGCTTCCAGAATGCGCTGTTATCGATATGTGTTGCGCGAAACGGTGGTTGGATTTTGGCATTGTTCCGCAGATGCTTTAGCAGCGAAGTCCTGTCATTGACCAACGCTGTGCGACCGCGTTCAATTTCGCACTGAAGACATGTCAGCGAAGAATGAAGAGTGCGGTGTCAGCAACGTAAGGGGCGACAAACCCAGGGTGGCCAGCAAGTAAGCCCAAACAAGCCGGCTTGACTTGTTTACTTGGCTTGTCAAGCCAAGCAGGCCGCTCATGGAAGCTTGGTAAGTCAAGCCGAAAGTGCGGCTTGGCTTGCCTGGCTTGCTCCATCGGGATACATACTGTGGTCGTGTGAAGTTGGGATCCCGTGGGCAGCTTCACCCACATCTCTCCAGATTTCAGCAGTCGCACCCTGTAGACCCTACCTTTACCCCGCACTACCACATCTCACTGGTTGGTAGGGTTTGCGGCGAGGATAGCCAATAGCTCATTGCCCTGTAAGCATATTTCATCATGCTGTGCTTGTGATGCGCGAGAAGCTTCAAGCGCTCGCGTTCCATGTTTTGGATAACAGTACGATGAGATACAGGTGCGTCATCTCTACCAGAACCACGCTCCAATGCGACGACAAGAATGGCAGAGAAGGATTCACAGCCTGACCCACCAATATTTCAAGAATCGCGCGCGACCAAGACCGGCTTCCTGCTCTCAGACACGCGACTTCGCGCGTTCGTACGCACACCCGAGGGCAAGCGTATGAGGCCATCGGACATTTGGGACCATGGCGAAGCGCTTTCCAAGCGAGGTCACCCAGGAAGCACTTGGTTCCTCTGCCGCACCTGCTTCGACAGCAGACCTTCGGCTGTAAAGACCTACGACATTACAGAGGCAACCACGGCAGCGGTGCGACACCTCCGCAAAAGTCACAAGCTCCTTGCGCGGCCAGGCATGAAGAGAAGTTCAGGACAGATGGATGATTTCGTCGAGCGTGTAGAAAAGCATAGGAGTGCACCACTTGAGAGAACTACGTTTGATAATGCTTTCGTCAGCTGGGCTGTCTGCGACGACATCTCGCTTCGGCAAGCATGCTCGGGTCGACTGAACTACCTCTTGACGGCCATCAACCCCGCCGCTGGAGACTTACACAAGACAAGCAAGACATCCATCAGAGATATGATCACCGGGCATTACATTGTTGCGAAGCAGCAGATCAAGGATGCTCTCGCCATGGCAGTCAGTAAGATCCATCTTTCTATCGATGGGTGGACCTCGGACAGCAAACTGCCCTTGCTCGGCATATGCGCCCACTTTGTGACCGCCGACTACGAGCTCAAAACGACGCTGATCGCACTGCCGTTCATCCACGGTCGTCACACCGGCATCACTTTGAGCAAAATTGTCCTTGAAGTGATACAGGAGTACGAGATCGAAGAGAAGCTGGGATACTTCATGATGGATAATGCCAGCAACAATGATACCATGATGGAAGAGTTACAGAAGAGTTTACCGGACCTCAACGTCCAGCAAAGGCGACTGCGTTGTCTCGGTCATGTAGTGAATCTGGTGTGCAAAGTCATGCTGCATGGCACCGATGCAGAGTCCTTCGAGAAGGACTTCGCCCGACCAGACTCCGACAGACGCGTGGAAGCTTTCGAGAGGAAAGTGACGCTTGCCAACGAAGAACAGCGGCTGGACGCATGGCGGAAGAAAGGTGCTATCGGGAAGGGCCATAACTTCGTCATACATGTCAATTACTCTGAGGCTCGCAGGCAAGCTTTCAAGGCGAAACAGAAAGAAGCGGACGACTCTGCGACACAACTCTACGAACTCCTTATTGATGGAGGAGTGAGGTGGAACTCGGCCTTTGTCATGGTTGAACGACTGCTCCAGCTCAAGGATGCAGTCACACTCTATCAGCAAGCACAGAGTGATCTGTCAGATACCGACGTACTCACTCCAAGCGACTGGGTGGAGCTCTCCGAATTCCGAGAACTCCTCAGACCTTTTGCTTTCATCTCGACGCAACCACAAGGCAACGCAATCAAAGGCACTCATGGTGCTCTCTGGGAATACCTTCCTGCAATGGACTACCTCTTCGACAAATTGGAAAACAAGAAGTCTTTGCTCAACCGTAAGAGTGCCCACTCGCACATTCGCACCTGTGTCAATCTCGGCTGGAAGAAGTTGGATGACTACTACAACCTCTCAGACGACACTTCTGCATACAGGGCCGCCGTTCTAATACATCCTGAACACAAGCTCGAGTGGTTCCAGAACCACTGGGGTGAGAAGACATCATGGCTGGAAGAAGTGAAGAAAGTCGTCGCACAGCTGTTTCGAGACTACCTTGCAAGACAGCCAGAACACCCAGCACAGCCAGAGAAGGAGATGAACGATTTCGAGAGGTTCAACAAAAGAAGGGCAGTAGCAGTAGTCGGGGCTAACGAGCTTGACAGATACTTGAACGCACCCACTGAGGATGTCGCAGACCCACTGCAATGGTGGCTTCTCCATCGCCAAACTTACCCTGTGTTATCTCAGATGGCATTCGATCTTCTTGCCGTGCCGGCTATGTCTTCGGAATGCGAAAGGGCATTCTCGAAGGCTGGACACGTGCTGAGTGAAAGTAGACCACGTACCAAAGAGGATTACGCGGAAGCCAATCAATGCTTGAGAGCGTGGATACTGGCTGGACTTGTTAACATAATCGCTCCCTCATAGTCTTCGAGGAGTTTGAAAAGATCGAGGGGCCAAAATGCTGCGAAAAGGCTTTTGATCCTCGAAATGATGGTTCATAATGTGTATGAAAGCAGTATATTCACTACATGCCCAAATGGCTTGGCAAGCCAGCTTGCCAAGCCCAGGGTGGGCAATGAACGAGCACCGAACAGTTCGTTCAGTTCGTTCAGACCCTGTTGAACAAACGAGCAGACGGGTGCTTATGTAATTGAACGAATGAACAAATATGTCTGTTCGTTCAGAGTGTTCATCGTGTTCAGTGTGGCAATGATGCTTACCCGAGCACTAACCCGTCTTCTCCGCATGTGGTGAAAGTCACGACCACGTCCTGTAAGATTGCCCAAGCTCAGGTATTGGAGCGCATCGGCCCGAGACGAGCCGGGCTCCAAGCGACCTTGCATGGATCGCCTGCGTCGTGCCAAGCCTGGCGTGAGTGCTCAACGTGGTGTTATCATCAAGTAACAATACATCTGCTTGTCACTCATCATGGCTGGAAACAATGCAGGTATATCACCATCGTCATACTATGAGTTCTTGACTATAGCGTTCAATTCGATTGCCAACATCGACGGGTGTGGTGGAAGGACTACTCTCAATATGGAAAGCACCATCATCTCATGGCTCGTGCACTGAACGAACGATTGAACATCCGACCAGACCCTGAACAAATGAACAAAGCCTGCTTGGAAAGTCGAACAAACGAGCAATATGCCAGTTCGGTGTTCGTTTGTTCATTGCCCACCCTGTAGGTCAGGCTCCCACTTGATAGATCGTCAATCAACTCTCTTCCAACCCACATATCATTAACAGACTATAATTCTGTACTCCAGGGAAGCTGCGCACATTGTTTTTGCGCTCGTCGCTCCTGGGAGAGACCTAGTGAAAGGGAAGAATTTGTTTATGATAAAATCGTAAATAATGAGCCGAGAGCCTGTGTGCAGATGGTTGGGTCTCTGGTGACTCGGTAAAATGGGAAAATGCGTTGCGTTTGACGGCTCCGTGCTATGCAAGGGATACAAATTGAAAGAAATTTTTGCTTTTCAGCGCTTTTACGAGTTTCAAACTTACTCGTAGCGGTAGCAGTAAGGGCCAGAGAAGGTGTCCATAATGTCGCCGAAGGTCTGGTCGTCAGCGACGAAGCCGAAGGGGATCTTGTCGGAGAGCTGCATGGGGTCACTGGGAGGGTCGTTGGCAAGGGTGGAGGTACCGGAGATGACGTTCTGGCGGCCCCAGATGTCAAGGTTCTGCCAGACGGTCCAGATGCGGTCGATCATGCCGTGGTGGATGAAGAAGATGGGGTCGTTAGGGGAGGAGTGGAAGTCCTCGAGCTGAGAAGGACCACCACCGAGCCAGTGGCCACCACCGTGCACACCCATGGCATTGTTGTGGTCGCCGTAGCCCTGCATGAGCTCTTGAAAGTCCTCGACGTAAATCATGTTGAGGACCAACTCAGTAACGTCACGGTAGGTGTTGAACTCGCTGGCGATATCATTGTTGAAGTCACGGGTCAAGCAGCGGCGGTTGTGGTCGAAGTGACCCTTGACGTTCTCATAGGGGGAGCTGACAGGGCCGAGGTTGGTAACGAAGTCGCTGAAGGGACCGTTCTGCACACAGCCACCACCAGTGCCGGGCTTGAGGTTGATGTTCATGGCATAAAGATAGGTGTCTTCTCTGCCACCAACGTACTCGCCGTTGCCACCCATTGACCACTCATCGGCATTGAAGACCTCAGACTTCTCAATAGCGCCAGCGTCACGAGCCCAGTCCCAGTAGGGCATGTATCCAGTATAACCACAGGTGTTCCTCAGATCCTGCTCGAGGGAGTGGATGAAGAAGCGGTGCCACGCGAGGAATTTGGCGGTCATGTGAATCTGGGTGGTGTAGTTGATGTGAGTGGCGACATACTCGTCGTAGCGAGTGAAGACACCAGGGTAGTCGACCTTCTCGGCGTCGGTCATGCGCTGGTAAGGTGTGTGGTGGAGGCACTGGACGGCGTCGGTGAACGACTTGCGCTCCTCCTTGGGCATGTTCCTCCACTCCTTGCGGACGTTGGCATTGTCGTAGTTGCAAGCTGCGTTGCGGCTGTTGACGTTGTCACGCATACGCTGATCGGAGATAGATGCCACATCCTTCCAGGCATCACCATTGTTGATCTGGTCGTCGTTGTAGTTGGAAATCGGAGGAGACTGGGCAAGGGCAAGACCAGAAATGGCGGCAAGGCCGACCACTGACAAAGTAAGATGCATGATGTATGAAAAGTGTTGCTTTCAAGGGCGAAGGGGACACTGAGCAAGTTAAAGGAAGGAACGTTTGTGGGTGGGTGAAGGGAGTAGCAGGAGAGGTTTCAACGCTCTCTTGAGTCATGAATTGGAGTGCTTTGCCGCACGGCCGTAAAACGGTCGTGCTAGGTAGCCCGTCGTAGCTCACCGACCGATTGGCCAATGGGCAATTGAAGGATCTTTCTTTAGAAACTCCACAGAAACCGGCGCTCAGCGTCTACGCCCAATGCAGCGTAGACGCCCACGGACAGATCTCAATGCGACCAGACAAACTGGCGCCACGCGGTCGGTGGCGGTAATTTAGCGGCGGTGACAAGCTTTGAGAGGGCGCAGCACAACCTGGAGGAATCTGGAGGAGACTCGCGCCGCCGTTACAGCTTGAATTTATGCGTAACTCCTGCGTCGATATCTCAATTGCGCATGTCGTGGCGCCTTGTGTGGCTGGCGGCTGCCGTTGCGATGTAGCAGCATCTCTCACTAAGGTACATTGAGGTCTTCACGCGTGTTAAGCATCATGATAGGAGCTGGTGGGCTCATGACCACATGTCTTGCTGCCGCTCTTTCTGACGTCAGACTATCAGGAGATCGCAGCGTCGTCATCGAAACCAGCAAATTTGAACGCTTGGTGCGACGGCGGCCGGCCGTCCAGGCACTAATCTGACAGGTGCCAATGGGAGAAATCAACCAGGGTGGGTCGGCGGGTACGGGAAGACTGAAATCTACAGATCTACTTAGGGCTTGCTTACCGACTCCTGAATATCATCGTTCCTGAACTGCCGCGTTGCGCGCAGACCATCGAGCTTCGCGTCATGTATACATCTGCGCCCGCACCGTCCGCACGATTGCAGAATGCTGGACTGTTGTCGTGCTTTTGCTGGTCTGTGTTGTCCACATACCAACATCGTTGACTCCCTGGCACCCCCGGAAGGGGGCCTGAGTATTATGCGAGCAAATTGCGCGAAGGCATCCAGACTCAGCGGCGATGTCCTGTGCAGACATGCCTTCACCAGACGCAACGTCTCTCCGCGCTTGGACGCCAGTAATAATCGTAGTAAGGCGATGTCTCTTGGTCGTGGCGCTGCTGCCACGAGTGTGTCTATAGTCGTGGTGACCGGGCGAGATGTCTTCGGCTGTGCAACAAGCACTGTCGCTGATTGCCATACAAATAAGGTTTTGCGGGGGGCCAAATTAGGTAGACTGCGTTCATGGGTAGACTGTATTCAGAAGATATTGTTGCGCGAGAGGGTTACCTCTCGCTGATATGAAATTGTGGGTTGATTGATTGTTGGCTAGTGTAGGCGCAGCGGTCTGCTCGACCGGGCGTTTGTATCTAGGGTCTTGGCAAGCTAATCCTGCGATCTGCGACTTGGGTTCCCAAAGTGCCTCGGCCTGCGACAGATACTCCCAAATTCAACCATTAATAGCACAGTCATCTAGCCCGACAAGGATTAGAAGCCGCCAAGCGGCGTTCAAGGGAACAGAACTAAGAGGCAGCGACATTATTTAAAGTGATAATAAATACAAAAATTGCTCGAATAAGACAAGGAAAAATCGACAGCAGAGTAGCGTGGGGAAAACGGCGACAAGGCGTAGGGTCAGGGCTAAGATTCTGTCCCAAGGGACAGGAAGTGTGCTCTGTCCCCAGGGACAGGACTTGGGCTACGGAGGAGGGTGCTGATGGTATCCGACACGGCTTCGCTCCAAGGATTGCTAAGTACAATGCGAGCCACCTCGTAGGAGAAGGTTTGGGACAAATGTGAGTACTAAGTCTTAGGTACAGAATAAATTAAAGTTTGGGCATACGCCGGCATATAGATGCATGAAGCATTAGGTGGGGGTATTGACGGGTGCACGCGATAGCACGAGTGCGAGACGCACGAATGGGATCGTCGTGCTCACACGGCTGCACCGGCAGATTGAAGGAATTCATGCACGGTCATGCATGGGGGTTCTTGATAGCGAGCCTATGTTGTAAATATGCCTCAGCTGTATGCGGAGAAAATCGTTGCCTTGAGGGAGATTGCTGCCGCCTGGTCAAGGCACTGCTACCTGATCAGCACCGTCTATATAGATGGCAGTCTTTACCTTTATAGAAAGAATAACAACGCAGTCATCTTCATTGCGCATCTTTGCTCGTATCACAACAGCCTATTTCGGTCCGACGGTCAACAGGCAGGTAGTCTTTGACCATCCTCACGGCGAAAACATTTCCGCGATTTGAGTTTCGCAAAAACAAAAGAAAATTTTGAATGAAAGTCTCGGGTCTTGACAAGGCTGAGGCAGACATGAAGCATGGTGAGTCCGGACAGCGGGGGCAGTGTGACGGTAGGGTGGCAACGAATGAGGTGATGAAGGAGTGTGATCGGGTAAGTTTATGCGGGCAGCCATTAGCAGAGCGGTTGGCGACCGCGATTCACTGGAGAGACGGGGTAAAGAAATGAGCGTGCATTCAGGGAATGCAGTAGTGTCAACAGCTGTGCCACGACCCAGCAGGGCTAGCGAGTCCGAATCCGAAGCAAGTCGCCGAGGGCACAGCAACATGAGGGCTTGGATAGGAAGTCTCCCGAGAGGAGACAGAATGCAGACGAGAAATTCGTGCTGCTCTTCAGAGCAGGGCTTTGCACTGTCTCCAGGGACGGATGAGTGCGATCGAGAAGTGACATTCACAGCAGGATGTGAGGAAGGCTGGCAACTTGGAGCGAGTAGCGAGTAGCGAGTACTGATAATGCTGTCGATACAAGACTCCATTCGCATCCGGAAGTTGGTGGTCTGGCACGTGTCCCAGAATTCGAGCCTGCTCCGTCATGACCATGGATACTAGATACCATGATGTAATCCCTCTGCAATGCAAACCAAAAACGGATGGTCCTTGGTTGGTTGTATAAACGGACTAAGGTGCGATAAGTGTCGAACAAATAGATTTTACTGAGGTATGGAAGAATTTTCATGTAAGCAGTCAAATATCTTGTAGTGGTAACAGATTTTCTCAGCACTAGATTTCGCTTGCTACATTTGCTTCAGACGTCAAGAAGGTATCGTCACCGCCGCCAATCCCGATGTTTCAGGAAAGCTCGTTCCCGAAACGTCCGTAATTCTTTTCATGTATGCATCCGCTCAAGCCGCTCTGCAGCCTCGCAGCCTTGTAGATCAATCGCAAGACCCGTCGTTTCTAATAGCAGTGTGTGGATTTGGCTCCTTACATAACTTATATGGACTCCTGGAATGTTTGCAACTCATGCAAATTTTCGTTCCTGATGATGATGATGATGATAATAAATTTATTCCGCCCGGCGCTATGCACCTAAAGGGCACTTCACTATTTACGTCACAAAGTATATATCGCTGTCGATTGTGCCATGAACTCATTACTTATCAAGCCTCTATATTTTCTCACATGTCGGTATCGCTCTTCCGTTGCCGTCTCTCAACATTTAAATGCTCGTAGGCATTATTGTGCACGTACTCTTGAAGCTGTGTTTCCAAGTGTCATCATCCTATCCTCGGCAGGTGAAGCGGTTCTGTGCGGGGAGTACGAGGGTGCGTAGGAGGGTTGTCGGGATCGAGTGTGGGTGGGTGCTGCTTGCCGTTCCTTGCAGCCAGTTGTCTTGTGTGTTGGGGTCTCGCTGATTTCTATATTCTTCATGACATTGGTACTGCCGCGCTGGCACGCTGGACTGCCATCTCTCCCGGATGTGCTTGTCGGTGGGTGTATCTTTCAGGGGGTGTATCTCTCGGTGTGCGTATTTTTCAAGGAGTGTATCTCTCAGTGGGTGTATGTCTCAGTAGGTGTCTTCGGTCTGTGTGTCTTCGGTTTGTGTGTCTTCGGTTTGTGTCTTCGGTTTGTGTGTCTTCGGTTGTTGTGTGCTCGGTTCTGGACTCTAGATGCTTCACAGCGGCGATCGGCTAAAGGTGCATCTTCTCGTGAGATCTCTTGACTCTGCCAACTGTTGCCAGTGACAGGTTCGTAGCCAGCACCACGCACAGGTGGACCTCGTCGCGGCCAATTTTCGTTCCTGGCATAGCACGTCACACTAGAAGACTTCCCCACCGTGTGCACAGACCCACCGCGTGCAACATTCAGCTTACTTGGACACTCATCAATCATCAAGCAGTAACACGACGACAATTTATCGGACGCATCTCAAATTTAATTCAGGTATCATTCAAGCTCAGTAGTAATACACAACAGATTTTCATTCCATAAGCCGAGCTGGCAAACGAACGGTCCTCCCCGACCGCGTCGCCGACTGATTCGGGACATTTTGGGGACTTGAGACATCTTTGGCGGCACTAGGATGTGGAAGGCCCTGTCTCTTGTTCGATCCAACTCTGGGTCGACCGTTGACGACTTTTGACCCTAATTTGGCCTGCCTGCACGCCTTTCTGGCCTCTTTGTCGGCGGCCGTTTTAGCCTTCCGTAGGGCCTCGGCCTCATCACGAGCAGTTTTGGCTGCAGCTCTGTCATCACGTCTCTGCTGAGCCTCTTTCTGCTTCCGTATCTTTGCAAGAGTCCGTTCTTCAGCTCTCGCCTGTTTGTCAGCCTTTTCCTGCTCCTTTTCTTGTAATCTGTGCTCTTGAAGTTCAAATGCCGCTCTCACCTTACCCGGGCTGAACAAGATTGCTCCAGAGCCTTCCTGTGCCCTGAACTGCTCCATCAACTTCTTGCCACGTTGTATCTTCTTCTTCTGATGCCTCAAAGCTTCTTTTGTCTTTTGGTTCGCCAGTCTCTCGAGCACTAGCTCTGCCCGACTGCTGTGGAGGTCGTCACTGAGCCTTTTGATGATCTTTTTGGTCTTCTTATCGACAGTCTGGTTGATGATGGCCCTCAGCTTCCTCATTCCGGAGGGAGACTCCCGGCAAGCGGGAGGACTGCTTGAAGGCCTTCTCTCACGCCCTCCAGGCGCTGGCTGTCGCTGCTCCCTTGGTTTGAGCTTGCCGAGCACCAGGTCGGGGTCGAAGGGAAATATACCCGTCTTGCGCCAGCTCGAGCACACATTGTGCTCCGTGAAGGCTTCTTGCCAGGCTGGATAGAAACATCTGAAGAAATCTCTCTTGCTCATCCTCGTCTGACCTTCCGAGAGCCTGGTTTGCCTTTCCAGATTCTGGCTATAGTATGTGGCGAGAGGTGCAAAGCAGCCGACATCCAAAGGCTGTAACACGTGTGTGGAGTGAGGAGGATACACGGCCACCAATATCTTGTGCGCTTGGGCCCATTCGAGGAACTTCAGCGTGACGTGAGATTCATGGCCGTCGACGAATAAAAGCCGCCATTGTCTTCTGGCTTTCTCCCGGGTCTTCCTGTCGAAGAACTCTTCGAGCCACTTGAATCCGATCTCATTGGAGGTCCAACCGCTAGCAGAAGACGTGAACCAAGCGTCGTGTTCGTGGGAGTCGAAGTCTTGCACCCAAGAGTCTTGGATTGAGCCGGAAGTGCTGTCGTAGATCAGGAGAGGAGGTAAAGTCGTGCCATCACCGCAGATCGTGGCCACGACCGTGATCCACTCTCTAGATCCATCTTGGCCAGCGCCTGGCAGCTTATGAGAAGCTTTGCGGCCTTTCGGAAAGATCCTCTTGGCCTTGGTGATCCTCCCAAGCAGAAAGCCCTTCTCGTCCATGTTGTAGGTGTTCTCCGGCAATATGTCGTATTCTTCGATCTTTTCACCTGTTGTCCAAAAGCAGTGTTCGAAAGATACGGCCTAACTAGCCTGGTGTCTGTCCAAGTCTAGTCTATCGAGATATCTCGAGTCCAAGTCGTTCCTGTGTCTCGCGACAAACCTGGAACACCAGTTATGTCCGGGAGGCCTTCCTCCAAGTTGAGCCGCAATTCCGGCCACCATTGCTGGTGTAGGAGGAAGGCACCTATCGCAAGCATCTCTGATATGTTGCAAGAGCTGCTGTTCTTGCTGATCGTTGAGAAATCTTGACTTTTCGACAGTTTGGCTTCTACTCGTGGTGATCCCCTTCCATCGTCTCCACGGGGTCGATCTCGCGACACCATGTTTCTTGGCAGCAGCAGACACATTATGAGAAGACGAGGCTTGCAGCTCGGCAATTGCTGCATCCATAGCCCTTGTATTGGTGGAGATATCTAGTTTTATGTATCCGCGTCTGTTTCACGCGACGCGTTGCACGCGGTGGGTCTGTGCACACGATGGGGAAGTCTTCTATACCATCACTGCGCCGAGCTCCAATTTGTTCGCCATGGCCCCTCGAGTTCATTTGATCCGTCACGCAGAGGGTTACCATCAGCTTGAACCCACTCAGAAGAATGAGCTCCTCCACGATCCGGATCTAACACCGGCCGGCGTTGCAAATTGCAAGCAGTTCGCCTCAAGCTTTCCCGAATATATACGCCTTGACCTCATCTGCTCCTCCCCAATGCGTCGAGCTATTCAAACAGCGAAATACTGCTTTCCTTCCCAACTAGAGCGCGATGGGCCGCTACTTCTCGTCCCGCTCGCGCAAGAGAACACCGATTTACCATGCGATACTGGCAGCAACCCGGCCGCGCTGATGCAAGAGTTTGGGAATCTTGTCGATGCTTCTATGGTAGAGGAAGGCTGGAACAGCAAGGCTGGCATCTATGCTGCCGCACCTGCAGCATTGGAAGAGAGAGCAAGACAATTCAGGGCATGGCTCAAGCAGCGTCCAGAGCAAGACGTGGCTGTTGTAGGCCATGGAGTGTTTTGGCATTATGTCACAGGTAACGTGGACGCATCAGGTAACCAGACGGGTGAGTTATCCGACAGAATTTCAGATGATGAGAAAATCGCGATTCCTGACTATGTCCTTTAGGAGCATATTGGAAAAATGTGGACTGGCGATTCTACAACTTCTCTGATAGCTCAAGCTCTGAGGCTGATCTAGTAGAGGACAAAGCTTCAATCATGAGGAGAGAAGTATTGGGAGTTGAGTAGACATTTGACTAGATCCCGATGAGGGGCAAGTAAGAACATCCTAATACGAAGACGTCCCTTTTGAGGCCTAATATGCCGGTCATAGTATAGCTTCTTCTATCTCTCGACTATTCCCCTTCCTCTTGTGTCCCAACTGGCAGTGTAGGGTCGAACGCCAGCCTACTGACCGTATCACGGAACTCTGCAACCTTTTGCTAGCAATAGGCTTTTACTGACAACTGACCCCTTTGCGTCTCCGACCGCCTCCTACTCCCGTAAATATAATCACTTACATAGTTGTATTTGTATATGTCTAAGATGACACAACACTTCGTAGCATCCACTTATTGTGAGATCCCTATTTGTGGCCGTGCTTGTCGTGACGGTAATACAATTCCGCATTGTTTGATCGCTCGGATTTGCTACAGACTGCCCTAGATACGGCAATCAATGCGTTTCCACACTGTTAAAGAAGATATGTTGCAACCCTATACAATGGCTCCGCGCATGCCACAAACACTCGCAAGCGAGTGTTTGTGGCGAGTGCGTACGTGGCATGTGCGGAGCCATTGCCGGCACTGGTATCACCTCTAGCAGTCCGTGGTATGGCTTTTCAAGAGAGACGGACGATCACCCGAAGTCACGAAGACAACAACGGCGATAATTGTGCAACCGAGCTAAGCAAGGAATATGACATCTGCATGGCTCGCAAGGAGGGATACGCGTTTTGGTACGCCGGGAGAGAAGAAGCCGCCGGCGCCGTTGTTCAGAATGCCTCGTGCTCTTGGGCAAAATGGTAGCATAGTCAGAGCAGCATACAGACGGGAGTCGAGGCGAACGGGCCACTTCGAGACTCGTGTTTACTTGCCTGCAAGCAATGCAATCTGACCGAATACGCTTCCATGAACTGGCCTGTGAAGTTACATCATAACCCGCAGGATGCGTTCCGCTTTGTTTGGGCTGATGGCAACACAGACGTTGGACCGGATGATGCGGAAGTGGGCTCTCGCGAGCGCGCTTCCGCACATACCGCGCTCCGTGAGCATCAGCGGGCCCGGCGGCAACCTTGGTTCATGCCTAGGCATCAGTCGGTACTATCACTGGCGATGGCGCCGTGGGCACTGTGGTTGCTGTTACTTCATACGGTATTGTCGGTGATCTCACTGAGACAAGTGATCTGGTCACAGGTGTGCCTCTGCAGGCCAGTGCCCATCCCCAAGGATGCGTCAAGGGCTCACGGCCAGCATATAATTCAACGCCATGTCAAACACGAGTCGAGCTTTGCCCGGTTTTCTGGCAAATCTCCTGGAAAACAGAATATACATCTGAATATCTTCATACGGTCTGGCTCCCAAATGGCATCAGCCCAGCCTCCGGAATATTCCTGCACGACGAGCCCTCCATGCTACAGCAATACATTCGATGAAACTATCCACGTTCTACTGAAGCCCGAGCTTGCCAGCCCGACGACGCAATGGCCGAATCGGCAGTGGCGCAGGGTGATCCTGCAACTCCAAGGGACTCAAATACTTCTCCAGCAAAGCACTGGTCTGCTAGTATGCCAACGCCCACTCAGCCTCCAAGGAGCCCAAGCAGGCTTGGCCACAGATTACGACAAGAAGAGCTTTGTGTTCAGGATTCGAGTCGAAGGGTATCAATTCTTATGCGCGACAGGCAGCTTTGCGGCCGCGATCGGCTGGGTAGATGCCTTGAATGCTGCCATAGCGGTGAGTGCCGACTTGAATGAGCGCGAGGAACCGATCTACCAGACAATGGCGTCCACTCGCACCCCAGGGACACGAAATCTTAAGACCAAGATGAGTGGCACCACAACATTCCGGCAGATGTTGAGTTGGAGGAAGTACAACATTAATGGCGCGTGGCTGAGGGACCAAGAAGGCGAGCACAGCAGGATGGGACTGAAGCGATATCTCGAAGACGAGGAACAACTACTAGCCGACCATTCGGCAGCCGTCCAGCAAATATTCACAGCTCACTGTTTCTGCTCGGTGTGCTTTGGTTCTGCGAAGAGAGCAGTCTCACCTGACTCGAATCTTTCCGCGTCAACGAGAATGCAATGCGGACCAGATAATCTAGCTGCATTAGACGCCAAGGAAATAGCCGACTACAATGCCTGGCAGGACAGTCGTATTGAGCGTGCCTGGAAGAGGCTCGAATATGCACGCCGCTGTGCAAAGACCCTGACTTTGCGAGATTCTTGGGTGGACAATCGATACCTGCGTGGCCGGGCTTGGGTGGTCATGCCACCGAAAAAACGGAGCCCAACCCCAGCACTACCTGGTTGGCCATACCTCATGTGACGCGAGATTGATATGGCGCGTTGGGATTGCTTGAGCTCATCAAGTGTCAGATGGCTCCAGTCACGGTGTTCAAGTTTGCACATGAGATAATGAATAATGAATAATGAAGAAATGTGCCGTCATCAAATACAGGTCTCACTGCCCATGGTTGGTCCAATTCCAATTCATGGAATCGCAATTCTCTAGACTTATGTCCCAGTCCACCAATTCCAACAGGGCGTCCGGGAAGCCCGCGTCGACAGCTGTGGAGCCATTGCCCAAAGAATACGGGGCAAAATACAGTGATTCATCTCGTCCGACAGGCCTCATGGAGGGCGGCATGTCATGGGCAAAGTTGATAATGTCTGGAATGATCACGCCTCCTTGACTCCTGAGTTGCGTTGCCCTTGTTTTGTATGCCTGCGACATCTGCAATAGGGTCTGGTAGGGCGTCGAGTGAGAATCAAGCATGTCTGGATCTGACGCTGCAGCGGCTACCGCGTCGTCTGTGTGGCTAGGCTGTGCACTGCCGGTCGCCAGCTCGTGGTCGATCATCTGCCCGAGCTGTAGCTGTGAGGTGCGCAGGATCATATGAGACGGGCTGTGTGGGTCGCTGTCTTGGTCGTCGACGCGCCGCTTTTTCGACTGCTGCGGCGTAGGTGCTGTCCCGCCGCAGCGACTGCTGTCGAGGGAGCGCGGCGACCTAGCGGAGGCTGCAGGCGAGGAGGCGTATCGGTCCAGAATCTCGGTGATATTAGCATGTTGAGCGGCAGCGGGTGACTCGCCCAGACGGCCGGAGTCGTGACAGTGTCCGCAGGCGGCCTGGTCGTGTCGCGACTCCAGCGATGCGATGTGGGCAGCCATGCGGTGCACCGCCTGCGCAAGCCGGTCATTCTACTCTTGTAGCAGGGCAGCTCGCTGTGGGTTCATGGCCAGCGCCAGCTTGGCCGTGTCCGGCTTGCCGTACACGCAGACGACATCGCGTGCGCGGCATCGCGAGCAAGGCTTTGCGCCGTCGCATTGCGGGAAGGGGAAAGGAGATTCAGCGGTGTGGCGGCGGTGGTGGTGGGGCGACGACGCGACTGACCTTGGCTTTGCGCAATTTGCAGCTTTGACACGCGTTTTGCGTGCGTGTCAGCCCGCGAGCGCTGTCGCTCGGCTCGGCGTGGGTGGAAAGGCCACGATGTTTGGGTACAGTTATGAACATTTCTATCGTCGCCAGTGAGTGCCAGTGGACATTGGGCGGGGATCAAAGGAAACGTCGTGTAACTCGATTGAAGATCAAGTATGCTTTTATGCTTGCCAAGAGAGAGATCTGCGGTTAAGCGCAGCATGAAATCGCTTCCTGCGGCCGACTAGGCGCTCCCGAGTGACATGCTCACAAAGTAATTGTTGTGAGGTGCTTCCTACATGCTAGAATGTTCTATGGATCGACATGGCTTCGCAACATCAGGAGGACGTGGAAGATTCGGGAACCACGCTCGTTGATAAGGACAGGATATAAAATGGTCGTACATAGCATCAAGTAGAGGATCAAGCAAGTGGTGTCCGACCAGATCGAGTGTTACATTTCTCACAACAGTAATGTCTGCTTCGCTTCATACCCCAGATCCTGCTCTTTCGCCCACATCCACCTCTTGCTTGGACGCGCTCGCCTCTCGCACTTTCGCCTCCCTCTCCTCGACGTCTTTCAGACATGGTGCGACCAGCACTTTTCCCTTCCAGAGCGAGTGCAATGTGCCGACCGAGACGACAATCCAGAGAATCGTGACTGCAATCGAGAAGATGGTTCCTAAGACGCGGAAAAACGCCGAGGGCACCTCTTTGGCGAGGGTGGTCGTGCACACGGTGTAGACGCCTAGCGGAAAGGTGAATCCCCACCAGCCCATGTTGAACGGAAAGTGTCGAGAACGCACGATGGTCGCCACCGCGAAACATAACCACACGAGCCCAAAGCCCCACATAATGATCGCGGTAAAGAAGCCAGCGACGTAGAATATCTCGCCTGCGTGCGAGGCCGCAGGAATGGTGTGCGTCTTAGGAAACACTTCCAGCGCCACTTTGCCTAGTTGCATAATGCCAAAGCCGCCCTGGCCCAGCGGGCCGAGCGGTAGGAATGTCGACACCACGACTGCCTTGGGCGGCAAGTTGCTGGTCGTGAGGCGCAGGAAGTAGATGACCAGGACAACCATCGCGAGCGGCACGCCCGTGCCCCACAGGACGTAAGATGTGAGGAGCGTAAGGAGCGCGTACTCAGCGTCCGGTAGGATGCCGGCGACCAGGGATCCCGTCGCTGCAGCAACAATCGTCGAAACAATTGGCAATAGCCAGGCTGCAGTCACTGTCTGGATTGAGTGCCCGTGGACTGCCATTCTAAAGCACACGTCAGCACACCGTGCCTGATCATCAACATGTAATCATCATGTGAACTTACAGCACAAAGGGCAGATAGAAACAGCAAGCGACCGACACGGCAGAATCGATCCACCAGAGTGCCCACGCAACCCTCCACCAAACGCCTCCCCATTGAGGCACGCAGACGAATACAATCATGTTGATGATGGTCGCGAGTCCCATAGGAAAGGTCCCCAGGAAGAGACACTGGGCCGGATGACGAACCATCGAGATCCAAATCTTAGGGTAGAGACAATACCGCAAGGTGGAGATTATCAAAAAGACAACAAAGAGGAGCACATTGAGCGCAAACAGAGTGTACGAGATGTACTGCAGCCAACGGCCGTTGTAAGGTAGATTGTGCAGCAGAATACTCGTTATTCCAGTACCCATATTGACCGAAAACCAGGAGGGGGTGAAGTTACGCACGATTGACCGCCAACCTTGTCGACGCCGTGCACAGATGGCCGCTTCGCAAGCTCCTCCAAGCCCAGAGGGATCGGTAGGGGGGGCCGAGCAATCATTTTGACAAGTCATGGAGGTGGGCGGGGCAGTACGACCGTACGTGAGCGTGTCTAGGTGCGGAGAATAGTTGTTGCAAGGTTAAAATGTTGTTCTTGGGTGTTGTTGATGCAACTGAAGTCAATATATCCGCACGGACAGGGGGATGATAAGTGCGGGGTGTCGCCCGGTATTAAGCAAATTCTTCTAGCGCTTCCGCAGATACCGAAAATTGGTTTGCAATTTGCCTGACAGGCGTCATAGGTCATGCAAGATTTCCCCTTTACCGACTTCAATTAATTCCTTACCGATGCCAATAATCACGTGTCTTACTGAGAGCATTTGCCTTTGTATCTGCCAAGTTGAAGTACTGTAATATCATCATCACTTGTATCTAAACATTAGTTCGACCATTCTTATCAGCAGTGTCGCCAGCTCCATTCGCGCGCTTGATCTCTAATGCATCCGCTGCGCCAGGTCATGTCGTCCAGGCAGCAAACCCCCGCCTTTGAGTTGGAAGAACTCGATCGAAGAGGCATCTCCATTGCAGCCGCGCGTCCGACCAAGAAATCCTCGTGGTGGCAGAGACATATTGCGCCAGATGTGCCCATGCACGCTTGTAGAGACTTCTACGGTCAGTCGTCTGGCCCAACCTTTTGCACGGGCCCAAGGAGCTGAATATGCCCTTTCACACAGCATTAGAGCGCACTTACCTGGCATGGCTACGCTCCTCGACAGCCTTGGCACACTTCGGAGTCGTTGTCACTCAGCTTTTTCGCCTTTCCGAGACCCAGTCTCCCCATATCGCCCGTCTTGGTAAGCCCCTGGGACTCGTATCCATCTCTTTGGCCATTCTGGTCATTTCTGTAGGGGGATTACGGTGTTGGCAGCAACAGCGCCTCATATTGAATGGCAAAGTACGGAGCGGTGGTTGGGACATGTGCATGTTAATTCTACTTTTGCTAGGAGTAAGTCGCAATCTGTCCTTCTCAGACCTTCGAGTAATAATGTGAGTCAGTACATGCTCGTCATTATAGTCTTTATTGCCTTACTCTACTAGTGTCGCCTGGTATACACGCTCAGAAGATCTTTTTAACTCGCACAAGGGACTAGCAAACTTGCGAGCACTGACACCATGGCTTCATGACTCGACACTGGCATATACTGATTATATCGCCCCGTCACGTTGAGCGTGTAGGGTCTCATGTGACGGGCATTATGGTCTGAATATAGATACTGAGAATCTTGGACTGGCCCAGGAACGCTGCCACGAATCAAGGCTGTAATAGCGAGCTCGCAGCCGCTATTAGTGGTCAGGGAAGGACAGTGTCTGAAACCATCCAGAGTGACTTTGATTGCGACTGTATCATAGCGAAGAATAGCAAAGTTACAATCAAGATCTGTGTCACGCTTCTGCATGTACCCGTATATCTGATTGTCCATCTCCCACATCATCGCCTTAACGCCCAAAACATTATCATTATCGTATCAGTCAATTTCAATACTGAAGGGAAAAGTATTTGTCAAACAGTCCAAGTGGTTAGCACGATCAGCCGATATTGAAACCTGCCCAAGCCCAAGCACGGAGAATCACTTTCGCGCACACGAATGCGCAAGTTTTCAGCACGACAATCTTCCAGGCCGCTGGTAACGACACTAGAACACCTCAGCGCTCGCCGCCCTTTCTGTATCATCAGGGACCCGATGGGAGCCGTTTGCACCATTTTGCCGAGTACCACCGTTCTGGCCAGTCTGATCATGGTCATGTCCGTTCGGTGGGAGCCCATCATGTTTTTTTAACAACTGCTCCGCACGTTCTTCGCCGCTCAAGATGGCAAGGCCCAGGCGGGCAGGGTTAATGTTCCAATGTCCATAGATGAGGGCAATACTGAAGACAGGTTTGGCCATGAAGTCCAAACATCCATAGAAAAACGCTTCATCGTTTGGTGTGATGACGTTGCCTCCTTCGCACAAGCCCCATGCGACTGGGTAGAGTAGCCAGATGCATAGTGTCAAGACACCACAGATAGTGAAGATCCTGTGCACATCATTACCAAGACGTTTAGCGTTGGCGCGACCGACAATAGCAAGCTCGTAAAATATACCGATCATGGCAGCGCAACCTGCAGCATAAAAGCCTTTCCGACTCTATCAGTATCAGTCTCACGAGAAATTGTACTTCTAAGATCGACTAACCCCACTTGTATCGAGTCTTCGTCAGCGCTCCAACGAGACCAGTCACGACCATGACAATATCGAGAAAGATGGTCCATATGATTGAAGGCCATGGCAAGCCAGCCGTGAGCAGCAAGTCCAGCAACAACAGCGGTGTAGTGACGAACCTGGGGAAACAACCCATTAACAAATATATCATAATTCGTGAGACGAGAATCAACATACCAATCAATGTATCGCACGTAGAATATCTCGCGGTTTCGGCCATCAACCCCGGAGATTTGACGGCGCCATTCATTATCGATCGGTGTCCAGCCTAGATTGGAACCCATCGCGTAATATGCAATGCACGCAGTGGTGCATATGGCTGCACACATGTAGAAGAAAATGCGATCCGACCGTGGCTTTAAGTATGAGGTGCATAGGATCCCGATTGCCGTGGCGCCCATGATTGCGCAAATTGCGTAGTACCAGTCTGAACCAAGTTGAGTAATGGCCTCGTCAACATGTTTGTCATTTTGTGTATTAGTGTTGACATTTAAAGCATTGTTGGCATACACTAATGCCGCACACTGGAGCAGGTAGGTGTAATGAAGCAACATGGCGGAGATGATACTGAAGTGATGATAGGAGAAGGAGGATGAAGTGGATGTTGTACGATAAATGCAGCAAGGCCAGAGGTGAACACTGTATATAAAATAAATTTCACCTCCTCTCAACGATCACAGCTACTGACATGATATGTCTTACCTGTTCACAACGACGTACGTGATAGGTGGGCCCATTCACATGATTGACTTTTGCTCCAAGGTGCAGGAGACCATCATTGGCTGGCAAGTCTTAGGGCCCGTCTCGTCTGACGAAATCGTAGTCAGCAGTGAACCTGAGCAATTATCTTAGCGGATTTATCGGAAGGTAGATCTAAGCGGGGAAAGTACTCCGGTTTTTCAGGATACTGGAAAAGCCCACTATTGTAGTATCAGCCTTTGGTAGATCTTCCGCGGAAGCCGTAGCCCATAGTCGATAAGACATAAATGTAGCCGTAGGATCCGTAATTCACCGCCAATGTTGCTAGCACTTGTCGACGACACAGATCTCTCTAAAGCCTGGTAGGATCTATCTTTGTGACATCAGAGTAAACGCTCTGTGAAGGCACAGACCTACGAAGTGACACGGAAGAAGGAAAATTGACCATTGACTATCCATCTTAGTATACTGTACTATCATCTTCGCCCGGTTCATCCAGCCGCTATAGATTTCGGACTTTGCGCTCTCTTAATTCCCAATCCTGATACCGCGTCACTGTCCAGCCTCCCCTGGTCCCATACATAGTAGCATCTTCCAATCCACACTGTCTGCAGTCCAGCTGATTGATGTCTTACGAGAAGCAATTACCTACTTCTCAGCCTAGTGTCTTGCCTCCCTCTATATCACTGATAGGCCGAAGGACTCCTGCCACAGCTATGTCTCCAAATGGAATACCATGTCTACTAGGTCTCCGCTATACTTGATTGCAAATATCCTTGTACAGCATATATTTGATTTATCGAGAGTGTATACGGAGCTGTATTCGATCAAACTGAACTTAAATCTAGGCCGCAAAGCAGAACATACAGTGCCTCCAGATTTGATACCGTAATACCATTAGCCTTAGCGATTCGAATGGTATTGCCTAAGATAGCTTCGATCTCCATAGGCCGTCTCCGCTGTATATCCGCAGACATGCTAGGTTCATAACCACACATTGATGATCGGTCGACGATAGCATTGAGTACTTCTTCAGCAGTGGCCTGAGTGATTGAGAAATGTCCGAGGCTATGTGCGACATTGATGATTTCACTCATCAATCGCCGAATATACACTATGGCCTCTGGACATGATTGTAGGACAGTGGCGTCATCTAGCCGAGTCAAAGCACAAACAGGGTTCCAAGATGCATTTATCAGCAACTTCCTCCACCGCCTGAGCTGGATGTTCTGAAACACGTTCGCTTTCCCTCCGCCCCTCAATAGCAAGTTGGAAAATGTTGTAGCTGTTTCTGGGGGACTTTTGTTCATCTCATGAGGGCCATGAAATTTAGAGACTCCTAGCTCTAACAGTTGCGAAAATCCCATCTGCACAACTGCTGGCGAACGCTGTGTCGCGTGCAGGTTCACAACGCAGGAGATGATCGAGTTCAAAGGGTACAGACTTTCGTACTCATCTTCGATTCCGATCCCATTCTGTAGAATCACAATGGATGTATGCCCTATCCTGATCGTGGGTTGAAGAAGAGCCGCAGTACTGGGTGATGTTCCAGGAAAGGCTTTGGTTGCGACCAGAACGTAATCGAAGATCGTTCCTTCAACCTCCTCCACCCAGCGTACGACGCGTGGGCGAAGGCGGATATGATTACCAAATGAGGCGGAGTCTAGAGTAAAGCCGTTCCGCTTCGCAACGGAGTAGTTTGACCGGCAGACTGCAGTCACTTGACATCCAGCCTGCATTAAGATATGGAGGTAACAAGTACCAACCGCGCCGACCCCAAATATGAGGATTCTTGGGCCCTGAGAATGCGCCATCTTTGGCGAGTCGAGTTCCATACTGGCCGAGCTAATTTGCAGATTGGGAGGATGCGATATACAGTTCGATGATTATTTTTGTTTTCCGAGTACAAAGCAGTCCGATGGAGTGAAACGTCTTCTCGGTCTCTCTGTGCTTTGTGGGATTGCAGGAACGCTATATTATAGGGCTCATCTTCTACCATGAGATTCGGTCAGGTTGAGTTTTCGGTTACCCAGCACACCGGCAATTGGATGCGCATGTGGGGTCGAACCCTGACTTGCTGATCTGTCGGCTCAGTCGGAAGAGCAGCTCGAGAGCATCTGCTTCCTGTCATTTCAAACATTATGACATCATTTCATTATGATCCGCCACATCCGAGGCACAACGTGTCAGCATATCCGAAACCTGCGTAATGGTAATTAAATTATCTACCGATGTATTTTTCAAGTCTAGATTATATAGATTACTTGATCTTCCACTGCATCCAGCGGAATAACTACTGCTTGATATCTCTGTGGTTTACACACCGTGGTCTATACTTTTCCATCAATTTTCAACCATGGAGCGCATGTACAGAATTACGAGATCAGCCTATCAGCCTAGGTTGTTTGCTAAACGCCACCTTACAAGTTCTGCTTTGAGATCTCAAGAGCAGAAGCCGTTCAATTCTGAGCATCCCATGGAAATTGATCGGGCTTGTGGTGTGCCTGAGAACTCATCTGAGGCTGGGCCATCCTCTCCAGGCGCCATTTTAAGACCCATATCATTTCTCATTCTGATTGGAGGGCTCGGATCCACCCTCGGCTTTTATCTGCTCTCACCGTCTAGCGATTCGCCCACTGCTACACATTTGAGGGAAAAAATGGATCGTAAGTGACACCACGCTTGATTTTGAATATTCGTGAAGTTGACTGACTGAATGTTATAGGTGAATGGAATGAAAAGTTGCGACGAGAAGGAGTCACAGAAATGAGAGAGACAGATCTCCAAAGAAAACAAGAGAACATGAAAAACAAATAAGTTAGCAATGGAGACGTGCATACACAATCAAATAACTGGATTTTGCCCTCATGATGCTTCCACTTCACGCAAGTCATAGCACGTCGGTTATCTATTCCACGAATTCTACGGCTGCCTTGTGTGCTCTCAAGTTGGCGTTTAGACTGGAAAGTTGACAGCATGCCCGCCATTTCGGTTCCATTGGGCCGCCATACCTGTTAAGTGTACTCATGGAGCGCTGTACACTGTGTCCACCTGGACCAGGTGGCAGTGACAAGCTCAAACCCGGCACATAATCTCTCCGAGCTTTCTGTGCCTTGCCACTTCCTTTGATTCTCGTGGGACGGTGTACTGCCACCGCTATGCTTAGAACCACCCCACCCCAATTATTCGCGTGGAAAGAAAATTAGTGTAGTGTCAAAAATCTTGACTTGTACGTCACGTAATTACCACATCAGAGCGTATTTAGAACAATCGATCCCGCGTATAATAAAGCACTGTGACGGTTCTATCGCTAGCACCTAAAAACTGCCTACTAGTACAAATTACTTCATCAATAATCACCCCGGCCTTGTGTCGCATCAAATTCAATTTTCTCTCGCAAACCCTGGCAAAATCTAAACTATCTTAGTGGAGGCAAAGTGAGTGTCCACTGTGGCATCCTGAGGGGCCAACCCAGTGGGACTAGACATGGACTCGATGTTGTCGACGTCGACGCTATTATCGAACCAGCTTTTTTGAAGAAGAGGGCATGCTTTGCAAGCTAGTGTTTTGCAGTCGAGCATATCAGATGAGCAAGACATTGGTAATTGTGTCTGTGATGATCGGAGCATGAAAGCAGCTGAGAAGGGCCAATTTGTGCTGCAAAAGCTGCTGGTTTGAGATGGTGATACCTGAGGTGTGTCGTATAAATTAGATGTATCGGTCCATAGAATATCTGGTTGAAATGATCTTGGGACCTCTGGGAGCGATTCAATTGGTGAGTTTCGCACATCGTTCGAGTGCAATCCTGCCTGCTCATGTGGGTGATGCAGAGTAGGAGTTGTCGAGGATGGACCATAGCTTGGTGATCTGGACTTTCCTATTTCCTCCTGGAGCTGCGAGTCGAAGGACATGGCAGGCTTGTGGAGCGCGACCCGGGGAGATCCTTGGATAGACTTTGTCGAGGTCTTCCTGCCACTACCATTGTGTTCATTCCGTTCAAGCATCAAGCTTAGCCTTGGGTTTTCGATGAATTCTGCCTCATTATCGTCTTCTTGATCATTTAAGAGGTTTAGTGAAGCCAAGATATCGTGTGTTAGAGGTCGCCCGGTGGACACGTCTAGTGGTTCTCCTTCCCAGAGAGACGCCTTCAAAAGTCGATAGTACAGCTCCTGTAGACCATGGACCATTTGATTGTGCTGTTTCTCTAGCATCTCAGCATAGCCCTTCGGGAAATTTCTATGCCTTATTTTCTGGCCTTCCCTAAGATACGTCAACATATGTCCAAAGAAAAGATCAGACGGAGACAGCGGTAGCATAACTTACTTCGAGCAACATACTACATTGTCAACCTTGCACCTGATACAAGGATTTTGTCCGTCACATTTCACTTTCTTCATGCGGCATCGGTCGCATGCTCTGCGAACTCTTTTACTGGGCGCTCCACAATCTTCCCATGTGGAAATATTTTTGGACGAAGGTGAAGGATTAGTTGAGACTGAGGAAGACATAGGTATAATAATCTAAGAATCCCAGGCAGGGAGCTAAAGGGGAAACGAACCTTTATAAAACATGAGAAGAATGGCATAGCTAGGCCAGCATTGTTGAAATTTGGACGAACATGTACCTCATGATTCGCGTTATACAAGACAATCTATCTCCGCCTGAGCCGTCGCGCGACCTAGAAGCGAAGCTCTTACGGATTTCACGGAAGGCGGAACGAATCCCCTTAGGCGCTAAGCATAACTTCCACATCGCGCGTTCGCTTCCACAGCAACGCAATTTCTCCACTCACGATGAGTCATAATCGAGTATATGCAATATTGCGATCCTGCAGACCTATTCCACGAACGAACCACCCTCATCCTTTTGCTAGTCTCATTTTGGCCTGCCGTCCGCAGGGCCGAGCCGTTTCAAAGGATCTTAGCCTTGAGCAATCTTATTATATATCATTATGTGAAAAGAATAACATGAAGTTTTTAGAATTCAAGTTTTGGGTTAAAACCAGGGGCTTGTGTGAGAAAATTCTAAATGCAAAGTCAAGTTTCGCGGCAAAGGCTTCTGCAAATGGTTGTAGTGACGCCACGTCGTCATCGGCCGAAGCTCCGATTTATGCTTGTCCTCGCGTGTATACCCTGTATCCACCTGCATCCTTGGCTTCAAGTGCAAGCCGCCACGCCATGCCAGTATGAGTACAATCGATCCAGGCGTGGAAGACAGCATCAAACAGAGTGCCGATGATATGGAAGGCCCGGAAGAAGAAGAGAAGCGTGAACGCGCAGATTATGCAAAGCAACCGAGCCGATGGTGGTTCGCGTCAACAGGATGCCCTCTACTTGCGGGCACCTTCGGACCCATAGCAAGCGGTTTCAACATATGTGCACTCGTGTACCACTGGCGACAATACATACCTCCTGGTGGCAACGAGTCGACGAGCGAGAAGTCAGGCCAAACTCTGCCAGATCCGCCCTTCCTGATCGGACTCAATGTCGCGTCGTTGGTCTGCGCGTTAGTTGGCAATGCCTCGCTTTTGCTCAACATGGCTCAGCGTGTGAGGTTCTCTGTCGCGCAACCGATTACCATTGCTGGCTTCTTACTTGCAGGTGTCCTGCTCATCATCGACCTGGCGGTGCTGGATGGCAGGGCCAACTACGCTATCACCAGGCCTGAAGCGATACCACGTGAACGGCACGCACTTACAGGTGCATTCTACTACGGAATCTTCGCGGCCTCAATCTACATCATCGTAGGATGTCTGATGTTCTTGACTGTCTACGGCGCAATCACAGACCGCTACCGGAAGCAGTTCGAACTGACAGGACCTCAACGCACAATGATGTTACAAACCATGTTTTTCGTCGCCTATCTTCTCCTTGGAGCTTTGGTCTACAGCCACATTGAAGGCTGGGAGTATCTGAATGCTGTGTATTGGGCTGACGTGACACTACTTACCGTTGGACTCGGCGACTACTCGCCTTCGACTCCGCTTGGTCAAGGTCTTATGTTCCCGTTCGCAATCGGAGGCATCCTCATGATCGGTCTGGTGGTCGGTAGTATTCGCTCACTGGTTTTGGATCGTGGAAAGGAGAAGTTGAGTATGAGGATTGTAGAGAAGAAGCGATCCAAGGCAATTCACCATGTGTATGGACGCAAACAAACAGTCAGAATATCGCCATTTGCCAAAGCTGACTTCAACACTGACCCTTCACTCTCGCCGACTCAGTGGAGAAGGGAAGAGTTTACCGATATGCGAAGAGTCCAAGCCGCTAGCGAAAGAGAAAGACGCTGGTTCGGACTTCTGACATCTGCAGCATTTGCGCTACTACTATGGTTTGTGGGCGCGGCAATATTCCAAAAGACAGAGTATACGCAACAATGGAGCTACCTACAAGCGCTTTACTTCGCCTACACTTCTCTACTCACCATCGGATATGGAGACTTGCACCCACAATCGAACAGCGGCAAGGCATTCTTCGTCATCTGGTCTCAGCTCGCAGTACCTTCACTGACTATCCTGATCTCCAACATGGGTGATACTATCGTCAAATCATTCTCTGACTTCACGGTCTGGATCGGTGCCGTGACTGTTCTGCCAGGAGAACAGGGCTTTCGGGCTGGGTTCAGAATGTCGATCAAGCGCTTGGTGGGTTGGGCACAGAACAGCGTGCCAGACATCACTCTGCCCGGTATACTTGGCGACATCCCCAAAGGGAAGAAGAGCACAGAACATCCAGGCAATTTTGACACTTTGGTCAGAGACCGTCTTGCGGAAAGGCTTAGGACACATGTCACCGGAGTAGCGAGGACCAACGATCGCCATCGTTTGGGCAACGACATCAAATTCTACCACTATGTGTTAGCTCGCGAGAGTCGAAGCGTGCAAAAGGACCTCAACTGCTCGCCGCCAAAGCAATACAGCTGGGATGAATGGGAGTATTTCTTGATATTGATCGGCAACGAAGATCATCACCATGGTCGTGACGATATTGCACCTGCCAGGCTAATGCCTAAGGCTATGGAGACCACGGAGAACACAGATGATCTACTTGCTGAAGACGCCGCTGAAAGGAGCCATCCGAAAGGCGATAGCACACGCAAAGACACTGATACCACGAGCGCTGATGGGCCTAGACATTCCGAGAACAAATCTTCAAGCGAACAGACCGCTAATGACATCCCGGCTCACCCAGAGAAGCCTGATCATCAGCACACAGGAAACAAACATCAACAAAAGCCACATCGCGCGCAAACGAATGGATTTCTGCACAACTGGACATGGTTATCGAAGGACTCGCCACTTATGAGCAGCAAGTCTGAAGCAGAGTGGATTCTAGACCATCTTTCTACGGCACTCGAACGGGAACTTGACAGGCAGCAACATGGTCAGCAACGGCAGCCGCCGATCGGGTTACATGATGTCTTCAGAGATAACAAAAGCGGTGAAAAGACTATGGACGGGACCAACTGATATCTGCTGGTATATCCGACTTTTCCATGACACCACAAATGCATGGCTTGGACCTAAAGAGAAAGTTCGAATTGAGCTCTCCACATAGCTCTTCTTTTGGCAGGCACCGACCATCTGCCATGAGGCTTGGTCTGCGGCTCACCAAGGGAAACGAGTAGCAGACACCCGGCATTGCGCTACTCGATGCTTTAGTCTACTCTGCTCTCGAGCCATACAAGCTACGACGTATCTTACCGGAAACACCATCCCGCAACAACCGACTCGCCACCATACTCACACCCGAAAATCTCATCGTTCAGTCTCTCCGAGCAGTCATCGTCGCCCAGGTCAAAGCTAGTATCTCTGTTCTGGTTCTGAACAACAAATTCGACTCCCCAGTTGCCAGATCTCGGAAACATGGCTTTCAGCTGCAGCGGAGCGTAGTTGCCAGTGAACATGCCACCCTAGTTGTGACAGGCTTCGTAGACGAAGTTGCGGGCTTCCTCTTTGTTGGGCCAGGATGCGCCGTCGCCGTAGCACTTGGCTGAGGCCTGCTAGATGCCAAGCGAGAGCATACTGGCGATGACATTGAGGATGGAGGAGGTCTTCATGGTGGATGAGCGGTGTTGACGTGTTAATGTTGCTTGGCATTGTTCGTGATGGGCTTGTGACTTGTGTCTGGACAGAGAAGCTATTGAGGTGTAGACCGGACACATGTTTTATATCTTCTCCACAACACTTGTGCGAGGTTTTTCATCGTTTTACGGCTACCCACAATTGTCAACCATGATCAATTCGATCACATATATTTACTGGATACCAATAACTTACTTCAAAAGGATCAACCTTCAAAGGGATCGACCCCATGTCTTGCCGCTTCAGCCAATCAAAACATTGCATTGGGGCTCCGAATGCCACTAGGCCTTTCTCGGCCAGCGCGTCGCTCTTCGTGTCTTACTCGCGCCGTTTGGGCTGCGGGATGGCTCAAATGACAACATAGTACAGAAATGATGGACAAGAGCACAAACCCGTTGAATCTGTTCCACTTACTACCGGAGCAACGCATTCTAGTTTGCCGAGCATGCAAGGCCGGCGTTGCACCCAGTGCCTGCAACAACCAACTGCTTTTTCCATGGTTGACTGGTTGGTTGATGAGAATAGCTCTCAACCAGGCAGTTGACGAATTGTAAATCTGTCAACCAACCGTCCTACATGAGCCAACCAACCACCAGTTGGTTGAGATGGTTGATGAGTCCATAGGTGGCCTGATTTGATTTGATTTGATTTGATCTATCAGGCTATTTACGGCGTCCGTATGAGCCATCCCTGTACGCTACCCTGTTCCTTGATCTACGCAATATGTCCCATCTACGCACCTCGCTTCCTATTGTCTTCTCATGCTTGTTTTAGGAACAATTTAGAGAGTCGCTAAAATGATAACACTCTCGCTCCGTTCCCTTTCAGTCGTCTGGTACATGGTTATACTCGAGACGACCTGTGCTTTGGAGGAACTCGATGGTCGCCTTCACGACCTTGATATCGGGTGCCCAGTTCTCTCTCTTCCCATCTAAAGGCTGGTCAGACTGTCCGACCTTTCTCGTTCCGTAGCCTCCTAACAAGAAGGGAACGTCATTGCACCTGTCGCCTACCGATTTGCGGAGTGTCCTCCGTTGGTCGGCCCATTTTGGGCACGCGAGAAGGACGTTTTCAACTGTCTCATCTCCCCTGCCGCATCCACAACGCGCGCTTTCTCGCAAGCCTTTCGTGAAAAGGGACTTGTTCAACCGGCAGTGTCCGGTTCGCGCTTGTATGAGTATTGCTGTTTGGTCTGATGACAAAGCTCCATAGAGCTTGAGTGTGTGTTTACCCGGGAGTGCTTTGTCGATCTTCCATGTGTGCTATCCTGGCATGTTCTGGTGTGGCTCTCTTTGTCGTTTATCGTCGATGTCTCTATGTATGAGGGCTATCACCCCTTCGACCTCTCTGTGCCTTTCCGCCTAGGCCCTCGTCGGTGCTCCCGGCTGGCGTGATGCTTCTTTCGCTGCTTGGTCGGCTCTCTCGTTGCCTTCGACTCCTGCGTGTGCTGGTACCCATCTGAAATTGGTGTGTACTCCCTTTTCGTCGAGTCTTTGCAATGATCTGGCGATTCTTGCGACCTGGGCTTGCTTCGAGCCGTGGCCATAGCCCTGTGCGATCGCCCTGAGTGCATGCTGGCTGTCCGACATCACCACCAGTAGCGTATCGGTGATGTGTCTCCAGGCGTAGTCGGTCGCCTCCGCTATCGCGACCAGCTCCGCTCCCAGCACGCTCGCTGTGGATGACCACCCGATCGATTCTTTCTGAACCACTCTCACTTCTTGCCCTCGAACGAGCACTGTGGCGTACCCTGTCAGTCTCTCCCCGCTCGCTGCGTCCGTGTATAGCGTTGGATAGCCCGCTATCCTGAGCAGCCTCGCGGTTTCGAGCGCTTTTTCCCTTTCTTGGATCTCCACCCTGTGACTGTACTTTGACCATGGCGGCCTGGCCCATGTTGGGTTTGGTTGTAAGATCGTTGTGCCGCACGGTCTGATCCTGTTTGCGTGTTCACGTACTGTCGCTTGGAGTGACGAGCAGAGGCGGTGTTGGCCTTTCCGGTATTTTACAGCTTTCCTCGTCGGGTGCGTCGACTCAAGGGTGAAGATCTTCGCTGCATATTTCGCTACCTTCTTGTCCAGCCTTGTTTTGGTGTCTTCGAGGTGTGCTTCCGCTTCGAGGACCGGCAATGAGACTGTTTTCCACGCCCTCAGAATCCCTCGGGCACCAAGCCTTTGAGTCTTCTCGAGCATCTTGTTCAGCTTCGTCATTCCCCTTTTTCCTGGCCCGTACCATGTAGATGCTGCGTAGTCAATTATCGGCAGCACGCAGCTTCTGTATAGCTGGCGTGCTTGCGCCGGCCTGACCCCTTTGATGCTTCGGAGCGCGATGCACGCGTACGTCGCCTTATTGGCCACTCTCGAGACGTGTTGGTGCATCGTCAATCTCTTGTCGAGAGTGACGCCGAGCACTTTCACGTACTCTTGTGGCTTGATCTCGTCGTTGCCAAAGTACAACGATCCCGTGTCATTACAAGTCTTGCGTCTCGTAAAATGGATAAGACTCGTCTTGTCCGTCTCGAAGATCGCGCCACTCTGTTTCGCCCACTGTTCTGCATACGGGATGACTATGCTCTGGATGAGCCTTGTCGTCTGTCTCTCATTGTCTCCGACCACCCATGCGTTGAAGTCGTCTACGAAGCCAATTGCCCCGCCGTTCTTGTCGATCGTCCTTTCCACTAGATCTGCATTATAGAAGATGTAGAGCAGCGGTGACAGAGGTGACCCCTGGGGTATGCCTGGGTACTCGATGTCCTTCGGCTCTGATTCGTAGCTCCCTAGGGTGACCTGTGCTCTCCTTTGAGAGCAGAAGTCTAATCCATTGCACAGCTTGTTCCGGGACCCTCCTGGCCCTCAAGCGTTGTTCTAGCACATCCCGGTGAACTCCGTTAAACGCGCCTTTCACATCGAAGGACACTAAAGTCAAGATCTTGCGCCTCCTCCAAGCCTGGTAAATCTTCTCGATCACCAAGTTCAGCGCTTGCTCCGCCGATCGCTTCGGCCGTGCGCCGAAGTGATTTTCGGGAAGGAGCTTGTAGCGTTCGACGATATATGATAGCCTCGCTGCTACCACGGCTTCGAGACCTTTGCTGATAGTCGGGATAAGGGAGATCGGTCGGTATGCCTTAGGTTTCGTATAGTCTGCTTTCCCTGGTTTGCGCGAGACGACAATTTTGACCGTCTTCCAGCCCTTCGGGACATATCCTAATTCCAAAGATGCCTTGTACAGCTTGAATAGGTGCGGCCCTACCACTGGCCGTATTTCCCTCCAAGCTCTGAACGTGATTTCGTCAGGTCCCGGTGCTGCCAAGCACGCTCTTCTGGGATGCGCTCCGAAAGCGACACACTACAACTCCAACCCTAAACCTCCGTACGCTGATGACCATGTCAACGACATACTGCTATGTACCTTGGCGAACACATACCAGTATGCAAACAATCACACGATCATGAGCTGTTTGCTTGTGATAGCCAGGGCCCTCTGCTTGTTTGTTTACAGGATCCAAACAATCACAATCAGATTGTTTGTGATTGTTCACTAACCACCCTGGTCTCCTATGCATAACTTAGGCTAAATGAGAACCATCACCATCGTCGCGATGCAGGACTACGTAGAAATTCAGAGTAGGCGTATTCAACTCACCTGAATCTGAATTGGTTCGAAACAGAGCGTAGTAGTGCTCGGGACGTCAGACAGCTTTTGTCGGCCAGTTGAGCGACATTCCCCATACTTCAGAAGTTCAAACGCCATTGCTTACTCACAAGTCACGAGATGACGAGTGATAGTATAGTTCTCATCGGAAAAATTCACAATTGCGAATCTCTCTTTAGTAGATCTTAAAGGTATGTTATCACCATCCATAAAAGCCTCGTACTTAAATTAAGTAGCGTATCTGAAGTCAGTATCTAGAAAAAAACCATACCTAGTGTCCGTGTCACAAAAGATCTCCCTCCCTACTCTACTAATCCCTTGGTCAATGTTCCGCCACCGACTGCACCTTGTTACACTTAAACCTGCTAGTTCCAAATGAATTTCTGTATATTCAAAACTTTACCTCTAGTCTTTTGTCTCTTTCAGAACGCCTCTATTGGGAAGAGCTAGGATGTTGTTACTTGCCTCTTATCGGGATCTATTCAAATGTCTAATTATCTCCTAATACTTCTCTCCTCATGATTGAAGCTTTGTCCTCTACCAGATCAGCCTCAGAGCTCGAGCCATCAGAAAAATTATAGAATCGCCAGTCCACATTCTTCCAATATGCTCTTAAAGGATATAGTAAGGATTCGCGATCTTCTCATCATCTTTTTTCGGATAACTCACCCGTCTGATTACCTAATGCGTCCACGTTACCTGTGACATAATGCCAGAACGCTCCATGGCCTACAACGGCCACGTCTTGCTCTGGACGCTGTTTGAGCCACACCCTGAATTTTCTTGCTCTCTCTTTCAATGCCGCAGGTGTGGAAGCATAGACGCCAGTCTTGCTGTTCCAGCCTTCCTCGACCATGGAAGCGTCGACAAATTTCCCAAACTCTTGCATCAGTGCGGCCGGGTTGCTACCGGTATCGCATGGTAGATCGGTGTTCTCTTGCGCGAGCGTGACGAGAAGCAGCGACCCATCGTGCTCTAGCTGGGAAGCAAAGCAGTATTTTGCTGTTTGAGTAGCTCGACGCATGGGGGAGGAGCATATGAGGTCAAGACGTATATACTCGGGAAGCTTGAGGCGAACTGCTTGCAATTTGCAATGCCGGCTGGTGTCAGATCCGGATCGTGGAGAAGCTCGTTCTCCTGAGTGGGTTCAAGCTGATGGTAGCCCTCTGCGTGACGGATCAAATGGACTCGAAGAGCCATGGCGAACAGATTGGAGCTCGGCGCGGTAATGGTAAAGTGTGACGTTCTGTGACAGAAACGAGAGCTTGTATGAGCTTCAAACGTTCCAGGAGTCCATATAAGTCAGGTAATGAGCCAAATGCAAACACTGCTATCACAGACGACGGGTGTCGCGATTGATCTACAGGACTGCATAGGGTCCAAGAGAAGCAGGGCTGGACAGCGGCTTGAGCGGATGCATGCATAAACACAATTACGGACGTTTCGGGAACGGGCTCCACTGGAACATCGGGACTGGCGGCGGTGACGATACCTTCTTGAAGTCAGAAGCAAATATAGCAAGGGAAATCTAGTTTTGAGAATGTCTTACCACCACAAGACATTTGACTTCTTACGAGGGAATCTTCCAATACACCGTTGAATTTGTTTCTTCAACACTTTTCGTGCTTCAGTCCGTCTATACACCGAATCAAGGACCATCCATTTTTAGTCTGCATTGCAGAGGGATAAAATCATGGTGTCTAGTATCCATGGTGATGACGGAGCAGGCTCGAATCCCGGGACACGTGCCAGAACCACCAACTTCCGAACGCGGATGGACTCTTGTCTCGACAGCCTCAAATTCCCTCGGGATTATCGCGTCTCGTTGCCTCCATACTTGTTGCGGTTCACGGGGTATCGATCAATCGATGAGGAATCGCCCTACGAGCCTCTTGAAATTCCTCCGTTCATCTGGCTAAAACATATACCGCTAGAAGTCGAGGTCTGGCTTTTTGCTTGGATAGGCGCATTCACCAGTATTCTTCTAATCGAGGTAATCATGATCACCAACACAGCATTTAAGGAAGTATACCACAACCCAATCATTATCACGTCGTTCGGTGCTTCCACGGTACTAGTCTTTGGCGCTATCGAATCTCCCGTCGGGCAGCCACGAAACGTGCTACTCGGGCATTTTATCTCGGCTCTCGTTGGGACTTGCATTACGAGACTGTTTGTGCTCGATCCGAACTATCACCAAGAACTCAACAAGAACAACTTTCATGGCAATGTCTTCGTCAACGGCGCCCTCTCAATGGCGACATCACTGCTAGCCATGCTTGTTACCGGCACTGTGCACCCACCGTAGTCTTGAAATTGTTCCGAGTGAGACGTGATGTGCTGACATCTCGCTAGCGTAGGAGCCACTGGGCTAAATGCTACCGTGAAGAGTGCTATAGTCACACTTTCATAGCGATATTTGCCTGTTGTTCTTGCTTCAGCACTGATAATGCTAGGTTGGGCAATGATTATAAACAATCTCGGTCTTCGTCGATATCCAATGCATTGGTGGACTCCCCAGTCAATTTTTGTGCGTGAGCCCAAGAGTGAGCCAGAAGAGAAGATCTTTGAAAGAAGGGAAGCGGATGAAATTTCTTAAGAGCACCACGACGAAGGTATCTTTCGCAGGGAGAGTATGGAATCGAGTGGGGGCGTGGAAGCTGCGGAGAGGAGAGAGGATAATCACAGCTATCATGATATGGATCGTGAACCAGCAGATCTTGAAGACTTGGTTAGCTTGGAAGAAGGAAGATAGTTTATCGTTACATTGATGAGGACTGAAATTATTGATCAAAGAATCAAGCAACTATCCGACAGGGTAACATGAATTACGTCGACTAGCGAGACCAAGGAGGATGTTTTGCTCGGAAGGAGCAGTGATTGAGCGTAGTAAACCGCTTATAAGTAAATTAATGTTGTAGCTTTTCTCATACTTCTTATCCCTACATAGATATTTCATTCTGACTAAAATCAGAGACGCGATAGTTCAGCAACATACCCTTAGCCTGGTGGTTGCTGACATGGCAAATGACCTGCCATAGACCACGTCCTGTAGCGTTCATCACTAGAGTTTTGCCTACGCCATCATTGATACTGATTGCGTACTCGTTGGCACCATGGTAAGCAAATCCATTGCCATGCATGTGGAAGACGTGACTCGCGGAGCCGTACGCATTCACGTACCAGATGACCTTGTCATCTACGTTCATTTCGAATATCGGATTGTTGGCGAAGACGTAACCATTCATAGTATGGAATGGTGGCGCCGAGAACTGGCCAGCAGACTCTAAATTCACAAGTTGGGGATACCAGATTGAAGAGTTGCCTTGCGGTAGAGAGGCTGACATGTTGCTGGCTATAGCGGTTGATGTAGCTTGTCCAGACTCTTGACTGAAGTGTCCACTGCCCTTCAGAGCTGCAGCATTCATACCGGAGAGGAATGATTGTGACTCGGTGTAAATCATGTATAAGAGTGGAAACTCCCGATACTCTGCCATCGTCTTCGCCATCCGTCTGCTAGCGTAGATGATCGTCGGGCCGATAAGACCAGCATTAGTATCTTGGTCGAGAGATACATACGAGTGGTAGCTATGTGTGCGGGCAGGCTCGCTCGCATCTGGACCCGCAGCACTGTCTACCAACCATTTGTATACCACGCAATCAGAGGGTCCAACGCCAGGTTGAACGGGAGGAACAGCACTTCCCCGCGGAAGTTGATTGCTGGCGCCAGGTGAGGTACTGTTTGGATAGTCCGCTCCTTCGCTGTGTTTGGAATACTCTAGCCCCATAGAGTGCATTGTGGCGTAGTTGGTAGTCATCTTGTTGACAAACATGATTTCGATCATATCGCCCACTTCGGCACGGATGGTAGGGCCTTGTGTGCCTTGCCATGCTGGTTGTTCACTGTACTGAGAGAACGATTCGTCGGTGTAACCACGGTAAAGGGCCTTCAGCCATTTTGTTCCAAAGGCATTATAACCAGCAGAGTTGGCTCTCGGGGAGACTCCCATAGGAACCTAAATGAAATGATAAGCACAAGTGAGCCTAGAGAATTCGTTTGTTCGGCACGTACACCCAGCCAATTATCCCATCCTGTCGGCGCATAATCCCATTCTACCTCTTCTGCGGCGATGTAGTAACGTCTCACATTTCCACTAAAGGAAAAGTCGGAAGGAATGACGGTTGGAAGTCGTCCGTCCATAGATGTGGAGCACGACTTGAGTCCGGATGCATTGAGAGTGCCAGTACCATTGGCCATCCCCGTGACAGGCGATGTAATGGCAACCACGCATGATGCGGCTGTGATGAGGGATTGTCTGCCCACCATTTTGATGTTCTTCAAGAGAAAGAGTTGCAGATAAGTAGAAACACGTAGAGTCCAGTCACCGACGTGGTGCGACCGAGTCTTCTTATGATGCGAGATCTGGAGCATCAGACGGAACGCTCGGATTCCACTGTGGGCTTAATCATTTCCCTGGCGATAAGATATCGACTATAGTCTGGATTAAGTATTTGATAATTACTTGGGTGGATTCCACACGTGCCTGTGCCATAGGTAGCAGTATATCGGGCCGAAACGTCTTTTGATTTGCGAGACGATACTTTTGCGAAGCTCCGGAAACTCATACTCATACCATTCGTCGATCATCTGAGAGATTTGTGCGTCCATGGGTGATTACGGATGTCGACCCCAGAGATGCTGCTGGCTGATGGACCGCTATCAACATAGAACCATGGAAACGTAAAGGTCTTGACACGTGGAACGCCGCTTCAAAACTTACACGAATCAATCACACGACTCATTCGTGTAACACATCATCTGAGGGATTTGTGCGTTGACTGATGTCACTAGAGTTAACCTTTTAACATCCGTCAAAGCCGACAATTAGCGGCTCGCATGCCGACTGAAGCGCGTGGGGAAGCATGAACGATCAGCATGCAGCTAGCGTGGACCGAAGGACGCATAAACTCAAACGCTTTCTCAGACTCAAAGCGGCGATCACACTACACCAGCCGGTTCAATCTGGAGACACTTGCGCCAAACTCTCGGTCGCTTCTTCGATGTCTGTCTCAGACTTCCTGTTCTTGAACCCCGAAGTCTACTCCAACTGCACTAATCTACTTCTTGGAGTATCTTATTGCGTCACCCCAGTGGGCGACATCTCAACGTACTCTGGATACCAAGCTGGGCCTACACTTTCCATTACAGTCGCCCCTGCGACTTTCTCTTCCGTAAACACGGCTATTCCTTCAGCGACGAGTCACCCAAACCCAGATTTTGTCTTCCGAAACTTGCCAACAGCATCAGACACAGCGAACGATTGTGAATACTACGCAGACTACTATGAGAATGCGACCGATGTCAGCTTGAACGCTTGCGCCACCGTTGCCCGCATTTGGGAGGTAGATATTGCAGACTTCCTCGACTGGAACCCGAGTCTCTCACAGGACGAAGAGGAGTGCGCCTTACAATCTGGGTATAGTTACTGTGTTCAGAAGCAGAATAGGACTACAAGAGCTCAAAGCAGGGACGATTGTCTGGAAGTCAATGAAGATCAGATCCAAGACGGCACTGATCCTGAATGCACTTGCTTCACTCGTGTCTCAGGGTACTTGGGAACTATTGGTGTTGATTGCAAGTCTTTCGCTGCAGACATATCCATCGCGCTTGATAAGATGATACGATTGAACCCCTGGTTGAAGTCGGACTGTGACAGCGCATTGTTTGCAGGTTTGGACGAGTTGGATTACCGCGCCATCTGCGTCAAGACAGATAGCGATGCACCAGCAAGTTCCGTAAGAACCACCACGGCCACCACAGATCGTAATCGACCAACGAGCTCTGTGACGTCTGCCACAACCACCAAGTCAAGCCGTGCAGGATCGGCTACGTCTCTGGCCACTCCTACGCCGATTCAAGACGGCATGACTCAAAACTGCAACAGCTTCTACAACGTTGAGAACGGAGATGGCTGTTACGACATTGCAGTGCAGCACGGCATCTCTCTGGAAAACTTCTACGCTTACAACCCAGCTGTTAGCAACGACTGCTCTAAGCTTTATCCCGACTTCTACGTATGTGTCGGTGTTGGCAGCACGGACACTTGTTCCATCGATGTGACCTTTACGACGACATATTCAACGGAATGGGGCGAGAGCGTTTGGGTTGTTGGCTCGATTCCGGAGTTGGGAAGCTGGGATGTCAGCAAAGCGCTCATGCTGACTGGAAGCTCTGGGGCGGATGGCTCGACCAACTGGCAGACCAGCGCAAAACTCCCTGCAAACGCCCCAGTCAGCTATAAGTTCGTCAAGCTGCAGACCGATGGCACACCAGTCTGGGAGCAGGATCCAAACCGGGACTTCCAGACCTCAAGCTGTGGTGCTTCGGCAATGCAGCAAGGTGGTTCGTGGCATGAAGCGACGCCCGCTCCGACATGCACATCGTTGGATGTTGTTTTCGAGGTCACGGCGAAGACCGAGTACGGAGAAGCCGTGTACGTGATCGGCTCAATTCCTGCTCTAGGAGAGTGGAACACCAACAACGCCGTCTTGCTCGATGCGAGTGAGTACACCGAGGCCAACCCACTCTGGAAGGGAAGTGTCAGCCTCGCGACTGGACAAGACGTCCAGTACAAGTTTATTAAGATCGGTCTTGACGGTGGTTTCACCTGGGAAGCGGACCCGAACCGCGGACTTACAGTGCCAACCGACTGCAGCGCTACACCCCTGCAGAGTGGCGCTTTCCAACAGTGAACGTAGTCGAGCTGATTTCTGATCTTCCCACACCATTTGTTACGACAATGAACGTACCGGAACACCGTTTGCCCGAAACTTGGGGCGCGTCCCTCCCTCATGGCGCGAAGTATGTTGGAACAGGCTCAGAAAGCCGCCAGTGACACTGAAGATCCTTCCACTTGAAGAAGGAAGATGCAAAACTGGCGTCCAAGTTGTCGTTAACTGCGGCATCGTCACTGAGAGGATGCCATGCTACGTGCGTTAGCTGCAAGATCTCGATCGGCAGAGTTTTATAGTGTCATTGAAGGAAACTATTGGCGTAGCTAGCATTATATTGCAAGGTAACATCGTCTACCAACAACTGCATCATCCAACTAACCCGAAAAGACGTGAGCCTGTAGTGTGGACGTCCTCGCAACGTAGGTTCTCATTGTAGGATTTTCAAGGTTCCTCTACGCACTTCGATTGGCCACATCTGTGTGTAAGCTGGTATGCGTCAATGAGAATGGCTTCGACAAGTAGAATAACCGATTACATTGCTTGCAGCGCATACGCGTAACGTTGTACCAAGACGCCATTGCGCAAGTGCGTAGGCTTCTTCGACGTATGATTCATCTGTCATTCGCCAGTCTGGTTTCGATGCTTTCCACCCATGTATAGTAGCCTTGAAGACAACCGCTGTGCTGTTTCGGAGGTCGCACTAAAAGTCTGCATGCTCCGGACCACCTGCTCCTCATATAGTTCCCTCATGCCGCATGCGGTGCAACTATACGCGGCGAGTTGAATCCGCCCTATACGCTCGTCAGTCTCCATCACCACACAACATACCGTCACAAGGGCAATGTCAAAGAGGCAGGCAAATTCAAACCAGAGCGTTGGATGAAACATCCCGACTTCGTGGAGGATAACCTGGACTCCTTCTAACCATTTTCTTCTGGACCAAGAGCTTGCGTAGGATAGGTGAGTACAGCAATGGTTTATACATTTGGCCATCTACACCTTTGCGGCCTAGTGTAAGATACATGCGTATACACCACGCTCGGAACACTTAGTTGATTTCCGACACAGATCCTAGCATTTGACATGGTCTCTATATTTGTGGTAGTCTTGCTCTTTCAGTCTTAGCTTTAATAGAGAATGCAAAGTGATTTTCCTTTTGGGAACGAAAGCCAGCTCTGATCCGGGTCAAGGCGAGGGTGAATATGGTAGCAGCTCAACGATGGAGATAGTCAGGACAATATAGTGTCCACGCAAATATCGGCCATGCTGTGCAATTTCGATCTCGGCCTTACACATGAACTTACGCTACCAAGATGCTGCTACCACTAAATCGACATTCACGTCTTCAAAACTTTCTATCTGATTAGGCCATAAGTGTGTCCATAGAGGTCCTTCCGCAGATGAGCCCATCCAATCTTTCGGAGCCTGCATGCACGCCGGACGAAAGATAGGAAACCCTAACCCTGGGGAGTACTCTCAGGTCGCATCCGCATTCGTGCGGCTGAGGCGGCTCTTCAACTCAAAATCCTCATCTTGAGCCTGTTTCAACGACACTTCTTCTGCTCCTACATCTTGACTGACCATTATACAGTTACATGTATGTGTTTTGGTAGCAGGAACCGAAAGGTTTTGCGGGGCCGGAAGCCCTTGATGCGTTGCTAGCGACAGCCCAGGACCACAATGCAGCTGCTCCGTTCAAGATCCATCGAACAGCCGACAACCGGCCTCGGATGTCACAATACATACAGTCTCCTCTCAGAGGCGCCTTTCCTTATCCCAGAATTGCTTGTTTCTTCACAAGCGACATGGTGGAAGAGTCTTCTATCTCGGTATCTTCGCCAAGCTGGTAGCTCATGATCTGCCAGCCGTGCATGCATGTCACCAAGTGGGAGTGCATGGCATTGCCCCAGCCTTCATATTTGTGTATGTTGACCAGCGATGGTTGGCCGCTCTGGACCAAGTCCAATCATTGAATATTTTCACACGATCGCCTCAGGCGTTATTGAATTGAATGAGGTACCCGGACCAAGATTCCGCGCCTTAAATCTCACACGCCTCGAAGCTTTCAACTTTTTGCTTGGCTCCGTTCCTCACGATGGATTGCCCGGAGTCTCGGTGGCCAGGCAGTTAGCACAATTGATTGTAAAAGATGCTGACGGCCCATGATCATTCACTTCCGCTGACGAAGGCACCTTGAAAGGTCTAAGCCCATGCCGAAGTGAATTCACCTTGAACAAAAGTGGACTTTAGAATAGAACAGAAACAGAGAGGTAAAGTGTCGGTTCAGCTTGCGATCGGTTGACAAGACTAAAAGGAGCGGAAGTAGGCGCAAGAATGTGGCGCTTGCGAAGGCGTATCATACACCAGAGTCTCCCAATATCTATGTGTCATGACGGGAGAGGGATTTTTGAAGGACAAGCGCGAAGATAGATGAGGTTTGGCAGTAAATGAGAGTATAGGCCTATCTACAAGGGAGTGTAGCCGGTGGCGGGCGTTGAGCAACGGTCACGCTTCCAACGTTAAGCGGAGACTGTAAGAATGAAATCGGAGTGGCACATTAAGAAGTCATTTCTAATCATTGAGTCCATTTCCGCGCACTGAAGAGCACACTGCTGTCAACTCAAGGAATGTTCTACCCCTTGAGCCAGCGAAACTCATAAGTCCTGCGCCTCGTGCGACAAGTGCGGGATTTGCGAGGCTCGCACTTATTGCCAAGTCGCAGACTTCGCGCATACTGTCAACAACAGGCCCTAAATTGTGCGCGAGATATCTGTGATACCGTAGCCTCGGAAGTCTCGCTAATGTCGATCGTGTTCTTGCGATTACAAGTCATCAGTCTGGCTGATTTCGAAGTCTTCACGCGGACATGATGGGCAAGCCGCTGTACGTCGCTGCTAGAAGCTAATTGGCCAATACATCCGGGCGGTACGTACCCGATTGCCCGTAAGAATGGCGCAGGCATGTTGTAGCTGTAGCCTGAGCATGTCACCACCAGATGGTGATTTGAAGGCCTTGCCAGACTCAGTCAGACAAGGGCATGTCATCTCAATCCTTTCATTGGCCCTTCATGCGATCTTTTCACGACGTTCATCCAATTCGTGCAGCTTGAGCCAATTTCAAACAAAGCGAAGTGCCGCGGTATTATCCAGTGACAGACTGTTGAAGCAGTGACATATCGCCACACTTCCGCCCCACGGCAACTGCTCGAGATAATGAGTGAGGAGCACTCGCATCTCATGAGACCATAAGACCTCCATTCAGGTCACGTTGAACAAAGAATTGTGAGCGATCGTAATTACTTTCTACCATCTGCGCCTTGCTTTGAGTTTGCCCTCTTACTTGCTCGAGTCTTGAATTGCTATAAGACGAAAGAGAAGTTGCCTTTCTTGTCGCTCAGGGTTTCATCTTACGATGAGTAATGCATCAAGCCAGAGAACCGATACAGAGACTCTGCCTTCACAGTCGCAACAGCAGCTTCGCAGCCCAAGTTTGAGAAGCGGCATTTCCAAAATCCATCAACAAGCACAAGTTGAAGATACCACCGATGCTGAGGAAGACGACCCAAGCCAGGCTTTAACTGTCGTTCCGGCTCGCGACTCGCAAAACAAAGATCCGGTAGAAATGGGAGTGGCTCGCAGTCGCATATCGTCCGACTTAGCGTCTGCGGAGCGTAGGAAAAAGGCGTCCAAGCATACCGCGAAAGAGCATGAGAAGCTGTTGGGAGAGAATGTGGCCGATGACAACGCAAATCGACACCTTTCGAGCGATGGAAGAGCGGTCTCATCGCAAATGGCTCGAGTCGCATGCCCACGCGCTCGTGTGACGCCCTCACAGTGTCTGCAGATATGTCACGTACGGAACGCCAGCTTCTAAGTTCCCATTCCAACTATGAGATATTGCAGTCCGGGAATAAGTCCAATCAGAATATCTCGTTTCCGCCGTCACTTCTAGCTAGCATCAACAACAAGCGGGTACAGCACCAACGAGAGGAGCAGATACGCCGCGATCGCATGCGGCGGGCACTGGAAACCCTTGCCGATGTCCTGCCGCACAAAGCTGGCGCCGAACGTGCTACTAGTAGGGGTGTCACAAAGAGCACCAATAGAGCAGAGACGGTAGAGAATGCTATCGAGTACATAAGGGAGTTGCACAAATTGCACGGCATCGAGGTCAATGCAGGGGATGGATCTATAGGTTTAGATAATCAAAAGGACAATTAATGTAAGTTGGATCTGGGTCAAGAACAAAATGCGAAATAACACTTTGTGATTGCTTTTCGCTTTTCATTTCAGCCTTTCGTTATCTTTGTTTCCGTTGCAATGTATATAAACAATAATAGCGTCAATAAGTATAGTTAATATAGGGGAAACCGGATAGAGGCTCTTCTACGTAGATTTAGATCTAAGTTAGTATTCGCTTCGATACTACAATTACTTTCGCTTGCGTGTGTAGTATTCTCGAACTCTTTATCTTCCTCCTGGTCTATATTAAGAATTATAACTTTGACAAATTACTTCTTTTTCAATTTTCTCTTCGACGCTTCCGCTCCCGCTTCCTCGACCAGTTCGAAGTATTTTCGTATCAAAGACGACATTCTCTTTAATTACTACGCGCTTTGCTTCCTTACGTTACTTCTAAACTAAGAATAGTTCTTCATACTTAGTTATATCGAGCGATTAGGAAGTAGCTTTCGAAAGATCGTACTCAGAGTACGCGCTTTCATAGAAGGTGAATACTTACTGTTTTACGGGAGTCTCGAAATTAGAAGAACGAACGATCTTATTAATTAGCCACGCCGCCTCCCGTATTTCCGTGGGGTGTTGGCCAGAATTAGATTTGTCGAACCTACAAGGTTTTTGATAATTTCAATTCAATCGTCTATTAACGGTTGATTTGATTGACTGAATAAAGTAGGCGATGGTTGCACCCAATTTGGGGCCGGCTCTGTTCGTTCAGCTCGCAAAGCGCGAACGCTACACGAGGAAGCGACAGGGTTCAAGTCAGTCAGGCTAGCATGATTGACCAAATCCTGCCATGTCGAGCTTCGAAATCCTTGTCTGCAGGCGATCGAACATTCCGCGTTGTAATGTCATCGCCAAGCAGCAAAGACACTTATCGTTAGCTTTAATGCGGACCACTGCAGTCGTTGGTGACATCCCAATCCGTGCTACCTCTGCCTCGGTTACCCCCAGCAGCGAGGGGGCGGCATGTCACTGCTTCGATAGCATGTCACCACCTTTGCATGAGCGCTTCCTGCTTCTTTCTTGGGTGCCACTCTGTTAGATCCTCGCAGTAGACCTTGTAATGGGCCCAGTCAGGCATGAAGAGTCTCAATGCCTTTTACCAATACTTGTGTATGTTTCTGACTTTATTTATCACACATAGCGATCATGTTTTGCTTATGCCTGATATAGCTCTAGGAGGCGATACTATCCTGCCAATGTTCCTGGTTTTCGAGTTCTTGTGAAGTGAAATGTGCTGTAAGAACCAAACCAAGCATGTGTCTTATCTGAAGGGACGAGCAGGTGGGACGGCAATTCCCAACACGCCACAGCCAAGGCAAGCGAGCGGGACCATTTTAGCCAGGTAAGCAAGGTGATGAAGATAACGGAACAGCGTTGAACGCTCTACCTACAGTATCACAAGCGAGTGTTGGCTACGAACACCAGCACGTGCATGCTTTCAATACCCTAGCTCCTACCAGAAGCTCTTGGCACCATGCTAAACCTCTGCCAATTAATTGGCATGAAACTGCTCTACCACTCCTCACTGCTGGAACACGTGGTTCGACAAGTATCTGACTTTACGTGCTGCTCTGTATATTTTCTAGTCAAAGTGTGATGCTTCAGCCAAGGGCTTGGAGGCTACATTGCTTGCGGCCATACAGCTTTGACCATGCTAACGATAAGATAGTATAAAACTGGACTGACATGCAAGCTGGTTCGCGTGCCTTCTACCCTTGCTATCAACTTATATACTCGCTCATCCACCACGATTTTTATAAAGCGCCACGCGTACGACCTCTCTGCATCATGTCTGTCCCGGCCGCAACTGCAGAATACGACTGGATCCTCGCGATCACTACTATCGCTTTCGTTTTCGCGGCAGCCGGTAATGGTGCTAACGATGTCGCCAACTCCTATGCTACCTCAGTGGGCGCTAAGACGCTCACTATGGCACAAGCTTCCGTTCTCGCTACTGTCACTGAGTTCATCGGAGCCGTTGCGCTAGGGGCGCGAGTCACGAGCACGATCAAGAACGGTATAATCACCATTGATCCGTTCGACGGCCGTCCAGGCGTTCTTATGCTGGCTATGGGGTGTGCTGAGGTCGGCAATGCCTTCTGGCTTATAATTGCCACTTCTCTCGGCATGCCTGTTTCTACCACCCATACGATTGTTGGTTCTCTGGTTGGTGTTGGTTTCGCCGCCCAATCTGCTGTCACGTGGGGCTGGGAGGATGGTAGTTTATCTCAGGTGGCCGCCTCCTGGATCATTGCTCCTGGTATTGCTGCTGCTTTTGCCGCTATCACCTTCGCCTCTATCAAATACAGCGTGCTTGAGCGTAAGGAAAGCTTCGAATGGGCTATGCGTCTGATCCCTCTATACATGGCCAGCACTGGAGCTATTCTTGCCTTGTTCTTGGCTATTGAGGTGCCCACAAGCACTGTGACAGGGGGCGGCCCTTTGGCAGGTACCGTTATGGGCACTTTCGCCGGCTGTCTACTTTTGGCTTACGGCTTCTTCCTGCCATTCTTCAAGCGGAAGCTGGTGATGGGAGACAGGACAGTCCGCATTCGGCATATCTTTTACGGCCCACTTCTCCTCAGAGACGACGTTACACTGATGTGGCCCGGGAAGGCCGATGACGAGTTCGTTGCCAACCCTTATGAGGATTCGTTTAGCGCAGAGAGTGCTACGAATGTCAAAGACGAGGAGCATATGCACCACAATACTGCTGCGCTGCCAAATGTGCGCGATGCTCACACCAACACCATCGCACCGCCTCACGATTCGTCACAAGCCAACAAGGCTATCAAACAGAATGAAACTACTACGGTGGGTAGAGTCAAGCAGCCAAAGCCAGAGGAGTGTTGGCTAGATCCTGTCAAAGACCTGTCCTGGACCAATCCTAGAAAGTTCTGGAACTGGCTCAAATACCTCACTCTCCAAGGCGTTACCCGCGACTGCATCCACCACGATTCAGCCTCACTTAGAGCTATTCATGCCAAGGCCCGCCACTACGACTTACGCGTCGAACACATGTTCACATATTGCCAAGTTGTCTCTGCCATAATGATGTCGATCTCGCATGGTAGCAATGACGACGTTGCCAACGCTGTCGGTCCATGGGCAGTTGTTTACCAGACCTATCACTCTGGTGCAGTTGATACTGAGTCACCCACACCTGTCTGGTTTCTCGTTGTCGCTGGCCTGCTACTCGGACTAGGATTTGCGGTCTACGGTCATCGCATTGTCAAAACCCTCGGCAGAAAGATCACCCAGATGAGCCCTACCCGTGGGTTCTCCATTGAAATGGGGGCAGCCATCACTGTTCTGCTCGCCTCAAAGCTTGGCCTGCCTGTCTCAACCACACACTGCCTTGTTGGAGCTTCACTAGGCGTTGCACTGATGAACTATGATCTTGGTGCTGTGAACTGGAAGCAGCTTGCGATCATCTTCATGGGTTGGGTCATCACTCTGCCCGCCGCGGGTCTTATGAGTGGTCTTCTTTGTGTTATGGCTCTGAATGCGCCTAGTTTTTAGAGTATTCGCGAGGAGTACGAATCGCCTCTCTACGCATCCGCGAATAACTTCTCGCTCTGTGATGCACGGAAGCCAATTGGCATCGTGGCATTAGCAGAGGAGAAGGTATACAGATTTATGGAACAGCCTTTCCTTTGCAGCACGAGCGACGACACTTGTTCCCAACATGATAGCAGAGGTCGGAGCAACAGACGTACAGAAAAGACGTTTTGCACAAATTGTCAGCAAAGCATTAGAAGATGACAAGCTCGCTTTTGGCACTTATCCACTCTACTACAACGGCGTATCAAACAAGTGCGGTTCTAAACAGAAAATTGGACCCATCTACGTCGAAGTCGCAAGTGTTTAAGAATCTGCAATCTCCACTCTCTTTCGTGGACAACCACCACCCTGCCAGCCACATTTATGCACAATCTAATGAGTCCACATCACTGGCATGTTACTTGGCTGAACGCTCTACTCTTTGACGTTATTGCACTTGGAACCCGACGACCGAGCTCGGAAGGACCGTACCTGTTCCCACACGTATTTGTCCGTACCGCATACTCCCATAGCAGTCTAATCATGTTAGAGCTGCGACTCATTGAATGCAAACGGCGTGAAGATGCGAGTCCAGAACTTTGCAGATCGAGAATGGGCGCGCACCTTCGAGCGACTTCGCTGTCGACAGCAAGGAGAAGCCTCTTTCATACTGTAATGGGGTGATAGCCTGTGGCGGGAAGTCGACCAAGGGGTAGCCTTCTCAATTAAGAACGATGAGGAACGGTTTCTTCTGATTTTGAAACAATTATTTCCAAGCACTTGGTTCGATACTTAGATTGAACACGAGGCCCCTATGAAACGCGATACAACTCCAGCCCTATGTACTAATAGAATTTTAGAGTTCTGTACGCTGCTCTGTTTATACAGATCAGCAGAGCAGCAGAGCAGCAGAGCAGCAGAGCACCCTGCAGAAATCACGGGACCAGCTAAATACCGCGGCGCTCCACAGAGCAACTGTTGTTTCCGCTATGCGTTCGCGACGCTCAGCTTTCTGCCTGAGGCATGTATATAATATCTCGGATGTGCGGCATACCATGGCTGCTCTGCATTTTCACCAGCCGAAGCCGTAGCGGAAGGCGTTATATAAGCAGATACCGCGGACAGGGCAGTTGGGCGCGGGTGTGCTAGGGTAGGCGTGTCGTACAGGCCTTGGTAAGTGATGGAGGTGGAAAATGTATGGACGGAACGTGTCAGCAAGCTTGATATGAAGCTTGAGATTCTCCTACGGTCCTGTTGGTGGTGTAGGGAGTGACTGAATCGTGTACAATTCCGCTTTGAGGCGCAGAATTGCAATGCCACCAGCCGAAACTGGTATTGATGTCGCTAATTAGAGTCTGCATCTAGATTCATGAACTGCCACTCTCGGCGGATCTTCTCTCTCAAAAGGCCGTGGCGCTATGTTGTACACGAGCTGACGTCCAATCAAACAGCGGCGATGACATGCCATCTTCGGCCGTAGCCGGTATGGACGGAGAATCTTCCCGCTCCCTACTAATTGAGAACAGCCCTGACGATACTGGCGAACCAGCGTCAAGTAGTGACAGACAAAAATATTCGCAGCACTCAGAGAATGCTTGAACCTTCTGCGTGTGTCGCGTCCTGTCTGGAATCGCACCAGCAGCTTCGACCAATCAATATCTGGCAGTGACATAATACAGCGTATACATGCCTTACTGTTAGCGCAGGCTCCTGTCGATAATGCAACCATCGACAAGCATCTCTCCCTTCCTTCAGACACCTCGACCGGACCAGCACGGGTTTTACTGTACGATAGAACGGCAAAACCCTCGATACCCTCTCGAGCCCTCACAAAATAGTGCAGCACCCGTTGTATTATGTCATCCGAGCATAAGCATGAGGCCATGGATCGTACCCTCGTCTAGCGCGATCACATCACTGTTGATCCATTGTTTCAGAGTCGTTAACCACCCAAGAGTCTCACCATGCAACAGCCTCCTGCGCGGTGATAATACATCGTGTCGCAGGCCGAGGCACTTTAGGAATCCAAGTCGTAGATCGCAGGTTGGCTTGCCAAGACACTAGATAGAAAGGCCCGGTCTACCAGACCGCGCGCCTAAACTAGACAACAATCAATCAACCTACAATTTTCTATCAGCGAGAGGTCACTCCTCGTGCAACACATCGCCGGTTCTGCTAAACACACGTTCAGGCGCATCACTCATGGCCGGCACTGCGAAGATAGCCAAAGCCATGGATACCAGCTCGGGCCAAGGGCTCCTATTTCCGGTCCAGTAAGCAATCGGCGAGTCTCCGATCGAAAGTGATGGATGGCGTGGTTCTGCGAGATACTGTGCCAATTGGTCAATGTCATAGGAGCCGCCGTCGTCGTCACTGCTATCATCATCGCTCAGCATCGTCGCTGCCAGAATTTCTGCTTTCGGAGAAGGCGACGTTCGCATCAAGGTCTTTCGGCGTTGAAAGCATTAGTCCAGCGTCGCATACTCAAGCCAAAGACTACTAAAGGCTTTCTTTGCTCTTAGCAGCCGACCCTCGTTGCTCCAACGCTTCTAGAGGTACCGCCATTTCATTCGAGGGTGAAGCACTACCGCAGCGACGTATACTGGGGTCTCATCCAGCTTGCTGTACTAGTCGTTCAGCTTCTGCCACCCCAGGTTAATGCTTGTCGCGAAATGGTGCCGGGATGTCAACCACGAGCCATTCACATTTTAGCAGGTCTCCGTATTGGGTACTACCTACAATTCCTAAATGTGATCGAGTCGATCCCATTTATTTACGTCCCGAAAAGGGTTTAGGGTTATACCCGAATATAGTCGATCCCATTTAGTCGATCCCATTCTAGTCCCGACGAGTTTTAGAGTTGAAACAGACATGAATTTGTAGAACAGATCATTATAGCAAAACTGAATAGGATCATAGCCCGAAAGGACATGAAAATACACGTTAATGTCGTCGTCAAAGAACAATGCAAACAGAGTGAAGTTCGCGCATAGATTACGTTGCGTTTTTGAGATCGAGGGTAAAGAATGCAATTACACATGTCGAGAGCGTAGCGGCATCCAGGAACATTGCAAAACACACGGGTACAGAAACCCGCGGCAGAAGGGCCGACCCAACAAAGACGCCGACCAGAGTCGATTGTGGGTTGAGAACCAGACATGTCAATGGTTTTTCCGGACAGGCACATGGCAAAAGATATTTCCATTCAAGTGGTACCACGTTTCGGCCAAGCACCCACAGTCAACATCGTCGCAAAAGCCAATGAGTGGATGGATGATTCGTTCACCAACATGGACGAGGCGCAAGACCGAGCCCGTACCGAACGCAATCGATACGAACCGAATCCATGGTTGGAGCATACCGGATGGGAGCGTCATTTGCAAAGCGATCGTCGACAGTGGATCACAGAATTTGTCAAGGCAGTACCCAATGCCAGAAAAGTCCAAGAATGTTTTAGGAGAAGATGAAGACCGGTTTGTGCCCGACCAAGAGAAGGCGTTATGCCGAGCATGCGAGGGTACGACTTTGTTAATCCGCCGTTCATTCCAGATCAGTCGGGTAGAAGTCGTAGGGCGACACGCATTACATTGCATCAATCGACGAGAGAACGGCGCACCGAACAACGAAAAACCATTTTACGGTAAACAGAAGGTCAAGACGATTCGAAAATACGCCAACGTGTTTGCGCAAATATTGAGGTACATTTGGAGGACGGTAGACATGTCAGAGCGGCCCGAATATCGGTTGACAGAAGCCCAGAAGCAGGCATTGGCGCGATTACAGCACGCAGCGTCAAGAGGAGCATCGAGCAGCGACGAGCGAGAGGGCATTGTCCAAGCCAGTTCGGAGTTTTGGGTCGCCATGTTCGATCACGAATTGAGGGATAACGAATACGAGAACGCCATGTTGAGCGGATTGGCCGTGTTGGGCACATGTGGAGAGAAGAACGGATGGGTGCCCGCCATATTTTACACGCCCACGTTAGCCGCCATGATCACCAGCATGCGAGCCATCATCATCCGCCGAGCATGGTGCGTCCGAATGAATTACATCGAGCAGCAGACAAAGAAGGGCGTCGATCGCGACATGGTCGAGCAGGACGCACCCGTGATCCATCGATTGGTGCAGCAGGACGTTGAGAGGTTCATGACCATGACCGAGTTCGGTCGCCAGCCCCACCCGATCCAGACCATCCACACCCAGAAGATGTACGGGTTGAAGATCAGATACACGACGAATGCAAACGGACAAGTAGGTTGGTCAGGGACGAACGGCGATGTCATCATGGTACGCAAAGTGCAGTTCAGCATGGATCAGATCCGGACGGTGGTGCATGGTTTGTTGTCGACCGCCCGCCGGCGTTTGGTAGTGGATTTGATGTTCATGGTCCCGGGCGTAGGCGATTGGCGAGCGGAAGACATGCCACGATTCGAAATGACTAGCGTCGTCGACAACCACGGCGTCATGGACGAGGGGTTCAGTTTTATCCACGACGCCCGCAATACGTGGCCCGTGGATGGGAAACGGTGGTTGGGCCAGCGGTTGTTCACCCAAGCACACGTTCGAGAGCGATTCGTGGAGGATATGGAAAGCCAGAAGTTCAACGCCGATGCAGTGGAGTCGTATTTACGCCAAGTGAAGAGGTGGAAGGAAGAGATGTTGGTGTTAGTGCACACGTCGGCAGGGGTACCGGTCAGAGCCACGGAATTGGTCAGCATCCAACAAGTCAACGGCGAGAACGCACGTTGCCAGCGTGGATTCATGATCGACCAAGGCATGGTCGCATTCATCACATCGTACCACAAAGGGTTCAGCGCGAGCCAGAGCCAGAAATGCGTCCACAGGTTCGTGCCGCAGGAGGTGGGGGAATTGATTGTGTATTATTTGTGGTTGATCGACCCGTTCATCCGTATTTTGCAGGGTAGCCGTGGCCGGATGACGTTCAGCCCATGGTTATGGGAGCCAGCTCCAGAAGAGGAGTGGGGTGACGAGGAGGAAGAGTGGGCGGAGGAAGACGAAGTAGAGGGAGGAAGCCCTGATGCATCAAGATTTGCTATTATGTTCTCACTATAGTACTACTTGCCCTTTAGCTCCACTCGGGTTGAGGGAAGAGGGATATACGGGTCCGACGAAGAAGAGCTGGCCGATCGATCAGATGCCAGAGGGTGATGCGGGGTGTCTGTTGATGGACGTGGTAGCGTTCGAGCAGGTTTATACCACAAATCGAACACAACTCTTCCAGCCTTCATACTCCGATCTTTACCATGTCCACGGCATGGACCTTTGTTCGCGTTGATGTAAGGTCGATTGTAAAGGCTGCGAATGGAAAGATAGATTGCTCTCAGGCGTTCCAAGCAAGTCGGGCTGTGCATTGTAGGAGCGAGTCTCAGATTCATGTAAATGCCGTTGCCCGATTGGCTCACTAGACGTAGATTTGGCTTGTCCGCTCTCGCAGCACAAAGAAGCCACCGTGATTTTGCAGTCTCTCTGGCGCTCCCCTATAGCAATGACGATAGACGGTGTTGACATCATGATGAATAGCTGGAGTTGGCGCTCCCCCTTTCCTTACTGTTGGCGGAATGTCGTGCTTGTCGCCCAGATGTCTCGACACTCTTTCACCTTTTGTTTGGAGGGCATATTTGCACTTGATACTTATGATAGCGCGCGCATCTTTGTCCCAGTATAAGCCCAGAGCAAGGAGCTTGCTGCCAACATCGAGTTCGGGGAGGACGTTCCATGCCTGCGCCGACCTTACGTCCCGACTGAGCGACGTCATTGGTGCCGTTGCAGTCATTTATGAATGGGAATGATTACGACAAATGGCTAATAGTACGAGGTGAAGCAGAAAAGGGCGATGTGTCCAGGAACGCGTCGCATTCCCGACAGCCAACAATGCCGCACACGGCGGTCCGTGCGAAACCTGGAACGCGACGCGATCCGAGGTCGCAACTTCCAGCAACGCGCGGCACGGACTGGAGCGCGTCGCGTTCCAGCGGAGAATACGTGAGTAGTATGTGATAAGGTCGTGATTTTTTGTGAGATCAACACGCTGTGACCCTTGAGTCTGCTCTTGTACTGGCTGCCAGTGAACGACGTGGTCCATGGCTTGGGTAACGTAATTTATAGAACAATTCGCACGTGTTCGCGTGGAAGGTGAGACAAGATTTGGACGATGCAAGTCCGAAAGTGGTGCGGAAAACAGTGTTCCCCGGGTGATCATTAGCGCAACGCAAACTACCGCTCACGCTAGCCCCAAAGTGTAGACGCTAAACCCCGAAAAAGCCGGGGGACACTGTCTCCCTGCGTGTAATCATGTACTAGGTCGAGTCCTGTCGGATTGAAGCCGTGCACAGCCGCGCTTTACTCTATACGGCAACTGCCAAGTGCGAGTCTAGCTGAACTCGAGGCATCATATTGGCTAGGTAATCGCCTATAAAGTTCTTTGCTAGTTCTAAAACTATATCTACTATTCCTCTAAATCTAAACTACGTTACTAGCTTGCTTGCCTTATCCGTACTAGCTAATCCGATTACTATCTTAATAAATCGATACTAGTCGCTTAATCAGAATTTGTTTATTACCTACTTCCGTATTCGCTCTTCGACTTATCTAATACAGCTTATACTTCTAGTTATAATAAACTATAAATCTTAGTTCGCTCTTAGCATTCTTCTATCTATACTAGTAATTACTATCGAGCTTAACTTTATATTATTCTGCTTTCTTATTAGTATATTAGCTATCTAATATTCTCTTCTAGTAATAACTTACTATTTACTAGTATCTCTTCTACTTTAGTTAAGTACTTAGAATTATTAATCGTACTAGACTTATAGTACTCTATAGTAACAAATATTAGGAATTACTTACCTAACTAGATTAGATTACTTAATTATATTATAGTCTTATTATTAGAGTCGAATCTATAGTAATATTATTTACTATTATACTATAGTACTAAGCTATATAGATCGAAAGATTCTAGCTCTATATTACTATTAATAGTATTCTAAGGCTATTACTATCGAATAATAGAACTAAGACTTTGTTATTAGCTATAGAAGAGAGTACTATAATAAATTCTTATAAAGCTATAGAATAATTATTTTTTCGTTTATTATTTATATTTTACTAAGAAGCTAATAGATAGATAGAAGCTTACGTATTATATCTAGATATATAATCTATTATAAGTATTTATCTCTTCGCTCTATCTTATTACTATATAGCTATATATATATAGTTATATTATTATATAATTATAATAGTATTACTAATAGATACTCGAAGTACTCTTTCTTACTAATTACTTTATCTTACTATAAGAATAGAATTATTTAGCTAAGTCTAGCTAGTTATAAAAGCAGCTATAATACTATACCTATACCTTATTAGGTATATAATAACTATATAGCTATCTATATAGATAAGTATATCTCTAAAAGTATCTATAAGATATAAGATATATAGTACTTACTATAGTCTATTACGTTTTTTAGCTACTATAACTAGGTAATTATAATCGAGACTTACCTCTTATTCGATTTAGCTAGCTATATAAGAAATTAAGACTATATCTTATAGAAAGTAATATTTTACTATATATATAGCTCTATATATATACTATATCTATATATATATCTCTATAAGCTCGATTATAGCTAATAATCTAATATAAAGTATTAATACGGAATTCTCTATTACTCTATCTATTTATCTTATATAGATCTTAGAGCTAAGGCTACTAGCTATACTATCTAGATCGAATTATCTTCTCTAAATCTAGTTTCTTTATCTAATTAATTAAAGAAAGTCTCTATATTAATAAATAATTAGCTAAATTGTTTCTATAGCTAGTCTATATCTTCTATACTCTCGAAAATACTATAATAGAGTAGTAGTATAATATCTTTAAACTTATAGACGCTTATACTTTTACTAGTAAGCTTAGCTTACTAATATATCGACTATAGATTTAGATACTAGAAATAACTTATATATAGCTATAGCTATTTTTACTCTTACTATTCGTACTATTATCTAGCTTTCTTCCTTTATTTAAATATCTTAAAGTACTATAGATATACTAAGAATTCGTAATTCTAGTCTTACTTAACTACTCTATAAAATAAGTAAGTAGCCTTCGTACTTACTAGATCGAGATAGTACTATACTAGTTCTAAATAAACTTAAAGCTACTCTTACTAGATAAGCTAAAACTCTATATATATAGTATTCTACTCGACTTTCTTAACTAGGTCTATTACGTCTTAGTAAGCTACTCTATATATATTATATAGTATATCTTCTAGTATATACTATCTTCGATTCTAGCTAATATCTAAGTAATTACTTAGTAATATCTAGTAGTATTACTTACCTTATAGATACTAGTATACTACTTACTTATTCTAATACTTTTAAAGTACTAAATCGTCTCTATAATTAGCTAGCTTATACGGATCGACTAGCGAACTATCTATTATCTAAGATTCCTAGCTTACTAGTAGTAGTACTATCGAATATATATACTTCTTATTACGCTTTACTCGACTAGACTCTTAGGCGAAGATTACTAGAGACTCGGGCTCGTTTATATTTATAACGAGCTAAATATAAGAATAATTAAATCGCTTAGCTAGAGTAATAGTTACTATAATATAAGGCGTATTAGAAGCCTAAGTCTAGTAATTAAGTATTTACTTCTTCTCTACTAACATCTTACTCTTAGTAGTATATAAGCTATAACTAAGTAAGTCTACTAGATTATCTATGTCTTTATATATACGGATATATAGAATAATCTTATTATAAGCGTAGTCGAAGAAGCCTAAGTTAGTCTATACCTCTTTAGCCTTAGCTATAGCCTACTTAAGAAGGCTTCTAGCGTAAGTATCTATCTTATATACTATATAAAAGATATTCGGTCGATTACTTAGTACTCTAATTACTATAGAGTAGTAGAGGTAATTTCTTTCTTCGAACTCTACTTATATAGATAGCGGAAGAGTAGCTATAAGGTAGATAAATTAAGTTCTAAGGCTCCGAATAGCTATAAGCTCGATAATACTAAGTCGATATTCGGTAGTAACTACGGTTAGATAACATTCGTTAATAACAATCTAATCGAGCTTCTACTCTACTATTAACCTACGAGCGTACTTTATAAAGTCCTTCGAAGAGACGGCCTCCGCGCTAACTAGTATTAGTGCTACCTCCCGACTCTCGCCTAGCTACTACTCTAGATAATCGATCTTTATCTCTCTTACACGCTAGAGCATATCTCTGTAAAGTGAGACGAGCGGTACGATAAGTATCGTTACTCTAGCGTTAGGTAGGGTACATAAAAGCATGAAAAGTAAGCTTTTCCTAGCGCCTATTAGAAGGATAGTAACGACCTACTCCGTCTAGGACATAATGGCGATAAGAGCTTTCTCCTGTTCGTAGGACTTCTAGCCTGCTTCTTTGTGACTATACAACTTCTTCAATCCCCCGAGGAGAGCTTTACTCGACTAAGGCTTGCGAGGACGGTAGATCCCCTTAGCCACTCTCTTTGTTAGGCGAGACTCTTGTTCGGTCCTCCCGCGTTTCCTTCGCTTAAGGACTTTTTCTACGCCCTAGAAGTCCTGCCATAGCGTCGAAGCCTATAGTCCCATTCGGACCTTACCATCCCACAAGTTGCTAAATACGGCTCCTGCCTAGTTAGTATAGGCTCGGTTCACTATTCGTGTCTTGTGGTTTCGCTGGTCGGTCATGCTTCGAATGACCGGGTCCATCTCTTCTGCATCTTCGTCGCCATCGTCAGGGTCGACGCACTCGATGCGACTGGCGAATTTCGTCTTGACGATCGCTACTGTGATCTGCCTCCAGTTGGCGACGTGAAGCCGGGGCACACATGCTCGGATGCTCGCCTCTTCCAAGTAGCGACTCAGGTGACCTTCCGGCCATACCTTCCCGTCCTTCTCCCAGAGGTATGGAGAGAGTAACGCATTTGGCGATGCTTGTCGTAGGAACCTCTCTCGTAGTGGCAGAACATAAACGATGTAGTCTAGGAGTAGCTCGGCGATCGGGTTGGCGAGAAAGCGAACATTCTCTTTGTAGTTGCCTGTCTGTTGCTGACCTTTGTGGTATTGGACATGCACCATCACACGGTCGAAGCGAGTTAGTGTAGACTGTCGCCGCTGCGTGTTGCGATATGTCATCGAGAAGGACTCGCTCTCCCGCACAGGCTGTCCGCCACTGATGTGTATGAGGACACACAGTCGCTTCAGGAACTCCTGCACCGTAGCCTCGTAACCCGCCGTCGCGCTCTCCCTCCACGCCCATCCGCGGGACGACTGACTGTTCTCAACGAGGAAGATTCGACACAGTTGTTCGGATTGCTCGATTGCTTTCGTCAACGCCTGTCCCGTGCCTTCGAGACTCGCCACGTTATCTCTATGTTGAGTGAAGTTCCAGCGGACAGTATCGACATTAACGCTGTCTTTGAGAACGAGAGGGCTCATTCGACGAAGATCCTTGAGACCTAGCATCAGATCGTCGTACAGTAGCTGACAACACCCTTGGTATTCAGATGCGAGTAGCAATGGTACCTGATCCATACGTAGCTCCGTATCTTCGTAGGTCAGGACTTGCTCACTCTCATCCCAAGATGCCTCGTGAGTGCCCACGCTCGTACTTGATACCTTGAACAGTAGCAGACGCCACCTGAGTATCTCCCCCATCGGTGTTTCTACAGTCTGCTGGAGGTACTCGTCGCAGTATGCTTTCACAAGTTTCAACGTCTTTCCACAGCCTTGCTGTTCTTTCAAGGCGCTGCCGTAGAAGATCAGTAGTTGCACAACCCAGATCATGGCTGAGAGGCTGCTGTTGAAGTTGCCAGGCTCCATCCAGCTTCGTGTCGACGGCTTGATGCTTAGCATGGCGCAGAAACTCAATAGCGGCGACTCGTATCGGCGGGCGCCTGTCGTGTGGCAGATGATGAGCATCCATAGCTCTAGAAGTCGATCTTTCATCTCTTTTCCCCCCTCTTCGTTAGCTTCCTCATCATCATCTCCGATAGGGCTCGTCCGTCTCTGCTGTGCGATCCGGTATACATCGCGCTATACTGCCAACTGCTCGTCTGTTGCCTCGATTATATCCTCCGGCCTCTGCATGTCGTCGTCGTTCTCAGCTGCTGCACTGAAATAGTACTCGTCAGGAGCGACAACTCTGCTGAAGTACGACACGAATCAAAGCGCTATTCCGAAGTAGCTCATAAGGCTTTTCGGTCCTTTGTATGGATCGAATGGTCTGGTCTTGCCCGTCAGATCGACTTGCGAAGGCTGGAAACGGCTGAGGACGATTCGGCATTGGTAGGTCAACATGCAGTCAGGCCCATCGAAGCATAGCTTGTGGGCGTCCTGTAATAACGATTGCATCGCATCGACAATGGTACGCAGATTGCTCTCATCTCCCAATAGAGGCACGGCGATTGCTGTTCGGATCTCGTCCTTTCTGAGACCACACACGTGGTCGGCAATGCCTATTTCTCTCAGCCAAGGGACTACAGCGGAGACATGGTCATCGAATCCATGTACTCGATCAGCATCATCAGCGGCATCACGCTGCGCTTGTTGAACATCGTTCTCCTGCGCGCGGAAGAATTCATGCTTCTGCCATGTCTGCCTTTCGTAATCCGCTACTTCGCCCTGACTTGCCACTTCGAAATATTTTTGCCAGCTATTGACCTTGAAGAACCGCTGGCACGCACAGTCCTGGGTCCAAATCTTGTTCGCTGCATGGAGCTGCTTTGAGCGAACATCTCCTCCACGCTTTTGCTGATTCACCCATCCATGTTTCTGCTTACAGTGTTTCCGCATGAGGCGTAGATCACGACATACGTAAGAACAGGAGATATTCCTGTCGTCCACCCAGTCGCATCTTAGCCCGTCGAAGTAGACTGGTAGGATCGAAACGGGAGGATCGGTCGACCTCGGATAAACGACATCGTTGTGAACGTCCGCTAGAGCAGTGCACGTTTCGATCGTCGCAACGTAGGAGCGACGTTGTTCTAGGGTGAGACGCGGGTGATACGTTTTCAGATGGGTCTTCAGGTGAGAGGGCACTACTGCGTACTGACATTTTTTGCAAATCAAGACCTTGTGCGTATCGTCAATTTCGAAAAGATAGTCGAAGTCCATAACTGCTGCGGGTAATCGAGTAGACAAAAGCGGCCCAGGTTATGCTGCTATACATTTTTCATCGCTACCTGTTACATGATTTAAGGTGGCAGAAGCGCTCGACTATCAACAATTGTTCATTCCATAGCAACATTCCTTCTTTCGCTTTCCTGCATATGACAAGGTGTAGATGCGTCTCACTCTGTGGGACAGACTTCTTCTACTCGCAGCTGCTAATCTCTGTTGCGGGGCAGACTTCCAAATCTGTCGCTGGCTGCGTTTTTGGCGTTTCTATCACTGTCACATTGTCGCACCATTCCTGCAAATAAACCAACAAAAATTGGTGAGCAAACGAAAACGTGCTGTGATATCTTACCATCTCAGTTTTAGCTGATAACGATTTCGTAAGAGCAAAGGTTTCGGGTCAAGCAAAGCAAAGGTTTCGGCTCCTTTCTGCTTACCCTAACCCAAAATTTACGTGGCATTACAAAGGTCTCTTCTCGAAATCTTTGTCTTCTAATGGTAGCTTCTTCAGATTGTCCATCGAACGGCAGACAAAGGAACATTTCTCAGGCTCTAGTCGACATTGTTTCCCATCTTGGAATAGACGTAGACCCTGTACCGGCTGATCGACAGCCTTTGGTATTTTGAACTGTTCGTGCGAGAGAGAGACCCCTTGCCAGGCCTGCAATTTGTCGCATATAAGCGCCCTCTCCGCTTTGGCAATCTGCTATGCTTTTCTCTGAGGTGAGTACGAGCGTTATCTGGCCAAACACAATAGTGGCAGATCTTACAGAGTACGACACAATACTTTGGCAGGCATGTGAAGCAATCGAAAGCGCTGGTCATCTCGCAGGAAGTCATGTCAAGACACTAGTCAAAATCGGTGGAAATGGATTGTAGTGAGATGTGGCAAACGACTCAAGGTGAAGATGGAGGGATTGTAGAGCCCCTTCCACTTGGTACCTGCATCTTCTATACACGTGAACAGCGCGTACTTCGCGCACCGCTCACGCGCCTTCAATATATCTGTTACAGCCTCTGCATGAACACTATAACCCAAGCAGGGCTGGAAAGTGGATGCGTGGCGAGCGGGAACAGCGGACAGCGCCGCTCGGAAGGCCAGGGCAGAAGAGAACTCCAAAACACAGAGACACGGTACAGGACGCGCGCGAAAGGGAGAGAGATTGCGGGCGTGTTTGAAGAGATATAGGCATATCTCGCACACGAAAGTCGACGTGGAGGACCAGTATAAGCGTTAATAACGTGTTTCGAGCGGAGAAGAGCATAAAGTTGAGTCGAGTCGTTTGAAGAGTCGAGTCGTTTGGTTATACTACTTAGTATAGTGTACTAAGTCTGCAGCGGCCTCATATTGGTTAGGTTGGCGAGAAAACGAAAGTTCTATCTGTGATTACCCGGATTTTGCTAGCCATCACGCTCTCTCTTCATGCAAGTCCACCAGGTAAGCCACTGGTTTCGACCAGGAAGATGCGATACAGTTGATCCAATAGTTTAATGTCTGCTAGCAGAGCACCATCCGCACTTTCGAGGACATTGGCATTCTCTCTGTGTTGGATACAGTCACTAATCTTGCTTCGATTAGAGCTTCAACAGTAACATACGACCGGAAGGGAACCCAAGTGCAACTACATTACCATGATTAGTGATAACTGCAGAGCGGTATTCGGACGGCAACCATAATCGGCGCCTTCCATTACACCAGATCCAGAAGCCTTGGACAAATGTCGGCAATGTTGTCGCGGATAGAGTGGTATTGTGTCTTCTGGAAGCTCTGATACTCGTGTAAGGCATATTTTCACAGTCGATAGGCAGACGTGGCTCTTTTCCTGAGTTTGATGACATCGGGACATTTTCCCTGACGTCAGCTCTATGCACAGCATTACCGGAGTTGACGTCCCAGATCGTCTCAATCTCATCATGATTCATAGTCCTTCTTGTGCCGTCTACAAGGAGACCGGCTTCCTCAAGTTCGTGCCCATGAGATTGATGGACATGAAACGACGGTTTCAAACCAGCGTCGAACAGCTTGACTGTCTTGTCACATGATGCCGATGCCAGTAGCTTGCTGTCTGGCGAAAAGGTGACAGCCGTGACCGTGCCAGAATGGTCCTTGAATGTCTGTAGTGCTTGCAGCGAGCTTGCACCCCACAGCCTGACTGTCTTGTCACGTGATGCCGATGCTAGCTTCTTGCCGTCTGGCGAGAAGATCACAGCCGTGACCGTGTCAGAGTGACCCTTGAGTGTCTGCAGCGCTTGCCCAGAACTTGCATCCCACAGCTTGACTTTCTTATCATCTGATGCTGATGCCAGCATCTTGCCGTCTGGCGAGAAGGTCACAACTAAGATATAATCAGTGTGTCCCTTAAGTGTCTGTAATGCCTTTCCTGAATCGGAAATCCATAGGGAGGCCGCCGAGTTCCCAGGCGCTGATGCTACCGCCTTGCCGTTCGATAGGAAGGACAGTACTCTGACCAACCCTGAACGTCCCTTGAACTTTCGTAGCATATGTCCTGTGCTGACATCCCACAGGTCAACTTCTTCGTTCCAAGTTGCTGACGCTAGCTTTTGACAGTCGGGAGAGAATGCAAGGACTCCATAAGAGCATCCAACCAGGGTTTGCGACAATCTCCCTGAATGAGTATCCCACAATTTGATTGTATTGTCTTTAGACGCAGATGCCAGTATTTTACCGTCCGGCGAGAAGATCAAAGCCCTGACCCAGCTCGAATGCCCCATCAAGGTCTGTACTTCTTTCCCCGATTTGACAGTCCAAAATTTGACAGCACTGTCATCAGATCCCGAGGCAAGTAACTCGCCGTCGGGCGAGAAGACTACAGCTCTGACACTCTCAGAATGACCATTGAT